>CM038045.1:20300833-20979166 GCA_021397845.1 Areca catechu
TGACCACTAAATATAAAGAATAAGTCAAAGTCATCAAAACTTCCTCCAATTCCTAAGCTCCTCATAGCATCACCTCAATTCCAACTACTCCGTAGCATCTGAAAAAAGAAGAAAATATAATGAGATATATAAGCCCAGTAAGTTATCATAACCTCTAGTTCATAAAATATAATATTTAATATTTATTCATAGAATATAAGCCGATGAAATAAGTCAAATCAATTAATATAAAATTCTTATAATGCATAGTTGACAATAATATGTTTCTAAAATAAAACAATCAAGGATGGCCATCCCCTTCCACTTCACTCTCCTAGCCTTTCTGACTATGGTCACGATCGACCCATGGCTAGCCTCGAAAGAGACTAGATCCTGACTATACATACCGTTTATCGGTCGTGTGCCAGTGATCGTCCCACTGGAGGTCCAAAAGGATACTAATTTTGATATCACATGAGATAACATGCATCCTCAGCATGTACCAGCGATCGCCCTACCAACTAGGCCCGGAAGGAAACTAGCTCCTGACTATATATACCGTCCATCGATCATGTACCAGTGATCGTCCTACTGGAGGTCCAAAAGAAGACTAGATCCTAACTCGTATGATCATAATCACATTAAAGTGGATAACAACCAACAAACAATACATTTTTCGATGCAAATTAATACAATTATTTTTAAAATAAATGTATGTTTAACTCAATATTTTATCAAAACATGTCAATGCATAGCATATATAAAGCACTTATTTGAATAACTTATCAGTAATTAAACCTTTAAATCAAATCAAACATAATAAAATATACTAGAGATAGAGATAACTTACTGAAAATTGATTCTATTATGAATAGCAACTCAAACCTTTGATCCGATACTCCTTTACTGATAAACACAATGAAGGCTCTGATAAAATAAGTTATTTAAATAATTAACTCTTAATATTAAAAAATAAGGTAAGAGACTTTTCGATCTGGTCTAGTACTAGGCTCGATCTAGATATCTATTTAGGTCCGGTCGATGGGGATCGGGTTAATCAACAAGAAAACAGTCTAAATTCTAATCAAATTAATTTCACAAAATTAATTTATTTATTTTTACTCTTTCTCTTCTCTCTCCTCTTTTTCTCTCTCCTCTCTCTCCTCATCTTCTCTCCCCTTTCTCTCTCTTTTCTCTCTCCTGTTTCTCTCTCCTCTTTCTTTCTCTCTTCCTCTCTCTCCTCTTCTCTCTTTTCACTTTCCTTCCTCTTTTCTTTTCTTCTTCGGCTCGGCCTGAACAGGAAGGGGAAAGGGGGAAGGTGTTGAAGAGGATAGCTCATCGGAGTAGAAAAGCAATCCCTTCGCTTTGGAGTTGCCCTTCCCCTTCATCTTCTTCATTCCATAGAGATGAAATTCAGCCTTAAAGACCTCAGGGAAATGTCTTGAAAGCGAGTTGCCGTCACGGGACCAGAGGGGGAGTCGAGTGCCAAGGTCGGCGGGGGCATCGACGATTCTTTCTAGGCTAAAGAAATGGCCCACTTGGAAAGGAGAGTACGAGTCCTCGAGACCCAGCTGGAAGAAGCAAACGCTTGAGCGACAGCGACAGTCGCAACAACGGAATTGGCCAAGAGGGAGGCGGTAGAGGCCATCCCTAAGTTCTTGGCATCGTGGGCCTTCAAAGATGAGGTCACCGAGGCCATCTTGGACTCTTACAACCATGGATTTTAGGAGCTTAAGAGCAAGGCCTTCTGCTTCTACCATCTGAAGGGGCTGGATAATATAAGGCCTTCTGTTCCGTACCCTGGGAAAGAGGACGAGCCTAGTTTTGATGAGGGATCGGAGTCAGAGGAGGTGATGGTAGAATCCAAAGCCTTTTCAAGTGCTCCACGGAGGCCTGATATCACCTATCGGTCTGGTAAGGGGCCGGTGGCTGATCTTTAAATCTTCCTTTCCAGTTATCCCTTTTCTTTTTCTCTTTTTTTTTGTGTAACTCAGCTTATTGGGTTATTAATGAAAATACATCTTCCCTTCCTTTTGCCTGAGTTTATTTTGTGCACGAAGTCTTTGGATGGGCCGCGTCTTTAGAGAGAGAGACTTCTCTATGCATGGATGATTTTTTTTTTTTGAAGTAGGAATCCTCAAGTCTGGCCTTAATGACACCATTAGAGCCTTGAAGATGAAGTAATTGCTCTGGCCTCTGATCAGATCACCCTTTTCCTGCTCACGGGTCAGGTTCCTTAGTATTCAAATCCATGATTAAGGAATCTCGGGGTATTAATCCACCCCTCAATGCATCACTTTGTTTTTGCTAGCTATCCAATTATCATTGGTGGAGCAGTTATTGTCCAAATCATGGGACTGTAACCCTTAGGGTCATTAAGGCTGCATGTGTCTGGAATCAGGTCATTTGCCACTTTTGGATCTTTTGGGTCCAACTTTTCGTGGACCCAAGGGTTTATCATCCAGGATAGGTGCACGTCGCATGATTGAGGGTAGCTCGGATCACGGGCAATCAATCTGGGCCGTTAGTAACCCATATATAATATATTTGGTACCTTTGAAGGTGGGACTCTTTCGAGCCTTTGGCATTGTTGCCCCCTTGAGCAATTTTTCTCCACAAGTCAGTCCCTGCGGTTCTTTCAAACCATGAGGGTGAATGCCACAAAATCCCAATGGGCAGCAAAAAAGGATGGAGCATCAAGCACTCCAGTGAGGCGATCCGACCGGAGGCGGACCTATGTCTTGGCACTCCCACGAGTCCCAGCTGGAAGCAGGGCTCCAATCGACATGGAATCTTTCCCGGAGAGGGCTCAGACCTCTCCTCCCGGGAGTCCAGCGAAGCCTGCCGCAGCGGGGTTGTTTGGGGAGCGGAGCCCTCAGGCCAAAGGTAAGACTCCCCTTGCAGATGAGGACCCTAAACTTGAACATTGGGTCTCCAAGAGAAAGGAGTTGAGGGACGCAATGTCCCTGCCCCCAGCACGGGCCCCGATGGCATGGGGTCGAGAGGGTCTTCGGTCATCCTCGAAGGGACAGGGAGGAGACCGCGGTGCAAGGGTCGAGGGATCCCTTCTCCTTTATCCTCCCCAGGGTTTTGCAAGTAAGTATCGGCATAAGTGTCGTATGCATATCATCTACAGTTGAACTGATTTCATGTGGCTTGCATCTGCCAGGTTGCTCAGGATGTCTCTCTATTAGAGGAGGGCGTCCGCGAGTCAGTCATCTTCGATGAAAGCCTTCAGGTCTAGTTGGCTTCGCAGTAGCTGAAAGAGTGGCGACCGTGAAAAAGGCGGACGAAGCTATCGCTGCAAATAGTTCCTTGGAAAGGGAGCTGAGGATGCTCGAGGGGTATGCAGCCAAAGTAGTGTCGGAGCTGCAGAAGAAGAGAAAGAAGGTGATCTTTGGAGAAATGTTGTTAAAAGGTAGTCCTCGGAGAGTCGAAGAAGAAGAGGCCCAAAAGGCCGAATTGATAAGTAAGGTCGCCCAGCTAGAGGCGGATGTCCTATCGATTCATCAGAGAGAAGAGCGGGCAAAGAGGAATACTCTTCAGGCTGTTGAATTCTACAAAAGATCCCAAGCCTTCAAAGATGAGATGCATAAGGCTGGGGTAGACGGTCATCTCGCTGGCCGCCAGGATTGCCTAGAGGAGATCAGGAAGGCCCATCCAAACTTGAACCTTCCTTCAGCTAACCAACCGGTGGGTTGGCGGAAGAATCACCAGCCCCTTTGGAGATCCCCATTTCTGCTCTCACTACCGGGCTCGCTGATCAGAATGACTTGTTACATATATATTCTTCTTTCCCCCTCTTCTTTTTATGTACAATTTCTCTAGTAATGAATGAATATTCTCTTTAGTTGGACTGACACAATCCAAAAGGGTGTTAAGTGTGAACTCTTCGGCATAGTAGGTGGTGGAAAGGTCCATTCGTTCACTTGGGTCAGATTTGTCATTGGGGTAGGTCGATTGGACCGTCCCTGTGGCATCCGTTGAAATAGAGTGAGTTGTTTGGACCCACGGCGGCACGTCTGTGGATTTACCATAGGGTAGGTCACTTAGACCATCCCTGTGCCTTCAATTGATGTTAAGGCAAACTGACTAGGCCCACCTCGGCGCGTCTATGGATTTACCATAGGATAGGTTACGTAAACCATCCCTGCGTCTTTGATGTTCATCATAAGGTGGCCTGGTAGGACTATCCTTTGCGCTCATTGGACATACCGATAAGGCAGGTGGATCAGACCTACCTTTATGCTTTTGATTGATGTTAAGGCATGCTGATTAGGCCCACATCGACGCATCTGTGGATTTACCGTAGGGTAGGTTGCGTAAACCATCCCTGCGCCTTTGATTGTCGATCATAAGGTAGCATAGTTGGACATCCTTTGCGCACGTCGAACATACCGAAAAAGACGGGTAGATCAGACCCACCTTTGCACTTCTGACTGATGTTAAGACAGGCTGATTAGGCCCACCTCGGCGTGTCTGTGGATTTACTGTAGGGTATGTTGCGTAAACCATCCCTGTGCCTTTGATTGTTGATCATAAAGTGGCATGGTTATTGGAAGCATGGAAATAAAAGTGCAAGGCGTATTCCATAGTGGACCCTTTTGGGCCAGTCAATATGAGGCCCAATCCACATCCTGTTAAGTTTGAAGCCCCGTCTATGTGGAGTAACCACATAGACTCCGAATCACTTCGGATGGCCTCATCTTCTTCAGCTTGTTGCAAGTCACTTTATGGGCCCCACGTGCATTCGGCTATAAAGTCAACCAGTTTTTATGCTTTTACCGCCGTCCTGTGCTGGAAGCTGATGTCGAACTCTCCAAGTTTCACGGCCCAGTTAGCTATCCTTCCTAAAGTGTCTGGACTTCGGAGGACAGCTTTCAAGGGCTAGTCTATCAAGACGATGATTGAGTGAGACTAAAAGTACGGTAGTAATCATTTCATTGCAACCACCACGGAGTACACAAGCTTTTGCATTCTGGGATATCTTACTTCTGCATCGTGCAGGACCTTGTTGATGTAGTAGATTGGCCTTTGGAGGCCGTTGTCTCCCTTCCGAACAAGGACCGAACTAATCGCTTCATCGAGACAGCGAGGTACAAGTAAAGAGCTTCTTCCTCTCGAGGCTTCAAAAATAAAGGAGGGCTCTCTAAGTACTTCTTCAGCTCTTCGAAGGCAAGGCGACAGTGTTTGGACCAGTCGAAGTTTTGCGATCGATGGAGGACTTTAAAGACGGAAGATATCTTTCGACCGACCGGGAAATGAATCGGCTCAAATAAGCTATTCTCCTAGTTAACTGCTGCACCTCCTTCTTACATGAGGGGTGTCTAATGCTTCGGAGTGATTGTATCTTCTCAGGATTGGCTTTTATTCCTCGTTTGGTAACAAGGAATCCCAGGAACTTGCCAGAGGTCGCCCCGAAGAGGCATTTGGCTGGGTTCAACTTCATCCGGTGGCATCGTAGGGCATCAAAAGATTCCTCTAAGTCTTCGATGTGGTCTTCTTTAAGGAGGTTCTTCACGATCATGTTGTCAACATATGCCTCCTTATTTTTTTCCAGTTGCTTCTCGAACACCTTGTTGACCAGTCTTTGAAATGTAGCCCCAGCATTCTTTAGACCAAATGGCATCATCCTGTAGCAATACAACCCCTTCTCTGTTATGAAGGAAGTCTTCTCTTCATTCCCAGGATTCATTTGTATCTAGTTATAGCCAGAAAAGGCATCCATGAAGCTTAGTAATTGATGGTCGGCAGTGGCATCGACCAATTGGTCTATTTTTGGCAGGAAGAAGCTATACTTCGGGCAGGCTTTGTTGAGATTCATGTAATCAACACAAATCCTCCACTTGCTGTTGGCCTTCATTACCATCACGACATTAGCCAGCCATTCGGGGTAAAGTGCCTCCCTGATGCATCTAGCTTTGAGGAGCTTATCTACCTCTTTATCTATCACCCCTTGCCTTTCAGGGATGAAGCTCCTCTTCTTCTATCGAACTGGTTTGTAGCAAGGAGCAACTTCAAACCGATGAGTGATTACTTCGACGGGAATCCCTAGCATGTCGGAGGCCGACAAGGCGAAAACAACGGTGTTACTTCGGAGGAATTGAATCAGCATCGCCTTCATTCCTTAATCAAGTAGGCTCCCGATCTGCACCGCTCTGGTGGGGTCATCTTCGGTCAAGGGCACCAAGACAGTCCTCTCTAACGGTTTCCCTGAATTCTCAGGTCTCTTGGATCCAGTTGATACAAGGTTATGAGATCAGCCGCCTGCTTGTCCTGTATCATCAGGCATTGACAGGCAGCCCTTTGATCTCCTCTCGCTTCCTCGATCCCATTTATGGTGGGAAAGCGTACCAAGAGATGATACGTGGAGACTGCGGCCTTGAACTTGTTCAAGGCAGGACGTCTCAAGATTGCGTTGTAAGCCGATGGGGTTCGGACCATGACAAAATTGATGGAGAATGTCTTCTGATGGGGCTTCGTGCCGAGGGTTCCTGGTAGCGTTATTTCTCCTTCGACTCCGACTTGGTTTCCTCCGAACCCGGTCAGAGGTACGAGAGATCTATGGAGCTTATTTTTAGACACTCATTCTGGAGAATGCATTATACAATAAAACGTCTGTGAGCTCCCACTATATATTAAAATTCTTTTTACATCATAATTGACCACAACGACTGATATTACAATGGGGTCATCATGAGGGAACTGAACTCCTTGGAGGTCGTCATCGGAGAAGTATACGAAGTTGTTGTTCCTGAGCCTTTTAGAAGTATCTTCTTCGGCTCTCCTCCAGTTGGTTAGTCGGTATAGCATGCCCACTCTTCCATCGGTGGGCCTTTGATGAGGGAGCTCAGCTTCCTCTATATCCCATTGATGGGCGGCGGCTTTAAGCCGAGATTCTGGATGTCCAACATACCTCCCCAGGTACCCCCTCTTGATGAGGTCCTCTATTGCATCCTTCAATTGGATGCAATCTTCGGTATTATGGCCGTGATCCCTGTGGAACCGGTAATACTTGCTTTTGTTTCTTGCAGAAGAGGATGAACTCATAGAGCATGGTCATTGGAGATAGTTCTCCTTTTCTATCTCCATCAAGATCCTTTCCCTTGGGAAGTTCAGGGGAGTGTATGAATCAAACTTTCTGCCCAGTGTTTTGGGCCTGGGGCTTCGCCATCGAGTAGAATCATCGTTACTAGGGGGAGCAGAAGAATTTGGCCCTTTGACGTTCTTCTTCTTGGGGACAGGTCTCCCTTCGGTCAGATGCCGATTAGCTGCTTGTTCTTCGATGTCAGCATATTTATGAGCCCTTGTTAGGAGCTCAGCATAACTTGTAGGAAACGTTTTGTCTAGAGAGAACGTGAGCCTGGACGACTGGAGCCCCTTCTTCAAAGCAGACATGGCCACATGCTCGTTGAGATCTGGAATCTCGAGGGTGGCCGAGTTGAATCTCGTGATGCAATCCTTTAGGCTCTCTCCCTCATTTTGGTGAAGGAGGAATAAGCTGTCCGTATTCCGGGGCATCTTCCGGCAAGTCCTGAAATGTAGGACAAACAATTTTTCTAACTCAAAGAAGGAGTCCGTGGTACCTGGACGGATGCTCGAGTACCATATTCGAGTTGCCTTCTTCGGAATGGCTGGAAAAGCCAAACAGTGCAATGCATCGGAAGCTCCTTGGATCATCATATAGGCTTTGAAACTGCCGAGATGATCCAGGGGGTCAGTAGTCCCATCGTAGGGTTCCATTTGAGGGACCTTAAAATATCGTTGGATGATTTCCTCCATTATCCTGGAGGTGAACAGAGGCCACAAGTCATAGGTTGTACGCTCGCCATCTCTCTGCAGATTATGGAGCCTTGTGATCTGTGCCTCGAGTGTCTTAAATTTTTCTTCATAATTGTGATTGACCTCTCTCGGCCCCATATCTTGAGGAGTAGAATCTTCAGACGAATCAGAGAGAGATCGCCTGGATCTTTTCCTTACTCGTCGGTCATTAGACTGTTTCGGATGCCGCGAGCTTTGGCCTTCGTGGGAAGGTCGATCTCGGATAGAGTGTTAGGTGGAACTACGACAATGGTCCCCCTTTTCTCCGGTCCGATAGCTGTGTCGGGAGACGATCGGTGGGTGCCCCGCCTAGAGAGTAGCCTCCTGAAAGTTTTGAACCAAGGTTATGAGAGCATCAACCCAATCCAGAAGGGCTTCAAACTAGTGCAGTCCCATGACCAAAGTTGGAGGTGGGACATCGTTCTCCACTGGAGGGTCGTTCCTCTCGGAGGGATGACGCCCCCTGCCTGTCAAGATATATAGAGCTTTACCCCTCACCATGGTAATTGTTGTTTCTTCTTAGAACTCTCCTTTGCGAAAGAGGGTCCGGCAATTCCCGATGCTCAAGGTACTGCACCTTCGTCCCCCTTCCCGGTATGCCAATCTATTGATGTTGAACCCCCGTTGATCAGATGGAGCGGCAGGACCTTAAGTGCACCTTCTTCGAACCCTGCAAAACAGGTCCCTGATCGGAATTTCTTTAGTGGGGGACACTCCGATGCCTGAGTCAGTAAGAGCTCTTAGCAACAGAATGGAGAGTTCTCTTGGAGAAGAGAACGAGAAGTAGCTCAGGGGTAAGCTTTCTTACCGTGAGTGTCCACTCTTATCATTATTTATAGTGGCGGCCATGTCTGATTTCGCTGGAGCTAGAGTTTGTGGCCACGTTGTTCGTTACAATAACTGCGCCCATATCTAGAGATTTGTGGCCAGCTGGAGATTCTGTAGGAGCAGGAGTTTGTGGCCACGTTGCTGGTTATAATGACTATGCCCACGTCTGGAGATTCATTGCCAGTTGGAGATTTGCTTTAGAGGCGCTCCTTCAGCGAGGGCCGAAGTCGAGCTGGTTGATTATCCCGTACATAACCTCTTCGGAGTAGGCCGAAGACACCTCGACCACTCGCATCGGAACTACCTTCTTCGGAGTCTCTTTGGAGTAGGTCGAAGACATCTCAACCACTCGCATTGGAGCTTCCTTTTCGGAGTGGGCTTGTTGCTTGCTTCGTACTTGACTTCTTTGGAACAATTGGAGAAATAAAATGATCGTCTTTTTCGGACTGACCTTCTTCGGATTCACCTTTTTCGGACCGATCTTCTTCGAATCAATCGGTCATGGAGGCGAGCAACTGAAAGATGAGCTTCGGGGCAGTAATCTTCGGCCTAGGCCGAAGATTGACCCTGGAAGGATGCCCCAATGTGGTTGGGTCATCTCCAATTTTTTGGGCATGGGTGCCTGGTTCAAGAGAGACCCGACCGAATCTCTTAACCAGGGATTAGCCTTAGTTAAACCGGTGTACTCCAACAATACCGAACAATATACATCGCAGGGCTATGATGTGAGATGGAAGCATGGAACCGAGTAATTATCGACAGGCCGAGGGGGAGGGAGCAATCAAGGAAACGTGGCGGGAGCTGTTCAAACGCGGATGCCAGGAACGGATGGATGCCGCTGCTCTCAAGGAAGCGGATGAACACACAGTGGGAACGAACGAATGGTGGGATGTTTGCAGAAGATGGGCATGCACTGAGGACGGACGAACGAACACTGGACCACATGTCCAAGGGCAGCGTCATCCTAGCCGTTCTCCACCATTGCTCCACTATTATTGTGCGATCAATTAATCATCGCATTCCCGTAGCAAGAGCTTCTTTTTCCTTTGGCTCCACATCTCATCATTCCATGCATCGGATCTCTAGCGATCTCTATTTGTGCTTATCTACACCAATTGGCTCTTCTAATACATGCAGGTCGATCTCCAAGCACCGGTGTTTGGTGAAGGAGAAAAGGCTGGTAGGATTAAGAATGACTGCGACAAGGCAGTGGATGAAGTTACCAGAGAGGTGGGTGGTAGCGAGGAGGAGGAGGAGGAGGCTTAGTATAGGGCTCGAGGAGGCACGGGTATGGTGCCAAGAGTGGGAAGTCTGATGAAAAGAATGAGAGAGAGAGAGAGATAAAAATTCACAACAACAACAACAATAAAAAAAAAAAAAGAAACTAAAATTTTTCACTTCCATTTTTTTTTGGAAATAATGAAAGTTATTAAAAAAAACAAAATAGATAACTGAATATATTTGTTAAATTGTGCATTGTATTTTAATTTTAAAAATAGAAAGAAAAAAAAATCGAAATCAAACGGGGCTTTATTTTTTTTATTATTATTTTTTGATAGAGAATAAAAGGAGAGGGGGAATAACCCCGGTGTAGAAGTATGCAGGGAGGAGCATCTTGCAGACGGACAAGAAAGCTCCTTCTAACGTGGATCAGGCCTCCGAAACCACAAATGAAGTCTCAAAACGAGTTCGTTTCATAAAAGTAAAGTTGGTAAGCCGAGCATAAGGAGTGCTCCGAATCTAAGAAAGAAATACCATGCACCCTGCCTTTTTCTGAGGGCACGCATTGCTTGTTTAATTAATTCTTTACTCGTCCTGCTCTTTCAAAATTCCTACAGGCTCTTGTGGGAAAAGCTCACAGCAAGCATGCTACATCCAGAAGCCAATTGAAAAAAAAAGGAAAAAGAAAAAGAAAAAGAATAGAATAGGAAATAGAAGAAAAGAAAAATCTCTGTGGTTGGTCGTTGGCACTGCAGGTGGAGTAACGTTGATATCAAGAACATTAATTTCCATGGCTCGACGCCAATCTTTCTAGTTGACAGCCCATAAATGATAAATGGGAATGAATGTATGACAATGGTATGTTGGTTTGTCCTGGTCCCGAGTCCCACGTTGGAGCACTCTAGCTTTTAAGTATTTCCCCACCTGCCAACTTCGTGCCAGCCATGGCACTTACGGCCCTACCTTAAATGCTGGGCACTCAAAGCTGGCCAGACAATATGGCATGTTTGATTATATTTGAAGTAGTTGGAAAACAAAATGAGAGGCCGTGTAACAGTAGATAATAATAAATTTATCCAATTTGGTAGAGGTACTCCATTAGAATCCTTTAAAAAGGTAACGTGACCATCAAATTTGTATTCATTTGAATTTTTTAAAAAGGTGATGTGACCATCAAATTTCTCGGAAATTTGAGGATCATTCTCTCCATCTCGAGCACAGATCTTTTGTAGCCTGGACTTTTGCACCATATGCATGATATTGTACAATACTTGATGATCACTATTTAAAGATGAATGGCCATCCAACAAGACATATCATACATGCACGGTACCTTAATTACAGTGCAAATTGCATCAGCCGACACTTTGTGCATCGATGCGGTCAAAACATAAACAGCTGACACGACCGCTCTTGGTTCATCTTCTTGGCACGCCTCCCTCAATTTCTCTCTGACCTGGTTGTATCCACCAAATTTTTCAACGGTGGAGGCCGTTAATTTTCTTGGAGAAATTAACTCCCGCTCCTTCATTTTTGATTCCACTCTAATTAATAAATTATCTCTGTTGATTAAAAATATAATTTTCGATCATTCATTTAATATTTATCGTAATACAACATCCGGTCCACGAGCCGACCTGTAAACCATGAACCAACAACGTGCCCGGGAACGAACAAAAAAAAAGTTGATGGAAAAAATGTGCAAGTGCATGCACGTCTGTGCATTTTGTACCGCGCGCGCAAAAACGACCGTCGACGATGGAAAGAGTATGCAATGCATGCACGTCTGTGCATATCATACTGGTGCACCAATTTTTTAAAACCTAGCGATCTAACTAAATATTTCACCAAATAACGTAACCTGGTCTTTCTCGATTCCAACTCATTTTCGTATGATGTCCATCAAGTACCAAGTTGTAGTCTGCACTTAGATAATTGGACCATGGCCCTGGGAGCTAGATTGGCATGCATGCATGTTATTTTTATCTCCATTGCAAATTTGCCAGGTGAAAAAGAGAACGCTAGTTGGACAGA
The DNA here is from genome assembly GCA_021397845.1 of Areca catechu. Lineage (NCBI taxonomy): Eukaryota > Viridiplantae > Streptophyta > Magnoliopsida > Arecales > Arecaceae > Areca > Areca catechu. Next base: position 20,312,717 of record CM038045.1, read on the forward strand.
AGAAGAAATCTTCGTTGGCTAAATATACTGGTTTACAGAAGCATTAAATTTGTATTTCTTAAATAGGTATCCGGTCATCTTTGATCAGGAATTTTTCTGGCTAGTTATTAGAAAATTCTGATTATTTCTTTTGAATCATGACCAAGACTGGAGTTATGTGCAACAATATCTAGTTGTTGCGTTAACAACCCTGCTGCAATGCTCAAAATAGCTCCTTTGCTCCTTTTGATTTAATTATTAACTTTTGACATCTCCTAGCTGTTGTTAAATAATGGCTTCATTTTATAAGCTTCACCTAAGCATTAAGTACATTGAATATGCAACACTTGTTAAAAATATTTTTTTTTTTTTTTTTAAAAAAAAAACGCTGTGTAGCTAAAAGCTAATTCTATGTTTTTAACATGCGATGCTCAGGTCACGATTAATGTTGTTACAATTCATAGGATTCGTTAGGTTGACGGGGAGTGGAAGGAAAAAAAAGATATTTCCTGAAAAGTAAAAAAAAAAAAAATTTCATATTCGATAAGAATTTTAAGAGAAGAGAGAATATAAAAAGCTTTTTTTATGAAAAAGGCTTTTCATATTTCATAAAAAGTAAAAATTCATGGAAAAGATGGATTTTAAAACTTTTTAATGAGATAGAAAGTGATGGTTCTTTTTTATTTCCAAAATTTCTTTAAATATCTATGATTAAAATTATGTAAAATATTGATAGATAATTAAGATAAAATACATGATATTATCCTAATATTTATATTAATATAATATAATATTTAATATTATATTTATATCTATAATAAATTTATTATATTAAAATATTAATATTATATTATATATATATATTAGTATTATATTAATATAATAAATTAGTATGATCTTATATTCTATTATAATATATTGATATTATATTGATATTAATATAAATATAATATTATTATTTATATAAAATTTGATGATAAAAATGTATGATCTTATATCTATTAAGAATATAATAAATATTTTACACAATTTTTCTAAAAAATGGATGCTCAACCGAATTTAAGTCATTCTTTAATAAGTTACTTTTTCATTGACAACCAAATATACTAAAATCTTATTTTTAGAAAGTTACTTTTCAAAAAAATACTTTTTCAGAAAAAATTTTTTTATCTGTGATCCAAATGCATCCATAATGTAATAACTTTACCATGATATAACCATGTGAAATTATATTGTGAGTGATACAAATTTTGCCGGTTGAAAATATGATGTCAAGTTTTAACTTCAAGGCCAAAAACTAAAAATTTTATGTGAAATGAATGATATTAATTTCCATGGACCTATCAGCTAATTTGTTTATTAAGAAATTCTGTGCACCATTCTCGATAGATAATAAAAGCACTACTTGACTTGATTGGGCCACACAAACTTTCACTTTTCAACGGTTGCAATTCTATTTTTTTATTTAAATTTTTGAATGGCAAAAATATTTCTGATATTGAAAATATCAGAAATCTTGTGAGTATTTTATGACCAAATTATGATTTTAAATTGGTCGAACTTTCAAAATTTTTGATAAAATTAGGCTGGAATTGTTCTAACTTGACCAGAAGTTGGAAGCGAGGGGATGACTGACCGAAGTAAGGGCCAAGTCAAAACCAACCTTGGTAATTTATAGCAAAAAAAGAAAAAAGGTGATTACTGCAGCCAAAATTTCCAACCCAAAATTTGGATTGAATCAGGTTAAAGTTACAGGACAAGTTGAGTTGAGAACTTTAGATTTTGTTTGGATTCAATAGAGTATGAAATGCTAACACTGATGGATTGGGTTGGCTTGTAGTTCCACTCGGGTTGCAAAATTTTGAGCCATCAAATTAAATCTGGCCCAGATACTAATGAAGATGATATTTTTCAACATGAACTCGATCAAGGGCTCCAGCATCGAGTTCAAAGATTGTTAGAATCATGCAACAGTACGTGTCAAAAATGGCCGGATCTTATTACATTTATTTCCCTTGTAATGAATTGTTAATTAGCTAGTCAAAATTTTGGGCATGTTTCGATGGCCTTATTTTCGCTCCGAGGATGATTCCAGGAGGAGCGACCACTCAGAAGAAGGCTGCCATGTGGACTTCATGATTTTTTCTGAAGGCCAGGGCTTGGAAAATCCTGAATTGGCCAGGGAGATGATGAAGCGCACACTTCTTCCCAAGGACTGGGACAATACTAAGTCCCGAAGTATTGAAGACGTCTCCGACTCGGTATACTCATCTGCACTGAGGGTAAGCTTCGGATTTTTGCATTTTCCAAGGTATAGACCTTGCTACTAACCTTTCTGTTTGCCAATGCAGATGATCCATGATATCACCGTCATGGAAGAATGTATCTTTGATTTCAGAGAGAATTATAAAAGAATGAAGGAAAGAGTGCAGACGGCTGAAACTGAAAAAATAATAGCCGAGGAAGAAAGGCAGGCTATCGAGGAAAAGCTTGCCCAAAGTGATACTTTTGTTCAGAGTCTAAAAGCTGATGTGGAGAAAATTCAATCGAAAAACTCTGAACAAGAAGTAAAACTTAAAAAGAAGAAGAAGAAAATCCGTCTCTAGAGTCTTTACTCAAGGAAGCCCATTAGAAGACTGAAGAGACAGTTAAAAAGGCCGAAGAGGCTGCTGAAGAGATTCGATTTTTAAAAGATCAACTGAGAAGGGCAGTAGAATATTATAAGGCATCTTCGGCTTTCGAAGGCGAAATGATTGAAGCCGGGTCTTATAGTTCAAAGGAGGCTTTAATGATGGAGTGAAGGAGGTGCAAAACCTTTATCCAGATTTGGATATTTCAGAAATTCAATTGTTTGTTCTCGAAGATCCAATTGAGCCCGAATCACAAGAAGGTCTTTCTAAAGCACTAGCAACAGTCGAAGAAGTAACTGATCCAATCGACCTCACCCAAGCTGTAGAGGACGATCTGTAACTTCTTCCTTTTCCCTTCTCTTTTTGAAAGTATATAAAAGATCTTATCAATGAAAATTTATTCCAATGAAATTTTTTGTGAATGTATATATTAGTGAATAAAAATTTTTCCAAGTACAAAGTTTTCGGATTAGAATATGATTGAAACCTTCGAAGTATAAAATAATGCTAAGTTCCTGGACTTAGAATAATATAACCTTTTAAGAAATAGAATTTCAAAAATTTAATCCAAGACTATGTTGCATCGAATAATGATATCAGAACAAAAATGATCCTCAGATTTTAAGATACCTTAAGTCTATAAATAATAATATCAAGTTTCTGAATCTAAAGAATGCACTAAGTCTTCGGACTTAGGACAATTTCATATAACTGAGATGAAATAATACCGTCTCCTGATAAAAAAGTCAAGTCTTCGGACTTAGGATAATTCAATAGAATTGAGATAAGAGAATACCAAGTCTCCAGATAAAGAAGTCAAGTCTTCGGACTTGAAAAATATACTTAGTCTTTGGACTTAGGATAATTCCGACCGTGTGGGTCATCCACATATAAATGAGAGGTTGATTAACCTTCGGCATCTCTTCAGGATAGATCTCTCGAACCATCCTTATGCCTTTTAATTATGGATTAAGATAGGCTGATCGGGCCCACCTCGGTACTTCATAGAGTTGATCACGGAGATCATTCTCATGTCTTTTAGGAATAGAATTAAGATAGGCTGATCATGCCTACCTCAGCACTTTATGAAGTAGATCACGGAGATCATCCTCATGCCTTTTTGGTTAAAATGGACTGGTTAAGTCCAACTCGGCACTTCGTAGGGTAGATCACGGAGATCATCCTTATGCCTTAAAAAAAAGAAAATTAAGATAGGTTGGTTAAGCTTATCTCGACACTTCGTAAGATAGACCACGTAAATCATCCTTATACCTTTTTATATAAGATAGGTTTCAGTGAGCCTTAATAAGATTGGTTTTGGGCCTCTTGGACGTTTGATCGACCTTTAAAAGTCATTAGCTTTGAAGAAGATATCGATCTTCAAGAATACTTCGGCCTTTAAGAAGTCATCGACCTTCAAGAATACATCGGCCTTTAAGAAGTCACCGGCCATTAGAGAATACATCATACTTCAAGAAGTCATCGGCCTTCAAGAGTATATCGGCCTTTAAGAAGTTATCGGCCTTTGAGAGTACAACGGATTTTAAGAAGTCATCGGCCATTAAAGTTCCTTCAAAATAAAAATCCTGACCGGAAATCCTCTAGTGGGAGACACTCCCATGCCCAAGTCAGTAGAGTTCGGACAATAAAATGGAGAACTCAATGAAAGAGGTCAGTGACATAATGGCTTACCTCGGAGGTCTCCTCTTACCTTTTCTCAAGGTTGTCTAGTCATCGGATTTCTTGATACCAATAAATATTTACAGATTTGTTGGATGAGGTAGATCAAAATTCTAGCTAAATGGCAAGTCTGATAGTCCTTGGATCAATTTACTCGTTCCAGGTGCAGAATCTCTGGAAGAAACAGAGGGAGAATGCTTGGTTCTCTTCTTCTTGTTGTGATCATCCATGCGTTATTCTGGCAGTGAAGCATTTTGACTTTGAGATGATTGGATCTGTGAAGAACTTGGAGTGAGTTCTCGATGTCGATCCTTTCTTCTTTCAGTTTGATGGTTGGGCTGTGGAACAGGTGGCGGACACTGCCTTTGAGCAGCAGCTTCTTGCAAGTTTTGAACTAATGCTGTCAAGGCTTCTACCCTGTTTAAAAGGATTTCAAACTGCTGCCACCCCACCATTATCATAGGATGTTGCAGTCCCTGATTTGCCGGAAGATCTCCAGTTGGAGGAGCCTACTACTCCTCGCTTGTGGATGCATTTCAAACTTTCCCTTTCACCATTTTTGCTTAGCAAAACTTTTCTTCAAAATAGAGGAAACAAATCTCTTCCCCTACCTGGCACACTAATCTGTTGACGCTGAATTCCCATCGACCGGATGGAGAGGTTCGTCCGCCAGATCGCCGTCAACCGGAACCTGCAAAACAGATCCCCTGACCTGAAATCTTCCGGCAAGGGACACTCCGATGCCAAAGTCAGCAAGAACTCAAGCAGCAGAATGGAAAGCTTGAAAGCAGAGAGAGAAAGGAAAGAATTTGAATGATTTGGACTAGCTTAGCTTACCTCGAGTGTCCCCTCTTACTAGTATTTATAGGCTCCAGCGTAACTACTTACGATTATGGAAGTTGGCAAACACAACCTCCTCATAACTGTAAGTAGTGGCGGTCAGAAAATCGGTTATTTCGGAGCTTATCCAATCTCAGGATTTCGACCATGTGGGTGGTTGCAACAACCAAAACAGACTTCAACTGTTTGGGATTGGAAAAGCCCACATGTTTAATATGCCTATGTTTTTTAGAGTAGATCCGAAGTGAGCTCAACATTCTCTTTAGTAACGCTCCTAAAGGAAATGTTAGCTATATACTTTAGAAGAGTTTCTTTGGAAATAACAAAAAAAATATATAAATACTTACAGTCTTGAATTAAGATAACATGCTCTTCGGATTATGCTGAAAGAATAAAGCCGAGGATATTCAATTGAAAGGCTTGGTCTTCGGACCAAGACAACAATGCGAAGCCGAAGACATAAGGTTGATAAGTTTAGCCTCTGGGCCAGACAAGATATGAAGCCCAAGACAGAAGGTTGACAAGCTTAGTCTTCGGACCAAGATAAGGATACGAAGCCGAAGATATAAAGATGTCAGGTATACTCTTCAGGCCAAGATAAAGATACGAAGCTGAAGATATAAAGATGTTAGGCATACTCTTCGGGCCAAGATAAAGATACGATATAAAACATCCTTTTGTAGATCAGAATCTTTATCAAGTCCGGGAGATATTTCCCTCTGTATATTGATTTGAATAATAAACCAAAAAAATTGGAATTGGTTCAAAGAAAGGTCCAGTAATTAATTAAAATAAAATTAGGATATCATAACAAATATGGACATTCCAACAACCTCCAAACAAGATTTGAACGAGAATGCTAGCATTTAGTAGATGGTGGATAGACTCATATCCGATATCAACTGCTACGAAGTTGGTTGGACTATAGAGCAGGGTCTAGCATGATTTGGAGCTAGCTTGCACAAACGATTTAAAATTATTATTATTATTATTATTATTTAAAAAAAAAAGAAAAGAAACCAATCAGCCAAGGTCCGAGTTGCATACTAACTGTGAATTGACAGCACTTTTGTCAAATTTGGTGCTTCCTGTTCATATTGTGAATGTGGAATGATCACTACATAGACTCATATATTTAAACTCGATCCAAAATAGACGAATGGCTATAGCAGGTATGATCAAGATATCATTTGTGTATATATATATATATATATATTGGATGGGCGGGGAGGGATTTGTTTGATTTGTTAAAAGAAATGGTGTGATGTGTTCGTACCATTAGGAGATCCTCGATGAAATATATAAAAGTAGTTATATAATAGGATTGGAGAAATTCTCAAGGTATGCTCCAGCATTAATAGTAGTGGAGTGTAATATTAGTGGTAACGGTGGATGAGGGTACTAGAAAGTTTGAAAGGGGATTCAGGATCAGGAAATGCAGTAGGTGACCACCATCCAGCAAGCCTTTTGGGAAAAAAATCATGGATTGTTACAAGACTACCGATACATGCAACCCCACCAAATCCAAAAAGGAACCGAAAAGATAGGAGGTAGAAGTAAACATGCATATGAGAGAGGGAGTATGGTTAATTAATAGCCTACCATTAAGGTCCGATGGACCCAATTTCAACAAAAGTGAGCACCAGGAAGCCCACTTTATCCGAACTTTCAATTGATTTGTCGACAGTACCCAACTAATTAAAGTGCAAGCATTTGGTAACAGTAGAATAGCCTGACCTTGAGTCTCGGACCCTGCTATAATTATATCAAAATATTCCTAATTAATATGAGCTTCTGACCGATCGTATAGGACACAATAACCCTACATCTCCATCTACTGTATAAAAGCAAAAATATTTTCAAAATCTCAATTCCTATTATCTGTTATAAGTGGGACTCCTTACCGATTATCATGCCCAAAAGGTAATAATGTCACATTCTCTCTATCCCGTACGGACTTTGATTCCAAATACTCAGTTTTTGGTTTGGAAAATAACTATCTTTTCTAGAAATCAGTAGCTGATCGAGTTCATTGTTTAAATTTAGAATTTACTTGGGTTGCTCGATATCTAAAATTTCTGGTAGTCACATATATGTTCATGTGCATTAAAACGAGTATAAAAATAGATGATGAGGCCAAGTCCTGGAGCAATCCGAGTCAAGCTTGCATAATTGGGGTCTTTTTGCTTGGGGGTTGAAGCGAGAGTCGATGCCCTTCGAAATCAAGCATTCAAACTCTTATCTCTCGTTTTTAAAAGTGCCAAAAGGTGGAACTTTTCTAGAACTTTTGAAGTTCCCGATAGTCTGACAATTGCTTGACTTTTAAGCAGGTCGAGCTAGACCGCTTAGACCACCAAGTTCAAAGTTTTTTATATATATAAATATGTTTTTTATAGAATTGAAGCTGATCATGGGCCAGGTCTTGGGCCTAAATTATATTCATCGATAGATCGGGCCTATGTAAATTTTCTTTGTCTAAGACCAGCCCATGATCAGTATATATATAGAATTGATCTGACCCACATGGACTGTCAAGTAAGTTGGTGGAGCAAATTAATCCACCTTGATCTTAAAACAATAGCTAAGAATTTCTCCCATGCCTCAATTATAAGAATTTCTCATGACTGCCCTTCATAGAGGAATGCGGTTGTTTCCGATCTCAATGGTTTGTCCAGAAGAATGGCTACCCCAGATCAAATTGATGAGTACCTGGGTGGATCGTAAACCTGACAAATCAACTCAGCAATTGACCAAATGTTTGCATTTTTCCCAATTCGACGCTGTCAGAGCTTGCAAGACCCTGCCCGGAGGCTGGGACATATTCCTCTGTATACACTGGGTTGATAGAAAGAAAATTGGGAGAGTTGACATCCGGTCCATTCTTTGACCGGAATAAAATTTTTAATTCCTATTGTCTCAAAAGATAACTTTCGATTCATATTTAGTTTTAAATTTTTAGAAGACCAAAATGCTCATATTTCAAAACTCTTTTTTCCTTTTAATGTTTGAAATCCCGTATTTTTTCTATTCCCGATTCCAACGAGAAGCTCCGACAAACAAAAATCGCCCCTTCCTGCGGCGACAGCACCAGCAACCCCCTCTCCTTCCTGCGGCGACAGCACCAGCCCCCCTCCCCCCTTCCGACGGCCAGGTAAATTTGTTTCATATTCCCTGTTTCCGACGAGAAGCTCCGACAAACAAAAACCAGCCCTTCCTGCGGCGACAGCACCAGCAACTCCCTCTCCTTCCTGCGGCGACAGCACCGGTCCCCTCCTCCTTCCCACGGCCAGGTAATTTCTGCATATAGAAATTAATCAAACACTTTTTATAGAATTAATCGAGCCCTTTTCATACCACAGTGAATTAGTTAAATATGATTTAGACTATGAGATATGCATGCTTCGGGACATAACCATGGGGACATGAACGTACATTAAACTTGTGGTGTGGGCGCATGCATAGGGAATCACATGTATGTTTGTGTAACCATTATCATTAATAATTGTGGATCGGGTCTTAAGTTAGAGAATTATTAGTCGAGTAAGCTGTTACTAGAAAAATTTGCCCATCAGCGCTTAGAGAGTTATCAGATATTATATACTTATCAGCTCGTTGTTTAATGGGCATTATGTGCTATACTCCCACTCAACTTAAGATGCAAATGAGTAGGATGTTTTGCCGGTCATGCACTTATGATGCATCATGACTGTTATGATGAAGGTTTAAATAAATAATTGTGCACTCATGATTTTAGTCATAAAATGGAACTTTGTATAGAAATTTTCTTAGGTAAAATAGAACCACCTTCCCGGTCAAAATAGGTGGTTCCTTTCCTTAGAACCAAATTTGAGAGTTTTGTATCTTGTACGAGAAGAAATAATATCATTACATTTATGATATATATCTGAACAGATCTGATATGTTCTGCATAAGAAATAATATCATCACATTGTTTAGTCCTTAGGTAACTCTTGTTTTACCCCTTCATTATGCTAAATCTGATTAACTACTTTCCTTCACAAAAAGAGGGATTAGTTTAGTCTAGAAACTAAGATACAGCAATAGTTTTTAACTATTGCAATGCTTTGATATCTAACAATAAAAGCTATTCCTTTCTGTTTAATTTATTCGATTATACGAAGCTTGTTAATTTATGCAACTTTTGGTTCTTTTTTTTTTAGATATATATTGGCTCAATATTAGTTTTATATAGAATCATTGAATTTATGTGATTTTTTTAGATATTATGAAACATAATTATGCTTTTTTGAAACTAATATTGAGTGTGCAGAGTAGATGATGGCTACTGCTAGGAGAAGCAAAGGATTTTTTATTGACTCAACAAATATGGTAAAGAAGGTGCTATTTTAATCACTACGTGGATGTTATGGAAACAATTATACAGTCGATGTCAGAGGAGCAGAAAGCAAGGGTGTCTACAACTCCATTTGGTCATTTGCTCCATCTTCCATACATCAAGCAGAGCAGGCCATTATTAGATGCACTACTGTCCTTATGGGATGATAACAAAGAGGGCTTTAGATTTGGTAAGGTTGTGGTTCCTTTTATAAGAACTGAAATTGTCCTTATACTTGGTTTAAAGGCCACAGGTGAGGAGATTGACTTTTATAACAAAAGAAAAGTGTAGTCGGACCTTATCAATCATTTTTTTAATGGTGATTTTAAAATAACTACTAGGGATGCAGTTAAAAATAAATTATTTTGTCTTGTTGAAAAGTCTGGGTTGCTAGATGTAGAGGATTTTACAAAGTGTTGGGTTCTTTATCTTTTTGTAACTATTATTTTTCCAACTGCCCACTATCATATTCCTAAAGTATTATGTCAGTATCTTGATGATTTGGATCTCCTGGAATCCTATAGTTGGGGTCTTGCTGTTTTTACTTTTCTCCGACAGCAAATTCCTCATCTAGCGAAGAGTGTACATACAAGGAACAAAAACAAAAGTGGGTGTGCTGGGTATATGGAAGGATGTACAGTAGCCTAGTGATAACATTTTTAATTTATACTTTCGATTTAATTGGTTGATAGTTAATCTAACATTATTTTCATTTACATTATTTTATTTTACAGGCATGGGCTGTTGAGCATGCAAATAGTCTAGTTGGAAAGCATAGATCACCATTAAAGTATCCTCGTCTCTTGCGTTAGAACAATGCCCCATTCTCTCGCAAGGTGGAGGCGATCATTGGAGTTATAAATAAATTTAAAAAATTAAGGTATTATGTTTGTATCTAACATCATATATATTTAAATTGAAGCATAACTATATTTGTTTGTCCTTTGTTAGGTATTGAAGATGATAGAGCCTAAGGAGGATGAGTTGCACCTCCTATCACAAAGAAGGCCACAAGGGATGGATCCAATACAAGGACAGGCATGTTACACCATTTTAATGTATCATTTTTCATTGTATACTATTTAAAATGCTTCAAAATAGCTCTCTTTTAAGCAACACTAACTTAAATCATGTATCATGCAACTGTGTACCTGGTATGTATATGATACTATGTTAATTTAATTACGTGTAGCAAGTTCCGTCATCTAGCTAGCCTAAACAACATCTAATTCATGTTTTAGAGACAAGTTTGGCAGCGGTTGAGAGGGTCTTGATTTGTCATAGTTTCCACTTAGAAGACCCTCAACCCATCAAAGATGACATATCAGAAGATGCACGGATTCATGCCTTTGATATGAAGCTTTCATTCATTGAGAAGACCCTCCGGGATAAAGGTTTATTGTCGGCAGATGACACTAAAGGCATTGATATGCATCATGTTGAGGTTAATTTTTACTATAATCAAAATATACATATATAGATATGATATCATTTATGATCTAAATAATTTTTATTATTTAGGTAAGGCAGAGTATTCTTCTCCACATGGACAGCCTCATACAAGTAAAAGGGAACCTTATGTCCCTTATAGTAATAAAGATGTGAAAGTAGTAGTCAAATATTTATTTTTATATTATATTTATGAGTACTTATTATGTTATAACTGCCTTTCTATTTTTGTCAGGCAAAGGTTGTTGTTGAAGTTGAGTCCAAGAAGGAAAGTGCCACCGCAAAACATGTATCATCATTGTGTAGGTGCGTGAAAATGGGAGCTCGTAAGAGAAAGCCTAGTGAGAAGGGAAAGGCCATGTCATACCTTCCTAAGACCTACAAACGTGCAAGGAAGAAACAACAAGAGGGTAACATAGTTGAAGGAAGTATGGCCTTACCTACCACCAAGAGTGATCTAGATACTTCAGATACTTTAGAGCATATAAGTATTGTACTAATGGAGCTGCATCAGTCAGTTAAGTTTCAAAAAGATTGATCTCTCTCTAGAGAGGTGTATTTATTATGTGCATGTACTTATTATTAAATCACTGTGATAGATTTTGTCTTCAACTTTAAACATGTGCTGATAGATTTTATCATTTTATAGCATATTCAAGATTCTAGTACAGTTATAGATGTTGAAACATTAGTAGTCCCAAATATGACAATACAAATGGCATGAAGAGGCACATATCACAGGAAGGGGAAAGGTGTACTCCCATCTTATCTTGAAGCATCAATTAATTTTTACATCAACGAAAGATCATTTTGAGTAAGCCATATAATTATATTTCTATATATCATTCTTCATGTTACTTCTTTTGTTTATATTTGATTTTTATATAGTGAGAATATCTGGAAGGATCCAAGTACATCCAAGCCTTCTTGCATATGCCAAGCATTGGATCAACTCCTTCATGATGGGCCACTTCGGACTGATATATGAAAATTAATTGCTGGTCCATTTTCATTGATCCTAGTTTTTTTTTATGCTAATATTATATTTTTTAAATCATGTATAGCTCATTAATGTGTATTTCCGAATCATGGAGCTATTCCACATAGAGTATACGAAGCCTGTGGAGAACGCTGCTTTATTTTTGCATTGTGAGATACAGATACAATAATTTTAAGAATCATTAATTTTGTTTTCAAAGTAACACAACTTATCAGTCGATGTTCTTTTTCTTCTATTTCTATTTCATGTAGATTGCTGTGCTTCAATCCCTTTCAGAGATTACCTTAGTGACCCCTGAACTTACAAATAATATCTAGGTTTAGCACAACCAAGTATAAAAAAATGGATGGCCGATATCAGTTTATCAGACCTCAAGCAATGCAGATACTTGTTTATCCCGATGAACACAGCATTGCGTTGGTACCTATTAGTTTTGGATTTGAAGGACCAACAATTTTACTACTACAACTCGATGTGGAGCATCAATGTATCAAATGTTGCAAATACATATATGTATGTAACATTGTTTGACATTTGTGTTGTTGCTTATACATATAACAACTTGTCTAACTAACATATTATATTTCATACCATGCTTGTATAGGCAATGTTTGTACATTTTTGGTTGTCTGAGCGAGTAGGATTCCACATCCTTGAAGGTCAAGTTCATAATGTTCATGACTGTGCACAGCAGAAGTTTGATAGTGTAGATTGCGGAGTGCATATGCTGATGTTTGCCGAGATCCTTACAAGAGGTTGCTTGAGTTTGCTGCATAATGATTTCAAGGAAGATGCATCATTATATAGGAGCTGGGTTGCGGGAAATATTTCATTCCATGGGTACTGTACTACTTATAAAAAGCTTTGGTTATGGTATGAAAGGAAGATACAAAGTGTAAAAGATTAGGATATCATTAATCTCAAAACAATGTTGGAAGTTTTTTCAATTATTAATACTGTCCTTGTACCTATTTCATACATATAAAGTGTTAAATTGATACAATTCAAAATATTTGTACAATGTGCCATGTTTGAAATGTGGTATGTTAACTGATTGTAACTGTCAATACTTCAGATTTTTTATTTTTTCTCCATTTTAGTGAGTTATTTAGGTATGTTAAAATAAACTGAAGTGACAAGAAGTTATATATATCTCCACGAGTTCCTTATTTCTAAGGCCCTTCAACTGTGTGCCATTTTACTGCGTGCCATTTAATTGTGTGCCATTTAATTACCAAGTTTTTAATTACCACAAGTTTACTGTGTGCCATTTTAAAAGAAGTCATTGTTATAGAATCCTCCTCTCCTCCCTTCTGTCATTCTAATTTTGCTATAAGATGGTGAGGTTTCCGAGGATGATGGATGCAAAGCATCCAAACATGTCCTTGCTGAACAAGAATCTCCTTGCTGAACAGGGAATCTCCCAAACATCTATTATTTTACAGGTTGCATGCAAAAACTAACAGTAGTAAATTAACAGTGTGCCATGTTTAATTAATTATGTGCAAAACTAATTAAGTAGTAATTTAATTACTTCTTTCAGTAAGATAATATATTAAACAATAATTCAAAATTTAGATTCATTGACATAACTGTATACAGAACTAAAGAACTAAAATAACTGTATGCAGGTTTAAAATAACTGTGCATGTTTAAAATAACTGTATGCATGTTTTATTTAACTATGTATAGAATTTAAATTACTGTGTGCAGAACAAAAATAACTGTGTGCAGGCTTAATTTAACTGTATGCATAACTAAAATAACTGTGTGCAGAACTAAAATAACTGTATGCATGTTTAAAATAACTGTGTGCAAAATTAAAATAATCATGCACATGTTTTATTTCACCGTGTGCATAATTTAAATAAATGTATTAGAACAAAAACAACTATGTGCAGGCTTAATTTAACTGTGTACAGAACTAAAATAACTGTGTATAGAACAAAATAACTGTGTTAGAACTAAAATAACTATGTGCAATTTAAAATAACTATGTCATAATTAAAATAACTGTATGTAGATTTTATTTAACTGTGCATAATTAAATAACTGTGTGCAGACTTAATTTAACTATGTGCAAAACTAAAATATTGTGTGCATGCTTAATTTAACTGTGAGCAAAACTAAAATAACTATATGCCGGCTTAATTTAACTGTGTACAGAACTAAAATAACTGTGTGCAGGCTTAATTTAATTATGTACAGAACTAAAATAACTGTGTGCAGGTTTAATTTAACTGTGTGCAGAACTAAAATAACTATGTACAAGACAGAAGTAAAATAACTATGTGCAGGCTTAATTTAACTATATGCAAAACTAAAATAACTATGTGCAAGCTTAATTTAACTGTATACAAAACTAAAAAATTGACATAATGTTGATATATATCACCTTGCACTTCATCTTACTGAATCATGAATTTGGCACAATATTTTTAAGAGGGACTTAACATCCAGAATTTGGCACAATATTTTTAATAGTACACAGTAATTAACTAAACGTAAGACACAGTTATTTTATTTCTTCACACAATTATTTTAGTTCTAACACAGTTACATTAAGCCTGCACACAATTATTTTAGTTTCACCACAGTTATTTTAGTTCTGCATACAGTTAAATTAATTCCATACATAATTATTTTAGTTCTGTACATAGTTATTTAGTTCTACACAGTTAAATTAATCTTACACACATTATTTTAGTTCTGCATACAAATTATTTTAGTTCTGCACACAGTTAAATTAAGTATGTACACAGTTATTTTAGTTCTGCACAGTTAAATTAAGCCTGTACAGTTATTTTAGTTTTGCACAATGTTCATATTATGACTATTTATCGAAACGTTGTAAATTTTACTAATAAGAGTAAGATTGGCACAATGTTGATATATACCACCTTGTAATATAAATTTGCATAATATTCATATTAGGGCTATTTATCGAAACGCCGTAATATCTTACTAAAAGAAATAAAATTGGCACAATGTTGATATATACCATCTTGTAAAATTGACACAATATTCATATTAGGGCTATGTACCGAAATGCTCTAATATCTTACTGAAAGAAATAAGATTGGCATAATGTTGATATATACCACCTTATAAAATTAGCACAATATTCATATAGGGCTATGTACCGAAACGTTCTAATATCTTACTGAAAAAAGTAAGATTGGTACAATGTTGATAATGTTCATATTAGGGCAAACACTGTAATATCTTACTTCTTAGTGAAAGAAGTATGATTGGCACAATGTTGATATACCACATTGTAAAATTTGTACAATATTTATATTAGGACTATTTACCGAAATTTTGTAATTAACTATGTGCAAAACTAAAATAGCTATATACATGCTTAATTTAACTATATGCAGGCTTAATTTAACTATGTGTAGAACTAAAATAACCGTGTGCAGAACTAAAATAATATGTACAGGCTTAATTTAACTATGTGCAGAACTAAAATAACTGTGTGCATAACTAAAATAACTATGTGCAGGATTAATTTAACTATGTACAGAACTAAAATAACTGTGTGCAAAACTAAAATAACTGTGTTATGCTTAATTTAACTGTGTGCAGAACTAAAATAACTGTATACAAAACTAAAATAACTATGTCAGGCTTAATTTAACTGGGTGCAGAATTAAAATAACTATGTGCAGAAATAAAATAACTGTGTGCAGAAATAAAATAAATGTGTCCTATGTTTAGTTAATTAATTATATACTATTAAAAATATTGTGCCAAATTTTGGATGTTAAGTTCCCTTTAAAAATATTGTGCCAAATCCGGGATTCAGTAAGATGAAGTACAAGATGATATATATCAACATTGTACCAATTTTACTTCTTTCAGTAAGATATTACAGCGTTTCAATATATAGCCCTAATTTGAATAAAAATTCAGAATTTTGAATTCATTGACATAAGAGCAACTTAATATCAATAGGCCCATTAACATTAACATAAGAACATAATTCGATATCAATAGCCCCATTAACATTAAGATAAGAACAGAATTCAGAACAACAATAGAACAACAAACCACATAATAGTAAATACAGAACAACAACAGATGTTACTCAACAATCTCATTACAAGTCTTTCTATTATGTCCTTCTTTTCTGCATCGATCTACATTGTGTAGTTCTCGATGAATCCATTTGTAAAGCTCCTCTCTTCTTCCTAGGCCTACCAGGACAAGTCTTGATGATAGGAGGTAAAATATGCATCTCATCTGAACTATCATAGCTCAGCTCAATATCAGGAATTGGATTGATACATTTTTCATATGCTCTATACATTTCAGCCTAAAAATAAGTATCAGTGAAGTGATATAATTACCTGCCAGCTTTCACAATGCATGCACATGCATGCTTACATGCATCCGAAAGATTTGCCATTCACTACAAGAGCACGTGCAATCTTTTAAGTCAACCTTACATGAGTACTTTGTGTCCTTTACATCATAAACCATGATGCTTGATGTAAATACAGATAACTTCCGACCCTCTTTCGCATTTCTTTGCAATACTTTCTGTTACAGCCGTGACAGTGACGTGGCCAGGCTCAGGTACCGCCGAATGCGATCGAGCCACGTGGAAGTTCCCCCGGCGAGTCGGCGCCACGTCTTCAAGGCCAGGATCGGCAAGACTACACCGCCCGACGACTGTCTAAGGCAAACTGCCCTCGCCGAGGTCGAGCTCGGCTCGGGGTTCCTCTACCACCCATTGCGCCCGGACGGAGGGGTCCGCCTAAGTGAGGTCGGCCGAGGTCAGGCGACCTCCTGCCACCTCGCCAGGTGTCCACCCAGGAGGGGTCCACCTAAGCCGAGGTCGGCCAATCCTTCGCCCTTCGCCAGGTGGCAACCCGGAGACGGGCCCACCTCGGCCGAAGCCGGCGACCTCCTGCCACCTCGCCAGGTGTCCACCCAGGAGGGGTCCACCTAAGCCGAGGTCGGCCAATCCTTCGCCCTTCGCCAGGTGGCAACCGGAGACGGGCCCACCTCGGCCGAAGCCAGGCGACCTCCTGCCACCTCGCCAGGTGTCCACCAGGAGGGGTCCACCTAAGCCGAGGTCGGCCAATCCTTCGCCCTTCGCCAGGTGGCCACCCGGGGACGGGCCCACCTCGGCCGAAGCCGGGCGACCTCCTGCCACCTCGCCAGGTGTCCACCCAGGAGGGGTCCACCTAAGCCGAGGTCGGCTGGTCCTTCGCTCCTCGCCAGTTGGCCCCCGGAGACGGGTCCAACTCAGCCGAGGTCAGACCGCTCGTACGGAGAGGGTCCCGGGAGAGAGAAACGGGCCCCGAGGTCATCCCTCGGGCCGTACGAACCCCAGACGGCGCTCCGTACGGAGGGCGGCGGCACGCGGAACATCACTTGCATCGGCCCGACAGGTCCCGCAGCCGAGAGACGCGATCCTGACGGAACAGGCCCCATAGATGGATGGCGCCCACGCTGGGGAAGGAGAGCGCTCTCGCTGGGCCCGAGGCCTGACCGGCCGCCTTGCCAGCGCCGCCCTCCCCTTTTTCTCTTTGCCTTTGCCTTTTCCCTGCTGGGCCCGGCGGACGAGGTCGGAAAGCCGCCTGGCCCCCTCACCGAAAAGGGAAAAGAGGAAAAGGACGGGGGAGGGAAGTCTCCAAGGAGGAAGAAGAAACAAGCGCACGACGAAAGGAGATAAAGAGGGAGGAATCTGGGGACGACAAGGTAAGCAAACAAGCCTGGGGAAGAAGAAGAAGCACCGGCACAAGGCCTTGCTCCGAGGGTAAAAACCCAGAAATCCGAGAGGGGAACACTGGGTGTGAGCTCGGCTAAGAGGCCAGCCGAGATTCTGGTCCCCAGAGCGTCTCTCTCACTAGTAAACTCTCTAAGTCTGGAGCCCCTTCGGGGGTCCGTCTGGAGAGTCTGTTCCTTCTCGTCGTCTACTGACTTGACCGTCGGAGCTCCCTCGCCGGAATCCCCGGCCAGGGTCTTCTAACCCCTTTTTTGCAGGTTCGCCGCGGGAAGGGAGGCTCCCTCGCCAGGCGGTCAGGAGGGATCGACGGATCCGCGGCACGGGCGCGGCGGTGAGAGCGGCAACAGATTGGCGGCCAGGTAGGGGGGCAGGACACTGAACCCCAGCGGGAGCCAGCTTTCTGCAGGTATCGCGCTCTCCGACAATGGTGGTCACTCGTGGACGCGGGCGTCCACCAGCCGTGGGGGGAGGTCCACTCCCCTCGGGGGGCCACAGCCCCGAAAGGGAGCTTCCGGCTCCTCCTCCTCTTCCACAGCAGCCTACCCGGTGGACGGATCCCTTGCGGCCATCGTCCAGCAGCTGCAGACCTTGACTCAGCGGTCCGGCAGCTTCAGCATCAGCAACGGTCCCTGGCCACCCAGCCGCAGCCAGGGACCCCGCGGCCCGAGCCGCGGGGCAACGTGGGAGCCTGCGCTCAATTCAGGGCAGGCCATCCCATCCGAGGGCCGTCTCCAACCCCCGGGGGAGCCACCGAGCTCCCGCAAAGAGGAACTACTCCGGCTCGGAGGATCACGAGAGCCGATCCCCAGCCGACGGGGCCGAAACGGTGCATCGCAGCAAGCGACGCCGAGGCCAGACCTCGCGCCGAGACCGATCGGCGCCCCCTTCACCCGCAGTCTCGGTGGAAGACTCCACCGACGAAGCCATCAGGCGCCAGGCCGAGAGGCGCCTGGAGGAGCATGAGCGCAAGCTGGCGGAGTTCGCCCGCCGATTCGCCGACCTGCAGAACTCATCGGCAGACCCGGCGGGCTACGACTCCCGCCCCCTTTCTCTGAAGAAATCCAGGCGGAACCGATCCCGAAACGGTTCCGCATGCCGCAGGTGGATCCCTACGACGGGACCACCGACCCTCTGGACCATCTTGAGAGCTACAAAGCCCTCATGAGGGTCCAGGGGGCCACCGACGCTCTTCTGTGCATTGCCTTCCCGGCAACCCTCCGGAAGGCCGCTCGAGTCTGGTTCACCCGCCTCGAGCCCGGATCCATTTGCTCCTTCCACCAGCTGGAAGGAAGGTTCGTGGCACACTTCGACGCTTGTCGAAAGGTGCCGAGAGAGGTGGATAGCCTCTTCTCCATCCGCCAGCAGGACCAGGAGCTGCTCCGGGACTACATCACCCGGTTCAAGACCGCAGCCCTGGAGATCTACAGCTTGGACGAGCCCGTCGCCATGTGGCTTTGAAGCGCGGGCTCAAGACGTCCCGCCTAACCTACTCCCTGGACAAGAAGCCGCCCAAGACGTACTCCGAGCTCCTCCTCCGCGCCCACAAGTACATCCGAGCGGAGGAGGCTGACCGCACCCGTCGAGAGTTGGACGGGAAGACTCGAAGAAGCCGCTCCGAGGGACGCCCCGGGAGCTCGGAGGCCTGGGCCGTCTGCCGACCCTCGCCCGAATCCAAGGCCGAGGGGCGAGGCCACTCCCGAGCGGAGGTACACCCCTCTCCTCGCACCTCGAACGAAGATCCTCATGGAAATCGAGGGCGAGCGCTACCTCCGCGACCTCCTCCTCAGAACCCGAGAGCCGTCCGAGACAAATCGAAGTACTGCCAGTTCCACCGCGAGCACGGGCACGACACGGAGGAGTGTCGCCACCTGAAGCGGGAGATCGAAGAGCTGATCAGGAGGGGTTACCTCAGGAAGTTCGTTAAGAACGAGGCCCCCTCTGAAGGGCAGCCGCTCGCGGCCTTACCACCTGTCCCTGCGATCGACAATCGCCCAACGGAGAAGCCCGTGGGCATGATCTCACGGGGTCCGGTCGAGCGACGAAGAGAGCCCGGGAAGTCGGGAACCCGGAGAATGTAATCCCTCCCAAGGGGGGGAAGTTAATGATAATGTAAACAACGATGCCGTGGTGGTCGAGATGACCATCGCGAAGCATCCTGTACATCGAATCATGGTGGATAGTGGAAGCTCGGCTGACGTACTTTTTTACGATGCTTTCTCTCGGATGAACTTGTCCCCCGATCAGCTGAAACCAGTGCACACCCCCCTGGTAGGTTTTACAGGGGACTCGTGGGGGTCGAGGGGGAGATCACTCTCCCGGTCACCGCCGGATCCCCACCCGGCAGGCGACCGTCCTAATAACATTTACCGTCGTCAGGCTCCCCTCGCCTTACAACGCCATCCTCGGGCCCCGGGCTCAACCAACTGGACGCCACCATCTCCACGAGAAGGCTGTTGGTACAGTTCCCACGCCTTCCGGGCTCGGGGAGATGAAGGGGACGACCCAGCCAGTCCCGCTCTGCCTCCAGACGGTCCCAAGCGCCGGGGCGCGGAGCTCGCCCATGATGTCGACGACCTCGATCTGAGAGAGAAGGAACCCAGGGGAGGGCCCGTAGAGCGCCTGCTGGCTTTTCCTCTCGGTTCGGACCCCTGAAGACGGTGCAAGTCGGGGCCCAGCTCCCTGAGGAAGAACGAACCCGCCTGCTGGAGTTCCTCCGTGCCAACGCTGACGTGTTCGCCTGGTCAGCAGCCGACATGCCGGGCATCCCGCCCGAGGTCATCATGCACAGGCTAAACGTGGACCCAAATTGCCGCCCGGTCCGCCAGAAGAAGAGAAGCTTCGCCATGGAGAGACAGAAGGCGATCAACGAAGAAGTAGAGAAGCTCCTCGCCGCCGATTTTGTCCGAGAGGTCCAGTACCCCAGTTGGCTGGCAAACGTGGTCATGGTAAAGAAGAGTAGCGGTAAGTGGAGGATCTGTGTGGACTACACCGACCTCAACCGGGCTTGCCCAAAGGACAGCTTCCCTCTTCCAAAGATCGACCAGCTGGTCGACACCACCTCGGGGCATCGCCTCCTGTCGTTCATGGACGCCTTCTCCGGATACAACCAGATCCGGATGAAACCGGAGGACGAAGAGCACACCGCCTTCATAACTGACGCGGAACCTTTTGCTACAGGATGATGCCATTTGGCCTCAAGAACGCGGGGGCAACGTACCAGCGCCTGGTCAGTAGAATCTTCAAAGACCAGATCGGCCGCAACATGCAGGTGTACGTGGACGACATGCTGGTAATGAGCAAACCCGATTCAGACCACGTGGCTGACTTGGCGGAGACGTTCGGCAACCTCCGACGCCATCAAATGAAGCTGAACCCGGCGAAGTGCGCCTTCGGCGTCTCCACGGGAAGTTCCTAGGGTTTATGGTGACCCAAAGAGGAATCGAAGCCAACCCGGAGAAGGTCCAGGCCATCCTGGATATGGAGCAGCCCGCCTCCAAGAAGCAAGTGCAACAACTAACCGGCCGAGTTGCGGCCCTTAGCCGTTTTATCTCCAGGTCGGCGGACCGCTGCCGTCCCTTCTTCAAGGTGCTGAGGAAGATGAATGACTTTGCTTGGACCGAGGAATGCCAGCAGGCCTTCGAGGAGCTGAAGAAGATGCTTGCATCGCCACCATTGCTGTCCAGGCCCGAGGAGGGAGAGGAGCTTACCCTCTACCTGGCGGTTACCCCGGAAGCCGTCAGCTCAGTCTTGGTTCGAACCGACGGCCAGGGGGCCCAGCGGCCGGTGTACTATACCAGCAAACTCCTCCGTGACGCGGAGCTCAGGTATTCTCGGCCCGAGAAACTCGTTTTGCGCTAATAGTGTCTGCCCAGCGTCTCAGGCCTTATTTTCAAGCGCACCCCATCGCTGTCCTGACGGATCAACCGCTGAAAGCAGTGCTCAGCCGACCCGATACCTCGGGACGATTGGCAAAGTGGGCACTGAAGCTCAGCGAGTTCGACATTACGTACAGGCCGAGGTCGGCCATGAAGGCACAGGTGCTGGCCGACTTCTTGGTCGAATGTGCAGGCTTGGGCAAGGAGCCCGAGGAAGGCCCCTCAGGTCGGTCGATGGAGATAAGCACCGACGAGCCCGGAGAGGACGCCTGGATCCTCCATGTAGACGGAGCCTCAAACTCCGGCGGGAGCGGGGCTGGGCTCATCCTTGCCAACAGCAACGGGGTCGTCGCCGAATGCGCACTCCGTTTCCAATTCCCCGCGACAAATAACCAGGCGGAGTACGAGGCGCTTCTTGCCGGACTGAGGGTCTCCCGCGAGTGGGCGTAACCAACTCAAGGCTTTCACTGATTCCCAGCTCGTGGCGGGGCAGGTGTCCGGGGAGTACGTCGCACACGACCCCCAAATGGCGAGATACTTGGAGCTCGTCAAAGAGGGCGCGTCCAGATTCCGACGCTTCAACATCTTCCATATCCCCCGGGGGGAGAACGCCCGCGCGGATGCTCTCTCCCGACTGGCGACCCTGCCGGACACGATGCTGGGACGCGCCTATGTGGAGCGCCTTGAGGTCCCAAGCCTCGAAGCACCGGTGAAGGTCCACCAGGTCGGCCATGAACCCAGCTGGATAGACAAGTACGCCGCATACATCACCAATGGCACCCTGCCGGAGGACCGCGAGGCGGCTCGCCTCATCAGGAAGAAGGCCGTGCGGTTCGTCCTGATGGACGGGCAGTTGTATCGAAGATCCTACTCCTACCCCCTCCTCAAGTGCATAGGGCCCACGGAAGCCAAGCTTGTGCTCCAGGAGATTCACGAAGGCGTCTGCGGGAACCACGTGGGGGGCAGGGCATTGGCATACAAGGCCTTCGTCAGGGCTACTTCTGGGAGACGATGAAGGAAGACGCCGCCGACTTCGTGAAGAAATGCGACCGGTGCCAGCGTCACGCCACGGTGCAAGGCAGCCCTCCAACCCAATCTCCCAGCTCTCAGCCCCCTGGCCGTTCGCCCAGTGGGGGATGGACCTCCTGGGCCCATTCCCGCCGGCGTCTGGCCAGCGGAAATTCTTGATAGTGGCCATCGACTACTTCACGAAGTGGGTCGAGGCCGAACCCTTGGCAAGGATCACCGAAGCAAACGTCGCCAAGTTCTTTTGGAAGTCCATCGTCTGCCGCTTCGGCCTCCCCACACCGTGGTCACCGACAACGGGCGCCAGTTCGACTGCCGGGAATTCGAAGAATTCTGCAGCGACCTCGGCATCAGGCATCGCTTTACCTCGGTGGCGCATCCTCAGACCAATGGGGAGGCCGAAGTCACGAACAGGACCATTCTTCAGGGCCTCCGCACGCGGCTGGACCAGGCCAAGGGCAGGTGGGCCGACGAGCTCCCCAGCATCCTCTGGGCATACCACACCACCCCGAGGACGGCTACCGACGAAACCCCGTTCAACCTCGTCTTCGGAGCCGAGGCAGTCATCCCGATCGAGCTCAGCCTACCCACACTGCGTGTGGAGCAATACGACGAGACAGAAAACCCAGCCAGGATGATGCTCAACCTGGACCTTCTCGAGGAAACGAGGGACAAGGCCAGAGTTCGAATGGCGGCGTATAGGCAACGTGTGGCCAGATATTATAACTCCCGTGTGCGGCCGAAGGTTTTCCGTCCCGGAGACTTGGTCCTCCGGCGCGCTGAAGCCTCCCAGCCACGGGAATGCGGCAAGTTATCACCCAACTGGGAAGGCCCATATCGGGTGGCAGAAGCCCTCCCTCATGGAGCATATTACTTGGAGGAATTGGGAGGTGCCAGGTTCCCCCGGACGTGGAACTCCTCGAACCTAAGGATGTACTATCAGTAATGTAAGGTTCCTGCTCTTGTAATAAAGTTCCTCCGCTTCAAACACTCCTTCTCACTTCGACGAGAAAGCTTACGGGTCGGGTTCAGTCCGGAGATCCTGGGGTCTCGGCCTGGAAGGTGGCGCAGAACCCAGTCGCCCATGAAGCCCGGAGAACAGCTCAGCAAGCCGCGCAAGGCTTGAGAAAGCCTGCGGCATCGAGCTCAGTCCGGAGATCCTGGGCTTCGGCCTGGAAGGTGGCGCGGACCCAGTTCGCCCATGCAAGCCCGGAGAACAGCTCAGCAAGCCGCGCAAGGCTTGAGAAAGCCTGCGGCATCGAGCTCAGTCCGGAGATCCTGGGCTTCGGCCTGGAAGGTGGCGCCGAACCCAGTTCGCCCACGCAAGCCCGGAGAACAGCTCAGCAAGCCGCGCAAGGCTTGAGAAAGCCTGCGGCAACGAGCTCAGTCCGGAGATCCTGGGCTTCGGCCTGGAAGGTGGCGCCGAACCCAGTTCGCCCACGCAAGCCCGGAGACAGCTCAGCAAGCCGCGCAAGGCTTGAGAAAGCCTGCGGCATCGAGCTCAGTCCGGAGATCCTGGGCTTCGGCCTGGAAGACGGTGCAGAAACCGTGTCGCCTGCGCAAGTATGAAGGCGGCCCCAAAGACGGCCCGCTTAAGGCCTACTCTGCCGCCATGCGATCTGGGAGGCCCCAACCTTCGATTTGAGCAATGGAAGGACCAGGCCTGCAACTGTTTCAAGTGTTCCATACCAACATCTCAGAAAGAAGAAGAAAAAATGAGGTAAGAGAACACGAAGTTTTGTCAAACTGAAACTTTCATTGATATAAAGGGTCAGTACAAGCTGGGAGTCCCGACAGGCCGGGAGTCCCAAAAAAGAAACAACAACAGAAGAAGAAAAGAAAAGACAACAGGGAGAAGGCGCTGGGTTCACTGTGGTGCAGGGTCGGAGCCCTCTGCCGGGGGGCGGGTGCTGCGTCCTCGACTTCTACGGCGGCCGGCTCTCGAGGCTGCTCCGGAGCCGCAGCTTCACTGGTCGACGGCGCCGCAGGAGTTGCTTCGCCGCGCCGGAGGCCCTGCTCTCGCCTCCTGGCCTCCTACCTCCGATCACCACCCCGCTCAGATCCAGCTCGGGGAAGAGGGCCCCACCTTCTCCGGCACATCCGGAACCCTTCAAGAAGGAGTCCACGGCGGCCTCCCGGACCTCCGACGTGTACTCGTCGGAAGCCCGGAATTTCGGGATGGCCTCCTGCGCCTCCCGCTTTGCGGCCTCCAGGAGTCCGTTGACGTACGCACTCCGGTCTTTCGCCGCGGTTGCGTCTCGCCGGGCCTCCTCCAACTGGCGCTCCAGCCACTGGGAGTGGGCCTGCAGGCGGGCCTTCTCCGCCACCTCCTCCTCCGAGCGGCGCTGGTTGGAGGCCGCTCCTCGACAGGGAAGCCTCCAGCTCTTTGTTCCGCCCCTCGGAACGCGCCAGGTCGGACTGGAGGGCCTGGTTGTTGGCTCGCAGCTCGGCCCCTTCTCCATCAGGTCCTTGACATCGGCCGCGAGCTTGCCGAGCTTCAGCTCCTTCTCGGAGTCCTTTTGGCGTTCCCTACGAGGAAGTTCCTCAGTAGGAGAACGTCGTTCCCGATCTGCACCAACAAGAGCAAATCATGTCAGGATGAAAAGAGTTAGGTTTTGAAAGGAAAAGAAGGGAAGGAGCTCGGACTTACCGTGAAGAGCTGCGGGAGGATCCGAGCAGCGCATCAGCGTAATCCCGGCCGCCCCGAGCTCGGCGGTCCGGGCGGTGGAGGCGTACTCCATGATCCTCTCCGCGAGCCCTTTGTCGCGGATGACCGAGTCCCGCTGGGTGATCACGGTGCGGGGGCGTCAGGCCGGCTCCTGCGGCGGCCGCCCCATCAGTTGGGGCCGCGGTCGACGGGCCGACGGCGGCCACAGGCTGCACTGTTGAGGCGGCAGACACGACGGGCCCGGTGCTGGGCGGAGCAGCAGGCGGAGGAGCCATCTCGGCGGCGGCGCCCCAGGTCGCGCGGCCGAGGCATCAGCGGCCCCGCCCTGAGGCAACCTGGGCGGGGAAACGACAGCAACCGGGCTGGGCACGGTCGCCGTCACGACCTCCCGGCTCGCCTCTGTACGAGCCCTCTTCGCCGCGGGCTCGTCCACCTCAACGACATCCCGCTGGGCTGCGCCCTCCAGGAGGTTCTCCAGCAAAAATTTCATCCCTGCAAAACAAAGGAACAGAAGGTCAGCCGGCTCAGTCATGAAGAAAAAGGGGGGCAGAAGTCAAAGTGGAGCCGAGTCTCACCCGTCTCGCGGATGGGACTGATCCCGGCCTCAAAAAGATTCTGCTCAGAGAGCAGAACCTCGAGTGCCGGGACCACGTCGCTCAGGAGCTGGGAATAGGACTCCTGGTCCGCCGACTCGACCCGAGAATTCGGTTCGGGGTCCGGTCCGGTTCACTCCAGGCCCAGTCGACGTCTTCGACTGAGGCGAAGAAAAAACCGGCTCTTCCAGCCCTTGACCGAGGAAGGGAGGTCGAACCGGAGACACCTGGGCCGGGGCGAAATATACCACCAGCCGTCATCGGTGGAGCACTTCTTCAAGGTGAACAAGGCCCTGAAGAGGGAGAAACGGGCAACGAACCCGTGGAAGTGACAGAAGACAATGAAAGAAAAGATGACCCGGATGGCGTTGGGAGCCAGCTGGGCCGGGACAAGCCGGAAATGGCTGAGGAAGGAAAGAAAGAAGGGGTGCAGAGGAAACCGAAGACCCCAAGGAGGAAGTCTTCGTAGAAGGCTATGCGGCCGGGGCCACTCATGGTGACGCGCTCCCCGGACCGCGGAACAAACAAGCGGATGGACCCCGGGATGCCGTAAGCATCCCGGAGCAGAGAAAGATCGCCTTCGGTCATGGTGGAGGCATGACCGGAGGGACCGGCGGGAAGAGAAGGAGGTGCAGGAAGAGCAGGCAAAGCCGGAAGAGAACGAAGGGGGACGGCAGGAGCAACCGGAGGAGGCCGGATCCCTAGGGATGCCAATGGTGACACCCCCGGGTTGCAGACGCCGGCGGATCTCCTCCGGGATTGTCTCCTCATCTGAGGAGGAAA
This sequence comes from Areca catechu, assembly GCA_021397845.1. NCBI lineage: Eukaryota > Viridiplantae > Streptophyta > Magnoliopsida > Arecales > Arecaceae > Areca > Areca catechu. Next base: position 20,339,340 of record CM038045.1, read on the forward strand.
AGATGGAGTCCTCGGCCGGGATGGACCGGCCTCGTCCGGGTTGGAAGAGACATGGCGACGGCGCGCCATGGAACAGAGAAGGACAGAGGATCGAAGAGAAAAGAAAAGAGAGGAAAGGAAGGGGACGGAGAAGGAGAAGGAGGCACTCACCGAAAATGCGCCAGACGAGTGCAAGGCAACAGGAGTTAGTCTGCAGCAAACCGCCCACGGAGCAAGGGGAAAGGCCTCGTTCTGGAAAGTCCCCTCCCTTTCAAACTCAGCCGACAGCGGCCGTACCCGTCATTCCGCCTCAGGCCACTGGATGATCGCCACGTGGGCGCACGCCCGACACCGACGCCTCGTTAGCAGAGTAACGGCCTCTGCCTCGAAGCGACGCATTAATTGCAGGCAAGTGGGCGACGCGTGGCAGCTCCCCATAGGTTTTCAGCCGCATCGAGCCACGGCGACGAGGATCGTGGCAATTATGATGCAAGATCTTCGCCTCCCACGTCATGTCCGCATTCAATCCCGACGTTCCGTTCTACGACGCCCCGACGGAACGGCGGGCTGGGGGGCAACTGTTACAGCCGTGACAGTGACGTGGCCAGGCTCAGGTACCGCCGAATGCGATCGAGCCACGTGGAAGTTTCCCCGGCCGAGTCGGCGCCACGTCTTCAAGGCCAGGATCGGCAAGACTACACCGCCCGACGACTGTCTAAGGCAAACTGCCCTCGCCGAGGTCGAGCTCGGCTCGTGTTCCTCTACCACCCCATTTGCGCCCTGACCCGGAGGGATCCACCTAAGTGAGGGCGGCCGAGGTCAGCCGACCTCCTGCCACCTCGCCGGTGTCCACCCAGAGGGGTCCACCTAAGCCGAGGTCGGCCAATCCTTCGCCCTTCGCCAGGTGGCAACCCGAGACGGGCCCACCTCGGCTGAAGCCCGGCGACCTCCTGCCACCTCGCCAGGTGTCCACCCAGGAGGGTCCACCTAAGTCGAGGTCGGCCAATCCTTCGCCCTTCGCCAGGTGGCCCCGGAGACGGGCCCACCTCGGCCGAAGCCCGGCGACCTCCTGCCACCATCTCGCCAGGTGTCCACCTAGGAGGGGTCCACCTAAGCCGAGGTCGGCCAATCCTTCGCCCTTCGCCAGGTGGCAACCCGGGGACGGGCCCACCTCGGCCGAAGCCGGGCGACCTCCTGCCACCTCGCCAGGTGTCCACCCAGGAGGGGTCCACCTAAGCCGAGGTCGGCTGGTCCTTCGCTCCCTCGCCAGTTGGCCCCCGGAGACGGGTCCACGCTCAGCCGAGGTCAATCGCTCATACGGAGAGGTCCCATGGAGAAATCGGGCCCCGAGGTCATCCCTCGGCCGTACGAACCCCAGACGGCGCTCCGTACGGAGGGCGGCGGCACGCGGAACATCACTTGCATCGGCCCGACAGGTCCCGCAGCCGAGAGACGCGATCCTGACGGAACAGGCCCCATAGATGGATGGCGCCCACGCTTGGGAAGGAGAGCGCTCTCGCTGGGCCCGAGCCTGACCGCCGCCTTGCCAGCGCCGCCCTCCCCTTTTTCTCTTCTGCCTTTGCCTTTTCCCTGCTGGGCCCGGCGGACGAGGTCGGAAAGCCGCCTGGCCCCCCTACCGAAAAGGGAAAAGAGAAAAGGACGGGGGAGGGAAGTCTCCAAGGAGGAAGAAACCGCAACACCGACGACTAAGGAGATAAAGAGGGAGAATCTGGTGACGACAAGGTAAGCAAACAAGCCTGGGGAAGAAGAAGAAGCGCCGCACAAGGCCTTGCTCCGAGGGTAAAAACCCAGAAATCCCGAGAGGGGAACACTGGTGTGAGCTCGGTTAAGAGGCCCAGCCGAGATCTGGTCCCCAGAGCGTCTCTCTCACTAGTAAACTCTCTAAGTCTGGAGCCCCTTCGGGGGTCCGTCTGGAGAGTCTGTTCCTTCTCATCGTCTACTGACTTGACCGTCGGAGCTCCCTCGCCGGAATCCCCGGCCAGATCTTCTAACCCCTTTTTTGCAGGTTCGCCGCGGGAAGGGAGGCTCCCTCGCCGAGCGGTACAGGAGGGATCGACGGATCCGCGGCACGGGCGCGGCGGCAAAGATGGGTTTGGATGCTATGTCCTCACATTCGTCTAGCATGTATCAATTGCATAATTTGAAGTCTTATATGATCACCCATATGAGGAATAGCATAATGTCGAACCCTCTAAAATCCAACTATTAAAACATTGGCAACATTAGATATCATAATACCCCAACATGGACCTGGAAATACTGAATTTGCCCAATGCTCTAGCTTTGAATGTGTTATAAAGTTACTTGCACTTGGAACTTCAGTTTACAAGTTTTACTCATTAATTTTTGAAAAAACTATTATCCTTGAGTATATGCAGCAGCATTTAAATCAACCAACCTCTTCCTTTCAACTGCATGATAAAGCACCTGCACGTATACATCATTGTATGTTAACATACATTTTAATTTTAAAATAAAAATAAGAATTTTGATAAGGATGTTGCATGCCTGATTTTAAAATTTTCTTTGATATGACGATGCAGTAAGAGTGGTACATATCAGAAAAGTACTTCGACACTGCTTTCATAAATCTTTGATGTCTATCTATCAAATTGTGAATGGTTGTCTATGGTACTCAACACAAGACTTCATGGCTCTTTTTAAAATCTGACAAAACCAATCCCAATTATCATCATTTTCTATATCAACAACTTCATATGCTATAGGGAACATATCATCATTCGTATCTTTGCCCGTAGCACCAAGTAAAACTCCTCCATCCCTATGTTTAATAAATGTTGTATCCATGAATATTAGAGGTCTACAACCTCTAAGAAAACCATTAATTGAGGCTCTAAAGGAATGAATAACATCTAAATTGATATTCGAGGATTTCATACTCTGCTATGCTACCAGGGTTGGTATCAAAATGGCATTATAATACCATCGAATCCGTTCATAAGATACTAACCTTTGATCATATAGCTCCTTCATAGCACCTCTTTTCCATGCCAGCTTGATGATATGGATAATTTCACACACCCAAATTCATGATGAATTCTTTTACAATATCACTTAGCCTATATAAGGCATACCATGAATTTTTTCTTTCACAATATTTGAAACCCAATGCTTTGAAGCCTTGGGATAAGATCGAACTTGTAACCCTACTCTGCATGTAGTTGATTGCTCATGTTTTAATTGCAAATCTATCTTGATTCCCAAGACGAGAAGCATGAATGCGCCATCCACATCCTTCATATGCATATTCACCAGTAATACACTGACGATCATTCTTTATAAAAACACAAATCTCTATAATTTGCAATGCAGAAATTACGAATTATCATGAAGGGTTTTCAACATCCTTGAATTCTTGACCTACACCATCTATAGAGTTTTTTCAAGCATCCAAAGTGTTCCTGGATTTGGTTCATCTTCAATGATACTTCTTGTTTCTTCTTCGACTACTCGAACAAAATTACTTGAGCTGCCAAATAAAAAAAAATGAGATGAACTGCCCTTCCGATAATTCTTAGAATAATTTAATGTTCAACATTTTCAGATGGGACACCATCCCTGTAAGTATAAAAGATTGATTCTTTTCATAAATAATATTGCCTCATATTAACATCATATTATATGATTCAGATTAATTATAAAACATAATATACTAAAATAATTATGAATAGACTTTGAATTATCTCAATTGATTATCACACTAGGCGATTCAGTCATCGACGCTGCATGAAATACAACCATCTCAATTATTGCAGCTTTTAACTTTCGATGTATTTTGTACATATTGCTGACATCCTTATCTTTTATGAGTGTAACGAGCATTCTTAAATTATTAGGAATATAAAATTTTAGATCAATCATTGTATGGGATAAATGCTTCAATCTCTTCACCATTCCATTGACAATATAATAAGAGTTGTGTCTTTTGAAATTGAAATGATATGGGCTTCATTACCATAGGAGCACACAACCATAAAATTTGAATTTTCAATGTTCTTAGGATCCATAACTGTTAAAAACGAAGATAATAATAAGGAATCCGATTTAGAAGAAATCAGAATAAAGTTTTGTGAACATGGCATGGAAGAGGATTCAGAACAAATCAACAAGGAGGAGGCCGGCCAGTAGGGGAGGCGGTGTGAATAGTGGAGAAGGAGCTAGGAGACTACTCGCTTCGTGGGAGAGCTTCACCGGTAGACAATGAACATTGATCTCATGGAAGAGCTTTCATCGGGATGGGGGACTACTCTCTCCATTGATTTCTTTGATCTAGTGGCTGTTGTAGGGTGCAAGGAAGGGATGAACGCACGTCTTCAATAGCCGGTCCCTGGAATGGGAGAGGAAACGTCGGTACAGCCTCCGAAGGAACGATAAACGAAGAGGAACCGTAATATAATAAATGATATTTTCGATAAACGGAAGAAGAACCGTGATATAATAAAGGATATTTTTAGTATTTTTAAATAATACGACATCACGAGGGATGTTGTATTACGGTAATATTAAATGAAGGACCGGAAGTTATAATTTCAGTCAACAGGAATATTTATTATAGTGGAATCAAAATACGGAGTGAAAATTAATTTTTTTTTTATTATTTAGGATCTTGGCATCCAAGTCTATCTATGACTTGAATCTGCTGTGACAGGAACTTCACCGAACGAGCGCCACTGTTTACTTAATCAATGTCTGATGATCCAGTGATAAATCTCGAGGAAGAAGAAAGGAACTCGATTCCATCGTAAGAGGACCGTGACATGAATGAATTAACTTTATCATAAATGACAGCAAATATAGCTATTATTTCTATTCCCACGCTGGATAACTCCAGATAAATATAGCATTAATCTTTAGTGCCCGCTTGAAATTGTTGGATTTTTTTATTTTATTTTATTTTTTTTTATGTTTTTTTTTAATTAAAAAAAAGAAAAGAGAGCTCTTTATCACATGTCTTGGCATGACCATGCCGTCCACACATGGCTGCATAAGTTGATGGTACGAATATAATAAAATAAAATTAAGAGCGACAGCGTAACGTTTCTGGTGTGTCCTCTAAAGCTTGGAAAGACAAGTCGAAGCCGATGCATGCGATCGCAAGGAAACGTTGGGGCGTCAAGTAATTAAAATAATAATGAAGTGGGCACGCACCTGGCGATGCAGGGCGGTGCGCATGTGTGATGTCCATATATCTCTTTATTTTGTACGGTAGTGGTGCATTCGAAAGCTGACCGAAACCGAACGGGACCCGCAGTGCCAACTCGGATGGATGCGTTCGGTTTCCTTCTGCTTTCAAAGATATTCTAGAAGAATCTAGAGCTAATAATTCGAATTGGAGTTCGGTAGCAAGAACTACGTTCCATCGTTAGGTATACTTGAATCAAGCCCCATCGTTTCTGGATCCAAACAAATGTAGTTTAAGTGTCATATCTTAACTTTGGTTAAAGAAATTATAACTCGCAAGATCCAATAATTAAATAACACCCGAAAGTGAGGCTGACGGGAGACAGATCGATTTGTCGAGGCTCCCGCTCCCGTAATGCTTGCTTTTCGCTTTTGATTTTAAAATAAACCAAAATTTTAATATAGAAACATGTTTGATTATCATAATTTTTTTAATATAATTTTATTATTTTAGAAAAAATAGTGTAAAACTTTTACATTTATTTATTTATTTATTATTTTATTAAAAAAAAAAGAAAAGCTTCTGCCCTTCTCCTGTCCTCTCCACCTGACTTTCTTATGTTCCATTCAAATGTTGGTAGCATGTTCAAGCATAAGTATTTTAAACCGTTGCATAATATGATCAAAAGTTTTAGGCGGTTCGCTTTCGAGAGCGATCAGAGTCTACCGATTTCCGTGCCATCATCTTCCAGGGTTTTTACTGGTTCAGGGTTTCTAGAAAAGGGGTTTGGGGGTTTCCATCTTTCTGATGGCAGTTGTGCTGAAGGTGGATGGGGGATAAGGTGGAAGGACAGAGCTCCGGTGCAGTCGGAGGCGAAGGAAAAGAGGAGAGGGAGCGATCCTGGGTGGAGGTGGTGCACGGGTCATCGCGACTGCCTCAATGGACACCTTATAAGCTCACCGAGGAGGAGATCGAGCGCCTCCAGCAAAGCTTTACCAAGGTTTTGGTGATGCCAGAGTCTTTCCTCGATGAGACGCGAAGCAAGTGGGAAGGAAGAGCTATCATTTTCCGCAGCCTTGGTCGCAGGATGCCGGCGGCCAGGGTGGGGAGGGAGATCCGGCTCCGGATGCAGCTTTCTACGGAACCTGAGGTCTTCCCGGTGGGGGAGGACCATGTTATGGTTCGGATGGAGTCGAAGGAGATTTGCACCAGGATTCTGCAAGCTGGCCCGTGGTTCATGGGAGGGCAGTTTATGGCACTGATGCCATGGAAGGCAGACTTTCATCCAGGGAGGAGTCCGGTGAAGTCCACAGTGGTGTGGATGCGGCTACCGAACTTGCCGCTCGAATACTGGGAGTCTTCGGCAATCTTGGCTGTGGCCGGAGAAGCGGGTAAGCCTTTATCCCTTGATAACTTTATGGACATGAAGCGGAAGACCGGATTCGCGAGAGTCCGGATCGAGCTCGATGCCACAAAGCCCCTGATTCTAGGGGTGTTGATAAAAGGGGGAGGCACCGCGTTCTGGCAGCAATTTGTATATGAAAACCTGCCACCGGTGTGTTTCCGGTGCGGCAGGATGGGGCACCTGAGGGAGGCTTGTAAGTTTGGGGGAGAGAGGAAGATGACTGCAGCTTCGGCAGCCACTCTGTCACAAGAGAACTTGGTAGTTGAGTAGGAGGCAGCCGCTAGCTTCGAAGGTGGTGTAGCTGCTCCGGGAACGAACAGGCTGGGGGAGGAGAAGAACCTCCCCTTTGGACCCTGGTTGGTTACAGCTAGGTTGCGGCCAACTCGACTGGAGGGCACGGTGGGGAGAGCACCACTGTTTGTTGATCGTGGGAAGGCACCGGCGTCTTCCTCCGAGCCTCCGTCTTCCTCTCACACCAGGTCTTCTCCGGCTCCACTCTCCACTGTTCTGACGTCTCCACCTGACTCAGAGGGGTGGCAAAAACCCTCCAAGGTCGCTCATCGGAGATCTCCGAATGCCTCAACCTCCGACTAGTCCGTTTCCGGGGGAGCTGAAGACTCGGGGAGTTTCTTTGCAACCCTAGCAGACGCCATGCACATTCTCCCGCCAGAGGAGGGCCTTAAGGATCAGCAAATGGTGGAGTTTGGCATGGTCTCCCTCAAGCACTGCAGGAGCCCAGTCAGACCGCCTTCACCTGCTTCCACCAGGTCTTCAGCTGCTTCGACGGATCAGGTGAGTACCCCAATCCGGTCTGTGAATGTTGATGAGGGGGGAAAATTGGGAGGTCTGGGGGATAATTCCTCGTCTCCCTCATCGGGCTCCTCTGAGGTTAGGAAGAAGGAAATGAAAAAAAAGTGGCGGAGGGTGGAAGGAAAAATGGGGATGGACAGGAAGGTTTCTCTGCACCAGGTGGAGGGCTCGGTGCTTGCCGAGGGAGTTGCCTCGCAGGTTAACCCTTCTGGGATCCTGCCACTCCCGAAGCTGGCTGGGGATCATGAGGGGAACACTGCTATGGCAGTTCATGACAGGAATAATGCTTTGGCTGTTTAGGAGAGAAAGAGTGCAAAGGCTGCTGTCCCGTTGTCTATCACAGGGACTAGATCTCTAGTGAGCTGGGGACGGAGGGGGCGGCTGCTGTATTGACCGTGGGGGCTGGGGGGGTGGCTGCTGTTATGGCCCCTGGGGTCAGGGTGGGTGCAGGGGTGCAACCAGTAGTTAAAGGGGTGCTTCGCTTAGTTCTGCGAGGGTCAGGAGGGGAGGGGAGAGGGAGGAGGGAGTGGTGCAATAAGCAGGTAAGCAACATGCTTCTTCCAGGGATTTCGGGGCTGAACTTTTTGGAACTATAGTTCGTAGGGGGGAGTTTAATCTTGGGGGGGGGGGGAGTGAGGAAACTGGGACTGGGTGGGGTGGTGGGGGACCCCGGATGGCTGAAGCTCGAGTTACTGGAAGTGGCACAGGAAAGGATTCAGTCACTCTTCAGTATCAGAAGCCAATGAAATCAGGAGGAGTGGGAGCTATGACTGACAATACTCAAGAGGACCATGGGCTTCTCTGTGATAAAGTCAAAGCTGCTCTAGATTCGGTGGGGGCAAGCACAGGAAGTATCGGTTTGCAGCACTTTAAGTAAGTACACTAGGGAGAAGACTCTGGGGTCAGTGAAGACCTCAGTGGTGGGGCAGGGGGAAGAGACGGGACAGGGATCCCGCTTGCATGGTTGACCTTCTATCCCATGAATATTTTTGTATGGAATGTTAGTGGGGCTAAGAAACCCTCATGTATATCTACTTATTACAGGTATCTTCAGCTGTATAATCCTCGAATTTGTGTGTTACTGGAGACCAGAATCGCTGGACCTACTCTCGATGGTCTTAGGCGTCGTCTCCCAAGGGAATGGGGATTTTTCTCTGTGCCTTCCCAGGATCTCGCCGGAGGCATTATTGTTAGTTGGGACAAGGCTTCAGTGAAGGTTGATGTTTTCCACCGATCTACCCAGTTGGTTGCTATCGTAATCACTGAGCCTGACCAGTCTTCTTGGCTCCTCTGCGGAGTCTATGCAAGTACGTCATACAGGGAGAGAAGGCAAGTCTGGGAGGAAGCCTTGGTTTTGATCCAACAAGGGACCCCCACAGTAGTTGCTGGGGACTTCAACTCTATTGACAAGCCGGAGGATAAGCGGGGTGGCAAACACTTTGTCCAGGATGTCGGAGCCAGGGAACTGTCCAGTTTCATCCAGGACAATGATCTGGTAGACTTAGATTTCCTGGGTCCTCGTTATACCTGGTGTAACAATCGGGCTGGCGAGGCTAGAGTTTGGGAGAGACTGGATAGATATTATGCTACCCCTTCCTGGATCGCTAATTATCCGGACCACAAGGTACGCCATCTTAGTAGGATTGCATCCGATCATGCTCCTATTCTTCTGTCTTTGAACTCCTATCCCAAGAGATCGACCCCCTTCAGATTCAAAAGGTTCTGGCTTTCCTATCCCAAGGTGAAAGACATAGCTAGAGACATTTGGGCTATGCTAGTGCGGGGTGATGCGGCTTACAGGATTATCAGAAGGCTAAATCTTCTCAGGAGACGTCTGATTAGGTGGAATCGGGTGGAAGTCGGCAATCTAATTAACCAATTAAAATGGTGGAAGCTTCTATTCTATCTCTGCAGGTAAAGGAGGATGCAGACGGTTTATTATCTGATGTCGATTTGGTTCTTCTGCGGGATCTCCTAGCTCATCATCATGCTCTCTTGCAAAATCAGAAGGTGCTCTGGAGACAAAAATCCAGAGTACAGTGGCTGAGGGAGGGAGACAGGAATACCCGCTACTTCCATAATGCCACCATTATCAGGAGACAGGCTAATAGGATCAGGGCTCTTTATACTGATCGGACGGGTTGGATGGAAGATGAGGCTAATATAAGAAGAGAATTCCAGAATTACTTCACCGACAGGTGGACGGTTCCCTCTACTATCTCGGACTTCTGTTTCGGCTATCCAGAATTCTTTAATTCTGAATCAGTTCCTTGAATGAATTAAAGTTGGCTCTGTGGGCCCTGGCGGAGGATAAAGTACCTGGTCCCGATGGTTTTCCCCTCTTTTTCTTCGGGCCTTCTGGGATATTATGCGAAGTGATATGGTTGCTGCAATTCAGCTTTTCTTTAATACAGCTACTATGCCTTCTATTTTGAAGCAAACATATATTGCCCTGATCCCCAGCGGCCTAATCCAACCCACCCTTCATACTTTCGGCCGATCAGCCTCTGTAACACTCTCTATAAAGTTTGTGCCAAATTGTTGGCCAATAGAATGAAAATGCTTCTTCCTCAGTTGATTAGCCCGGAGCAGGGAGCTTTTGTTGTGGAACGTAGCATATCTGATAATATTCTAATAGCTCAAGAATTTAGCATGATCTCCACCGAGCTTCTCGTCCTAACTGCCTCATGGCTATTAAGCTGGATATGGAGAGGGCTCACGACTGTGTCGACTGACTGACTTTTCTCCATAGAGCTCTGCAGGATTATGGTTTTCATTATAATTGGATCTTAAAAATTATGGCTTGTGTCACGGTGCCTTCCTTCTCTATTCTACTTAATGGGTCCCCTCTGGATTTCTTCCAGTCTGTGTCCCTTATCCCCCTATTTATTTTAATTTGTGTGACTACCTTTCCAACTCTCTCCGGGAAGCGTGAGGACTTCTGATATTAGCCATATACCCCTATCCCGGGTGCCTCCCCTATTTCGCACCTCCTCTATGCGGATGCTTGTCTTCTTCTAGGGCGGGCATCCTTGACTAATGCTAGGGCTCTCAGGAGAGTGGTTGAACACTATTGCTATGCTTCGGGTCAGAGGGTGAACTTCAATAAATCGGGAGTTTACTTTAGTCCTAAACTACCAACTACTCACAGGAGCAGGATTCTTCACATTTTGGGTATTCAGGAGCGCCAGAGTCCCGTACATTATCTCGGCATTCCTATATCGGGAACTAGGCTCTCCAACAATGATTGTGCTCTGTTACTTATGATGGTGACAGATATGATAGCAGGCTGGCAGGCTCGGTCTCTATCGGCTATGGGTAGGCTCACTCTCATTCGCTCGGTCCTCACTTCTATACCCATTTATATGCTTTCTAATGCCTTTATTCCTAAGGGCATTATTGCCAAGATTGAGCAGATGATCCGCTCCTTCCTGTGGGATACCTCGGCAGCCCGGAGGAGGATTCATCTTATGAGATGGGAGATTGTCTGTCTGCCGATGCATAGTGGTGGGTTGGGAGTCCCTTCTTTGATTGACAGGAGAGATGCTTTACTGTCTCGTCATGTGGCCAGGTTTTTACTTTGTCCGAATAGCTTATGGTCCTCTTTCATGAGGACCAAATATAGGCAGATCCCAACAGACCCGAGGGATCTCCCATATCCCTCGAGGAGATCGTCAGCTATGTGGCGGGAGATGCTTCTTAGAGCTCCACTCATTACTCCTCATCTTCCCTGGGTGATTGGGGATGGCCATTCGATCAGGGTCTTGCGGGATCTGTGGATTTCGGATATTCCTTTCATTCGATGGCCTACCTTTATATCGGTGCTCATGCCTCCTGATTTGACTCTTGCACAGCTGTTACTGCCTAGTTAGACCACCTGGGACCGTCATGCAGTTCTCTCTTTATTTGGGGAAATTCTTGGATCCAGGATTCTCTCCATTGCCCTCCCTGTCCACCCCTGCCCGGATACTAGAGTTTGGGCGATGCACTATATCATCCCGGGTGCCCATCACGGACCTTATTCGGCCCCCCTCCCTGGCGACTGACATGGTTCGGAGCTACCACTGGATTTGGACCCTACCGGTACACCCTAGGGTCTCTCTGTTTATCTGGAAACTCGCGTGGCATAGGCTTCCTACTCGCGAGTTCCTGATATCCAGAGGCATGCACATGATTTTTGACTGCCCTTTTTGTCAGAATCCTGGAGAGTCGCAGTTGTATGCCATTTTTCATTGCAGTCGGGTGGTTATGATCTGGAGATTAGCAGTTTTCCCGACCTCTTATCCCAGCCGGAGCAGTGTCTCGACTCCTTTTGTATTGCCCTCACGAGGTCTTCCTCTTTTCAGACCTCCTTTATTGCTTACCTGGCATATTACATTTGGATTTCCAGGAACGAGCACATTTTCGCTTCGGTTACCACCTCTCCCAGGATGGTGGTTGATCTGGCTAGGAGTGCTGCTATGGAGTTCTGGAGGACTGCGGTAGCACCGTCGGAGACCTGGGGTTCCTCTTCCGCTCGTAGAGCATCCCGGACGGGTTTTATCACCTGGGAACCCCCTCCTCCTTCTTTTGTGACCGTCAGTTTCGATGGGAGCCTTCATAGCAGATCGGGTGGGGCGGGTTTTGTTCTGCGTGATGCCCGCCTTGGTTTCCTAGCGGCGGGAGGTCTGCCCCTTTTGGACTCTTCGGTGCCTGCTACGGAGCTTTTCGCGGCTTTGGCCAGGATCAGGTATGCCCGACAGATTCTCCACCTCGATCATCTGATTATCGAAGGTGACTCTGCCACGGTTATCTCCTGGATCTTGCACTCTCTCACGGACCGGGTGATTCACCCTTTCATCCGGGACATCAGACTACTTCTTCAGGATTGTTCCTCGGTGCTGATTAGGCATATTTTTTCGGGAAACCAACTCAGCAGCAGGCTGGGTGGCGTCTTTTGTAGCCCAGCACTTTGGTTCCGTTCTTTGGTCCGACTGGCTTGACACCTCTGTACGTTTAAGGATCTCATTTTGGCTAACTTTTTTGGTTGTATTCATTTCCGTTTAGTGTAATGAATATACCGCTTCACCAAAAAAATAAAAAAAATATTTTAATGATTTGAAATTTAATTTTAAATCGGGGATGCTGAATCAAGCCTAAAATTTGAGTCCACTTATTAAACGTATTAGACTTAGATTTACATTAATTAATCCGTCGTGAGCCGGACCCAAGGCCGGAATTTATAGACGAGCTGTAGAAATTCACGGTTCCCTCTGCAATGATAACACAGCCACCATTGCTAATCCAACCACCATAGGAGTCCGATCATCAAAAGGAGATCGGACCATCGGACCTCATCACATCAAACAGGTGACAGTGCTACACTGAACGACCCTAGATCCCTTGACTAGGGAATTTATTAGGCGTAACTCCTCATCAGCCCTCTTGCTACTACGTAATATTCCCCACTCGATCGGATCGACCCTTTTTTGTTCCCATTCCAACACTAGCACTGCCCTGATGAGCCCTATATCCCTTGCTCATCTCCTCTGCCTCTCGTCTCGTCTCGGAAGGAATTAGGAATCCATGCTACCCTCAAAGATGAAGAACTTAAAAACAAATCCCAGTTACCCCACTACAACGAACCAAAAGCCCTCCGGTCTAAACTCGATCAAACCTAAGAGCTAAATCCAAAGCCGGGTTCGAACCCTATTAACCACCACAAAAATGAGAGATCCAAACCAAATCCTAGTTCTCGCGATGCCGCCTTAAAGAAAGCTCGATGGAACCAAAATGGAGGAGAAACCGTTCTTATGATAAAACTTAGTTTATTTAAAAATTATACGGATAGGATCGGATATATTTCATCCCATATCCAATTTACTTAAATATATTATAAACATAATTTTTTTATATATAAATGGATCGGGTTCGAGATGGGATGTACGTACTACTATCCGTACTTGATCTGAAACCGAGTCAAATTTTTTTATATAATCTATATCTATTTATAAATTAATCAATTAAATTTGAATCGGATATTTATCGAATTAATTAAAATTATCACCACTGATGCCGAAAAAGATGGCGACAACAATACCTTGGATACCTTTCATTTTTCACTGACAGAATTAGAACAAATAAATGATTATATCACGTGGCCGGTAGCTCTGGACCACCGACACTGCTAATTATTATATAGGGAGAGAAGATGGCCTCGGTCGCACCGGTGGAAGTGGAATGGTATGTTGGGCGAAATCAGCGACCCAGCGGATAAGGACTGGCCGTCCATCATGGAACTTACAGAAGAACATCTATTAAGCACTGCAATATATATATATTATTTTGCTAACAAACTCTTAAGCTTTTCAACCGATCCTGAGATGATTGCCGCAACTTGTAGAAATTCGTGCAACACATACGAGATGGGATGGAGGATTGCCACTAGATTGGCCCAAAAAAAATTCATCTAAAAATTACGGGTTACAAAAAGAAAAAGAAGAAGTTATTTATTGGAAAAATGACCAAAAAATTTCCAACTACTTGGAAATTTTTAATTATAACACGTTGTTCTAATTTTTTTCAATCGATCATGTATATTTTAAGTTTGTTTCAATAATATCAAGCTATCAACCGAGATGATGTTTTGCAATTAAAATGCTAACATGGATATGCTTTGGTATTTGATGTATCATTCATATAAACGGATAGGATGGATAAGCCTTCCGGTTTTGATGGGAGGTTGTTTACTAGGTCAATGGTTGGAGGAGCAGGATTTTTGCTTGGCCAAGCTCAAACTATTGATGAGTTTGAGTTTTGGGATTAGAATTTTCGGAAGATGGATAATATCGGTAGCATGAATGTTATTGAGGAATTAGCTATCTCAACAAGTTCGATAGTATCTGGAGGTAAGTTCGTGGAGTCGGAAGAATTCTGAAAGGAAGTTCTTGTGATGCCAATCTTGGAAAGTAAAGTAAGCATTCTCCAAATGTTGATATTACTTATTGATTGAACTATTAATTGTTAAATGTGTTTTTTTTTTGCAAGATAATGATTGTAGTTTTTTCGAATTGATTGATCTCGCAATTTATGATTGTGGGAAGGAAATGGCAATAATGTTGACTAACCAAGGAAGGGTTACATGAAAAGCTTTGATTGGTGGAGAAGATAAAAGAAATAGCTAGAGAAAATATGAAACTGCTGAAAAAAAAGATCGTCAAGTTGAAGAATGTGAAGGCAAAATGAAACAAGAGCTTGGTAAACTAAAGATTGACTATACAAAGCAGCAGGAGGAACGGATACTTAAGGCTTAAGATTTCAATACAAAAAGAAAGCAAAAAATATATGTTATGATCCTTGTATTCTCATGGTTGATAATATTACTGTTGTACTAGCTATTGCCGAGGATGGGCTGAAAACTATCGCAATACTATTTGACTTAGTTATTAGGATCCTTATATTTTAATATTTTGATCTTCAAGTTATTTAATGAGAGAATATGGATATGAAGACTCTCTGTGTGACTGAATTACATTATCTTATTTTTAATACATATTAACATGGCAAGATCGCTGACGCGGGTAGCTGACGCGCCACGTTAAAGGAGATCGCCACGGCTGATGCCAAGGCGAACCCCAGTTCGGAGCACTTTGCCGAGCTGTGCTGAACTCCCTCAGACAGCGAGTCGAGCTCAGTCCCCCGCCAGGTCGAGCTCATGAGCTCGACGCCTAGCGCCGGAGCTGCTTTCCGCCCTCCAGAGCGAGACCCTCAGAGGTTAGTGCCCTGGCGTCGAGGTCGAGCCAAGAGCTCGCCCGCCGATGGGAGCCTCTCCGAGCGCACGCCCTCTGGACCGGGTCCATCCTCCGTCCTCCGAGCGAGACCCTCGGAGGTTAGTGCCCTGCGGTCGAGGTCGAGCCAAGAGCTCGCCCGTCGATGTGGAGCCTCTCCGAGCATGCCCCTCTGGACCAGGTCCGTCCTCCACCCTCCGAAGCGAGACCCTCGGAGGTTAGTGCCCTACGGTCGAGGTCGAGCCAAGAGCTCTCCCGCCGATGTGGAGCCTCTCCGAGCGCGCCCCCTCTGGACCGGGTCCGTCCTCCACCCTCCAGAGCGAGACCCTCGGAGGTTAGTGCCCTGCGGTCGAGGTCGAGCCAAGAGCTCGCCGTCGATGTTGAGCCTCTCCGACACGCCCCTCTGGACCAGTCCGTCCTCCACCCTCCGGAGCGAGACCCTCGAGGTTAGTGCCCTGCGGTTGAGGTCGAGCCAAGAGCTCTCCTGTCGATGTGAGCCTTTCCGAGCGCACGCCCTCTGGACCGGGTCCGTCCTCCGCCCTCCAGAGCGAGACCCTCGGAGGTTAGTGCCCTGCGGTCGAGGTCGAGCCAAGAGCTCGCCCGCCGATGTTGAGCCTCTCCGAGCGCGCGCCCTCTGGACCGCGTCCGTCATCCTCCCTCTAGAGCGGACCCTCGGACGTTAGTGCCCTACGTCGAGGTCGAGCCAAGAGCTCACCCGTCGATGTGGAGCCTCTCCGAGCGCGCGCCCTCTGGACTGAGTCCGTCCTCCGCCCTTCAAAGTAGTGATAGTGATAATGTATAAAATACTATAACTAGCCTTACACATTAGCATGTAATAATTACTCTATAAATTGATTTAACATTTTTCATTCACGACTCCTCACAAAACATGGAATAATAATAATAGTAATGATAGTGATAGTAATAATAATAATAGTATTTATAGTAATAATAATAGTAGTAGTAGTAGCAATAATAATAATAGTAGTAATAATAGTAATAATAATTATTATTATTATTGCTATTACTACTACTACTACTATTATTATTATTATTAGGTTATTAAAATGATGATAAAGATCTTTTTTAATTATCAAGATAAATTTATTTGAGTTTTTATTAATTAAAGATATTTTTATCTCAAAATAATTTTAGCATATTACCAA
The DNA here is from genome assembly GCA_021397845.1 of Areca catechu. Classification (NCBI taxonomy): domain Eukaryota; kingdom Viridiplantae; phylum Streptophyta; class Magnoliopsida; order Arecales; family Arecaceae; genus Areca; species Areca catechu. Next base: position 20,355,630 of record CM038045.1, read on the forward strand.
TATCCTGGATTCTTTAATACTGGATGCGATTTTGCAATACCAAAAAGGATTTATATTATCTAACTTATATCATCGCTATGATACGAAATATCATCCCTTACCCAAAAATACCTTAGGTTACTGGTTGATCTGGTTTGCCTAATGATTTCTTCTATTATGGCACTCTCCCACCCAAGACATGCTAGAAGAGTATATGCTCTTCCTGATTTTTGTGAAGCTATATGCTAGAAGATCATGTGGCTTTTATGTCAAACTATTACCTGGATCAGATCTAATGGACCATGCCAAATCCAATGGTGGATAACACGCCACATTACCCCCTGTATTTCACCAGTTCTTCATTGCGCGTATCCGGTGTGCATATGCTCCGGGATTTGGCCTGATCTGCTTGGACCCGGTCCATGTAATAATTTATCGGTTTTATGGTGAGAACTGGGTGACATTGTTCGAGTCGGTACGCATAAACTTGGTATAAAATAAGAGCCATGTCAGGGGAATCCGGAACAAACCCTATATAAGAACAGCGAATGCAATGGGCGAAACGCTCTTCTTGCGAAGCATTTGGTGCTGTTTCTCCTCTTTGTGCTCCATTAAAACATTACCTCATCAAAATTAAGGAATGGGAGACTCCGGCCTCTAGGACTACAAGCCTGGCCTGGCCATGGTGGTGGCGCAGTGCATCTACGCCGCCATGGCTCTCTCAGCCAAGGCTGCCTTCACCCAGGGCATGAACCCGTTGGTCTTTGTTGTCTATAGGCAGGCCATATCCACTCTTGTGTCTCGGCTCCCACAACCATTCTCTCTCTCTCTCTCTCTCTCATTGTTTTTCACCTATGGTTGTCCAGGGGAAATTTCGGTCAGATGAGTTTGGGCTTGAGAGCCTTTTGTTTGGTGTTTGTTGCTTCTCTTGTTGGGTAAGTGCTGAGTTTTGTGTGTCTACTCGTCGAAGGGATTTGAGATTAGCTAATTTTGTTCTCTTTTCCTTTTTTTTTTTTTTTTTTTTTCTCTTCTTTCTTGAACAGTGCCACCCTCAACCAGTACTGGTACTACCAAGGGCTGAACTTGGCATCTTCATCGGTAGCCACGGCTATGAGCAACCTAGTACCCGCAATTACGTTTGTGATGGCAGCCTCTATCGGGTAGGTCCTCCAATCTCGTTCACAATGCCGATTCCCTAAATTAACATGTCTTTCGTAATCATTCGTTTACCAAGAAACAAAAGAAGATATTAATTAGGTTCCACTGCACGCACTGATGGCACCGAAAGATGGTCTCGCCGAACTTGTGCATGACAACCCGAGATGTGTTACGAATGAATGCATAAAATTTTAGCAATATTTTAGTTTCAATTTTCTTAATGACGCAACGTTTTTTTTTTTTTTTTTTTTTGGTTGGATAATAAACCATGTTTTGCCTATCAAACCAAGCTTCTACGACCTCAGAAGTAGTGTTTCGTTGTTACAAAGTCTTTTTGAGTCCGTTCTTGTATTGTTTTATGCATTTTCTACATTAGTAAGCTGGCATCAAGATACCTGTATAGTTTCATACGATTATCTTTATCCAGTGCCAGGTGGATCCTGCTAAAGATGACAAGGGATCGACAAGCAAAGGCCGACTTTTTATCAAATGAAAGCTATTCTTGATCGCATGCGATCCACCTTAGACATGTAATGAGTAGACTAGGTCAGGAGACAACCAGGTCTCCGCTGTTGCCTGGCTAGGATCGATGTACCATTTCAGTTTGCAATGGGGTCAACAAAATAGCTGAGCTTTCCTTGGGATAACGAGGGCACTGATTATTAATGTCTTCCCACTTGCAAGCACCATCGTGGATGATTTTTTTTTTTTTTTTTAATAAAGAAAAGAGAGGGAATAAATTCCCTCGTAGCTACCCTCATCATTTATAATGATGATTGGTGGTGCCCTTGGGACCTAAATAATTCAGTTTACGGCTGGGCACCTACAAGAAGTGTATCTGTCTTCGCTTCTTTAACTCTCCCCACCAACCTCCCCATCCCATCCTGTTCTATTTTTATGGGAGTTTTGGAAGAGGAGGAAAGAGGAAAGACATAAAAAAAAAAACAATCGAAGAAAAAATAAAATAATAATGAAAAAAATATGAGTGAAAGTGGGGTGGATAATATCTATCCAAGTTAATTTTCCATATATAAAGCTATCCAAATATAAATGAAAATTAAGCATCCAACTAATATCGCATATATATGCATGTATGTCCATAAAAAAAAAATGGATATGGATAGCTGTTCGGTATATATTCGAATATCTGGCTAATATCCATACTCGTATCTATAAAAAACAAAAGAATATGGATTGATTACCATCCAATATGTATCCAGATAACCAATTTTTTCTATAATCCTATTTAATTTTATATAATTTTCATAAATTTTTTAATAAAAAAAATTACTACATTAATATGCTATTAATTTAATTTCTCATTTAGTTAGCAATATCTTGATTTAATTATCCAATTTATATTCGCATCCGTTTAAAATAATATAAATATTTATATTTAGTTAACATTAGTATTCATATATTATTCTCTAAACTAAATAAATATTGATATGAATATATTTGCATGCGATCCGATTCCAGTCTCGAGGGAGAAGATAAAAAATAGAAAGGAAATAAAGGATAGGAGGGGGAAAAAAAAGAAACAAAATGAATAAATAACAATAATGATGATAATGATGGAAGGGACCTACCATCTTTATATGCGACAAGCAATAACGTCTCGAGTCAAAAACATTTCATGACACTTTCACCATAATCGGTTGTCACGCCCATAATTGAGATGACAAACATCAAGCTTCATCCTTAAATCTTATTGACTATAACAAATAAATCCTTACATTTTTCTGAAGTCGATATACAAGCCTGTATAATGCTCAACCGGGTAAGACTATGATAGGGAGATCTAAAACCTTCGGTCTTTACATGTGACACAAGCAATAATGTCATGACTCATAAACATTTCATGACACTTTCACCATAATTGGTTATCACGCTCGTAATTGAGATGACAAACATCAAGCTTCATCCTTGATCTCATTGATTAAGACAAATTAATCCTTACATTTTTTTCTAAAGTTGATATGCAAGCCTATACTGTTGTGTATCATAAACATTCTTTGTTTTTCATATGATTTAACAGTTTAGAGAAAGTGAAATTACGGAGCTTGAGAAGCATGGCCAAGGAAGGTACTTGGGACTGTCATCTGCGTTGGAGGAGCAATTTCCATGGCATTTTTCAAAGGTCCAAGGCTTCTGAATTTTGGATATCAAAATTTGACCCAAGTCTTTCAGTCGGTAGATCAACATGGGTGATTGGCGTCCTCTTTCTCATGGCAAGCAGTTGTTGCTGGTCATTTTGGCTCATCTTGCAGGTAACAAAGCTCCCTAAGAGAATTATTGCTTCTTAAAATGTGAGAGATATCGATCTTTCTTGGCTTTGCTCACAGGTGCCAATTTGTAAGTCATATCTCGATCCATTATCGATATCAGCTTGGATGTGCCTTATATATATCGACCTTCCAATCAGCTATTCTCACATTTTACTTGGAACCAAACCTGAGTGCCTGGAAGATTAGTTCGATCTTAGAGCTTTCGTGTTGTTTATTTGGGGTAAGTATTTTTAATAACTATACACTGTTTCCAGTTTTTTATATTTGCTGATTCATCGACTAAACATTCTAAAACCCACATGCAGGGAATTTTTGGATCAGGTGTCACCTTTTATCTCCAATCTTGGTGCATATCAGCAAGGGGGCCTCTCTATTCTGCAATGTTTAATCCACTCTGCACCGTCATTACTTCCATTTTGGCTTTCATAATACTTTGACGAAAAACTCCATATTGGAAGGTAATATTTGCGTTGCCTCACAATACGTCTTTACTGGTTTAAAATTTGAAAATAACCTATATGTTAGGCACAGCTTGTCTAGAGCAAAGTGATTGCATTATTCCGTCTATGGTTAACAAATAGTACAAAGAAGAGCAACACAAGCTAGCAGATGAATCAAGTAGTTTATATCAGTTCAAATTGTCAATGCACTGTTCATCCACTAATAAAAACAGATAGATGTAGTTTTTCACCCAAAATAAGTTGCTTAGTTTTAAAAAAATGCAATGATTGTACTACATCAACCAGAGTAAACTTCAAAGAGTATGATTGCATCAATGCAACACATGTAATAAGGGCATATGTCATTTTACATACAGCAATACAACTTGTTTCTCTGCAACTGAACACGTTATCCATCCCTACCAGAGAAACACATTATCTACCAATACAATGACAAAAGACTAAATCTTTCTCTCTTGAGACAAACCAAAATATGTCGAGGGTCTTTTGTTTTTTTTTTTTTTTTTGGGTGAGATGAAGAGAGGGTATTCTGTTAAAATGTCAACGGCAAACATTGCATGCTATGGCCAGCTTAATAAAACTTGAGGCAATAAACTATTTGTTGATTTGTTCCCTCAATTCTCTAAAAGAAAAAATAACAGAGGATGATGCAAGAAAGGGGCTGTTCAGCAAGATACTAGTTAGTTTAACACCAAATTGTGGTTGCTTGATGTGACATTTTCCTTTGTGGCAAATTAGCTAAATCATCAATCCAAATATTCTAGCAACACAATAACTTGGTGACTAATAGTATGAACTTCTTTCAGCTTGATAGGGGCTGTTGCAGTCGTGGGTGGTTTGTATATAGTGCTATGGGCTAAAGCCAAGGATCTTGACACCAAGAGCAAGCCAGATATAAAATGATTCTTCGAATATAACAGTACCTACTGATGCACAATGTAACAATTTGAAATACATATCAAACAACCTCTACTGGCAGAAAAACCAGAAGATCTGGAAAGTCAGACTGTAAAGTGAGACAGTTCTTTGTCATTAACGCCTAGACAGGGATTGTACTTCTTACCATATATGCCTACACAGGGATTGTACATCCATGTTATATGAAAATTTCACACACACACACACACACACACACACATTTTTAAGGGCCTTTGGACTGATACAACATATGCCTAGGTCGATAGGCACATAGGTCATGACTGACCTAACACAACAAGCCAATAAAAATGAACCAACCACATCATATGTGTAACCGGCACCACCCACATGCAAAACTATGCCATCCATGGTGCACAAACTGAAGATTAGGTGCAGACATCAAGACATCCACCATGCCAGCTAGTGCAAATACAAACAAGTACTGCCTCGCAAGGAGGTAGGTACCATACCTGCAAGTTGTATGCTACATTTGTTATACATTGGTGCATTTGTTATACATTGGTGATTATTGTAGCATAAGAAGATCCATGCTTGAAATCTCTAACCACTCAAACTTCATCCAAATACCATGTCAAGTTGGCCAAATTAAGATTTAACCATTCAGCTCACAGATTCTGAAATGCTCCGCCCCTATATGGACTAGATCTTCACAATCTGTTCCAAAATGTTCTCAGATGAGAGTCTAAATGGTTCGATTGAATCAAAGTAGGTAGGGAACAAGCCATGAATGTAACTCAAACAAAAGATTCTAGTCTTGGAGCAAACAAAAAGAGACCGAAAACCATCTTTCTAAGAAAGTCAATTTTATCTCCTCTGTGCATTTATTGCAAGCAAAACTGCTCCTAGGATCTGAAACATTGATATGAGACTTTGGAGTTTTAAGATTGTGCTGATAAGTTTTCCGGCATGAACATTCCAATGGCTGTAAAAGAAGGGTCATCTGTATTAACTGAATTCTGGTCCTTACGAAACTTGGTATGCATATTCTGTTGGTGGTGTAATTTATCATGCAGAGATGACAGTCTAGTAAGCCTTGATGACCCAAGCAATCTAGTCCAGAGTAGCAAATTATGTGATACAAACTCCTTATAAATGCTCAACATGTTTTCATGTTAGTGTGATAATTTACTGAGAGGCGAATCATGACCCTTGACCACTTCCACTATGTTTTCCTTTATTGCATCACCCATGAATTTCATTTGATACTTCACGACCTTGTAGCTAAAGCAAAAGAGTGTGCTTCAGAGAAAAGATGAATGGTAGAACCTATGTCACTCCACCACTTGGAGTCGGTCGATTAATGACTCACAAGCCATATCATATGAACAATGTTGTGGCTAATCCATGAATTTGATTAAGTATTGGCAACACTTAAAGTCACCTTCTTAGCAGGGGCTGTCATCATGAAGGTTGAAGTAATGATATTTCTTCTTGGAATTAATTTAAAAAGTAACAAAGTATTTACACCCACAAATTTTGTAATTAGAAAATAAGTTTAGCCTATTAAAGTAGTATTCTAAGTGGAGTCGTAACATATATTTTATATCAAATTTACAACACAGTCAAATAGGTGCACATATCAGTAGTAAATAAAAGAGAGAGAGAGAGAAGAGAGAGAGAGAGAGAGAGAGAGAGAGAGAGAATAAAGCATATTCTTTTCAATCTGCTTGAATCATTAAGAGCTCTATTTTAATTGAAGATTTAAATCATAATTTAAAAGATTCTTATAAGAACAGATAGACTTGTTTAATTTGCATGAATAAGAGTCGACTAGATTTTTCAACAAAGGACATAATTTGCAAATTCCAATAGGTCCATGGGCACTAGGAAGGTTCTATAGAATGTTTAAATTAGGGATGGCAACGGGTCGGGTTTGGGTCGGGTCACCCAAAACCCATATCCGTCCCTCTAAAAAATTATCCGCCCCATACCTGTCCCATACCCGTCGCGGGTCGGGTCGGGTATTAAAAAATTATGATTGAATCGCGGTCGGTCGGGTATACCCGGACTCATAAAACATAGTTTATTTAAAGCCTAAACGGATCGGGTCGGGTATATCCGTCCCATATCCAATTTATTTAAATGTTTTTAAACATAGTATTTTTTTATATATAAACGGGTCATGTTCGGGTCGAGGAGTACTACTATACGTACCCGATTCGAACCCAAGTCGGATTTTTTTATATGATCCATATCCAATTATAATTAGATGGGTCGGATTTTCGCGTCCATTAGGGTCGGGTCGGGTCGATTCCATTGGGTCGCCACCCACACGCCCGTGGGAAGACGAACGGACGCGGAGGCGTCCGTCCTCCCACGCGCCGCGACCGCCGACCTGCAACCGGCCGCCCACTGGCCCAAGCCCGACCGCCGCCGCCCTCCGCCGGTGCCCTTGGGCCCCACGCCCCGCGAGATGACGACGCGGGAGGCGTCCGTCGCCCCTGCCCGCCGTCGCCTGCCGCCCGCCGCCGCACCCGCCTGCTGCCGCCGGTCCGCGCCCGCTTGTCCGCCAAAGGCCATGCCGGCGCCCATGGGGTCTCCCATGGCAAACGGCATGCCCAGCGTGCCGTACACCCCCCACCGTGCCGCCGCCCCGCCTGCAGCCCGCCACCGGCCGTCTGCGGCTCGTCGTCCGCCGGCCGTCGTCGCGCCGCCCTTTCCCGTCCGCCGACCGACCGTCCGCCAGTGCTCGACGGAGATCATCTTCTCTGTGCATGGCCGCAAGAGGATTTTGCACGGCTTCCAAAGCAGTCCTGTTTTTTTAGTGCAGCATGCTTTCTGGAGCAGATCATAAGCCAACACGCTTTCCAGAGCATATCCAATATTGATGCAGCACAGTTTTTGATGCAATTTATTTTCTTTTTTTTGGATTTCTTGTTGGCTAAGTAACTGAGGGTTTTCGTTTTTTTATATAGAGGCCCCCTCCCTCCCTAAATAATAATCAGAATATTTGCTATGAATTTTTTGATTTTCCATTGTTCCGATTCTGGGCTGAGGCCCATCTTTCCTTCACCTGCAGGTGTCGCGGGGTGTGAGACCCCACTTCCTTCGCTCGCATGCGAGCGTCGAGGGCTCGAGGCCCTAATTATCCACCTTTCCATCGAGTCCCCATCTAGGTCTTAGGGATTTTTATTTACAGCCCCAGGTAGCGATTTGGGTGGGATGACCTAGGCTCCGCGTGTAGTGAGATGGGTGGGACGCCCTAGACTACATGTAGTGGGTGGGTGAGATGCCCTAAAGGTGCGACGTCTCTCCGTGAAGAAGAGTCCTTGGTCCTAGAGTGTCCATGTTTCCTATCCTCCATCCCATGTTCCTCCACCCAGAAAAAATTGAAAACCAAAAGAGTTCTGCTGTTTTAGGGTTTAGTGTCGGTTCGCCCTAGTCTCGGGAGGCTTCTAAGCCCTCCCACGGTCCTAGTTTGTTTAGGATTTTCCCTGTTTTTCTCAATAATCAGGTTACGTCTCATCCATCCCACATCAGTTTGGTATCAGAACGAGTTGTGGATTAGGGTGTGCTCCATTTTTCGAACTCGACGGAGTCGAGTTCTTCGCGATCAAGAAGAATGATAGGATCCAGGGTAGGTCCATGTTCTTTTTCTATTTTTTTCTATTTTCTTGGATTTTTTTTATTTCTCCTATTCCCGCTATTCCACCTATTCCCTCTATTCCAGTTTTATCCCGATCTTATTCTCACCTTATTCCAGTCTTATTCCATCTTCTTCCTGTGATTTTAAAAATTTTTCAAATCCTAGCCCACCGCCCCCGCCGGCCCCAGATCCGGGCCGCCCAACCCCCGGCCGCCCCCGCCCCCCCGCCCGCCCCGCCGGCCCTGCCCTCGCCGGAAATCCGGCACCGCCGCCCATGCCTGTGAGAAGACGACGGACGCGGGAGGCGTCCGTCAGTCCACGCGCCACCGCCGCAGTATGCCGCCGCCGACCTGCCACCGGTCGCCTGCCCGCCGTCCACCGCCCCACGCTCGGCCACCGCCGCCCTCACCGGCACCCTTGGACCCCACGCCCGCAGGAAGACGAACGGACGCAGGAGGCGTCTGTCCACCCCTGCGCCGTCGTCGCCTGCCGCCGCCGCCCACCTACTGCCGCCCACCACCTGTCCGCCGCCTGCTCGTCCGCCGGAGGCCACGCCGGCGCCCAGGGGGTCTCCCACGGCCGTGGGAGACCAAACGGCACGCCCAACATGCCGTGCCCCCCCCACCATGCCGCCGCCCCGCCTGCAGCCCGCCACCGGCCATCCGCCGCTCGTCGTCCGCCGGCCCCCGTCCGCCTCCCGCTTCCCGGCCGTCGACCGTCCACCGGTGCTCGACGGAGATCTTCCCCTGTGCACGGCCGCGAGAGGATTATGCATGGATTTCGGAGCAGTCCAGTTTTTTTAGTACAGCACGCTTTCTGGAGCATATCATCACGCCAACACGCTTTCCAGAGCAGATCAGCACCAATATTGATGCAGCACAGTTTTTGATGTAATTTATTTTTCTTTTTTGGATTTCTTGTTGGCTAAGTAACTGAGGGTTTTGGTTTTTCTATATAAAGGCCCTCTCTCCCCCTGTAATAATCAGAAGATTTGTTATGAATTTTTGGGTTTTCCATTGGTTCCGGTTATGGGCTGAGGCCCATCTTTCCTTCACCTGCGGGTATCGCGGGGTGTGAGACCCCACTTCCTTCGCTCGCATGCGAGCGTCGAGGCGCGAGGCCCTAGTTATCCCCCTTTCCATTGAGGTCCCCCTCTAGGTCTTAGGGATTTTTCTTTACGGTCCCAGGTAGCGATTTGGATGGGATGCCCTAGGCTCCGCGTGTAGTGAGATGGGTGGGACGCCCTAAACTACATGTAGTGGGGTGGGTGAGATGTCCTAGAGGTGCGACGTTCTCCGTGAAGATGAGTCCGTGGTCCTAGAGTGTCCATGTTTCCTATCCTCCATCCCATGTTCCTCCATCTAGAAAAAATTAAAAACCAAAAGAGTTCGGCTGTTTTAGGGTTTAGTGTCAATACGCCCTAGTCCCGGGAGGCTTCTTAGCCCTCCCACGGTCCTAGTTTGTTTAGGGTTTTCCATGTTTTCCTAATAATCAGGTTACGTCTCATCCGTCCCGCATCACCATCCCTAGTTTACATGGTTAAACTGTCACTAAGTATCTGGCTCCACCTGATTCTGCCTGTAGCATAAATAAACTCAGGTTTTTATTTTGGGTATTTGTCTGTCTTCAATCCATCTACTAGAGTTGTACTAAGAATTTTAGTCCTTTGTAGCAGCCTCTAATTTTTCAGGATTTGCTATAAATGAGAATTACCATGCATAAAATCTTTTAACTATGTCATGGTGAGAAGGTGCCTTGGTCTCTAGAAGGAAAAAAATGGCATATTTCATGTCCACCTAAACCCTTCAAAACTACTGTCCCTATGGGTTCCACAGAGTTGCCTCTCTGTGAGAAAGAACCTTTACCATGCAGTACAAATGATACAAGTTCCTTAACTTGGCTCTCTTTCAAAATCTAAATCATATTGGTACACTATCTTGTGGTGCTCATAAAATACTAATCTCACACTTCTATCAAATATGGATAGATAGGATTATTCCAATCCGTACTAGTGACCAACATATGCAATGCAGGTTAAGGTGCACTCAAAGGGTGGACCTCCTGGGTTAGCGGCACACCACCCGGCACCCAGAGTTCATATTATGGTAGTAGGGATACTCTTGGAAAATTACTACTACAAGTCATTTTTTAAGATAGAAAGACGATTTAGCCATGTTGATTCTGTATACCAATCCCCTTCTATGTATGTTAATTGACCATAACATGGATCAGCAAGCACATATCCAGTATGGCTATTGATGAAGCACTCACACTGACCTGAGTCTTCAACCCCTCTACCATATCTTTGAGGGAAAACACCATCTAGTCATTTAGCCAGACCCATAAAGCATGGCTCTTTTATTTTTTTAAAAAAAAAAAAACAAAAGGGAGACATGTTGGTAAGATTGTTAGGAGAAATGGGCACCAATATCAAACAAGAAACCTAGTGATATGAAAAACATTGTTGAAAAGACTCCTTGCAGCTGTATTATATAAACTAGTAAAACTATAAGCAAAAACAGTGCTCCTAGCCAATATAACATTGAAGGTACGAAAGATTAAGCAACCAGATATAACCTAAATGGACCATCGTTCGGCAAAGGGAATGTACAGTGTAGGATTCAAAAACTAATATTTAAAAGTCAGAAACCTGTCAACCCTTTAAGTGTATCATTCTTTCCATCCAGGGTGAGCACTCTGATGCAAGGTGTAGCATCCAAAAGAATATATGATAACAAGGTAGATGAGGAAAATGGTGGTGCTCCTTGCCGTCTCCTTCCAGTCATACTTGATACTCGCAACAGTTCCGGCCTTGCAAGACTGACAGTCATAACAGAGAATGGAAGGATCATTTTTCCATGCACTGCAATCAGTGTTGTTCGAGGTGGAGTTGGTTGGGTTGGTCCAGACAGTGACACTCTGAAAGACAAATCCACATTCTGTGGGTGGAAGGCAGCATCCAGACTGAAGAAAGAAAAGAAGAAGAGGATGCAGAAATTGAATTAGTCTGCCTTGAGAAACTTCAACAATATAGTATGTATGAAAAACATTGGGTAGCTTACCCAGAAAAAACAGACTGCAGATCGCAGTTAATATACATGATTATATGGATCACTGAGATGATAATTTTCCTTTTTGATAAACAAGAAAGAACATAGCCTAGATATTCTAAATAAAGACCAAAAAATCTTATTAGAAAATAAGGAAAAAACGCTAAAAATAGCTAACACACATTATATTAAAAAACTAAGAAAATCAACAGTGCAAGTGCTCAGGTACATGTACGGCATGCCTTATGTACTCAACTCAACCAAGCCTTCATCCCAAACTAGTTGGGATCAGCTAATGTAGGGCATATGTTAAAAATACTAAATAAAGAAGGGCATGCACAGTATTTATACACAAAGTAGAACATGAGATGGCCTGAGCACATAAAGGTGCTGTTAAACTCAGATTCTTTGCAATGATAAAATCATGTTCCACACCTGCTTAAATGAAGCTGGCAGTTCCATGAGCCAGCAAGACCTAAGAACTAAATAGCATAGTCAGAATACATTGTTTCAACCATTTGGTTTGAGTCTTGTTAAATCTATATCCTTTCCTAAAGGCACATGTCAAAATTTTCTTCCTGTTCCAGTGTCGGAAAACATTAAGACAACCATACACATGTTTCTAAAGCTAACTCTCTGTATAGTTGCTTGACATAGAATTCTGAGTACAGCTTAAAGTGGAGCTTTGGAGATCTATTACATTTACAAAAGCAGCCAATGCTCTCAAAATAAATGCTTTGTTTATAAAGATCGTTTCGTGAAAGTCATGGAAGGCTTTGAAAACCAAAGAATAACATTCATATATGAGTGAAATAAAAGCAAATGCTGATTGCTCTCAACATACAAAGGAAGTTTAATGCTCCAAATGAAATTTTTGTAAGATTAGCTTGTACTGGAAAAAAATAACTATTTGTTGGACAAAGCCCCTTAGCTCTAGATAACACTTTGAAGCAACGTAGGTAAGGATACATGTTCCGAAAGAATAACTAAAGAATGGTAAAGTAAAACCTAGAAGCGTCTGCTCTATAAAGATTTTGGTGACGGCAACAAGAAGACTAATATTAACTTCCAGAAAAAAAGAAAGATGACTAAACATTAATTGAGTGAATGTTGGTGAATATGGTAGCCACGCGAGAGCGCTTTCCAAAATTTAGATCCATATCATCGAACATACCATTTTTTTTAAAATCCATCACACAAAAGAAATTTCGAACAACTGATGATGGTGATGATTATGATGAAGAAGATGATGACGATGATGCGGGATTGGTAGGTCCCAGTAAGCCTCGTATGCAATTGCGCCATTTCAAAACCCTAAACTCCAAATACCAAGAAAACTACTTCTCGTCTAAACCTAGAGGAAAAAAAAAAAAATCGACATGCGGAAACCCCTGCGCCCGAAAACCCTAATATTGCACCGCAACCCACATAAAACCCAAACTCAGTTTCCCGAACTGAACAATTAGTTGAAAAAATTAAAAAAAAAACAGAGACCGTAATCAGATCTTCCGGAATAAAAAAGATGGATTTGTTTCCAGGAGAAACATCAGGACCGATTTTTATCAATCGAAAAAAAAAAAAAAAAAGCACCTGAATGTGTGTGATCGATAATTCGTTAAAATCGTCCAAGCTCTGCGGATCCTTCTCCTGCAAAATCCGGCATTCGGGGCTCCTCCGGACGCAGCTCAGGGTCCTGGCCCAGTTCTTGTCGCCGGCGAGCCTTTCCTGCCGCCACTGGGAGAAGTAGTCTCCGGCAAGGACGAAACCGAAGACGGTGAGACCGGAGAGGGCGAGGATGAGGACGAGCATGGCGAGGAGGGAGACCCATAAGAGGCGGGGGGCGCGGAAGCACGCGGCAGCGGTGGCAGCGAGGCAGGTGGCCATGAGGACGGCGGCGACGGCGATGATGGTGCGCTGGACGAGGTTGTCGCAGTCGGAGAGGCCGATGCCACCGACGAGGATCGAGAGGGAGAGGACAAAGGCCACGATTTGACAACGCCCAAGAAGCGGTGCCCGACGGCCATCCCTTCCGGAGAAAGAACGTCGCGGGAAGGAGTGGAGTCGAGGGGGCGATTTTTTTAATATAATAATAATTTAATTTACTTATTTATTTATTTATTATTATTATTTTATAAGCGTGATGATCATACTATAACGCCGAGTATGAATACATCCAAAATGATCCAAAAAAAAAAAAAAAACCAGAATAGAACAAAAAATTCTCAGATCCATCCACAAAACATAAACATAATGATCAGCCATAAACGAATGACCCAATCAGTTGCTGAGTTCACTTCACGATATATATGACGGATCAGAAAGTCCATACAAGCCTGCAACAGCACTGCAATATCATGAATCAATGGATGCCTAATGTCAGACCTGATGGCATCCTGGATTCACGAGACCATCGTGGCTAAGTCACTTTCGAGGATTAAAAAGTCCGCATGTAACTCTCTGGTGGCATAGACAATCCCAGCACACGCGCTACTTAGCTCAGCAGCAGTGACAGTCGGGTCATGGAGATACCTCCCCCCTACGGTCACAAGACGTGATGTATGATCATGGATGACAAAGCTAGCACCACCCCGTCTACCCCTAATGCTTCCATCAAAATTAACCTTCAAAACCTGAGGAGGAGGGGGCTCCCAAGATATGAAAGCCTGACAAGGTGCTCCAGGAGCAGTGCAGGAATCCTAGGTCTCCATGGTCATGAAGGTGGCTATCATCATCTCTTGAGCATCAGCACGGGCAACCTCAAACACAACTCTGGACGAACGCCTCGTAGAGTCAAACACGAGGACATTCCTAGAAAGCCAAATATGATAAGTAATATAAGCCATAAGAATCCCAGAAACCGTGGTCGTCTGATCTGTAGCAGAATGCTGCAAAAGATCTAACAAGGTCTGAACGGAGAACGTGGACTGTATAAAAAGGCTATCAAACTCCGTTAAACGCCACACCCTGAGAAGATCGTGGGCAAAGAAAGAGACATAGTCTAATATCTCCTCGTTGTAGCCATATCCCGGATAGGTAGATGGAAGGTGCATCCTTCTAGAGATAAGAAGAGATTAGTAGGTAGGCCCTCCAAGTCACCTTCCACAGAAATAGCATAACCCTCGGGTGAACAAGATCCGACAACACCGGTCTTAGGAGACAAGAAGATCTCCAAACCCTAACATCAGAGGTTGGTGAAGGGGTAAAGCAATAGAGAGTATCGGACGCTAAGAATATCACCGAATGTGTTGGTCACCGCACCAGGTCCTACTGATAGTAGCAAGAAGGAACAGGTCAGATATGGAAATGGTGTCCGGGATATCCACATTGACAAGCTAGGCCATCTGAACAGCGGAAGATCAGCAATCCACGGATCAAACATAAATCTAACAGAGCGACCATCACCCAAAATCCAAGTTATCTAAGGAGCACATGGGAGCCGCCCTGGCAACCATCTCCTTACACATAGTGGAGGCTGACCAGGATGAGGCTCCACCCCCAGGGCAGCGAGCCATATCTAGCTCTCATCATCATAGTTCACATACTGTCCGGGCACAATAAAAATTAGTAACATATGTCGTTAACAAGGCCTCTGTCCTAGTGATGAGAGACTGGATACCAAGGCCCCCCTCCGTGATAGGCTAACAAACTCCCTCCAACCAAGGAGATGAATATAATGCCCACAATAGGTCCAGTATTTCAAAGAAAGTTTTGATATATTGCTCCAATCTTGCTATGACAGTTTTAGGTATAATGGCATTACAAGCATGTAAATAGGAAGGGAGCTCAGAACAGACCTAATCAATGTGATCCTATCAATGAGAGATAACGCTCTTCCCTACTAACCATCCACTCGCTCCTCGATAGCCCTCATAAGGTGAGTACAATTAGCCCTCCTTAACTACCTCTAATAGGAACATCCAAATAGTGCAACGTTCCTCTACTCTCACAATCCCGAGATGTGTCGTATCTGGTGCCTGAGCTGGGTGGGTGTCTTCGGATTAAGGTGAACAACAAAATTTTGAAGATTGACACTCTGCCCAGAGGAGAAGCAGTAGTCCTCTACAATCATTCGAAGTCCTAGAGTAGAAGATGTCATCAATCTATCTAGTAGTAAGTAGTCATCTACAAAAAAAAGATGCGAGATCGGCAGGACTCCAGAAGCAGGGATGTAAGGATCAATCCCCCTCACAGCAGCCTGCAGAGCTCGGGATAGAGCATCAGCACAAATATAAAATATATATGGGGATATAGGGCAACCTTGTCGAAGATCGATAGTGGAGTAAAGAAACCCATAGGAGTTCGATTAAGAAGGATGGCAAATTAAGGTACACAAGCCGAACCCATGAAATCCAGTAGAGATGAATCCAAACTCCAGCATAGCCCCCTCCAGGAACCTCCAGTACATGCAATCATATGCTCGCTCCATGTCTAGCTTAACAGCCATAAGACTGCAATGGACGGGGCACGACCGAGATCATGCATAAACTCGTAAGCAATCAATATATTATCGATGATAGAATGACCACCGACAAAAGCACCCTATTCCAGACTGATGAGACGAGGTAGGACAGGCTTCATTCTAATGACTAGAAGCTTAGCACAAATTTTATATATGTATTACATAAGCTAATTGGTCTGAAGTGACCAGGCTGGGATGCATCACGATGCTTAGGAATTAAGATCAGAAAAGTCCTCTTCCACAGGTCCTGCATGTGTCTATGAATAAAGAAGTCCTGCACAATTGCCACCAGATCCCCATGGATGATGGACCAATAACGTCTGAAGAACATAGGAGAGAAGCCATCGGGTCCTGGAGCCTTGTCCTCGGCAAGGACCACAGAGCTCTCCGAACTTCAATCTCAGACACTGGCTTGATAAGTTGCAGATTTTGCTGCTTAGCGACTATGTCAGAAGGTGACGGAATTATAAAAGAGTCAGTGACCCCCACTGGCACAGTCCACCTCTACCTGAAGAACTGAGTGATCTCTTCCTAATCTCATCATCGTTCTCCAACCACCTCCCACTTGAGCTTTATATCATCCGAATCTGGTTCCTCTGTCTCTTGATAATTATAGCTTGGTATTCCTATCTCCCTCTCTAAGCCACTATACTTAGACTTCTACCTCCATAAAGCCTCTTGCTGGTGAAGTAAAGATTGATGAATGGTGAGCTGACCCCGAAGATAACCAAGATCAGCCTAAGACAAACCCCCATCCCTCTACTCATGCTCTTGGACCTCCAGATAGATCTCTCCACCATCTCCAGATTACAAAAAATATTGCCAATCTCCAATCTGTTCCATGACAACAACTGCCTCCTGACCAGATCTAGCCTACGCGAGATCCGATATCTGTCATCCCCTCTGATAGCATCCTCCACACCTCCCTGATTATCTCCCAGGAGCGGGGATAAGCTAGCCAAAATGTCTCAAATATAAAAGGAGCATGATAGGGGCTTGCAGCATCAGTGGATAAAAGAAGCGGATAGTGATCCGAGGCAATCCTCGGTAAGTGTTGCATAGAGAAGTTTGGATGCCACTGTATCTAGCTAGGAGATGCGTAAACTTTGTCAATTCTTTCCTAGATTCTAGCACTCCCGACCCATTTTTTGTGCCAAGTGAACGGAGGTCCCACAAGCCAAGATCATGAAGGCCATTGTCATTAAGGAAATGGCCAAATTCTGTTGAAGCAGTGTCTTCCACAAAGGGTCACCCTCCTCTCTTGTCCTCTGACTGAAGAATACAATTAAAGTCGCCTGCCACCACAAGGAATACCTTGATCAAGTAGAGAGGTAATCTCATACTGCAAGACCCTCCATTCTCTATAATTTATGCTAGCATAAATACCAGAAAGTAGATTCAGTAATAGCAATAGGTACGTGCTAGGCACTATGGTGAAAAACATCCACTTTAGCTACCCCATGATCCCAGGTAACAATAATGCCCCCTAACAGGCCCTGGGCTTCAACAGTATAAAAACCCCAACTCATAGGAAAATGACAGCTAACTCGGTTCAAGCTTGAACAAGCAAGTCTTGTCTCTAAAAGGACACAGAGATCAGGATGATATAATTGGCCTAATCTTTGAAATGTTGATTGGAAGGAAGGTTTCCCCACCCCCCAAACATTCCACACCAGAACCTGCATTAAATCAAATCATCAGTTTGGTGAGTGTTTGATGACTCTCCAAGCACACCACTTCCTCCATACTGTCCTTCATCCCCTGTTCCCCCCCTTAAACAGAGCATTCTTTAGCTTGGCAGCCACCTCCTCATGGAGCTGTGCAGGTTCTTTTGCCTCCGGCACCTCCTCCCCTTTCTTTGGTAGAGAAGTAGAATGTCCATGATCCCCCTGCAACTGGTCTCTTGTAGCCTGGGAGAAAGAGACAAACCGGGTTGTGGGGTTGTATCGGTTGTGGGTTTGTATCGGGAGAGCCAAAATCCAAGCCTTTCCCTCCACACACTCCTCCTCATTGAGCACAGTCACACCTTCCACCTTGGCACCCTCAGAGATCCCTTGTTTAGATGTTAGCATAGCTTGAGCAGCCCTCATCATACCTGCTGTCCGGTGTACTTCAAGTTCCCGGCTTGGAGAAGACCCCACGATAGATTTTGGAGAGTCATCAACCCACTTTCCAACCATACAAGGTGAAGAATTACTAACCTGGGTTGTGGGCGACACCTCTGCTGGGGGAGGTACTACCTTCCCGGACTGTTGGTTAGAGCGTTGAAGAGGAAGCTTTGGTGGGCTTCAGTTCTCTTTAGTGAAATGGTTTCTGGATCAAACATTACAGCATCCCATTGGCTACGTCAGGCCGGCCCAGTTCCCTGATCAGTCTTCCAGTGACCTCTGGCGAGCAACTTTGGAAGGCTTCTGCCACCCTTCCGAGTCAGGAGGGGAATCCAGTGAAGTCGGCTACTGCATTGGTGATTTTGAAATAGGAGAAGAGGAGTTGAGAATAGGGGAGTTAGGGCCTACCTCCTTCTCCTTCTCCAACTCCTTCCTTTTGCCATAGATCTAGGCAGCCCCGGTTGCCGGATGCATGAAGTACCAACCGGGCCAAGCCGTGGTCGACCACCACCACCAGTGGCTTTCCCCTCCACCATCATAGGAGAAACAGGCTTCGAGCCCCTCTCGCCCTCCACCGCGACAACATTCTCCGGATGTAATGGGCAATCGCTATTATTGAACAAAAGCTCTCCTTCAGAAAACCGACAGTCATGTTAGCATGGACAGCCTTCACATATGTAGCAGACTAGGAGAGATTCTCATAGATATATTTTACCAGAAAACTCTCCTTTTGACCGAAATAATATAAAAAAATTATTTCCCAAATTAACGCCGGTTGGATTTTATTTACGATTTAGGTGTACGGCATCCCCAAAAACAAAAAACAAAACAAAAAGTGAAATCGCACGATTTCAAAAAAAACTAAAAAAATAAAAAAATGCTTGAAATTGCGGGTCCAACCCATCATTTGTTGAAATCTTTTTTATTTTAAATTTTAATAAAAAATAAAAACAAAAAAATTATAAAAATCAGAAAGAATTTAAAAATAAATAATAATAATATGATACTATAATAAATTTTTAATTATTATAACCTATGATTTTGCAGTTCGGTCACCAATTCGGCACCGGTTTGATATCCAGTCCGTCTTTGGCCATCGATCCGACAAGCAGTTCGGCTGCTAGGTCGGTGCCAGTCCGATCGCCGGTTTAGCTGCCAGTCTGGTCACTGGTCCGACAGTCGATCACCGGTCAGACGGTCCATCCGGTCACTAGGATCGGCCACCGGTCCGATCGCCGGTCCGGCCACCGGTCTGATCGCCGGTCTGGCCACTAGTCCGCCACCAGGATCCGGTGATCGGATCGGTGCTAATCCGACCGCCAGTCCGGTCACCAGGTCGATACCAGTCTGGTTGGCAGTTCGATCGGTATCAGTATCCAATCAGATCAGTGATCGGACGGTGGCCGAATTTTTTAAATTTTTTTTAAAAATTTAGATCAGTGATCGGTACTAGTCCGGATTGCCCGTAACTTTTTTATTTTTTTAATTTTTTTAAAATTTTAAATTTATTATATTATTTTAAATATTTTTAATATTTTTAATTTTATTATATTTGTTGCCGCCAAGATCGCCGTGGTCCATAGCTGCTGCTGGTGCCGGAGTGCGCTCCCTTCACTGCTTGGCGGTCCTCTAGTCCTGGACCTGCGAAATAGGGGTTAGTGACCTGGGCGGGGTTTCCGGCGGGGGCACTATGACGGTCAAGTCAGTGACGATCCAGGAGAACAGATCCTCCTGGTCGGGCCCCTCTTGATGGACTCCGTGCTAGGAGGAGTAAAGGATATGAGAATGAAGACGAAAACGTAGCGGGGGAGGGGTTCCCTGTTCTACCGCCTCTCCTTGTTTCCCTCGTTTCCCTTCAGTGGTGATGGTGGTGGTGGTGCTTTGCCCTCTTGATCGAGCTTGCACTTGTTGTGTGGTATTGAGTTGTTGTTACCTTTCCCCTCCCGGGGGTGCCGATTGTTCTTTGTAGTTGAAAATAGCCGTTGGACGCTTGCCTCGGGATCCTCGCTGGGCTGGCAAGCGCGTGCGGCGAGGTTCCGTGCCATGGATGGGACGTCTTTCCTGACATATGGTAGGGGAAGCTCCATTTGTTCTGACATCTCCTCCGTCGCCCCATTCCGAGAAGCTTGGCAGAGCCTCGATTTCGGGGGTCGCCATCATAGGGATTCGTGCTTTCTGACTGGCCCATCCTCCTGGAAGTACGGGATAACAGACAGTTATTGTGGTATGGGGGGCGCCATTCCGTAGTCCTTAGGTGGCTCGCCGGCATCCCAGGATGGCAGGGCTTGCTCCGACCTGGACGCTCTGAGCTTGTAGGAACGCCTCGGTGGAGGGGGGCAGAGTGCAGGCCCGGTCCGGAGGGCTCGCGCTCGGAGAGGCTCCATGTGGCAGAGGAGGGCTGAGCTCGACTCCATCCACAGGGCTCAACCTCCGAGGGTCTTGCTCCAGAGGGCGGAGTGCGGGCTCGGTCCAGAGGGCTCGTGCTCGGAGAGGCTCCACGTGGCGGAGGGCTGAGCTCGACTCCGGCCACAGGCTCAACCTCCGAGGGTCTCGCTCTAGAGGGTGGAGTGCGGGCCGGTCCAGAGGGCTCGTGCTCGGAGAGGCTCCACGTGGTGGAGGGCTGAGCTCGACTTCGACACAGGACTCAACCTCCGAGGGTCTCGCTCTAGAGGGCGGAGTGCGGGCCCGATCCATAGGGCTCGCGCTCGGAGAGGCTCCACGTGGTGGAGGGCTGAGCTCGAGCTCGACTTCGGCCACAGGGCTCAACCTCCAAGGGTCTCGCTCTGGAGGGCGGAGTGGAGGCCCGGTCCATAGGGCTCGCCCTCGGAGAGGCTCCACGTGGTGGAGGGCTGAGCTCAACTCCGACCACAGGGCTCAACCTCCAAGGGTCTCGTTCTGGAGGGCGGAGTGCGGGCCCAGTCCAGAGGGCTCATGCTCAGAGAGGCTCTACGTGGTGGAGGGCTGAGCTCGACTCCGGCCACAGGGCTTAACCTCCGAGGGTCTCGCTTTGGAGGGGGGAGTGCGGCTCCGGCCTAGGTGTCCTAAGCTCGCGGTCCGACATGGCGGAGGACGGAGCTCGGCTCATTGTCTCGAGGGAGCTCAGCTCAACTCGGCAGAACGGTCTGGTCTGGAGAGTTGACTTGGCGTCCGACGCGGCGGCCTCCTTTGACGTAGTGCTTGTCAGCTCCCCACATCTCAGCGATCTTGCCACATCAATATTTTTTTAAATATTTTAAATATTATATTTTTTTATGTTATTTTAAATATTTTAATTTATTATATTATTTTAATATTTTATTTTATTATTTTAAATTTTTTTATTTATTTTTTAAAATTTTATTAATTAAATTTAATTAAAAAAGAATATTTAAGGCGTGCATTTAATGATGGTGGGATTTTTTTAATTACCTAAATATCCTTTGAAAATAAGCTACCAATGATATTTTCATAATTAAATCAAATTTTATAAATGATATTTTTGTAATTAAATTAAATATTTTGAAGGGCATTTTGAAAATTAAATTAAAATCAAAATCAAAATACCTTTTTTAATGTTTGATTTAATCACGAAAATGTAATTCCTAAAATTTGATTTAATTATGAAAATGCTATTGAGGCTTATTTTCAAAAAATATTTACGGAATTAAAAAAAATTCCATCTTCATTAAGTGCACACCATAAATATTCTTTTTTAATTAAATTTAATCTAATAAATTTTAAAAAATAAATAAAAAATTTAAAATAATATAATAAAATATTTAAAATAATACAATAAATTTAAAATATTAAAATAATACAATAAAATTTAAAATATTTAAAATAATATAATAAATTTAAAATATTTAAAATAATATAATAAACTCTAAATTTTTTTTAAAAAATTAAAAAAAAAAGTTATGGGCCACCCGGACTGGGTACCGATCACTGATCTAAATTTTTTAAAAAAAATTAAAAAAGTCCGGCCACTGTCTGATCACTGATCTGATTGGGTACTGATACCGGTCGAACTACCAATCAAACTTATATCACCTGGTGACCGGACTAGCGATCGATTAAAACTGGTCCAATTATCGGACCTTGGTGATCGGACTGGCTATCGGATCGGTGGCCGGATCCTGGCGACCGGATCGACAGTCAAATCGGTGACCAACTGTTAGACCAGTAGCCGGACTGGCAGCTAGACCGGCGATCGGATTGGCACCGATCTAGCGGCCGAACTGGCTACTGGATCGATGGCCGGAGCCGGACTGGTTATCAGACCGGTGGCCGGATCGACGATCGGACCGTAAAATCGCAGATATAATAATTTAAAAAAAATATTATAGTATCATTTATTATTTTTTATTTTTTAAATTTTTTTTCTAATTTTTTATTATTTATTTTTGTTTTTTTATTTCAATTTTTTTTTGAATTTTTTTTTTTTGGAATCGCGAATTCGACCGATGATTTCATTTTTATTTTATTTTATTTTTTTTGGATGCCGTATATCTAAATTCATAAATAAGCTCGACCGGCATTATTTGAGGAATAATCTTTTTATTATTATTTCGGTCAAAAACCCAGATGCGGGGTATCCTTCTCATGATCCCGCCGTACCCAAGTTAAAATTTAAAGTCGAGGAATCTGAAGGTGCATCGGAAGTAAACGATGATGCTATGTCATTGACGACGCTCTTAAATGGAATGGGTCCAACTAAGAAAAGTCACGATGACCGCGTTTCGGTTGGGGCAGGTGGGTGGTCTCTAGCACTTTAATAACCATTTCCTCGTGGGGAGCGTCAGGAGTACCCAACCATTTCCGGCTCTGCATCCTCCCATTTTCTTGCACTTGGAGAAACAAAAGATGGCCATGATCGTGAATACCTTTGTCTCCAAATTGTGTGGGATGCTATTAACCTCTGTAATTGAAGAGTCTGCCAAGATCTTGGGTGTGCCCCACGAAATCAAGAAGCTTCATGCGAGGCTGGAGCGGATACAGGGCCTTCTTGCTGATGCAGAGAATAGACGCTTCGAGGACCAAGCTATCAACCATTGGCTGAACCAGTTGCGAGATCTCATGTACGATGCAGACGACATCATCGATAAATTCCGGATCGAGGGTGAGAAGCTTCTCAACTCAAACTCATCCACATCTCGTTATTTTGAGTCGGTATGCTATCTTAATACTTACTTGCACGAAGTATTAGTCCGTCGTAATATTGGCAAAAGAATTAGAGGTCTCAGCCTTGAGCTTGATGAACTTGTCAAAGACGAAACCCTCCTCAATCTTGCACACACTCCTCATGATGACCGGTACTCCAGGAGCAGAATAAGCCATAAAACATCTCCTCTACTTGTTGAACCTGATCTTGTGGGAGAGAAGATTGGAGATGATACAAGGACGTTGGTGGACTTAATAAACAATGACAATGTTAAAAAAATCCCAGTTTTTGCTATATTGGCATGGGTGGAATAGGCAAAACTACTCTTGCTCAGAAGATTTACAACAATGAGAAGCTTCGGGACAACTTCCACCAAATGCCACGGATTTGGTTGTGCGTGTCCCAAGATTTCTCCGAGTCTGATTTGCTGAGATCCATCATAAAACAAGCTGGAGGTGTTCCTGGAGAGGATAAGGAGAAGGAAGTGCTGGAACCCATGCTTAGCCAAGTCATCACAAACAAGAAGTTCTTTTTAGTCCTGGATGATGTTTGGGATGCACGTGTATGGGAGGAGCTATTGAGAAAGCCGTTGCTGAGTGCTTTGCCAGACAGCAGAATTTTGATAACAAGTAGACATGAAGCCATTGCTAGACAGATGGGAGCAGAAGATATTCATAGGGTTGAGAAGTTATCTCGGGAGGATGGTTGGTCATTAATTTGCAAGATGGTGTTTGATGAAGAGGATGAACAGGATCAGGATGACTTGAGTGATACAGGAAGAAAATTGTTGAGAAATGCGATGGCCTTCCACTTGCTCTCAAGACTGTGGGAGGGGTTCTTCGAACCAAGCAAAAAGGCCATTGGAATGGGAAAAGGTCCTTTCTACCCGAGCATGGTCTTTTAGGAAGCTTCCAGATGGGGTGATGGGTGCTTTGTACTTGAGCTATCAAGATTTACCACCTCCTCTCAAGCAGTGCTTCACTTGCCTTTCATTATTTCCGAAAGACTTAATAATACATGAAGGTGTTTTTGTCAATACCTGCATCGCAGAGGGCTTTGTAGCATCTGAAGATGGTACGCCTTTGGAAGATGTAGCAAAAGGTTATTGGAAGGAGTTGGTGCAAAGAAACCTTCTGCAACCAGAGCCTAATTGGTACGATGAATCGGCTTGTAGGATGCATGACCTCTTGCGATCTCTAGCTCAGCATATATCAGGGGATGAGTGCTTCGTCGGAGATGCACGAGCATTTGAAAACAAGATCAGGACCTCCCCATCATCAATAAAACTACGCCATTTATCAATTGTAGATGGAAACATAAAAACCATACCCGAGTCGATAATGAAACAGATATCCTTGAGGACCCTGTCATTCTTCCATTCCCCACTTTTTAACATTCTTCCGAAAAATCTCTTTAGAAAGTTGAGGAGCTTAAGGGTCCTAAACTTAGTGAAACAAGCATCGACAATCTACCAACTTCCTTGGGAGATCTTGTGCACCTGAGACGTCTTGATGCATCTTGTGCACCTGAGACGTCTTGATCTCCATGCGACTCCATAAGAGGATCCCAAGAGTATAGGGAATCTAAGAAGTCTCCATTCCTGATACTCAGGATTGCAAAATTTGCACAGCCTCCCTGGCAGTATCTTCGGTTTAATCAATCTAATGGTTCTAGACGTCAGGGGTGCACCACTTGATGGACTGCCAGTGTGAATAGAGAGACTGAAACAACTAAATACACTTCTGGGATTTGTGGTGAATGGTAGCGAGGGCTGCAGATCCAGAGTAGGAGGAGATGACAGGAAGCAAGAGCACAAGCGAGATCAACACGGCAGTTTTTGCACCTTGGAAGAGTTGAAATCTCTCTCCCACCTCTGCTGCTCTAGCATATACAAGTTGGAGAGGGTATCAAACGGGACCGAAGCAAGAGTTGCTGCACTTCAAGCCAAGCCCCATCTCACATTTCTGTTTCTGCATTGCACCCTACCAAGCAGTTCCTCTGATGTGCAGCGACCTTGCTCAATTGATTACGAGGAGGATGAAATCAAGAGAATAGGGGAGGTCTTCGAGGAGCTCCAGCCATCACCATGTCTCGAAGAGCTTGAAATCCATGGCTTCTTCGGCCGTGATTTTCCTAGCTGGATGATAACACCCTCATCGTCATCGCTCGGCAACCTGCGAAGGCTGGTTCTAAAGAATTGTGCTCTATGCCGGCAACTTCCCACCTTGGGAATGCTACGACAACTAGATCACCTCTGGATTACCGGTGCCTCTGCAGTCACGCGCGTCGGTCCTGAATTCTTCTTGCTGATGGGTGGCAGTGACTCTTGCTTCTCCTCCTACTTTCCCAAATTAGAGACACTTATATTTGAAGACATGCCTAATTGGGAAGAATGGTGGTGGCGGTGGGAGGAGGAGGAAAACCTAACAACATCGTTTCTACCTTCTCTCAAGATATTGACCATTGACGAATGTCCGAAGTTGAGATCTCTTCCGAAAAGCCTCCTCTGTCATGCTACTGCCCTGAAGAGATTAAACATTAAGGTGCTCGCGGCCTGAGACAAATACATGACCTCCACTCTCTTACAGAATTGCTCTTGATGGACAACTCAAGTTTGGAGATGGTGTCGAACTGTCAAGCAGTAAAAGACCTATCAATTCGTAATTGCGAGGAGTTGAAGGTTGTGGAGGGTGTGGATGCCATGGAGCACATAGAGCTCCATGATCGAGAAGCTGAAAACTCTCTTCCGGAGTGGTTAGTAGGTGCTGGTGAAAACCGACCGCGTTTCCCTTCGCTCTGCAAGTTGATTCTCAAAAATAAAATATATCATGCCACCGCCCTCGAGGGATTACAATTGGTAGGACCTACAGCCTGGACTCTCGACCTTTGCTGGCGCTACCGAGAATTCCAGTCACATGGTTGCGGTGCCGCACGTTACGCTTTATACAAAAAGAACAGTCTTTCTCAGAGTGCTCGGAAGGTGCAGGTGAAGAAGAAGCTCCCTTTCCCAACAAAAAAGAAGAATTACTTTCCCTCGCTCCACAAGTTGATTCTCTTCAAAAATCTGATGACGCATCACCCATGTTGAAGCAATGAGCAGTTCCTCCTCCTCCTCTCTCTCTCTCTCTCTCTCTCTCTCTCTCTCTCTCTCTTTTTGTTCACTTTCTGCAGTTAGGAATGGATCATCAAAAAAAAAAAAAAATCTAGTCTCCATATTTCGCATCCGCTTTAGCAAGCAAGAGAAGGGAGGTTACTTGCCAACTCCAGGATACCCTGCATCATTCTCATCTTTCAGGTACATATTCACTCCACGATGCCGGTTATTTATTTATTTTTCTTTTCTTGGCATGGAATGAGCATTATATATAGCACCTTGCAGACCGGATCCATTCGTCCATCTGTTGATGTCTTGAAATTGCACGATCAGAGTGCACACCGCATAGTCACAAGGACGAATTTTTTAGCCATCCCCGATATGACGTTGTTTTATGATGTGATCTTGATTTTCTATTTTTCTTCCTCAAATAATTTGATATCTCGGTGCAAGTATCTCTCATCCATCTTCAAGTGGAACAAGCGACGGCAATAATTCTGAGGTGCGACAAGCAATTTGAAAGGTAAATTGGCTCTCAGACCCACCCACGGTTACAGAAATCTAAGGGAAAAAATAGCAATGATTATGACATGCAAAGCACGATTCGGGAGGTAATTGGCAATCAGACTCACAATTGCTGAAATCTCAGGGCAGAAATAGCTTTATTAGTTGCTTGGGAGGAGAAAAGTTGATGATAATTTATTCCAAAATTAGAAGATTGCTGGGTAAAAAAATCTCTCCACCTTCTGATTTTTTTTTTTTTTTTTTTAGTAATGTGAAATTTACTGTTAAGTAGAGATATCCCATCATCTTGTTCGAATATTTACGCCCTTCCTTTTGCTTTTGTACGATCTAGAAGGCCCAACAGATAAGCTAAAGGATCCTTGTTTCTGGAGGCTTCCTCCAACTGCATTAGTAGCTGTGATTCTGGCTGGGTCATGGAACGAGCTGCAATTGACCATCTACGGTACTAATTCTGAAAACCATTGGCTGAAAACGTGCATTAATCAATGATCATGAGTTGATGTTTCTCAATGGTACTAATTAGTAATATCAAGACTAATCCTCTTTCTTGTTCTGGTGCAGAGGAAGGATTGATGACTTGAAGGCGATGGTGTTCCAGATTTCATTATTTCACCTGCTTAGATCAAAGAAGTCAGCATCATGGACCGAACCTTATGAGATCAGTGTATCATATCCGGGATATAGGACATCATCGACCACCATAATTGTGGGTATAGATATTGGAAAGATGTGAATGATACTGTGGAGTCTTTGAACTAGTACATTAGCAAACTCTGGAGCTATTTCTTTTTTTTAAGCATTTGATTGCGGAAATCATGTCCGACATATAGTGGCAATATTTGGAGGGACAAGGTTGGGGAGGAAATAATTTTTTTTTGGAGTGTACTTGCGTGAATGCATAAACAGATGTTCATGAATGTATAAACCAAATTTTATACTTTGATTTGAGAGCATGTAGCAGCAAAATTATCTCAATTCCTTCAAGCATTCCACAAGATTTCTCTTAAGCAAATTAGTACTCCAAAGCATGAGATCATGCTTGTCCGTGCAACAAGATCGTGATATAGAAAGCATGTGGAACGTCTATTATCTGCAGAAAAACTTATTCGATACATACATCCATCAATGTCACCATATGAAAATCATTTCGATGCTAGTATTGGACTGTTATTCATTTGGTGATTATGTTATTTTTATGATGGATTCTGCGGCTATAGATACCAAATTCTATGGGTTAGGCCAGGTTAAATGTAGTCTCGAGCTCGCTTCAGGTTACCATAGTCCATGCTTAATCCGGCCCATACTCCATTCGACAGTATGTGGTCCAAGCTCGGCATAATGAAAGAAGAGTGAGCTCAGGATGTTGATCCTGGTTAACTTTGAGATTTCTTGTTTTAGTAGCCGATCAAAGATGTAATTCTATGCGTGGCTTAGCTAAATGAGCTCGGTCACAATTCACTACCCTAAACTATGTCTAATTAACACGCAAAAGTTTGTGACCCAAGAGCAGCCCAACCAATGAAAGATCCAAACTCAACGTAACGCGCGAACTGTGGTTCAACACGGTCCAAGATGGGATCCCTCTGTACAGGACAATTGAACGTGTAGCATAGAGGGGAAATGTACGCCACATCTGCCTGGAGAAATCACAGGTACCTTCAGAACTTAAAGGCTGGGAGTGGCTATTCCCCCCTGAATACCTTATTCCACTTATCATCTTTGCTCCCCGAGTCTATAGTTCATCAAATACTCGCGGTGTAAACAGAAAAAAATGGATATATGGCCAACTCAACCAGCATAGCCTTTGGATCAGCTTGTAAATTGATTTCTAATCATGGTACGGTACCAGGGTCAGTTTGCGTTGGTTTCCCGACAGCTTAACCCCGCGCATATGCACAAAGAAGCGAAAGAACGGGGTATGGACAGGGGCAAAACAGAACTGGCAATCGGGAGTTTTCTTGACCTTTTTGAAACCCTCATGCAGCGGAGCATGCTATCTCTCAATTTGTACTTAAAAATGGCTGTCGTTGCTCCTTTGAGATGCCATCTCCATCAAGTCCATCTCTTTTTTGACCGTGAGAAAGCTTTGTGCAGGGTGTGCTATCGCCCAAGCTGTACTCAGAGTGGTTGTTGTTCTTTTGAGGTATCATGTCCACCAAGTCCCAAGCAGTACTCAACCTTTGTCCAATATTTCCGAGTCTATTTGCATATCTCTTGGAGTGCTTCATCTATAATCATGCTTTAAAGACCCGGGCTTTGATCGGAGATGTAACCATATTCCTCATCCGTTTTGTTGCTATGATATGGGTATGTAGGAAAGAGAGGAACACCAGAATTTTTCTTAAACAAGCGAGGTTCAATTGCTTCATGGTCAGGCCCGTGGTATGACATATGAGAGAGATGCCAGACTTTGCCAAAGTTTGGAACAAAGTTACTAAATAGGTTTCTGCGCTACTAGCGGATGATTGCAAGTCTTATAACGTACCCTTTTTTCGAGAAGAGTCTCGCATTAAGTAGCCTCTACAACACTCTGTCAACTGCCGATCCAAAGTCGGCATATTTCATAGAACTCCAAAGAGAATTGGCTAAAAGGAGTCGTATGGCCATCACTTTTGTAAAGCACCGTCTTCTACCATCTTCTTAATTCAATCTAATTGTTTGCTCTATAGTCTATTCTTATTATATGATCAAACTGTTTCTGTGTTGCTGTCTCTGTTTCAGTTCATGTTCTTTGTTGCTCTGCTGGAAAGATGCCAGAAATTTTTCAGATAGATAGTGGGGAAGCTAGGAGAGCAGGCTGTGATTTATCAGTAAGTAAAAGGCTCTAATAAAGTTGAATATGAGCGGTAGCAAAACTTTTAAAAAAAATTTTTTTAAAAATTTTCTGAAATTTATTATTAGCGGTGAAATTTATTTATTAGTGATAGCGAAACCCGTCGTTAATAAATTTTATTTATTTATGATGAAATTAGCGATAGCATTTTATCTTCGTTAATAGTGATACTAAAAAATTAATTTAGTGACCATTATTAGTGATGGCATGCATTGCCATTGCTAATAGTGATCCCATATGATCCCCTGTATCTTGAAAGTTGGAAAAAAATTATTCCAAAAAAAAATTAGCGACAAAGTTAAATATTAGCGATGGTTTTATTTTTTTAATTTTTTTTGAAATTGGTTATTAGTAATGGTGAAGTCCATCGCTAAAAAAAAAAAATTATTTCTAACGAAATTAGAGATAGCATTTTAGAAAGGATAGAATAGGCCTGTCTAATTCCTAACGGTTATTTTCCTTTTTCCAATAGCTAGAAATAGCTAGTTTTATCTTGAAAAACTTCTTAAAAGATACCAATTCGTTGAAGACATCCAAAAACTATTAAATCAAAACATATTTCAAGTGTCATCAAGAAAATAGAGAAAAGTTAAAAAACTTTGATTTGAGAACTCATTCTTCCAATCACCTAAAATAATTTTATCAATCATTATTCTCAGAAGAACATCATGAAGCTTCTAAAGATTTATTGTTCTCTTTCTATCGTGAATAAGTTCTTTTCTTGCTCCTTTAGGAAGCTTTCTTGCACTTAAATTGCTTATTCTATTTTTTTGTTACCTACTTCAATTGGAATTGAAGATAGGTGTTTTTTGAGTAAGGATTGGCTTATTGATTTTGATTATGAGCTCAAGAAAATAATCAATGTAGGGTTTGATTTGTGAACCCGAGAAAACAAATCAGTTATAATCTTTGGAGAAGATTATAGTGAAAAATCTCATTGGAGAGTGGACGTAGATGCTGGGTCACCGAACCACTATAAAATCTTTCTATATTTGTGATTATCCACTTATCTCCTTTATTTCGTACTTTCTACTCACATACACTTCATATTGCAGCACATAATTAAGGTTTATATTTTTTAAGAACCCAATTTACCCTTCTCTTAGGTTATCTAGATGGGTCACAAGTGGTATTAGAGTATGGGTTCTCAGTTGCATTTGATCAAATGATAAAAGTAAGATCAAATGGCAACCTACCCAATCATGTCTTTATCAAAGGGCAACTTCAAACAGACCTCCACTATTCAGCAGCACACACTATTTCTATTGAAAAATATGAATACGTATATATGTTCAAGTTATAGAATATCAACTTTGGAAAGCAATGACCAAAGGACCACATATACCCACCACTATTGTAAATGGAGTTGAAATCCCCAACCTGAAGATGATTAGGATGAAAATGATATAAATATAGCCAAATTTAATGCCAAGTCATGAATATTCTTTATTGTGCTTTAGATGCTGTTGAATTTAATAGAGTTTCTATTTGTAACTCCACCAAGTAGATTTGGGATAGGCTTGAGATTATCCAT
Source organism: Areca catechu (assembly GCA_021397845.1). Taxonomy (NCBI): domain Eukaryota; kingdom Viridiplantae; phylum Streptophyta; class Magnoliopsida; order Arecales; family Arecaceae; genus Areca; species Areca catechu. The sequence continues at coordinate 20,386,784 of CM038045.1, forward strand.
GAGGATAGCGATTAAGTAAAACAAACTAAAGTTAATATACTAGTACACAAGCCTGAAATGTTTAGAATAGAATCAAATGAAACCATTACAAAAATGTTTACTCATTTCATTGATATTATTAATAGTTTAAAAAGCTTAGACATGATTTGTTCTACTAGTGACATCATGCAAAAGATTCTAAGATCTCTTATATTGTCATGGAACTTAATATTAGATACTATTCGAGAAGCCAAGGACTTTGACAAGCTGCTACTCAAGCAACTTGTTAGATTTCTCATGATCTGTGAACTGACCATGAAACAAAAGCAAGATGAAGAGTCTAAGAAAAAGAAGACTATCGCTTTGAAGTCTACAACGAATGAAGACAAAGGAAAAGAGAGCGATGAGTCTGAAAGAGAAGAAAAAGATGATGAATTAGCAATGGTAGCAAGAACATATAGGCGAATCATGAGAAAGAAGAAACCTAGCTTCAAGAAGAAGAATAAAAGGGTGAAGCTAGTAAAGACAGAAAAAAATAAGAAAGAAAGGGAGTAACCCGTATATTTTGAATGTAAGAAGCTTGGTCATTTGAAAATGGATTGTCCCCTCCTCAAAAGACCAAAAAATATAAGGCCTTGATAGACACTTAGAGTGATAGTGAAGAATCAAGCTCAGAAGAAGTAATTAAAGAAATTACAAACCTTTTTGATAGTATTAAAAAGTAAGGTAAGTTTCAACATTCCTTAGAATATAATGAATTACAAAATATATTTAGTAATCTATTTACTGATTTAATAAGTTAAGAAAGATTAATAAAGAATAAAAGAAACAAAATACTGAATTGATTAAAAAAACACCTTGCAAAAAGTTTTAAATGAAAAGGAAAAAGTTTTAAAAGAAAAGAAAATTGAGTTACAAAAAGCTTTGAAAGAAAAAGAGAGCATCTTGAATAAAAAAGATAAGATTCTTATAAAAAAATCAAATTCTAAAAAGTGAGGTAAAGAAAGTACAAACTTTTGTAGACAAATTTATCTTAAGTTTCGAAAAATTATAAATGATTTTGAATGATCAAAAAGCGGTTTACAATAATGTTGGTTTGGGTTATAACACTCAAATTAAATAAAAATACCTAAAAATTTTCTTTAAGAAACAATCTCTTAATTCAACATCAAGCATTACTTGTTTTTACTGTAAACAATTAGGTCACAAAGCTTATGTATGTAATTTAGAAAAACAAATGGAAGAATGATTATTAAAAAGGTATGGATTCCAAAAGAAACCACTTAGATTATCTCAAAGGATCCAAGATGACTTAGATATCTAAAATAAAAACTTAATTTTTTATAGGTGTGTCTTGCGATCCAAAGAAAAAGAAAATGGTATCTTAATAGTGGGTGCTCAAGATACATAACTAGTGACAAGACTCAATTTGTCACTTTGGATGTTAAAGAAGAAGGAATGGCAACTTTTGGAGATAAAGCAAAAGGACACATTCGAGAAATTGATAAAATATGTATTGCCTCTCTATATTTATTGAAAATATCTTATATGTAGATGGCTTAAAGTATAACTTGATTAGCATAAGTTAACTATGTGATAGAGGATATAGAGTAGTTTTTGAGTCATCTAAATATATTGTGTATAGTCCTATAGAAGAAAGATTGTATTCATTAGAAATAAGCTTAACAACATTTATATAATAGATTGGATCATCTTTCTCTAAAAAGTAGCCATTGCCTAATTGTAATGAATATTAGAGAAGATGAAACCAATTAGTTATGGCATAGAAAATTAGATCATATAAGCATGGATTTAATATCGAAACATGTTAGAAAAGATCTTATAAAGGATCACCTAAACTCAAGTTTGAAATGAATCAAATTTGTGATGCATGCTAATTTGGAAAATAATCTATAAGTTCTTTTAAATCAAAATGCATAGTTTCAACTAACAGGCCTTTAGAACTCATTCAGATAGATTTGTTTGGACCAACTAGAACTACTAGTCTTGGTGGCAAGCATTATGGACTTATCATTGTAGATGATTTTCAAGGTTCACTTAGATTTTCTTCCTTGCTCAAAAGGATGAAGCTTTTCTGCATTTACAAAGTTTTATAAAAAAATTTAAATGAAAAAGATCTTTCAATCATTGTAATATGAAATGATCATGGAATCAAATTTGAGAATTAATGTTCTGAAAACTTTTGTAATGAAAAAGGTATTGAGCACAATTTTTTAGCATCTAGGATACCTCAACAAAATAAGATGATAGAAAGAAAAAATAGAACTTTACAAGAAATGACATGCATTATATTATGTAAAGATGACTTTTCTAGATATTTTTGGATGGAAGCCATAAACACAGTATGCTATATTTTGAACCATATTTTAATCCGATCGATTTAAAGAAAACTTCATATAAGCTTTGAAAAAAAAAGAAACTAAACATTAGTTATTTTCATATATTTGGATGTAAGTGTTTTATATTTAATAATGAAAAAGAAAACTTAAAAAAGTTTAATGTCAAGTCAAATAAAGGAATCTTTCTAGGTTATTCTTTATCTAGAAAGGGATATAGAGGCTTTAACAAAAGGATACTTATTATTGAAGAGTCGATGCATATTGTCTTTGATGAAACTAATATAAATTCTTCTAGAGAGAAAAATTTTTAAATGATGATGCAGACATACTTAACAAAAAGATAGAGAATCTTATATTAAAGATTCAACTCTCAAAGATAAAGATGAAGAATTAAAGAAAGAGGATAATGAAATTGAGTCGACTCAAAACGAAAGTGAGTCAACTCAAAAGCAAAGTGATTTATCCATGAAATGAAGGTATTACTCAAAAGCAAAGTGATTTATCCACGAAATGAAGGTATGCTCATAGATACCCAAAGAATTTGATAATTAGTGTTGGCTTTGGCTCCTTAATTTTGATGAATAATAAAATGCTGAGTATATGTTTGAACTAATGTTTCAATTGGAGTATGAATTTCAGGCCTTAGGTACATCAATTTCTCCAACAAGAAAGTAACAAGTTTGAGAGAAAGAAGTTTCTTATGGTTGATTGAGTTTTTCACCTTGGAACATCGTCAAAACAATCTCTTTGGACTTTATGAAGAATGATCAAATGGATTCATGCACAAATCCTTAAGGAATTCAAGTTTGGCATGCTTTTTGGATGGGCAAGTGTCGACTCACAAGGTCGACTCATGAAGAAAAATTCAGAGTTTTAGAAGATCGGCATGCAAATCTGAAGTAGCATGCTAAAGTGTTGACTCACACCAAGTGTCGACTCATGAGGTCAACTCATCTTCTGAGAAAATTTCTAGGATAGAATTTCAAGTTTTCTGGATTCTGCATCAAGTGTCGACTCATGGATCAAGTGTTGACTCATGAGGTCGACTCAAAATCTAACGACTAGTTTTTCAGAATCTCAGACTTGCTTTCAAATGGTTTCAAACGACTATTTTTCGAAATTCTAACGGTTTTCAATGGTCTTTTCAGTGGATTTGAAGTATTTAACACTCACAAAACCTCATAAAGTCAAGAAGGAAGAGTGAATTCACATGAGACAAACTCCAATCATTTGAAAAGACAAGAAGAGTGTTTAAAAAGATTTTCTTGTAAAAGCCTTTCATTTTGAGTTGTTAAGGTTTCAAGTGCTTGGCCATAATTGTGCATTCAAGAGATTCCAAGAAGAAGTCAACTCAAGCAATCAAGAGAGCTTCAATGATCTTCATTTCAACTCATTCTAGGAGCTTTTATTGTCCCCTTTATTATATTCTTGTTCTTGCTTTATTGACCTAGGTTTCAAGGTTTTTGAAACTAGGTTGTAAAGGTTGTTGGTGAGCCAAAGGATAAAACCAACTAGGATTTGACTTGTGAGCCCGAAGATAAAATAAGTTGTAAAGATTGTTGGTGAGCCTAAGTGATAAAACCAACTCAGGTTTTGACTTGTGAGCCTTGGAAAATAAGTCGGCTGTAATCTTGAAAAGATTATAGTGAAATTTCCAAGAAAAAGCTTGAGGAGTAGACGTAGGTACTTGGAGTGCACCGAATCACTATAAAATATTGTATTGTGTGTGATTGCTCTCTTTCTTACTTGCTCTTTATTACTTGTATTTAATTTGCTGTTATCCATTGTATATCTCTTAGAGCTAATCATTTTGTTTCATAAACACTTCAAGGCCAGCACATAATTGTTTTAATTTTTCAAAGACCCAATTCACCCCCCCTCTTGGGCTCTATTTCTAGGCAACAATTAGTGATCCATCTCAAGGGATAAGAACATGTTCATCTTTAAAAGATCCTTAATAATTACTTAATCTTTGTTTCACAAATAGAAATCTAAGACTATTTAAAAAGCTGAAAAGATAGTGAATGGATCAAGGCTATACTAGAAGAGCTTAATCAATTTGAAAGGATAAGATTTGGACAGTTGTAGAAAAATCATTAGATCATCTTATAATTGGAACAAAATAGATTTTCTAAAATGAATTAGATGAAAATGGTAAAGTTATAAAAAATAAAGCTAAATTAGATGTAAAAGATTATAGCCAAGAAGAAGGAATTGATTTTGATGAGATTTTATACATATAACTAGATTATAAGTAATTAGACTATTGCTAACTTTTGCATGCTATAAGAATTTTAACTTTCGTAAATGGATGTTAAAGGTATATTTTTTAATGACTTCATTTTTGAAAAGATTTATGTAAAATACTCACTCGATTTTGAAAGTCATGAATTTTTAAATCATATCTATAAATTACATAAAGCTTTTTATGGTTTGAAACAAACCTCTCATGCATGGTATGAATATTTAAGCAAGTTTTTACTTTAAAGTAATTTATAAGAGAAAATGTTGATACTGCATTATTTTAAAAAGGAATGATGCCCTATTAATAGTCCAAATATATATAGATGATATTATATTTAGTACTACTAGTAAAACTCTTTGTCATATTTTGCTAAGCTAATGCAGGAAAAATTTAAGTTGAGCATGATAGAAGAACTCAACTTCATTCTTGGACTCCAGATGAAGCAAACAAGTGAAAGAGTTTTTATCAACCAAATAAAATATATAAGGAAGATATTCAAAAAGTTTAGAATGAGAATTTTCAAAGAAATTGGCACACCAATGAGCTTAACATATAAGCTTGATAAAGATGAGACAAGTAAGAGCATATATCAAAAATTTTATAGAGGCATGATTGGATCTTTACTCTATCTCACTACTAGTAGACCTGATATAATGTTTATAAATGGACGTATGCTAGATACCAATCTAATAAAAAGAGTCACATTTGCTAGTCGTTAAAAAAACTTTAGATACTTGTCTAGTATTGCTAATGCCAGATTATGGTACTCTAAGCAATCCTTAATTGAATTAATTAGATATTTAGATTCTAACTTTGTTGGATATAAATAGATAGAAAAAGTACTAGTAAAATTTGCCAATTTAGGAATAAACTTATTCTCTTGGTTTAGCAAAAAATAAAGTTCGGTGGCACTATCTATGGTCAAGGCCAATATATTACAACCAGAAGTTGTTGTACTCAAATCTTATTGATTAAGCAACAATTAAAAGATTTTGGTTTAAAACTTAATAATATCCCCATAAGATGTGATAACACTAATACCATAAATCTTAATAAAAATCTAATTTAATACTCTAGAACTAAACATAGTGAAATAAGACATCATTTATAGGAGACCATGTATAAAATAGTGATATTGTATTTATTTTTATTAGCATTGATAGGCAATTACCTGATGTTTTTACAAAACCCTTAAGTAAAGATAGATTTAGCATGATTATAAGAGAATTATGTATTTATGATCCTTTTGATTGAAATTCTTTCACTAATTTTTTTAAAAGAAATTTATCTGAAAGTATTCTCTTTGCCTTGACACTTAGAATTCTCAAAACTAATTTTAAAATTATTCTAAAATTATTTTGAATTAAAATTTCTAAATTTTTCTCTGACCTGGATTAAATTAAATTTGAGTCAACTTGAGTCCAAGTCGACTCGATAGGAAATTCGAGTCGACTTGAGGTTGGGTCCATCTTTTTTAAAATAGGGATCCATAGGCCTCATTTTTAGTTATTAGGTTATCCCCACCTTAGAATAGTAGGAATCCTCATCCAAACCCTCCACCTATCCAAGAAATCTCTGAATCCACCTTTCCTTTCATGTTTCCTCTTGATTCTAACCCGTTTCCTAGTAATCATGTGCCCTAGGAAGATATTAGCTCATTGTATGAAATGCCATGGACCAAAATGGAGCGAGTTCATGGAACATGGAGCTTAGAAAGATAAAGGAGAGTAGAAACAATAAGAGAGAATGCTCCGCCACCTTCTATTGAGCCACACATGCCGTCCAGTGCTTAGGTTCTACCCTTTCCACATCCTTTGGCTAGGAAGATGGCAAACAGAGCTATTACAACTAGTAGGTGGATCAACTTTCACTTCTTTGATAAGAATGGATTTACATTATGTGAGTGGATCAAGAAACAGGGGTAGGAGGAATTTTGTAAGATTAATATCTTACCCTATTCTGGACTTGTTAAAGAGTTCTATGGACATTCGAGTAGAGTTTCCAATGATATTTCATTTATGGTGAAAGGTATAAAGATTACTTTGATTGATGCTTTGCTAGGTCAGATTCTTGGTATTCCTAGTCAAGGCATGGTAGTAGACAAACTAGCTAATCAGAGAGTTAGACCTAGATATTATTGAACTATTTGGATGTTAAGGGTATTGGTGAGTTCATGTCTAATATCTTGTCCACTGATCTAAGGCTTTTATACCATGTTATTGGAAGGATCTTTATATCCAAGACTGGCAGGTTTGATTTTATATCTGAGAGAGATCTGATAATGATGTATCATCTTATGTAGCCTATACCAATCAATCTTCCTGGAATTATGTTAATTCAGATGAGGAAAGTACCAAAGAGAGTGAAGGCATGTCTACCTTATGGCATGTTATTGATCTGCATCTTTGAGAGCTTTGGAGTTTCTTTTAAGATAGAGTCCTCGAAGAAGCTCTAGAGTCATGACGAGTACTGTAATCACACTCTTCATCGAATGGGATACTAGAGAGCAGGCGATCACTAGGTAAGGCGAGTTTCTAGTTTAGAGGAACAAGATAGACTAGAATCTCTAGTCCACAAAGCTAAGCCATCTTCACCACTTAGGCCATATAAGAGAGTAGCAGGGCCTTCTGATATTTCTATTCCATCTCCAAGGATACCTGACACCTCTCACACACAGACTATAATGGATGACATATCATATGGAGGATAGCTGAGATTGTCAGATAAACTATCAGATGAGAGCTCCAGTCTATGAGAGCCGAGATGTAGATGCTCACTTGATGGGGGACAAAGGAGAGGCTAGGAAGATCGTTGGAGAGCTGAGAAGTCTCCTGTGATTAGGGTCAAGAAGACGAAAAAAATATGTGGGGGTAAAAGATGGATACTCCATGGACTTGGGACTTACCTTCATGGAGAGACGTCACACCTCTAGGGCATCTCACCCACCCCACTACATGCAGTCTAGGGTGTCCCACCCATCTCACTACATGCGGAGCCTAGGGCGTTCCACCCAAATCGCTACCTGGGGCCGTGAAGGAGAAGCTCCAAGATCATAGAGGTGACTCAGTAAGGAAGAAGATAACTAGGGCCTCACGCCTCTCGATGCTTGAAAGCGAAGGAAGTGGGGTCTCACACCCCTCGATACCCATAGGTGAAGGAAAGACGGGCCTCATGCCTGGAGACAGAACCAAGAACACTCTTTTCAAAAATTCATATTCTTCATTATTTTCAATACAAGAGAGGGGTCCTTATATAGGGACAAATTACTTAGGAAGCAAGTAAAGAAAATATATGCACCACAATCCTTCCTGATTTGTTGAATGACAACATGGAATGTTTTATACAATTTCCAAAAAACTCAAGAAAAATAAGGAAAGAAGAGGGGGACCAAGGGGACCATGTGGGGTGCCAAACACCTGCTCTTTTGGGCTTGGGGGGGCCACATCTTTCCTTAGCTGCTTGGCATGAATCAGGGGATTCATGCTTATCCACTTGACCTTCCTTCTTACTTAATGGCATGTGGAGTTGATGTGCCTGGAGGGTGGAAGGGGTGTGCTGGCATGTGGTCATGCACAGGCCGTCTTCATGTGATCCTTTATATAATCCTAGGTGGCGCAATCGAGGATGCGATTGGGACTCCACATGGCTGCTCAGGTGGCTGGGCTCTCAGGTCATGAAGGAAAAGCTCCAAGATCATAAAGTATCCATCTTTCTTGTCCCCCACATATTTTTTCTACCTTTTTGACCCTAATCATAGGAGACTTCTCAGCTCTCTAACGATCCTCCTAGCCACCCCCCCTTTTATCCGGCATCATCACTAGCAGAGTTGATGGACTTCGAACTGAGATTATCGATATTCATTGGTTCATTGAGCAACTTTCCACAGACTCCTCTATATCAGGTAGTGCCGATAGATTTACTAGGAGATTAGATGATGGTTTCATTGATGTTCGAATTGTTGTTGACAAACTTAGGATGTCCATGATAGTAAATATAGGTCTGGTACATAATATAACTATGAGGATTTTTTAGGTTGTATTTGATCAGGCAACAGTAATAGCTCCACATTCTCTTCCTATCTCCTCTTCGGTGATTCAGATGATGAGTCACCCTCCTCAGGCTTCACCTCCTAGGACTACCAGCCTAACCCTACACAACCTAGACCATCTGCTAGGACCATTACTAGGATTTATAGGAGATAGTAGCAATCTCGTCAATCTTTCAGGAGACCTCCTACAACATCTATTAGACCAGCTATGAAGACCTGGAGTCAAATAGCTGACTCCATAGCTTAGGAGTTATCTAGATTTAGAATACTATATGTGTTAGATCTTATGCTTTGAAGTTATATGTATCAGACATTTTATTAGGTCTTATGCTTTGATTGTATGTATATTTTGTTGCTAATATCAGGATGTATCTTTTTATCTTATGTATCAACAAACTAATAATGATCTATATATATTCTTTATGCCTTATGTGTTTGATGGTGTTACATCTTTTTTGCTTCACATATATCGATGACATCCCTTCATATTCAATTATATTGGTTGCTTTTTTTAGGGAGAGTAGTATATCTCTCATATTTTTTTAATGATGCTAACAAAAAGAAAAGTAATATTGAATAATATATATTAAATAATATTGAGTGATATAAAGAAAAGGGAATAATATTAAAAAGGGAGTAATATTGCATAAAATAATAAGGGAGAATAATATTGAATAAACTAAAAAGAATGAATAATAATACTTGAATCGTATACTTTGGTCTATATTTTAATATTTTATAAAAATATTTTTGATACGTCTCCTACTTGTTATATGCTTTTCATGTTTTAGTATACTCTACTATTTCTTTAAGACATGTTATGTTTAATTCTCTTATATACTAAAAGTTTTATCATTGTCATCAAAAGAAAAAGATTGTTGATTCCAAGGATTGATTTTGATAAATAACAAAATATTAAGTATATAATGTTACTAATATACTATACAAGTTAGATAAAGATAATACTAATAAATCTTAACAAAATTTTTGAAGATCAAAATTTTTTTCAAAAAAAAAACTAATGGATTTATTAAGAAATAGGCGTGTGAAGTTTAAGATCTTAAAAGTTATAGAAAATCAAGTTTCAATCCCATATTGGAAGGTTTTAGCTTGATACTGTAGAGTTTCAGCCGACACGCATCCGGGTCGACTTGGATAAAATTTGAATCGACTTAATAGAGTGTATCCAATATAACAGAAAGTTATTTTTTGGAGGCTATCTTTTGAGCTGACTCAAATGAACCTTAAGTCGACTTGAATTGGCTTTGAACCAACTCAACAAGACCGAGTTGACACAACAATGGATAACAAAAAGCCTATTTTGGAGAAAAAGACTAGCCAACTCAATAGAAGACTGAGTTAACTCGAAAGAACTCTGAGTCGACTCGAAAGCTGCAACAAGTATAATGGCTAGTTTTTTAAAAAGGATGAAATAGCCCTGTCTTATTCCTTACGGCTATTTTTCCTTCTCCAACAGCTAGAAATAGCTAGTTCAACTTTAGAAAGCTTTTTAAAGGATGCCAAACTCGTTGAAGACATTGAAGAACCATCAAATAAAAGAACATTCCAAGTGTCATAAAGAAAAGAGAGAAAAGTCAAAAGGTCTTGATTTGAGAACTCATTCTTCCAACCACCTGAAGTAATTTCATCAATCACTGGCTTCTTAGTAAGAAGATGAATATTGAAGCTTTCAAAGATTCCTTGTATCTTTTTTATTATATATAAGTTCTTTTCTTGCTCCTTTTAAGGAGTTTTTCTTGTACTTAAATGCTCATCATATTTTTTTGTTGCCTACTTTAGTTGAGACTAATGATAAATATTTCTTGAGCTAGGGATTGGCTTGTTGGATTTTGATTATGAGTTCGAGAAAATAATTGTGTAGGATTTGGTTTGTGAGCCTGAGAAAATAAACTGGCTATAATCTTTGAAGAAGATTATAGTATAAAATTTCAAGAAAAGACTTGAAGAGTGGATATAGGTGATAGGGGACCGAACCATTATAAAATTTTCTCGTATTCGTGATTGTTTGCCTATTTCCTTTACTTTTAATACTTGTATGTTGGCTGGGCTAGCTCGAACCCTCGTGGTTCATCCGGATGTAGGGTCTGGGCCCACGGGGATGTGGGTGCCACCGGTAAGGCGGGTCTGGTGCCACTCAACGTCCTTTGGTTGGTGCTGCGTTGCTCATCTCCAGCGAGCCGACTCGAGGTTTAGTATTCTGGGTTGCTCTTGCGGGGGTCGACAGAGGGGTCAACTCGAATGCCCGGGGTTGCTGCGTGTTGGTTTAAGAGAGATAAACCAGCCTCTTATAATAGGGACGTTCCTTTTGTAAGAATGGTTAGGGGCATCGATCCGATAACTAGTATCAGAGCCGAGGTCTCGAGTTTGAAACTCCGCAGGGAGAAAAACTCGATCATTTTCGCTGGGGGGGATTGTTGGCTGGGCCAGCTCGTACCCTCGTGGTTCGTCCGGATGTAGGGTCTGGGCCCACGGGGATGTGGGTGCCACCGGTAAGGGGGCGGGTATGGTACCACTCAACGTCCCTTAGTTGGTGCTGTGGTGCTCGTCTCCAGTGAGCCGACTCGAGGTTTAGTACTCTAGGTTGCTCTTGCGGGGATCGGCGAAGGGGTCGACTCGAGTGCCCGGGGTTGCTGCGCTGCTGGTTTAAGAGAGATAAACCGGCCTCTTATAATAGGGATGTTCCTTTTGTAAGAATGGTTAGGGGCATCGATCCGACAACATTGTATTTTTTGTACTTGCATTTTGCTTACATACACTCATACTGCGCATGTAATTAAGGTTAAATTTTTGAAGAACCTAATTCATCCCCTTTTGGATTATCTAGTTGGGCCATAGAGGACCATCTGAAGAGCTAATGTAATGTATGTTGCAAAAGCTAATTTAAGCCAAGGCAAGAGGGTAGAAATCAGAAGGACATATCATATAAGATTTCTCGATACCTTCCTCTCACTTCTAGACTTGGAGACTCTAGTTGTCTAAGAGTACTATGGGACATATGAGATGGTACAAAGAAGGATTTCACAAGCATACCATATGAATGTCATCCATCAAATAATGAGGCATGAAAATAATTGATGCTTGCCATCCTTTATTACTCAGGAGTCATATAATATCTGACTAGGTCTATCTATAGATTTGGATTTACACCATTCAGTCATGCAGTAGCCCCATATTCATGTTGGCCGGTCTTTATTACTCCATATAATCTATTACCTGGAATGTGCATAAAAGAACATAATATTTTCATATATTAGTCATTCCTGGACAACGACACCCTGGTAGAAACATTGATGTTATCTAAAGCCTTTGTTGATGAGCTAAATTTTTATGATTGATGTACACATACTTTTGATGCATCGAAGAAGTAGAATTTGTAATGAAGGCTACACTGATATAGACTACTAGCAATTTTTTTATTTATGGCATGCTATCAAGATGAAGCACTCATGGAATGCTAACATGTCCATATTGCATAGATGATATAAAATAATTTAGCTTGAGCATGGTTTAAGCTTGCTTTGATTGTTATCATCAATTTCTTCCTAAGGATCATCCATTTTGAAAACAACAAGATATTTTTATGAGGAATAATATAGAGAAGGATCATGCACCCCATACCTCAGTGGTATGAAGTGTTTTAGAGGTATCCCAAGTTGATGAAGTCCAGTTTAGTATATTATTTGATAAGCAAAATTTCAGGAGTTCGATAGAACTATAACTGGATGAAACGCAGCATCTTTCAGTAGTTGCTATATTGATCCACCAATTTGATCCATCATAATCTTGATATCATGCACATTGAGAAGATATATTCGATAATATTTTCTCCACTATTAAGAATGTCAAGGATAAGACGAAGGATAATCCAAGGCTTAAGTAGATATGAAGAACATTATAAACATCCTTATTAGAACTAGTTGAGATATCATCTAAAAAAATTTTGAAGTCAAAGCATCCTAAAACTTAATAAGGAGCGTTTGAAGGATGTGTGTGAATAGTATAAAATCTTAAATTCTAGATGGTTATGCAAGTAATCTAGGTCGATGCATAATATCAAAGATTATAGGTTCTATGAGCTAAAAAGCTCTTCATGCAATGATTACTATCATTGGCTTGGCGTGATCTCCATCCCAACTCCATATAGGGTTATTTGACCGAGCTTAGCCTTTTCTTCAAAAATATTTGTGCTACTGAATTATCAATGATCGCATCTCCAATCTCAAGGCTAGCAGTGTAGAGACCAATGCAATTGGAGAGGATATTTTTTCCTAGCTTTTTTGACTCCATGAAGCACCTCACGATTCATCTAGTATATAAAACTAAGATAGGGGATCAGTGCAGTACAGGTTAAAGCCAGAGTCGAAGGTTTTATCGTGGAGGCTTACATAATAAAAGAAAATTTAAATTTTAGCTGATACTACTTTAATCTAGTGTGTAGACAAAGTTGACTCAAGTTGACCAATTGATGATGGTGGTGGTGAGGGATCACAGCAAGAGATCTCAATATTTGCCTATCCCGCTCATAAATTTAGGTACAAGGTTTGCCGCATTTTAACTAATGATAAATTTTGACAGGCAGAGACATATATTTTGCTAAACTGTGAGAAGGTTAACCCATATATGAGTATCTATCATAATCTCAACTCTTCAATCACTTCTTATAATATACTAATCTTATACATATTTAGGTAATATGATGGGATGCTGAGACGGGACAACCGAGAATAAGTTAGTAAGAAACTTTTGTACGGTGCTCACAAAATTTTCAAGATTGGTCCATTAATTGGTAAAACTCCATTGTCATTCCATCTATTTAATTTTCTAATTTTTCTTTTTATATATGCAAGTCATACAAGGAGGGGACTCTATTCCTAAAAAGTTAAGACTATTAGGTTACGGCCAGTAAAATACATGACATATTATAATGGCTGTAATATTCATGATTTTAAATTTCACACCCACGAATATAGATATCATAAGAGCTCAATGAATAGTGATGTGTATATAAAGGATAACTAGTGGGAAGAGATGGATTGTGACTATTATAGAATTTTCGAAGAAGTGATCAAGTTGACTTACATTGGAGGTATTAGTGTCATTCTATTTAATTACCAATAGTTTGATGATAATAATAGTATGAAGGTTGATCCATGGCATGGATTATTAAAATCAAATATAAATCTAAAGCATATCTCAATGAGCCATTTGTGCTAGCTCACCAAGATGTTCAAGTGGATTACACAATTTTTCTATCAAGAAAAAGAGGAAGGAAAGATTAGTGGATTATATGCAAAATTAAGTCTCGAGCTATTCATTACACATTCAAAAAAAAAACCCTATTTATCATAATTCTTTCAGGAGTTTATAAGTCCTACATAGATACAGAGTTGGATGATTAGGAATTCTCGTACATGATGGCCAGCATGAGGAGATAGATTATACTGAGTTTGTTTTAGAGGACAATCCTATCCAAGAAGAGGAAGAAGATGAAGAAATGGAAAAGGAGGAAGAAAATGAAAAAAAATGAAGAAGTTGATGATTTGAAAGAAGAATATGAAGGCTAGGGTATCAAATTATATATGTTATGTTTCATGATTTTTTTATTTTGATGTTATGTATTTAATTTAATATTTATAAAGCAATGTTAATTTATAAAACTATATATATTATTTTTTAATATATTATAATTATTTTTTTATTTATGATTGTTTGTTAATGATTATGGTATTTATAGCATTTCAGTTTAATTTATTACTATTACTTGTTATTATAATTTTAAAAATAGATTTAAAAAATAATTATTATTTTTAAAATAAATTAGAAAAATTATTATCGACGGTATTAAAGATGGCTAATACCGTTGGTAATACTTTAGTAGTCACAACATTTATTAGTGACAGTAATATTTGTTGTAATTTTTTTTATTTTTTAAAAAATTATAAAAAATTTACCAACCGCAGTAATGACCGCTTATATCTCGATAATAAGATATTAACGATGCTAGTTATTAACAACGGTAATATTTTGTTGCTAATTATCTTTTAATTTTTTAAAAAAATAAAAAAATCTTATTAATGATGGCTTTAATGACGTCCTAGCTGTCATTAATATCTATTATTAGCGATGATATTTTTGCCATCGCTAATAATGAATATTAATGACAATGTTATTTTTTACATACCATTAGCGATGGTATTTTCGTTATTAATAATGGCAATCTAATAATCAAATTTCTTATAATGATTTTCTGTCTCGCCATCGAGTTAATTTTGTAGCTCAGGATGATCTGGAAGTGTTCTCTTCTCCTCTTCTTCGATATCATAACCCCTCCCTGACCTTATCATTACATCCATGAGGTGGTCCTCGGCTCTTTACGAGAAAGAGCCCGTCATAGTTGTACCTTATCAATATTTGTTGAAGATTACAACACCCAAAGAATCATGGATCCCTTGGGTGTCCTTGGCAGATCCCCCACACCTCGATCGGGACTTGGGGCTTCTAATGTTTGCAGCCAACACTCGATTATAATTTTTTTTTTTTTTTTAAAAAAAAAAGAAGCCACAACCGAGCAATCATCAAAAATATGAAAAATTTTGCATGTTGAAGCAATAGTACTGTGTGGATGGACAAAATGTCTCGCCATGTGGCCCTTTTTACAGGATTCAAACGTCAAATCCCAAGCATGTTGGATGGGTCTGGGCTTTGGATTTTAAGCCTGGTATGCCAGGCTAGGTATGATATATTAGCCTATCTATTCAATGGCTGGCTTTGGATTTAGATCAATCCAACCAATCTAGATCTAAAATAATATATAATATATATTATTCACCTGGGCTACAATGAACCTTGCTAGCAAGCTTAATGGAATAATTGAAGAAAAAAGTGACTAGAATTCTCACCTTCTTGCCTATTCTCCTCGATCCATGACTCTCCCAAACTCATGTCAGATCCATCATTCTACCAAACATGAAAGAGAAGTTCCATCAGTCTCTCATCTCCTCCGGCTTGTGAATGGTCCATATCATCCTATGTGAAAAGGTTTAGCCCCATGCAACTCCCCGACATGGGATCCATCCTCGCTCCACCACCGTCTGATTAGCTACTCGTTCCATCCGATCACCCCACCATGAGTCCTATCAAACCAATCGACGGCTGATAGCTGATCACTACCATACCGATGCCCCCGATTCCAGTGCAAGAGTCAATTCTTGTTGGCAGACTTAGGTCCAATGTCAATGCTACTCCTCCCTATCGTTGGATCAACCAAATCCACGAATCTAGTGATCTTAAGTCCAGGGGCAATGGATGAGATTTAGAGCTCAACAAAGGGACCAAGAAGATTGGATCAGGATGAAGAATGGCAACATCCTTCTACGGTCTCCTTAAAAAAGCTAGGAACGGAGAGAGCCATATGATTACTTCCCTGGATGAGACGATGCAGTTTTTATTCCTTCTTTTATATTGTTTAGCCAAAAGTGATCCAGAAAGCCCATGACCTGGCCTTACGATAAGTTGCATGTTTGATGCTAAGAAGTGGGCCTGTGAGAGCATAGCCCAATTAAAATAAGTGGGACCTTAGATCTAGTTCTTTCCGAACCCAACCCAGCCCACGGTGTGAACAGGTCTGACCTTGTGTTAATATCACTAGATGAGGTAAAAGAGATGGTTGCATACTTTCTCCATGTATTTCTCAATTATCATCTCATCTTTTATCCTGTGATTCGAGTCTTTTCTTTCTGCTCTTCTTTTGACCAATCATCATGCAAGCATCAAATAATTGTTCTTCTAGGCCTCAATTTAACATGGTGCAATCAAACAGTAAAACCCAAACCCTAAATCCTTCCCATACGTGGCCGTGGTTATGCTCCGGTCTGGTGGTCCATGAGAGACTTATGGTTGCAAATAAAGAGTTGGCCCTTCTGTGTGGGAAGAGTAGGGACCGGGGAGGGAAGGCTCGATTAGGACCTTCTGTCCTCTACTCCTACCACCGGTCCGGTGGAGTCCAGAGTTGGTTTGGAGTCTAGTATGACAGTCGACCACACGGAGTCTCCATGCAGTATACCATCATGAAACATCAATAGTTATGGTACTTTCTCTTGGTTGGTGATGCCAACTCTTATCATCTTCACTCACCATGTAATGTAGACCTGATTAATACAACTGATTCAAGATTTGTTATTCAGATTATATAAATCTAAATATTACAAATGGATAATAATTGAGTATAATGAAAAAATTCAGACCAATAAATATGATTTACTTAAAAATCAATCAATCAAGTACTCTTAAAAGGCTGAAGTACTCTCGTTTACCTTGTTCTCCATGTCAACTAAATCCTGTCAATTCCTTTGCATGGACCGCTTCCACCTCCAAATACATCAAGAACATTTCCTCGATCCTCCCTCCGTTTGAATCTCAAACACTTCCAATCCAATTAATTCCCTCTCACAAGAGCTTGGTAACACAATTCTCGCTTCCTAGAACACTCTTCCTTGGCAAACAAAAGCAAACCATGATCATGATCCTTAGCCCCGACTCATGACTTACAGGAGATATTCAAGTATAAGAAAGCAAGAGCACGAGGGCTCTCAGGAGCCCATCCCTTCAAAGGCCACCAACATGAAGCATGGGATGCAGGAAGAGGACCTTGACATACTCCAAAATATGGTTAGATCCCTCTTCGGAGGGCATGCAAGCCCCAAGTGCCCGATAGGATGGCTAACCTCTTCGGAGGGCATGCATGAACTACTGTCTCATTTGAATAAACTTAGAAGCAGGGATCGAATGAAGGCCATCCTTCCCCTGGCACTACATTTGTCTTCCCGTGGTTCACGTAAGGGAGAGACTTGAATACAATTAGGGGTGTAGTACGTTGTAAGGCATTAAAGCTAAAGTATGTCAGTTAGCTATGGGCACACCTAATGTCAACATAGTAAAATAGCTGCAAATCATTGCTACCACATAGGAGTGCTTGAAGTCATGAAAAAAAAAGAAAAGGATATAATAAACCTCTGGGTCGGATTGCTTGGTCCATTTTGAGCATCATTTTATGTCTAGGCTTGAGCACGCAAAAATTCTGCCATTCAAGTTATAATGGTATTATAGTGTACTGCACGTAAGGTATCAGCACAACCATGCATGCAAAGTATTTCAAGACATCAGCACTTCAAGTTAAGGTGGAGATTTATATTAGACATGTTTTAAATTTACAAATTCTAAAATGATTAAAATAAAATTTTTTTTCCCCTTGGAGCAAAGTAATTGGAGCATAGCGTCACGAGCGAAGCATACTTCAACAAGCGAAGCAAGTGGAGTGGAGGAAAAAAAAAAAAAGAAAAAAAGTCTCCTTCTCCTTCGACGGCATTTTTGTTTTATTTGGAGTATACAATTAGTTAGCCGAGCATGCAAAGATAGAGCCCCATGCGTCAAATAACCTGATCATTGTATGATGCCAGTTTGAGTCTAAATTGACTTACTCGATCTATTATATATATTTTTAAAATTATGAAAGAAGAGAGCAATTGAGTGTTCGACCAAACTTATGACCAATGTCATTCAGTGAAATATATAAATTATTTCTCTTATCCGTCGTAGCACTCTTATTTATGCCCTATGTAGCGTTCTGCCAAATAAAATTTGGTCTAGTGTGGTGACCCAGGGGATGAAGTTAGGTCAAATTGTATAGGGATACGAGTTTCATATTTGAGGTCTAACTGATTCTGTGAGACCCTGAAAAGTATATCGTAAAAAATATTCAAAATCACTATTAATACTAGTATGAGTACATCGTAGCTAGGAACTTTAGAATTATTTTTCAATCTTTAACGTTGACCAAGAGGAGTGATTGCGAAAATCTTTCTATTAATTTAAATTCTATGAACCATGTCACGGCTATATATATATATATATATATGTAACGTAGACGAGTACAAATGAGGGACTTGGAACTCTTAAATTGCTTGTTTGTTATATATAAATGGATAGGAATCTAAACATAAAGATATGTGATGTACGTTATGGATAAATTTACCATATAAATTAACAATGGACTTTGCTCGAACTTCTTCAGTTAAATGCCCGCCAATATTCTAAGCATGGTGAGGTTGGTCTTTGTCAATCCAACTTTGAGCGACGGGAAATCCTTCAACCTCATCCATATGCCAAATAATTAAATCAATTTAATGTTTTGGTCCACAGCATCCGAATTTGATGGAGCTCATCATGAATTCCCATTTTTGTCCAATCTTTCAACATCATCCCAGATATACTTCCATACTATAAGGCGCCCCAAAATTGAAACATATGACGTAACGTTTCAAAACCTGGCATTCAACCCGACAGGTTCTTCTGACGTAACGTTTCAAAACCTGGCATTCAAACCTCCGGCTCTTTTGACGTACGTGGTGTTTCAAAACCTGGCATTCAAACCTACAGGCTCTTCTGACGTACGTGGGTTTCAAAACCTGGCATTCAAACCTACTGGCTCTTATGGCGAGCGAGCTAGTGAATCCTATCTATATATTTGTCTTGATGGCCTTGATGGTGGTGACTAGTGTTTAATTACATACCAATTGCAACGGCCTGATACAGACAAATCACATTTTCATGACCATAGACCAATAAGGTGGCCTTCCTCAAACAAAAGCTACACTTCAGCAACCTAGCAGTAACACCACACCATCCATGCACCTGCACCTTAATATATACCTTATATGATAGAAGAAGTAACAAAAATCAGTACCCCTCTTCACATATGGCTAGCTAGCTACCATGCATGATGGTAAAATTCCTTTTTTGAATTTGGTGTAGATTTGTGTAGAGAATATGGTAGGGTGGGGGACCATGATAAAAAGGAACATGACCAGCTCCGGGAGGAGGGAGGACGATGCTTGTCAAAGTAATTAAAAGGGGTTTGCTAGTGTGGATGCATGGCACGCACATGTGCGAGGAGTAACGTGGCTTTCGCTGTCCGGCATGGGACGAAGCACATGCATGAACCCCTCTTATTTCTCTCGAACCGATTTGCATGCAGTAAGAGCGAGGGGGAGAGTGGGGGCTTCTATTATCCAAAGCGCACCTCATATCATCACAGCTCACCTATGAGCAGGGATGGACCGCACCAACCTTTACGTACGGAGAAGAAGATCAAATATATATATATATATAAAATAACATTATTTGAATTTTTTAAATATTATTTAAATTATACTCGATATTGTTTCATACAATTAAATTCATCAATAATAGAATCTATTATAAATTTTTGACTATTTTCTTCTTGATGTAAGTGATCAAGTAATTGACAAAAAAATTATTTTCTATCTTGTTATACAATTTGGCATCGATATATAATATTCATTATTAAAAAATTAATCTATATCCGTGATTGAAATCGAAAAAAGTCATAAACATCCCGGATTCATGGAGGATGCACGTGCATCGATCGCGGGTGACATCGGCATTGCAACGAGTGCTGTTGGCACGGCACGATGGAATGTGGCATCCATCAAGCGACGGGGCCGAAGGTGATGGGGCACGTGCATGGTGGTGTCGGTCCAAGCCAAGGGCACGACGAGTACCTGCCCGTTTGCTTGTGCCCCTGAGATCCAATCGCAAGGTGCGACGCATCTGGCGGCTAAGGTGGTGCTTGGCTCCACTGCACACGGTATTCATCAATGCCATAACGTTGATGGAGGCTACCGGGATGGTAATCGCAGGTCAATGCATTGGAGGTATCCAGCTTTGCACATGTATAGTCGCCATGTTGTGCAGTGAGGGTATTCCTGCCAATCGCACCATACGATGGGACTAGCTGCTATCTCATACATTGGTACGATGAATGGGATGATGCGGGCCATGAGCAGTGGCTTCGGTCTTGATGGGTTCTGGAAATGAATGCGGTAAAATGGCAAGAAAGAAACCTTTATTTCTTAAAATGATTATGAAAAAAATAATAAAAATGAAAAAAATTGGAAGTAATGTAATTTTCAAGTAGAGAATATTGATTTATTGTATTTATTTTATATTAATTTTTTTAAAAAAAATTAAGTTAAATTTAATATCAATTAATTTTAGAAGGATCAAATTGATAAATATCTATATATTTAAAATTTTAACTAAAAATTTAATTTATAAATAAAAATTATATATATATATATTAAAGGAAGAAAGAAGAGAGGCACCCGACCCTACTGCATACGGCGTACCAAGGCCCCCAACCCTGGCATATGACGTACCCATCCTCCTATACATATATGTACATATGTATATATGTACGTATATACATATATACGTATGTACATATGTATATACAAGTACATATATATATATATATACATATATACACGTAAATATATATATACACATATATACACGTAAATATATATATACACGATATATACGTACACATATATATATTGTTGGTGTCGAACCTTCGCGGACCGGACGGAGCTGCTAGATTGCTGGCTCGTCTCTCGAGAATCCTGCAAAACAGATCCCTTGGCTGGATTTTTTGGTGGGGGATACTCCGATGCCTAAGTCAGTGAAGGCTCGAGCAACAGAATGGAGAGTTCTCAGAGAGAGAGTGAAAGAGATTCAAAGAATTCGCTTTTTCTTGGCTTACTTGTCTTAGCTTGTTTACCGTAAGTGTCCCCTCTTATTAGTATTTATAATGATAGATGTGCCAAAATGCAGTTAAGCCCACTTGCCTCTGGTTAAGTGGGGTTGGTTAGCTTAACCCCTCCATGATCATAAGTGGTTGCTGCCTAATTCTGGCCATCACGATATTGTTGGTGTTGGAGTTAGTGGCCACGTGGCTGATTCTGGCCACTTTGATATCGTCGAAGTTAGTGGTTATGTGGTTGGTTACAACAACCATATCCATGTCTGGAGATTTGAGATCAACTAGAGATTTGTTTTAGGGCCGCTCCTTTGGAAGAGATCGAAGCCGGACTGACCGATTGCCTCGCGCCGATCCTCTTCGGAGTAGGCTGAAGATGCTTCGGCCGTTCGCATTGGAATTGCCTTCTTTGGAGTGGACTGTAATATTTACTTCATATTCATTCTTTTTGGAGCAAGTTGAGGAATGAAGCGGCTATTTTCTTCGGACCAATCTTCTTCGGAGTGATCCGAAGAGACTGGCCCGTCACCGGTGCCTGGCACAGCATGGATCAGGGAGGTGCTTCAGGGCCGATCTCTTCGATGCAAGCCAAGACAGACCAGTATGTGACCGAAATGGTGATGTCAGTTTATTGCTTCTTCAGCCTGTGGAGTCACCTTCGAACCTTCCGTTATGGCGACCGGTTTAAAAAGGGTTGAATTGTACCCTTGAACCAGTAATTAGCCTTTGCTGAGCCGGTTTATCCCAACAGTTGCCCCCCACTCCCAGTTTTTGAAGCAATAATTTACTTTGAGAGGTGGGAGTACTTATGAATTATCGTTTACCGGCAGAAAAGGCATGACAAATGATGGCGAATCTTCGATTCAGTCATTTGCAATAACTGCCACCTGATTTGAGAGTCATGCGAGGGACAGATGTCGTTCACTCATTGGCTTACGAAAAGGAGATGGCGAGTGGAGGAATCGCATCTCTTCCTTCAATTATGGTGACCTGATGGGCTCTTCGGCTTCGGTTTGGGTAAGGATGTGGCATTATCTTGTTCTTTGGATGTAAGGTACGAACTCAATCCCAACCGTCAGATGTAGTCACATGGATCGCAGCTGACAGTTTTGGTTTTTTCCCTGTCGAATCGATTGGCATCGTTTGGGCTTCGTATCCGCTATCGACGCCTTCATACGTTGCATGATCGGAAAGACATCTCCTCTTTCAAGGAGGAGACCCGAATGCCTTTTGCCCCCTATATAAAGGGGAGTAGGTTGGCAAAGGAAGCTTCTTTGCCATGTGCATTTTGCTTTCCACTGTCTCTACTTTTATCTTCCTCTTAGTTCATATCCCTCTTACAGGTAGGGCCTCCCCTCTCTTCCTTTTCCCACCATGGTTAGGACTTTAAAGGCTCCGACCGTCGGTAGGACCCCCTCCGGTGGGGGAGAGGTCGAATCTTCCAGTAACCCAAGACCTGTTAGGGGGTCATCGCTGAGTCCCGATCGGAGTTGATCCCAAGCTCTCTATCCTTCGATAGGATCAGTCGCCTATGGGAGTATTATCATATTCTCGATAACTTTTCTTTCATACTTTCATAATTCAAAGAGAGAGAAAATAAGCCCCCGCCCGGTACCATCGCCATATATGAAGACCACTTGAAAGCTGATCTTCGCTTTCCGTTGCACCCCTTTTTTGTCAAAGTCTTCCACATGTACTATGTCGTACCAGCGCAATTGACTCAGAATAGCATTCGAAACATCTGCGGGTTTTTGGTCCATTGCCATATAGTAAACGTGAGGCCCAGGACCAGTCTGTTCACTTCTCTCTTCGCTTTGAATAGATACTTCCATGGCTACGGGTGGTGGTCATCGGCCCCATCCTGGCCGTAAAATAATTAAGGATATGTGATGCAGGATGACTCTAAGATTGCTAAACATGTAGGGAAAACAAAAAAACTAATTTTTTTGTGATTTTTATAATTTAGATTTGTAGGCTAAATTCCCAAATAAAAGTAAGAACTAGAAAATGGGATAGCAATGAAAAGAATCGTCATGATCGCAAAGAACTCATGCAATATAATAGTAGCCAGGACCCGAGAGTTGAGAAACTCCTGGTTTAGGATAGCTTATCTTCATCAAATCAGAAATTAAAAGAAGGGAAGGATGTTACCAATCAGCGATTTGAAGAATCTACAATCGAATGGGTCACACAGCTCTCAGATTGATGCCTGGAAGAAGAAGCTTCGGTTCCTTGAATCAGATGGCTGATCTGGACCTGGTTTGAAGGCAAGGAAAGCCTCCTTTGGGGAGGTGAAACACTTTGGAGATCCTGCAAGCATCAAGGGTCAATCAAAATAGCAAATAAAAAAAGAGAAAAGGAACTAGGATTTTGAGGGAATCGAGATTAGGGTTAGGAGATGGAAGCCGGGAAGGAAGAAGCTCCTTGTCTTGGACGACAGCTAGGGCTTCCTTTGCTCGGCGTGGCTGATCTCCAAGGATGTAAAAGGATGCCAGGGCAGCAGGGATTCGGCTAGGGCATACAAGAAGAGCACTCAAAGTAAAGAACCAAAACAAAACTCCAACACAGGCAATGACTCAAAATTTCAGCAAGTTGTATTCATAAGAAAGAGATGATTACAAGATGGGAAGGGGTGGGGTATTTATAGAGTTATTATGCCCTCTCTAACTAGGGTTACACTTAGGTTACAAGTCCTCTTCCTAGTTAGACTACATGTCCTTTCCTAGCTAGGTTAGAATTACAAATCATAAAAGAACTAGGAATCCTAACTAGGTTTAGAACTTTGGCTAGTCTTCTCCTCTTTGCTTCATGCTTTGACTTGGTCAACTCCAAGGATGCCTAGGATGGTGTGTTGGGCTTCTAGGAGTAGTAATGGGCCGGCCAAAGGGTGAAGGGAGCATGGGCTTGGGCCTCCTAGAAGCTGGGGTGCCCTGGATGGAATATTCTTGGAATAAAAAGAGCATCTTTGTTCTGGTTGGCTTGGGCCTGGTGCCTGGACTTGATTTCCTTGGACTGGGATGTAGGTGCCTATGGAATCATGGATGCCCTGGTTTGGGAATATGCTCTGGTATCTGGAGAGGAATCTGGGCATCTGGAAGGAATCAAGGTTTCTGGAAGCATCTTGGATCCTGGGTTGTCATACAAAATCCAATGGGCTGATGTAGTGGCCTCTAACTCCTGGATGTGGCTTGGTAGAACTTCAAAATAGGGTAACCTCCTCTCTTGTAAAAAAATTGGGCTCATACTAGACTCATAACTGATGTACAGGACTCAAAATACTGACTAGGTTGAGGGTTGAGACAAATCAACTAACCTCAACTTGTTATATAACTCAATCTTAATTGATTACAAAATTTCAAAACTTTGACACATGACTAATTAAACCATATGGGATCCAGAGATCTGTGTCTGATCCTGGTGTCCCTACCAATTGGACGACTCTAAGATTGCTAAATATGCAGGGAAAACATAAAACTAATTTTTGTGATTTTTATAATTTAGGTTTGTAGGGTAAATTTTCAAATAAAAGTAAAAACTTGAAATGGGATAGCAATGCAAAGAATCATCATAATCACAAAGAACTCATGCAAGATAATAAGTAGCCAAAACCCGAGAGTTGAGAACTCTTGATTTAGGATAGCTTATCTTCATCAAATCAGAAATTAAAAGGAGGGAAGGATGTTACCAATTAGTGATTTGAAGAATCTGCAATCGAAGGGGTCACACAGCTCTCAGATTGATGCCTGGAAGAAGAAGCTTCAGTTCCTTGAATCAGATGGCTGATCTGGACCCGGTCTGAAGGCAAGGAAAGCCTCCTCTGGGAGGTGAAACATCTCGGGGATCCTGCAAGTGTCAAGGGTCAATCAAAATAGTAATTAAAAAAAGAAAATGAACTAGGATTTTTAGGGAATCGGGATTAGGGTTAGGAGATGGAAGCCGGGAAGGAAGAAGCTCCTTGTCTTGGATGGCAGCTAGGGCTTCCTTTGCTTGGGCGTGGCTGATCTCCAAGGAAGCAAAAAGATGCTAGGGTAGCAGGGATTCGGCTAGGGCACACAAGGAGAGCACTCAAAGTAAAGAATCAAAACAAAACTCCAACACAAGGCAATGACTCAAAATTTCAGCAAGTTGTATTCATAAGAAAGAGATGATTACAAGAGGGGAAGGGGTGGGGTATTTATAGAGCTCCCATGCCCTCTCTAACTAGGGTTACACTTAGGTTACAAGTCCTCTTCCTAGTTGGACTACATGTCCTTTCCTAGCTAGGTTAGAATTATAAATCATAAAAGAACTAAGAATCCTAACTAGGTTTAGAACTTTGACTAGCTTTTCCTCTTTGCTTCATGCTTTGACTTGGTCAACTCCAAGGATGCCTAGGATGGTGTGTTGGGCTTCTAGGAGCAGCAATGGGCCAGTCAAAGGGTGAAGGGCGCATGGGCTTGGGCCTCCTGGAAGCTGGGATGCCCTGGATGGAATATTCTTGGAATAACAAGAGCATCTTGGTTTTGGTGGCTTGGGCCTGGTGCCTGGACTTGATTTCTTTGGACTGGGATGCAGGTGGATCTCTGGAATCATGGATGCCCTGGTTTGGGAATATTGTTTGGTATCTGGAGTGGTATCTGGAGGGTATCTGGAGGAATCAAGATTTCTGGAAGCATCTTAGATCCTAGGTTGTCACACAAAATCCAATGGGCTGATGTAGTACCTCTGACTCCTGGATGTGGCCTGGTGGAACTCCAAAATAGGATAACCTCCTCTCTTGTACAAAAATTGGGCTCACACTAGACTCATAACTGATGTACAGGACTCAAAATACTGACTAGGTTGAGGGTTGAGATAAATCAATTAACCTCAACTTATTACAGGACTCAATCTTAATTGATTACAAAATTTTCAAAACTTTGATACATGACTAATTAAACCATATGGGATCCAGAGATCTGTGTCTGATCCTGATGTCCCCACCAATTCTCGTGGGGCGGGAGGAACTCGATCCTGTCGAGTATGGATCAATTTGGCTCAAGGAGGGTCTGGGTTGAGGCGCTGCAAATCCGTACCAGCATTCCACAAGTCCTCAAATTCTGGCTGACCTTGCCATCGGACCAAATACCGCTGACAGTCTTTATCTTGGGTACCGATAGCTTGATCATTCAGAGCTCTCTCAATCGTTTCCTCATCATAAGGTCAAATTATATGTGGTCGCTCTGGGAGGTGTCCCTCTGAGCTGCGCCCTCCAGAAGGTTCTCCAGGTAGAACTTCATACCTGCAATGGAAAGGAGGTCGGTCAGCCCAGTTAAATAAAGAAGGGGAGAAAGGAGAGAAGGCTGAGCCTCACCCAGCTCTCGGATGGGACTGATCCCCGCCTCGAACAACTTCTGCTCCGAGAGCAGAACGTCGAGCGAAGGGACCACATCGCTCAGCAGCAGGGAGTAAGCCTCCTGGTCAGCCGGATCGACTTGGGAGTTTCGGTTCGGGACCGATCCGGCTCGCTCCAGGCCCAGTCGACGTCCTCGACTGAGGCAAAAAAGAACGGTTCTTCCAACCCTTGATGGAGGAAGGGAGGTCGAACCGGAGATACCTAGGTCGGGGTGAAATATACCACCAGCCATCATCGGTGGAGTGCCGCTTCAGGGTGAAAAGGGCCCTGAAGAGAGAGAAACGGGCAACAAACCCGTGAAAGTGACAGAAGACGATGAAGGCGAAGATGACCCGGATGGCGTTGGGAGCCAACTGGGCCGGGACCAGGCGGAAGTGACTGAGGAAGGAAAGAAAGAAGGGGTGCAGAGGAAACCGAAGAACCCCAAGAAGGAAGTCCTCGTAGAAAGCTATACGGCCGGGGCCACTCAAGGTGACGCGATCCCCAAGCCACGGAAGAGAGAGATGGATAGACCCCGGGATGCCATAGACTTCCCGGAGCAAGGAAAGGTCACCTTCGGTCATCGTTGAAACGTGACCGGAGGGACCGACAGAAGAAAGGACCAGAGGAGGAAGCGAAGAAATGGGGCTGACAGAGATCGCGGGGGGAGACCTGGGAACCCTAGGGATACCTATGTTTATGCCCCCAGGCTGGAGCCACCTGCGGACCTCCTCCGGAATCACCTCCGCTTCCGAGGAGGAAGACGATGGAGTCCTCGGCCGGGACGGACCGGCCTCGTCCGGGTTAGACGAAACATGGCGGTGGCGCGCCATGGAGAAGGAGGTGGTGAAGAAAGGTCGCTAAGAAAAGAGGACGGAGCAAGAAGGAAAATGGAGGCACTCACCGAAATGCACTGTGCAAAAGAGGCGGCAACCCAGGGGAGTGGAAGATAGCCTGCTGCAACCGCCGACGGAGCATGAGAAAGGAAAAGGGCCTCATTCCGGAAAGTCCCCTCCTTTTCAAATTCGATCGACAGCGGCCATACCCGTCATTCCATTCCGAACCATCAGATGGATGCCACGTAGGCGCACGCCCGACATCGACGCTTCGGTTACGGGGAAACGGCCTCCGTTTCGAAGTGACGCATTAATTGCAATCGGACAGGCGACGCGTGGCGGCCTCTTATAGGACCTTGGGCGCAGCGCGGAATGGCGACGAGGATCGTGGCAATCATGGCGCGAGATCTTCGCCTTCCCCACGTCATCTCCGTATTAAATCCCCACGTTCCGTGCCATGACGCCTCAACGGAACGGGGGGATGGGGGTCAACTGTTACGGCCATTACGATGACGTGGCATACCTCAGATTTCGCTGGGCGTGATTCGAGCCACGTCGAGTTTTTCGGCAAGGTCAGATGTGGCTCTGCCTCGGTCGAAGTCGATGTCGCCAGGGCCGGTCCCTCCGGGCCTCCCTGCCTGGCCCGGCAGTCGAGGGGTCAGGTCCACCTCGACCAGTGCTGCCGCTCCGCCAGGTGTCCACCCAGGAGGGGTCCACCTCGGCCGAAGCCGGCGGCCCCCCCTCCCTCGCCAGGTGGCACCCTGAGACGGTCCCACCTCAGTCGAGGTCGCCGGGCTCCCTCGCTCCTTCACCAGGTGGCGCCGGAGACGGGACCACCTCGAGAAGTCGAGCGCCCCTCTGCCGCTCCGCCAGGTGTCCACCCAGGAGGGGTCACCTCGGCCGAAGCCGGCGGCCCCCTCCCTCCAGGTGGGCCCTGAGACGGTCCCACCTCAGCCGAGGTCGAAGCCGCTCCCTCGCTCCTTCGCCAGGTGCGCCTGGAGACGGGACCACCTCGGCAGAAGTCGAGCGCCCCTCTGCCGCTCCACCAGGTGTCCACCCAGGAGGGGTCTACCTCGGCCGAAGCCGGCGGCCCCTTTCTCCCTCACTAGGTGGCGCCCTAAGACGGTCCCACTCAGTCGAGGTCGAGTCGGGCTCCCTCGCTCCTTCGCCAGGGTGCGCCTGGAGACGGGACCACCTCGGCCGAAGTCGAGCGCCCCCTCTGCCGCTCCGCCAGGTGTCCACCCAGGAGGGGTCCACCTCGGCCGAAGCCAGCGGCCCCCCGCTCCCTCGCCAGGTGGCGCCTTGAGATGGTCCCACCTCAACCGAGTCGAGCCGGCTCCCTCGCTCCTTCTCCAGGTGGCGCCAGAGACGGGACCACCTCGGCCGAAGTCGAGCGCCCCTCTGCCGCTCCGCCAGGTGTCCACCCAGGAGGGGTCCACCTTGGCCGAGCGGTGGCCCCTGCTCCCTCGCCAGGTGGCGACTGAGACGGTCCAACCTCAGTCGAGGTCGAGCCGGGCCCTCGCGCTTCTTCGCCAGGTGGCGCCGGAGACGGGACCACCTCGGCCGAAGTCGAGCGCCCCTCTATCGCTCCGCCAGGTGTCCATCCAGGAGGGGTCCACCTCGACGGGAAGCCGGCGGCCCCCTGCTCCTCGCCAGGTGGCGCCCTGAGACGGTCCCACCTCAGCCGAGGTCAAGCCGGGCCCTCTCGCTCCTTCGCCAGGTGGCGCCCGGAGATGGGACCACCCCGGTCGAAGTCGAGCGCCCTCTGCCGCTCCGCCAGGTGTCCCACCCAGAAGGGGTCCACCTCGGCCGAAGCGGCGGGCCCCTGCTCCCTCGCCAGGTGGCGCCCTGAGACGGTCCCACCTCAATCGAGGTCGAGCCGGGCCCTCTCGCTCCTTCGCCAGGTGGCGCCCGGAGACGAGACCACCTCGGCCGAAGTCGAGCTCCCTCTGCCGCTCCGCCAGGTGTCCACCCAGGAGGGGTCCACCTCGGCCGAAGCCGGCCAACCTGTGCAGTGAAGCCACCGAGGAGCAGAAGCACGAGCCCCGAGATTGCCCCTCGAGCCGTGCACGCCGCACCCCGAAGAAGTGCCCGTACGGTCGGCAGCGACACGCGAAAATCGCTTACATCGGCCCGACAGGTTCCGCAGTCGAGAGGCAAAGTCCTGACAAAACAGGGCCCGATAATAGGCATCGTAGGCGCCTGGAAAGGAGAGCGCTCACGCTCGGCCCAAGGTCTGGTCGGCGCCCTCCGTTTACTCTTTCCTCGCTAGGACCGGCAAGCAAGGCGGGGAGCCCGCCGAGTTCTTTGGTCCAAAAGGGAAAGGAAAAGAGAGGAGGGGAGGAGGTGAAAGCGACGAGGGTGCCTCCCAAAGGCGGCAACGAAAAGGCAACGTGAGGAGTTAAAAAGAAGGGAGAGTAGACGACCAGGTAAGCAAGCAAGAGACGGGGGCTGGAAAAGAAGAAGCACCTAGAGCAGGATCCAAGATCCCGAGAGGGGACCTTCGGCGCGAGCTCGGTGGAGGAACCCGGCCGGATTTCTATCCTTCTTGAGACCTTTCTTGCCAACACAATCTCTAAGTCTGGGACTCCTTCGGGGGCCCATCTCGGAGATTCTGTTCCTCTCGCCGTTTACTGACTTGACCGTCGGAGCTCCCTCGCCGGGATACCTGGCCAGGGTTTTGACCTTGTCTTGCAGGGTTAAGCTAGGAGACCCCGGGGCGAGACGATCTAGTCAAATCGGCGGCTCCGAAGCCACAGGCGTGGCGGGAGATCGGCAACATCAGTCATGGGTTTTAGAGCATGACCGTGGTTAGTCCAGAACCTGAAGAAAAGAGAGGAAAGTTAACAAAAATATATAAAAGAAATATAATGTTATGAAGGTTTTGATATACTTGATATATGACTGGTTTGGTGCGTGACCGAAAAATTTACGTTTTTTTTACGTTATATTATTATGATCTTACTGTTTAGTTTTTATATCAATACTGGGGTGATTGTGAGGAACCTTACTAGGCTGTAGAGCTCACAACCCTACTTTCTTCTTTCATAGAGTTGTGCAGATATTCAAGCTTGGTGATGAATGAGATTTTTTGAGGTAAGTGAGTCTTGTGTACCTAGGCCTGCATGATCTCTAGGATAAAACCTAGGGTTTGTACAGCGGTCGCGTAGCCGATTCCAGTGCTGGATTCGGGGCGTGACAGAGTGGTATCAGAGCCTAGCTTATGATAATTTGGGATGGTGATACAGTGGATGATATAATAATGACATGATGGTTATTAGGATATGACAGAATAGTGCTAGAGCTTAGGTTGTGGTGATTTGGGACTGCGGTATATGTGATTTAATAGATATGTGTGGTATTGAATTCAGGTCATGATTATTTGAGACTGTGACATAAGAGTAAGAATTAACATGATGATTAGTAAGACATAACAGAAATTTTGGAAAGATTTATTTAGTGAACCTAGAAAGTTTAGTAAATTATATCAGAGTGCGTAGTGGAAGCGTAGTGATTTTGAAGTGTTATGATGAGAGCACTGATTTAGATCTCAATCAATCTAATTTCAAGGACGAAATTATTTAAAGGAGGGAGAATGTAACACCCCAGAGAGAAAAAAAAGGCTTAACCGGCCACTTGCTGGACCAGCCGAGAGACAGCGCGGCCCTGCGCGAGCGGGGCCAGGCGTGACCACAGGCACGCGAACGGGGACAGGTGGGGGGCGCACGAGCGCGTGCAGGGCGCGTGCCGAAGCTGGCGACGCAGACTGAGAGCGAATGCGAGCAAGCGATGCGGACGGGCGTGCGCAGGTGTGCGATGCGTAGCCCGGCCCGACGCGGTGGGTGTGCCATGCACGGCCCAGGCCCACGCGTGCGACGCGCGTGGGCGCGTAGGCGCGGCCCAGCCGGAAGCGACACACGTAGGGGCATTTCCCACGTGTTTTCAGGCATTTCCCCAAGGTTTCTCGTGGCTCACAGTGGTCCACAGTATTTATGAGTGATCTGGACCATCCGATCATCCGATCGAACGGCGGGATGAGTCCGACAAAGTTTAGGCTTTATCAGAAGCTTTGGATTCAGATTTTGATGCGGTTTGAGGCATCGATCTCAGATTTGACGGCCGGGGAGATTCTGATGGTTTTGGACTTCTCATACGAGTTTGAGATAGTTTTGGATTAGTTTTGATTGTTTTGTTCCTTTTTAACCAGGAACGTGGAGGATTTTTATTTAAGAGGGCAATAGTATAGAGAGCCAGAGAGCCAAGAAGGGAGGAGTAGAGGAGAGAGGAAAAGAAAGAGAAAGAGGAGAGAGGAAGAAGAGAAGAAAGAGGAGAGAGGAAGAAGAGTAGAAGTAAGAGAGAAAAAAAATATAAATTTTGAAGTGGGAGATTGAAAAGCCTTTTTCTCAAAATCCGTGCAATTAGGTTTTACAGCCTTTTGAGCATGAAGGATTGGATGAATTCGGGTATAGATTGATACTGGATATCTGGATTAGCGATTGAGGATAAGGATTCTGAACATGATCACCAGTTCTATACATTATTTTATAAGACATGATTTGATCCGTGTATATGAGCATTGGTATGCATGTTTGTTTTTTTGCTTGTATATTTTGATTTCTCGAGATGGATAATGTGTTGAGAT
Organism: Areca catechu; assembly: GCA_021397845.1. Classification (NCBI taxonomy): domain Eukaryota; kingdom Viridiplantae; phylum Streptophyta; class Magnoliopsida; order Arecales; family Arecaceae; genus Areca; species Areca catechu. The sequence continues at coordinate 20,418,887 of CM038045.1, forward strand.
TATTAATTATGTTCCCATGTATCATGTTTATTCGAGCAAGATATATTTTGATGGTTTGGACCGTGATGCCGGTTATTGAAAAGTTTGAGATGACATGATTTGACGTACGACCTGATTTGATAAAGTGATAACAAAGAGGGTTCGGTGTTGGACTAGCCATGTCATGGGATCGTAGAGTTCTGAGCTAGCTTTAGCCATGGGCTTTGTACGTGAGCTAGCTTGACCACGAGGAATGGTCGATTGTGAAACTAGCCAGACCATGAGGAATGTCGATGAGACTAGCCTGACCATGAATAAAAGGTCGATTAACAGGCATGTGCGTGGCTAGTTTGGCCACGGCGGATAGCAAATGGCGATTATGAGATTACTAGTCATGGGTTGAAGCATGACTGTGGTTAGTCCAGAACCCTAAAGAGAGGGAAAAGTTAACGAAAACATATAAAGGAAATATAATGTTATGAAAGGTTTTGATATACTTGATATATGATTAGTTTTGATTGCGTGACCGAAAAATATCGTTTCCGTTATATGATTATGATCTTGCTGCTTTTAGTTTTATATCAATACTGGTGTGATTGTGAGGGAACCTTACTGGGCTGTAGAGCTCAAACCATGCTTTCTTCTTTCATAGAGTTGTGCAGATATTCAAGCTTGGTGATGAATAAGATTTTTTGAGGTAAGTGAGTCTTGTGTACCTAGGCCTTGCATATCTCTAGGATAAAACCTAGGGTTGTACGGCCGGTCACGTAGCCGATTCCGGTGCTGGATTCGGGGTGTGACAGGATGGTAGCCTTCCCCCCTACTTGGCATGCCAATCTATTGGCGTCGAACCTCCATGGACCAGATGGAACTGCTAGATCCTGGCTCGCCTCCCGAGAATCTTGCAAAACAGATCCCCTGACCGGATTTTCTCAGATGGGGGACACTCCAATGCCTAAGTTAGTGATGGCTCGAGCAACAGAATGGAGAGTTCTCAGAGAGAGAGAGAAAGTGAAAGAGACTCAGAAAATTTGCTTTTTCTTGGCTTACTTACCTTAGCTTGCTTACCATGAGTGTCCCCTCTTACCACTATATAATGATAGATGTGCCAAAATGTAGTTAAGACCACTTGCCTCTGGTTAAGTGGGGTTGGTTAGTTTAACCTCCATGACCATAAGTAGTTGATGCCTGATTCTGGCCACCTCGATATTGTTAGTGTTGGAGTTAGTGGCCACGTGGTTGATTCTGGCCACTTTGATATTGTCGAAGTTAGTGGCTATGTGGTTGGTTACAATAACCATATCCACGTCTAAAGATTTGAGATCAACTGGAGATTTGCTTCAAGGCCGCTCCTTTGGAAAAGACCGAAGCCGGAGCAGCCGATTGCCTCGCGCCTATCCTCTTCGAAGTAGGCTGAAGACACTTCGACCGTTCGCATTGGAATTGTCTTCTTCGGAGTGGACCGAAGTATTTACTTCGTATTCATTCTTTTCGAAGCAAGTAGAGGAATGAAGCGGCTATTTTCTTCGGACCAGTCTTCTTCGGAGTGATCCGAAAAGATTGGCTCGCCACCGGGCGCCTGGCACAGCATGGATCAGGGAGGTGCTTCGGAGCCGATCTCTTCGGTACAGGCCGAAGACTGACCCAGTGATATGATCGGAATAGTGATATCGAGTTATTGTTTCTTCAGCTTGTGAAGTCACCTTCAAACCTTCTGGTATGGATGACCGGTCAAAAATGATTGAATTGTATCCTTGAACCATAATTAATTTTTGCTGAGCCGGTTAATCCCAACAATATATATATACTTTGAGATATGCCAAGTAAAAATTTAATTGGTTGATATCATAAAAAAAAAAAAAATGATCATTCTTTTTCACGGGAGATATAATCTGAACCCTGCGATGTCTGCATTATAGGAGTGGCGGTGTCTAAAAAATGTCTTTAGCGTGAAGGAGATCGAGAGAGAGCTGCGTGCCCGACACCCCAACTATGCGATGTTCTCTGATCATGACTTGCCTGCACATAGAAACACAGCCTGATGAGACAATCTTCTTTGGGATTTTCTTGGTGGGAAATATCTTTTGATTTCCGTGTGCAGCGCCGGCATAGCATCTTCCCTGCTGTTATCTCTTACCAGCACCATGCATACGTTTCACGTTGTCTTAGTCAAATAAAGGTTAGATTGGACAATAACTTAAAAATATTCATCCACAAAACCATGTCTTTCAAATCTGCAGCAGTAGAAAATATTTTTATAAATAAAATTTAAATAAGCTACCGGCGCGTGGCATAGCTGGATGCGAAAAATAGAAATTCGAGTTTTGATTTAAATATTTTTAAATTAAAAAATTTAAAATAAAATAAATAAAAAAAATTAATAGAATAATCCTGAGCTCCTGTAGTCGGTGATAGTGATATATATATAAATTCCGTTCACTCGGTTGACGCGAATGATATTCAGGTTGACATACTTATCTTCGGGTGGAAAAACGGCTGCGAAAAATTAATATACGCTATGTATCGAACATTTCTGGCCGGTGAAACCGGCCACGTCCAGGATCTAACTCCTTCCCTTTTTGTTTAATAAAAAAAATAGATAAAATTTTTTAAAAAACATAGAGATTATATTATTTCTTTTCATTTATATTTTTAAATAATACTATAATTGATCGATCGACCAGCCTTCCGGGAATAGCAAGAAATTTTCTTCTTCTTTAAATGATCTAGAGATCATTAAAACTGATAGTCATTCCCTAATGTATAATTGGATTTTCAAGATATACTCTAAGATCCTGGTAAACTGGCATTTAACAAAAAGATAGGGACAGTTTCCTCACGGTCATGCAACTACTCCTCGTGCCTTAAATTGCGGAGCGGAAGCGCATGCGACTCGCGTCCGTTGGGATAAACCCCACCAGCGGCGCCACATGCGGTGGCATTTGCCCGGCTTTTCATGCGCTCGTAGCCTCGCATATGCTTTTGAGCCGCGCTTGGACCAAAATATGCCAGATGATCGAGCTTTTGGTGCCAAGGCAAGCGAGGTCATCCCACCCACGATGGTGTCAAGTAATTGGTTGAAGACTTGTTTCTAGAAATGATAATTTTTATCGATTTAATGAATATTCGATTCGATTTGATTTTAATACGACAGATAAAATTCGATCCGTCTAATTTATAAATAAATATAGGTTATATAAAATAATTCGACTCGGATTCGGATTGAGTACGGGTAGCAGTACGTCCCAACCCGAACCCAACCAGTTTGTATATAAAAAAAATTATATTTATAAAATATTTAAGTAAATTAGATATGGGACGGATATATCCGATCCAACTCGACTTGACCCGATCCGTTTAGCTTTTAATAAACTAAATTTTATCAGACGGGATATACCCGACCCGATCCGATACACAAGTAATTTTTTATACCCGATCCGAGACGGATATGGGACAGATAATATTTTAGCAGGACGGATATGAATTTTTGATGATCCAATCCAAACTCGATCCGTCGCCATCCCTACTTGCTTTCACGATAAGTTGCAGCACATTGTGATGACACACATTAGGAGAAGATAGGGCATGGCTGGAGTGCTTTATGTCATAATTCGACTGGGGTTTTGTCACGCCCTGAATCTAATACCGGAATCGGCTACGCGACCAGCCGCACAAACCTAGGTTTTACCCTAGAGATCATGCAAGACCTAATTACCAAGTCAACATATCAAAAGAAAACTAATATCATATAATTAATCATGTAGCATCCATTTATTAAATCAATCAACTATTGATCTACTGATTTACAACAAGCATCAGTAATCGAAACTAAACTATAACTCTAACAAACTCAGCATGTATAGGTCTTCGTCTCACGCCCAGCCCAAATCTTGTCACGTGTCCTGAGTCTCTGAAAATTTAAAAGGATCGAAAGTGAGCTATACAGCCAGTCGTAAGGTATCTATATGATCATTCTAAGTAATAATATAATTTTCTGAAACAATAAAATCCCAATATGATATGTCAATGCAATCAAATGATTTCAGCCTCATGTATTACAAACTTTGATAACATTATAATTTTTTCTTTAGAATTTCCGTTACGTAATCTTTATCCTTAGGGTCTTGGACTAGCCATGGTCATGTACCAGCCCATGATTGGCAACACAAAGCGACCATGCATAATGGTCGGTCCTGCTCACGTACTAAGCCCGTGACTCGGCTGTCCCATGTATTATCGCCCGTTGCCGGCTCCCACGTACAAAGCCCGTGGCTCAGGCTGTATAACACGGTGCAACCGTAGCATGGCTAGACCAAACACCTTATTTACTTTATTAACACTTGTAAAAACATCTTTTATGACCTCTCGACAACCGGTATCATGGTCCAACCCACTCGATAACCGATGTCATGGTCCAACACATTGTATTAACCGATATCGTGGTCCAACCCACTCGATATCCGGTTTCATGGTTCAACTTGTTTAGCAATCCGGTATCATGGTCCAATCCATCCGGATATCAATTTTCTCTATAACATCATGCATAGAATACCGACGACATAATGTTAAAAAAAAATTATCTATCACAAGAAAACAATTATGCCACATAATATATATCATACGTGTAAATGCATATATAAACTCATGCATAAAAGAATGATTGATAAAGAATTTCCTTACCTTATCGCCAATCCTAATATATTGGACACTAGTCAGTACCCGAATTTTTGCGCGATGCCTCCCTGCTCAGAACACTGATTCCCTACATTAATAAATAATTTAATTAAAATCTAAATTCCCGAATTTCATGAATTTCGAGAAAATCCCTGGATTCTCTCTTTCCTCTCTCCTCTTCCTTCTCTCTCCTCTTTCTCTCTCTTCATTCTCTCTCCTCTTTCTTCTCTTCCTTCTCTCTCTTCTTTCTCTCTCTTCCTTCTCTCTTTTTTTTTTCCTTCCTCTTTTCTTCCTTCTTTTCTTCTTTCTCCTCCCCTCGATTTCCCTCTTCCCTTCGGCTTAACTCAACCGAACCCCTCCCCCCCCCCCCAGTTGGCTGGCAAGTGGCCATGGAAAGGTAACCGGGGAAGCTCGACGGATCGGAGACGGGGCGACGTGGGCGGCACGGCCACCGGCGGTCCCACGGCCCTAACCCCCAAAAAAACACAACGAAAAATCCAAAAAACTAAATGACAACCTTTAAAAATCTCACCGAACCTCGTCGATCTCTTGAATGCTCATCGGAGAGAAAAAATCGACCGCATGGGAAAGGCTTGATGGTCTGAATCGTCGGTGGTGACATGGTTTTATAGAAACTAAACGATGGTTCCCTCACCATTTGGAAATGAATTCCGCCCAATCGAGTTCCAATCCTTCATGGACTCATCACCGATCAACTCCCTCTTCCCTACGTCTCGTCCCTCGAAGTTTCCGGCGAAAACGCCGGCCGGATAAGGGTGAGGAAACCTTCCCTGTTCCGGCTTCATCTCTCCCTTTATATATATATATTTTTTCCTTCGCTGGGTTGAAGTTGGCTGGGCCTGCCGATTTCAGTCGGCTGGGCCTGCCGACTTCAGCCCAATGGCCCAAATATTACAGGTTTAATTAATTAACCATGCTGAGAGGAGATGATCATGTGTGGCTTGACAGTATTCTGCGCAGGTTTGACGTACAGTTTAATTAGGTGCGGTAATGCTACCCAAGGAGGTGTGCAGGATAGTTGTTAGTTATACGGCTTGGATGCATGTGTTTCCGGTGTCAATTGTTAGCTAATTGGTACAATTACGTTACGTAGTGAATGGAGCAGTTGCTGCCATATCTGATGAAGACTTTTTTCTATCTAACCAGTGTTCTCTTTTTCACCTGGCATTTGAGATAAAGATAACGCACCCATCTTCCAACGCCAGGATCCAATTTATCTAATCGCAAACTGGAGTTGCTACTTTTTTTGGTAAGGACAAGGAGCAAATACACAAAGACATCAAGCCCGACCAAATACAAAGCTTATAAGAGTGTATATAGGATACAAAATGTAGAGATGGAGAATGGTATATACTGTTTTAGATAGAATAGATATAATATTATAATGATTTGAATTGCTCGAGTGATTCATTCATCTTTATACGAGTTTTCTTTCTTTTTCTTTTTCTTTTTTCTAAAAATAAATTTGATTTTCCATATCTTGCATGTTTTTGTGGGGCTGCGGGTCTTTTGAACATATTGAAGTCTTTCTTCTTCCACAGCTGCGGCTTTGCCCAAACCCTGCCGATCCACCGGAAGGTGATGCAGCTCACCGATGCTGAAGGACTGGAAACCATATGAGCAAAAAGTAAAAGGTTAAAAAAAAAAAAAAAAAAATTGGTACAAACAGGTGGTCACATTATTCTGATACAAGTGTAGTCCAAAATATCAAAAAAAAAATCAATGAAATATTAGAAAAAATATGTCATCCTGGGACCAGGACCGATCAACATAATGCTGAACAACATAGGAAGCAATCCAGTTAGCTACATAGTTTTACCTCCCGATAGGCATGACAGGTCGTAGCATTATAAGCTATAAAAACTTCTAAATATCATAAAAAAGGGATGGGCATCACAGTGATTCGACCTATCCTGAATCTAGCTAATAACATTGTAAGAATCACCGTCAATAAGAATCTTATGAGCATGCAAATACTGGATAGCTCTGGTGATACCAGCCTACGTAGTTCTAAGCTCCATTTCTGAACCGAAAGGATCGTGAAGGAAGATCCCCTTAACCGTCAGAAACCTCCTATCATCATCCTGAATAGCATATCCAGCACTACCATCAGCATCGCAAACATTGCCATCAAAGTTTACCTTGATAAATCCTAAAGGATGGGACTTCCAGGAAATATAAATAGCCCCTCGGACCGCTACCAAGATAGCATAGAAGTTTTAGGAGTCTAGGGTTGCAAGGAAGATAGTAGTGTTAAACTGGTGATACTCCATTATCATAACCTCACTCCTTGAAAAACTCGATTAGCCGGGATGGTCTCGGTCTCAAAAATCATCATATTTTTAGACAGCCATATTTGATAAGCAATGTAGACAGCATCACGATCCTCCCGAGCTAAGCTCTAGTAAAAAAAATAAAAAAAAGTACAGTCACGAGCTATCTTCGATATCCAAGATCAGCTCCCAGCAAGTTTCTAAACCAATTTCGCTTTCGAAAGCTCAGGACAACATGTTCAATGAACTTACCTGGACACCATGTACCAGGTACACTCTCTGTCTTTATGTCTGAAAAGAATTCTCTGGAGGAAGATGACACCAAATCACCTTTCAAAGGAAGGGGTCTACACGCAAGAAGTATTTCTCGGACGCTACCAAAAGTTGTTTTAAAAAGCGGACACCTGTAAACATTTCCAGAGCATGACGCCTTTTGTCGTTTTTCGGGACAGGGACCCACGTTCTAGCTGCCACGTCACTTCCGATGAACGGGTCTGACAGCTCTCGCACTTGGAGAGTGAAGGAGGGTGCTATTTTACTGGATGCGGTTCATCGAGCCCAAGAGGAGCCTGGAGATATATTACCATCATCCTCTTACTCCATGGTAAGAAAAATCTTCTATAAGATCTTCAAATTCCGGTTGAGAATAGGAGGAGGAAAAGAAGTGGCAAGCATGATGCTTTGGGAGTTGGATCTTATCTGCCATCCTGCCGGTTAGGTAGCTTCCCATATCTTTGACAAACAAGAAATGGACCACAACATCAGTGCAAGGTAGAAAGTCGTGACAAGTGGCATGTGAAAGGATCATATTTAGAGGAATTTCTGTGACTTTTGAGAAGGGACAAAGGTTAGCCTTGGCTGGTCATCACTTGCAGCATTAACAATTGGAAAGCCAGCCATGGCCATCCAAATATTAAAACATGAAATTTAGTCCAGGGATTTCGGAGCCTTGAATCTTCTTCTAAAGGGTACGTGTTGTAAAATTCTTGCCATAAATTGCTGACCAGGAATGGTTATGTGGGCCACAGGCCAATTATTCTATTTTATTAGTTTTATAAGGAATATTTCTTCTTTATCAAGAAGAGTGACCCGTCCCCTCTCCCCGGTTTTGATCAAGGGCATGGAATTTTCATGGGATGTAAAATGATGCCCTTTTGGGAGCTCCACGGGAAGACGAAGAAGGAAAAAAAAGAAAAAAAGAAAAAAGGGGAATGGATTGAAAAAGAATATTTTTTTTATAAGAAAGATCAATATCCTGGATATTGAAATAAAAATATTATTAATTATATACCATTATAACATTATGTTTATGTTTATTATAATATAATATATTATATTTTTATATTAACATTATTATATAATATCATAATTGAATATATTATACTATTATTATAATAAATATATTAGAATTTTTTTATTTTTAAAGTTCCGATGAAATCGTAGTTTTTAACATTCGATTTCACTATTTGATACATTCCTGGCTTAATATATCCGGCCGTCTCCATTCAACTTCTCCATACATCTCGCACTTTTCTTATTTATAAATATTTAATCAATACCGCATACATCTTCTCCCAACATCCCGCATCTTTTTTTATTTAATAAATATATTATATTAAATTAATATAAATAAATATATTATTGATTATAAAAAATTAAAATTAAAAAAAAATTAAATAAAATATCAAAAATATTGATATTGTATAATTAACACCAAACGATATCATTTAATAATTACGTAATTAATTTTTTTATAAACATGTAAAACATAAAATTAACTAAAAAATATATCATATTTTAATAATTACAGAAGATGCGGGTTTAAAAAGAAAAAAATTATTTGACTACAGTTGCAAGGCACCCTTACCCTTCCATTCTTTTTTTTCTTTTTTCTTTTTTTTTTTTTTTATAAGAACACCTTCCATTCTTCGCTCGCAGAATCAAAAGAAAAAAACGATTATGCACGTGGTTAGTTCTGGACTACCGATGATTATATGGCCAAGGTCCTCACGGCACCGCTAATTATTGGACAAGTGGAAGGTATGGGCTGGGGGTAATACGTGTGGCCGTCCATTACGAACTCATGGAACATCCATTAGAAATTGCAATAATTTTTTTATATTTTATTTTTGCTAGGAACTCTTAAGCTGTTCAACCAATTTTGAGTATGATTGCAACTATTTATAGAGATTCGTGCAACACAGAAGATGGGATGGAGCTACTAGATTGGCCCAACAAACTTACCACATGCATTAACGGAGATCCGAAGCATTTATCAAACTAGGTATAAATAATTATGATTTTAAAAAAAAAATCAATCTATTAATTATATACAATTAGAGCTTTATTATTTTAATAAAGACGGTCTCACTTTATCTTCCTAAAATATACCGATTTTTTTTTTCTTTCTATATTATTTTATTTCTTTAATTTCTTTTCTAATAAATTTTTTAATTTAAATTTAAATAAAAAATATTTTTTTTTTGAAATTTATTAGTTTTTTTTTTTTATTTCGTATTCTTTTGTTTCTTTCCTTCTTTCTATTTTTTTCATAGATTAACAAAATAATAGTAACAAAATTTAAAAATCGATGATCATATAATCCATGCATCGCACGAATACAAATATAGTAGTTCTTTATTTTGTAACTAGATTTGTACCCGTGCGATGCATGGGTTATATTATCATCGATATTTTTTTTTTTTTTTTATTTCATTAATATTTTCTTTGATTTACTTATGAAAAAGAAATAAGGAATATTGAAGGAGGAAAAAATTGATAGATTTTGAGAAAATAAAATATTTTTTATTTTTAAAATTTAAATTTAAAGGTCTATTAAAGAGAAAAATAAATAAAGAATATAGAAAGAAAAAATTGATAAATTTTGAGAAAATAAATTTATTTGAATTTAAATTTAAAGGTTAAAGTCATGAATAATTGAGTGAAAAAATCTATAAAAAATAATACATGACACCTTTAAATCAAGATAATAAATTTTAGTTATATATAATAGATAGATAGTTCCCGCTTGCTATTATTATTTTTTTATTTAAGTTACCAAACTATTCTGCTTTTTTTTGTTGTTTTCTCACCCTAAAACTCTCTTTTACAACTCCAGATTACTTACACCCTCTATTTCTTTTAAAAAAATGGAAACTTATACTCTTAATTCTAGTTAGAAAAATACCACTAATTACTCACCGATCACTTCTTGGTTCATTGGTTCCAGATAAAAGTTGTATTGGCTAAGCAATTCCCAGAGCCTTACTGATTAAAAATTATTTGGTGGATCAAATTCACCGTGGACCACCTTTCTATTCTCTCTCTCTCTCTCTCTCTTCTTTTTTTTCTTATTTTTCTTTTAATATAATATCAAGGCATGCTAAAATGGTTTCATCTTAGGTTTATGGTTAAGGCTAGAAGTGGGCTGGACCGGATCGGGCCATATCCCTACTCGAGCCCAGCCCAATAAAAATTTCGAACTTTGGACCGGGCTTAGGCCCAAGATTTTTTCAAAACATCGGGCTCGAGCCCAATTGGGCCGACCCGATAAAGGTCCTAATAACAAAACAAATCGTCTGGCCGAAGCATGGGAAGCGTGAAGGTGTCGGAATTGGGGAAGTAAGATCGAAGTCAGGGAGGGGCAGCCATGAGGTCGCGCAAGGGCAAGGGGTGTCTGGTGGGGTGCTGCGGTCGGGGGAGGGAGATTGGAGCCCGAGGGAGACCGGGGGTAGCACAAGGGCGGAGCCGTCGAGCCCGGCACCGGGGTCAAAGGAGGAGATCGGAGCTGGAGGGGGGCCGCGGGGTTGCATGGAGGGTAGAGGCGTTGGGTGCGAGCATAGGGGCTGGAAAAGGGAGATCGGAGCTGAGTGGGGCCACGGGTCGCACAGGGGGTGGGCATCGGGTGCAACCGTGCGAGTGCTAACCGAGAAAGGAAGAATCGGAACCAAGGGGTAGCACCGTCATCGAGTGGCAGGGGCGGTGCCGTGATGGACTTGGAAATGAGAGAGAGAACGGAGAAGAAACGGAAGACAGGAAGAAAAAACTAAGAACTGGACTCAGGCTTGGTTTAGGTCGGGCTTAGTCTAGGCCGGTTTTGAGCTGGTCTGAGCCGAGCCAAAGGGGTACCCGAGCTTGTCCAGAAATTAAATAGACTATAATATAAGGCTCGAAGCATGGCCCGATTTATTTAAAACTTGACCCGAAGCTTGACTCGATTTCGATCAAGCCCGAAGCCCATCGGGCCACCTGGCCTAGTTCCATCCTTATTTATCATAGATTTGGTTCACTTAATAATTTTTTCTATGACAACACTTTCCTAGCTAATTTCTTCGACACTCTCGTAGCAAGACATACTAGAAGAGTATATGGCTTTCATGATTCCTGCAAAGCTATATGCTAGAAGACTATATGACTTTTATGTCAAATTATTTCTTGGATCAGGTCTGATGGAACATGCCAAATCCAATTGTGGATAACATGCCACATTACCCCTTGTATTTCAAGGATTCTTGATTGCACGTTTTTGACGTGTATATGTTTCAAGATTTGCCTGGATCTAATTGGGCCTTGCCCATGTAATAATTTATCAGGTTTTATAGTGAGAAGAAATGAGATCATTCTGGTCGGTATGCATAAGCTTGGTATTAGGTTGCATTTAGTGCATTATCAGAGAATCTTGAAAGGTAATATAGATTGTCGATAATATGGATTGCAGGTAACGTGGATTATTGTATTTGATACATGCAAGTAATGTTGCATACTATAAAATAAAATTTTCAAAATGCTCATTAATTAAATTTATATTTATTCATAAAAATCTATTTTTTATTTTTATATTTATATAAAATAAAAATATTTTTTATATTAATACATTTAATATAAAAATATATATATGTATATATATGTATATGTATATATATAATGTAATAATTTGGTATCCCTTTAAATTGCTGGCAATGATTGCCTGTTATGCCAGAGCGATGTCAGGGGCATCTGGAGCAAACCGCTATATAAGAACAGCGGATGCATGGGTGAAACGCTCTTCTTGTGAGACATTCCTCATTAAAACACTACCTCATTACAATAAAGGAATACTACCTCATTAAAAAGGAATGGTAGACTCCTGCCTCGAGGACTACAAGCCTGGCCTGGCCTACAACGCCTGGCCTGGCCATGGTGTTGACGCAGTGCATCTACGCCGCCATGGCTCTCTCAGCCAAGGCTGCCTTCAACCAGGGCATGAGCCCGTTGGTCTTTGTTGTCTATAGGCAGGCCATAGCCACTCTTCTCTTGGCTCCCATAACCATTCTAGCAAAGGTTCTCTCTCGCGCCACCCCCCTCCTCTCCTCTCTCTCTCTCTCTCTCTCTCTCTCTCTCTGTTTTTAACCTATTGTTGTCCAGGGGAAATTTGAGTCAGATGCGTTTGGGCTTGAAAGGATTTTGTTTGGTGTTTGCTACTGCTCTTATTGGGTAAGTGCTTGCTTTTGTGTTTGTCTCCTCGTCAAAGGGATTCGAGATTGGCTTATTTTGTTCTCTTTTCTTTCTTTCTTTCTTTTTTTTTCTTGAACCGTGTTTTCTTTCTTTCTTTTTTTTTTTCTTGAACAGTGTCACCATCAACCAGTACTGCTATTACGAAGGGATAAACTTGGCATCTTCATCAATAGCCACGGCTATGACCAACTTAATCCCCGCAGTTACGTTTGTGATGGCTGCCTCTATCGGGTAAGTCCTCCAACCTCATAATTGTGAACAGTAATCAATTGCAGGTACCGATGGCAAGAAGGCATGGCCTCTCTCTGAAACTTATACATGTCAAACCCAAAAGATGGGTTGAAATTGATAGGGCCGAAGCATAGAATTTTAACAATACTTGACTCCTAATCGATATAGATTTCAATTTTCTTAATGATGCAATATTTTTTATTATAAAAACTATTGTTTTATTTATAAAGCAAGCTTTGATAACCTCGGAAGTTCCCCTGTCACAAGTATTTTGGAGTCGAGGGCACATGGTTATGAAGGAAACCAGTTCGTTCGGGTCCATGATGAATTAGTTTAGACATACGTACAAAAGTAACCTGTATAGTTTAATATTTACGATCTTTGTCCAGTGCCAGGTGGATCCGACCAAGAACCTGTATACATACTTTAATATTGACGATCTTTGGCCAGTGCCAAGTGGATCCGACCAAGAAGCTGTATACATACTTTAATATTGACGATCTTTGTCCAGTGCCAAGTGGATCCGACCAAGATGACAAGGGTAGCAAACTGACCAACAACCAAAGGCTATATATAACCTTCCATCAGCTGATTGAATAATAAACAGATCATGACACTTTCACCATAATTGGTTAACACGATCGCAATGGAGATGACAAACATCTAGCATAATCATTAATCTTATCGATCATCACAGAATAGTCCTAAGATTTTGCTAAAGTTGACATGCAAAGCTATACTGTTGTATAACTAATCATAAATATGCAACCCGCTACAACCGTTCATGTTTCTTGCTCCTTATGTTAGTCCTGTAACTATTAATTAGATCATGAAGTTAGCAATGGAAGTTTAACATCGTCGACAAAATGTCTCGTGTTTCGTATGATTAACAGTTTAGAGACGGTGAAATTACGGAGCTTGAGAAGCTTGGCCAAGGTGGTTGGGACGGTTATCTGCGTTGGAGGAGCAATTTGCATAGCATTTTTCAAAGGTCCAACGCTCCTGAATGCTGGATATCAAAATTTAACCCTAATCTTTGTAGAAAAAAGATGGGTGATTGGCGTCCTCCTCCTCATTGGAAGCGATTGTTGCTGGTCATTGTGGCTTATCTTGCAGGTCATAAAGCCCCATGAAAGAACATTATTGCTTCTTAAAATCCAAGAGATACTGATCTTTCATGGGTTTTCTCACAGGTGCCAATTTGTAGGTCATATCTTGACCCATTACCACTATCAGCTTGGATGTGCTTTTTATCGACCTTCCAAACAGCTATTCTCACATTTTGCGTGGAACGAAACCTGAGTGTTTGGAAGATTAGTACAACCTTAGAGCTTTTGAGTTGTTTATTTGCAGTAAGTACTTTTAATAACTACACTCAGTTTCCAATGTTTTATATTTACTGATCCATTAACTAAACATTCTAAAACTCGCATGCAGGGATTTTTGGATCAGGTGTCACATTTTTTCTCCAATCTTGGTCCATAGCAATACGGGGGCCGGTCTATTCTGCAATGTTTAATCCACTCAACACCGTCATTACAACCATTCTGGCTTTCATAATGCTTCATGAAAAAATCTATGTTGGAAGGTATATTTACCTTGCCTCACAAAAACTTCGAAACTCTTCATTTATGAGAAATAAGTCTTTACCCGTTCAAAATTTCAAAAATAACCTTCATGTCACGCACAGCTTATCTAGAGCTAAGTCATTCCATTACTCCGTCCATGGTTAACAAATAGTACAAAGAAAAGTAACTAGCTAGCAGATGAATCAAGTAGTTTATATCAGTTTAAACTAGTTGACGCACTTTTCATCCACCAAGAACAGCTACATGTAATTTTTCACCCAAAACAAGTTGATTAGTAAAAAAATGCAAATGATTGTACCACATCAACCATGTGTAATGAAGGCATACGTCATTTTCTATACAGCAATATAATTAACCGATATCCCTGCAACAAACACATTATCCATCCCTACCAAAGAAACGCATTAATTATCAACCAATGCAATGACAAAAGACTAAAATTATCTCTCGAGACCGAAGCAAATATCTTGAGGGTCTTCTGCATTATTTTATTTCTGGATGAAGAGAGGGTATTCTGTTAAAATGTCGAAACCAAACATTGCATACCATGGCCAGCTTCATAAAACTACAGGCAATAAACTATTTGTTGATTTGTTTCCTGATTTCTCTAAAAGAAAATAAAAATACGGAAGATGATGCAAAAAAACATGCTGTTCATCAAGATACTAGTTAGTTTAACTCCAAATTGTGGTTGTCTGATGTGACATTTTCCTTCGTGGCAAATTAACTAAATCATTCATCCATCTATTCTAGCAACACAATTACTTGGTGACTAACAGTATGAACTTCTTTCAGCTTGATAGGTGCTGTAGCAGTTATCGGTGGTTTGTATATATTGTTATGGGTAAAGCCAGGGACATCAATACCCAAAGCAAGCCAGATATAAAAGATGATTCTTCAAATATAACAACAGCTACTGATACACAATATAACAATCACGCAATAGATATCACAGAACCTCTAATAGTAGGAATATCAGATGATCTGGAAACTCAAACTGAAAAGTGAGAGAGTTCTTTGTCATTAATATATGCCTGGACAGGGATCGTACATCTTATACGTTGTATGCTTACACAGAGATTGTACATCCATGTTCATTTTGTTGCTTTTAATTAAGAAAATATTTGTGCTCAAAGCTGATTGCATACGTGAATGGTAGATACAAGTTGCCCAGCCTCCCACCCTCTCCTCTCTCTCTCTCTCTCTCTCTCTCTATCTATCTCTCTTGCACACATTTTAAGGGCCCGTGGACTGGTAGGTAGACAGGCCAAGACTGTCGGATGGAGCTAACACGACAAGCCAATAATGATGCACCAACCCACATCAAATGTGTAACCAGCACCACCCACATGCAACAGAAGATTAGCTGCAGACATTCACAAAATCCAACATAACACCCAGTATGAATACAAACAAGTACTGCCTCACAAGGAGGTAGGTCGCTTACCTGCAAGTTGTATGCTAAATTTGTTTTACGTTCGTAATTACTGTAGCATAGGAAGATCCATGCCTGAAATCTATAACCACTCAAATTTCATCCTGAAAACCACACCAAGCAGGCCAAATTAAGATTTAACCATTCAGCTCACAGATTCTGAAATGCTCCGCCCCTGTATGGACTAGATCTTCACAATCTGTTTACCAAATGTTCTCGGATGAGAGTCGAAATGGTTCGATTGAATCAAAGCAGGTAGGGAAATAGCCATGAATGCGATTCAAACAAATGATGTTAGTCTTGGTGTAAACAGAAAGAGGCTGAAAATCATCATTCTAAGAAAGTCAAATTTATCTCCTGTGTGCATTTATTGCACACAAAACTGTTCCTAGCCCTAGGATCTGAAACATCAATACGAGGCTTTGGAATGCCTAAGATTGTGATGATAAGTTTCCTGGATGCACATTACAATGGATGTAAAAGAAGGGCCATTTGTAGTAACCGAATTCTGGAGCACACAAAACTTGGTATGCATAGTCTGTGGGTGATATAATTTATCATGTGGAATTGACAGTCTTGTAAGCCCTGACGACACAAGCAATCTAGTCCAGAGAAGCGAATTATGTGATACAAACTCCTTATAAATGCTTGACATGTTTTCTTGTTCGTATGATAATGTACTGAGAGGTTAAGCATGACCCTTAACCACTTCCACTATGTTTTCCTTCATTGCATGGCCCATGAATTTCACTTTATACTTCACAACCTAGTAGCTAAAGCAAAGAGTGTGCTTTAGACAAAAGATAAATGGTAGAACCTGTAGAGACAATGATCACTCCAACGAACAGAGCGATACTAGAGGATCTTGATCTGCACAACAAGAGATAAAGAAACTGAAGAAGGACCAATCACAGATGACACTAACACCCGTATTTACGTGGTTCGGAAAGGCAAGATGCCTTCCTATATCCACAAGCGATAGCAACAGCAGAACTTCACTAGATGCGGAGAATTTTACAGCAAGCTCACACCCCCCAAAGAACTCTCAAGATCTCACCCGAAGAGGTCTCTCTGTTCTCTCAATACAAAGCTACATAGCTCTCATTGTGGGGAATCCCCCAAAAAAAAAACAAAACAAAACAAAATGGTTGCTAGATCTCCTCTTGCTTCCGAGATCACGAACTCATGCATTTTTTTTTTCCGAAACTCTCGCGTTCAAAGCATAGGATCCGGAGGAGTTGTTCCCATCGGTTAAGCAACTGGGCTCCCTCCCAACACCCACGTAACTGCCATGCATGCGGTTTCGTAGGAAGGCGAGATACCCATATAACAATTCTCCTCTTGGCTCATCTTCACAAGCCGCATCCAGTGACAAGCTCCATCACGATCGTTACTGCCGCCAATGCCCTTGCCAGGGTCACCTCATGTGCTCTGTAAGCCAACCAAGCCCAGGCAATACCTAAACTTTTCAGAAGGAATAGACTTCGTCAACATGTCTGCCGGGTTCTCCACTGTAGAAATCTTCTGAACAGCCATGGTACCCTGCAACACAATATCACGAACAAAGTAATATCTAACATCAATGTGTTTGGTTCTCTCATGATACATCTGATTTTTGGTCAAATGTATGGCACTCTAACTATCACAGTACACTGGAGTAGTCTCCTGTATAAGACCCAAGTCGCCAACCAAACCTCTCTGCCACTGCCATATACTCTGCCTTAGTCGTCGACAAAGCCACAGTAGACTGTAAAACAACTTTCCAACTGATAGCACAGTCTGAGAAAGTAAAAACATAACCTGTCAGGGATCTCCTCTTATCCAGATTACCAGCATAATCTGAATCAACGTAGCCAACCAGCTGTCCATTACTATTTCCCTTTTGAAATACCAAGCTCACATCTAAAGCACCTTTGAGATATCGAAGAATCCATTTCACAGCCTCCCAGTGGACCTTCCCTGGATTTCCCATGTACCTGCTAACCACACTAACTGCATGAGAAATATCAGGTCTAGTACATACCATAGCATATATAATGCTACCAACTGCACTAGAATATGGGACTTTTGACATCAATTCCATCTCCTTCTCTATTTTTGGTAAATCATCTGCAGACAATCTAAAATGGGCTGCTAATGGAGTGCTCACAGACTTGCAATCTTTCATGCCAAACCGTTCTAGCACCTTCTCCACATCTTCTGTGACAAGTACAACCTTCCAGTGCTACGATCTCTGTGAATCTCCATTCCCAAAATCTTCTTTGCAGCTCCAAGATCTTTCATCTCAAATTCACCACTCAATTCAGACTTTAAGTGGTTAATTTCTGGCATGTTCTTAGCAACTATTAACATGTCATCTACATATAACAATAAGTAAATAAAAGAACCATCTGAAAGTATTTTGTGATACACAATTATCATACTCACTTCTGGAGTAACTATGAATTTGCATAAAAGTATCAAATCTCTTGTACCATTGTCTCGGCGATTGTTTTAAGCCATATAAAGACTTCTTTAATAGGCACACATGATCTTCTTTATCAGAAACCACAAACCCCTCTGGCTGGTGCATGTAGTTTTCTTCCTCCAGCTCACCATGTAAGAATGCTGTCTTAACATCCAGTTGCTCTAACTCTAAATCAAGCAAAGCAACTATAGCAAGCAACATACGAATAGAGGTATGTTTCACGACAGGGAAGAATACCTCATTGTAGTCAATACCTTCTCGCTGTGTGAAACCCTTTGCCACTAGTCGTGCTTTGAATCTAGCATCTTCCACACCAGGGATTCCTTCCTTCTTTTTGAAGACCCACTTGCACCCCATAATCTTCTGGCCAGGTGGTACTTTCACCAGCTTCCATGTGTTGTTCTTCTGTAGAGACTCAATCTCCTCTTGCATGGGCAGCTGCCATTTAGAGGACTCATTTGATGCTATTGCCTCTTTATAAGAATATCGTTTTATCCTCTCAATCATATCTGCAACAGATAAAGCAAAAGCAATCATATCAGCATGTCTATACCTACTAGGTGGTCTATCACCCTTCGCTCTCTATCTACTGCAATACTGTGCTGCCTTTGAGGAATTTGTTGTTGTGATTTACTGCACTCCGGCACATCTACTATATCCTCTAGGACTTGCACTGTCTCCTCTCGCACTGCACTTTCTGTTGAGAGCTTTACCTCTAGCTCTCCCTGCTTGCCACAATCATGATCTCTACTTTCTGTCGTTGACTTCTCTCCCCCTTGGAGCATTACAGACTCATTAAAGGTCACATCTCTTTTAATCATGAACTTGGATGACTGAGGATCGGTGCACCACAACCGATATGCCTTCACACCCTGCATTTCTGCATATCCTACAAAAATGCACTTCTTTGCCCTTGGCTTCAATTTGTCACCTGTGACATGAGCATAGACAGGACAACCGAAAATTCTAAGGTGAGAATAATCGGAAGGAGAACCGGACCATACCTCCTCGGGAGTTTTCAACTCTATGGCTGTGGACGGAGATCTATGCACCAAGTAGCAAGCCGTGTTGACAGCTTCTGCATAGAATGATTTTGACAAACCTGTCTGAGACAACATACTTCTCGCTCTTTCTAAAAGTGTCCTGTTCATCCGTTCTGCTATACCGGTCTGTTGTGGTGTCCCCGCTGCAGTGCGATGTCGAACGATACCCTCATTCCTGTAGAACTCATCAAAGTCTTTCGAGCAAAATTCCATAACATTATCAGTACGGAGGCGTTTGATCTTCTTACCAGTCTGCCTCTCAATCAATGCCTTCCACTGCTTGAAAGTGACGAACACCTCACTCTTGTTCGTCAGAAAATATATCCAGACCTTTCTTGAATAATCATCAATAAAGGTCAATAAATAACTTGCACTACCCTTCGAGATAACTGGAGCAGGACCCCAAAGGTCAAAGTGGATGTAATCCACGGTACCCTTAGTCCTGTGGACTGCTGTGCTAAATTTTACCCTGCATTGCTTATCGTACACACAATGTTCATAGAAATCCAGTTTTCCAGTCTTTTGATCGGCAAGCAGACCTCGCTTGCTCAATTCCATCATGCCTCTTTCACTCATGTGGCCCAGCCGCATGTGCCACAGTTGGGTGGGATCATCTGAACTTTATGCCACACAGGTACCACCCATCACAATGCTACCTTGTAGATGATAGAGACCATCAGTCAACTTTCCTTTCATGACAACCAATGCACCTCTAGAAACTTTCAGGATTCCATTTTCTACCGAGAATCGGTATCCATGCATGTCCAAAATACTTAAGAAAATCAGACTTTTCTTCAGTTCTGGAATATGCCGTACTTCCAGAGTTATGATGACATTATCAAACACCTTGATTTTAATTGTACCAACTCCTACAACAGCAAGAGTTCTATTATCTCCCAAGGTTACAGTACCACTACTTACTAATGTGTAAGTAGAAAACCATTCCCTATGGGGACACATGTGGAAAGTACAACCAGAATCAAGAATACAGTCATTATCCCCAGAAGAACTAGTGGAGACTGACAGAACAGTCTCATCTTCAACAGTCTCCTCTTGAACAACATTTACTGTATCAGAAGAAGACTCCTCCTGAACCTTGCCTTTCCCTTTTAATTTTGGACAATCTTTTCCGATATGCCCTCTTAGGTTGCATTCATAACATTTCACCTTTTTTACTGACTTGGACTTTGATCTAGCCCTTCCCTTTTTACCATACTTTTTTTTTCAATTCTTCCTCTTACCATCAGACCATCTGCCCGATCTTCGCCATGAGTTTCTAGTACCCGCCGTTTCAACTCCTTTGAGTTTAGAAAAGCCTTGACATCTTCTACAGAGATATTATCTCTTCCATATAGCAAAGTATCAACAAAATGTTCATACGAAGGAGGTAATGAGCATAGGAGTATGAGGGCCTGGTCCTTATCATCTACTTTAACATCAGCATTTTTTAAATCTATAACAATCTTAGTAAACTCGTTCAGATGATCTTTAATGAGCATACCTTCTTTCATGCGAAAAGTAAACAACCGTTGCTTTAGGTACAGACGGTTTATGAGAGATTTCGTCATGTACCTTGACTTGAGCTTGAGCCAGAGTTTTGTTGGGATGTCTTCATCAGCAACTTCTCTCAATAAATCATCTGCCAAGCACAGACGAATTGCTGCAAGAGCACGTTCCATGTATTCTTCTTTTTCCTCATCTTTCCACTCGGCCGGTAGGGCCTCCTTGCCTTTGACTACCTTGCTTAGCCCTTGTTGTACCAACAAAGACTGCATCTTCAAATGCCAAATGTTGAAATACTTCGTCTTTCTATCAAACACTTCTACGTCAAACTTCATTGCTGATGCCGACTGAGGAGCCATCAACAAAGAGCACGGATCAAATCCAACTTGGGCTCTGATACTAGTTTGTAGAGATAATGATCACTCCAACGAACAGAGTGATACCAGAGGATCTTGATCTGCACAACAAGAGGTAAAGAAAGAGAAGAAGGACCAATCACAGATGACACTAACACCCGTATTTACGTGGTTTGGAGAGGCAAGATGCCTTCCTACGTCCACAAGCGATGGCAACAGCAGAACGTCACTAAATGTGGAGAATTTTACAACAAGCTCACACCCCCCAAAGAACTCTCAAGATCTCACCCGAAGAGGTCTCTCTATTCTCTCAATACAGAGCTACATAGCTCTCATCGTGGGGAATCCCAAAAAAAAAACAAAAACAAAACAAAACGGTTGCTAGATCTCCTCTTGCTTCCGAGATCACGAACTCATGCTTTTTTTTTTTTCAAAACTCTCGCATTCAAAGCATAGGATCCAAAGGAGTTGTTCTCATCGGTTGAGCAAGTGGGCGCCCTCCCAACACCCATGTAACTGTCATGCATGCGGTTTCGTAGGAAGGCGAGACACCCATATAACAGAACCTATGTCACTCCACTGCTTGGAGTCAGTGGATTAATGACTCACAGGCCCGTATCATGTGAACGATGTTGTGGCTAGCCCATGAATTTGATTAAGAATTGGCAACACTCAAAGTCACCTTCTTGGTAGGGGTTATCAATCATAAAGGTTGAAGTAATGGTATTTCTTCTTGAAATTAATTTGTAAAAGTAATAAAGTATCTGCACCACAAATTTTGTAATTAGAAAACTTAATAAATTTAGCCTATTAAAGTAGTGTTCTGAGTGGAGTCATAACATAAAATTTTATATCAAATTCACAACAGGGTCAAATAGATGCACATGAGTAGTATTTTTTTTTTAAAAAGCAAAGAATAAGGCATATTCTTTTCAATCTACTTGAATCAATTAGAGCTCTATTTTAATTTAAGATTTGAATCATCATTTAAAGATTCTTATAAGAGCACGATAGACTTGTTGAACTTGCATGAATAAACAGTCAAGTAGGATTTTTCAACCAAGGACATGCAAATTCTAATAGGTCCATGGGCACAGGAAGTTTGTATAGAATAATGTTTAGATGGTTAAACTGACATCTAAGAATCTGACTCCATCTGATTCTGCCTGTAGCATAAATATATTCAAATTTTAATTTTGGGTATTTGTCAGTCTTCAATCCATCTACTAGAGTTGTACTAATAATCTTAGTCCTTTGTAGTAGCCTCGAATTTTTCAGGATCTGCTACAATGCTAGCTATGTGCAGAAGCATTACCATGCATAAAATCTTATAACCATGTCATGGTGAGAAGGTACCTTGGTCTCTAGAAGGAAAAAAAATGACCTATTTCACTATCTACCCAACCCCTTCAAAACTACTATGTTCCTATGGGTTCCGCAGGGTTCCCTCTCCGTGAGAAAGAACCTTTATCATGCAGTACAAATGATACAAGTTCCTAAACTTGGCTCTCTTTCAAAATCTATATCATATTGGACGCACTATCTTGTGGTGCTCATAAAATACTAATCTCAAACTTCTCTCAAATAAGGATAGATATGATGATTCTAGTCTGCATTAGTGACCTGCATATGCAACGCCGGTTAAGGTGCACTCAAAGGAGTGGAGCACACGGGCTAGAGGCACACCACCAAGAGTTCATATTATGGTAGGAGGGATACACTTGGAAGATTACTTCTCCAAGTCGTTTACCAAGATACAAATACCATTTCGCTATGCTGATTCTGTATACCAATCCCCTTCTATATATGTTAATTTTGACCATAACATGGAACACCAAACATGCATCCTGTATGCCTATTGCTAAAGCACTCGCACTGTCCTGAGTCTTCAACACCCTCTACTATTTCTTTGAGGGAAAACACCCTCTATTCATTTAGACAGAACCATAAAGCATGGCTTTTCTTTCTTTTTTTTTAAAAAAAAGGAGACTTGCCGGTAAGATTGTTGGAGTAATGGGCACCAATATCAAGCAAGAAACCTAATGATATTAAACAATATTGTAGAAAAGACTCCTTGCAACTGCATTATTTAAACTAGTAAAACAATAACCAAAAATAGTGCTCCTAGCCAATATAACATTGAAGGTATGAAAGATCAAGCAAACATATATAACCTAGATGGACAATCGATCAGCAAAGGGAACGTATAGTGTATGATTCAAAAACTAATATTCAAAAGTCAAAAACCTGTCAGCCCTCTAAACATATCCTTTCCATCCAGGGTGAGCACTCCGATGCAAGGTGTAGCATCCAAAAGAATATATGATAATGAGGTAGACGAGGAAAATGGTGGTGTTCCTTGCGGTCTCCTTCCAGTCATACCTGATACTGGCAACAGTTTCGGCCTTGCAAGACTGACAATCATAACAGAGAATGGAAGGATCATTTTTCCATGTACTGCAGTCAGTGTCGTTCAAAGTAGAGTTGGTTGGGTTAGTCCAGACAGTGACACTCTGGAAGATGAATCCACATTCTGTGGGTGGAAGGCAGCATCCAGACTGTAGAAAGAAAAGCAGAGATGCAGAAATTGAATTAAAATCAGCCCGTCTTGAGAAACTTCAACAATATGGTATGTATGAAAAACATTGAGTAGCTTACCCAGAAAAACCAGAGTACTGCAAATCACATTCAGTATACATAATAATTGATGGATCGAGATGATAAATTTCTTTTTTGATAAACAGGAAAGAACTTAGCCTAGAGATTCTAGCTTAAGACCAAAAATCTTTAATTAGATAAAATAAGGGGAAAAAGAAAAGCTAAAAAGATAGCTAACACGCATTGTATTAACAAACTAAGAAAATTACCAGTGCAAGTGCTCAAGTACATGAAGGGCATGCCTTATATACTCAATTCAACTAAGCCTTCACCCCAAACTAGTTGGGGCCAGCTAATGTAGGGCATGTGTTATAAAATCCTAAATAAAGAAGGGCATGCTCTTTATTTAACAAAAAAATGTAAGAACATGAGTGGGCCTGAGCACATAAATGTGCAGATAAACTCGGATTCTATACAATGATAAAATCATGTTCAACATCTGCTTAAAAGCAGCTGACACTTCCATTAGCCAGTAAGACCTAGGAACTAAATAGCGAGGCCAGAATACATTGCTTCGGCTGTTTCGTTCAAGTCTTAGATCCATATCCTTTCAAAAGGCACATGTCAAAATTTTGTTCACGTTCTGGTGTCGGAAAACATTAAGAGACAACCATACACATGTTTCTAAAGCTAACTCTCTGCGTAGCTGCATGACATGGAATTCCAAGTACAGCGTAAAGTGGAGCTTTGGGGGTCTATTACATTAGCAAAAGCAGCCAATGCTCTCAAAATAAACGCTTTGTTTATAAAGATAGTTTCGTGGAAGTCAATGGAAGGCTTTGAAAACCAAAGAATAACATTCATATATATGTGAAATAAAAGCAAATGCTGATTGCTTTCAACATACAAAAGAAGTCTAAATCTTCCAAATGCAATTTTTGTAAGATTAGCTTGTAATGGAAAAAAAAAAAAGAAAAAAAAACTATTTGGTGGACAAAGCCCCTTAGCACTAAAGAATTGTGAAGTAATGTAGGTAAGGATGCATGTTCCAAAGAAGGACTATAAAGAATTGTGAAATAAAACGTAAAAGTGTCTGCTTTATAAAGATTTTGGTGATGTAAATAAAAAGACTAATATTAATCTCCAGAAAGTAAGAAAGAAGGATGACTAAACATTAATTAAGTGAATTATTGTCGCTGAATCTCCTGGACCGGGCTTCCTCGACCGGGCTTGCTAAAGCAACATAATGGTTGAATCGCAATGATGAGCGGGGGACACTCGCTGAATCTCCTGGACCGGGCTTCCTCGACCGGGCTTGCTGAAGCAACAGAATGGCTGAATCGCAATGATGAGCGGGGGACACTCCGATAGCTAAGTCAGTGGAAGGTTTCGAGCAATAGAATGGAGGAATCGTAAAGGAGATTGCTAGTGGGGAAGAAAAAGCCTGCTTATCTCGGGATTCCCTTTATCTTATATAGGTGCGGAACTTTACCAGAATCTGTTAGGAGCTGAGTTTCTGAGCTGGAAACGGCCGATTTGTCCTTTGAGAAATCTCGATAGTGACCAGGTGACACCTAGAGGAAATGGCACCGTGGGATCACTAGTGGGGAAGAAAGAGCCTGCTTACCTCGGGATCCCCCTTACCTTATATAGATGCGGAACATTACCAGAATATGTTAGGAACTGGGCTGGAAACGGTCGATTTATCCTTAGAAAAATCTCGATAGTTGCCAGGTGACATATGGAGGAAATAACGCCGTGGGATCTGCGGAGTAATAGCGGATCATGTGGCATCGGGAGGGAATAGCGCCGAGATGTCAGGAATCTATTGTAACAGAATTCTTGTTGCATTTGTGGCATCAGGAGGGAATAGCGCCGAGATGTCAGGAATCTATTGTAACAGAATTCTAGTACTAATTGGAAGAGATCTTTGGGACCTCCGGGCAGTTCTTGAAGCGGTCCATTTTAGATCGAAATGGACCTGACCGAAAGGTCCATCGAATTTCTGAGAAGTCGATCGGATCTTTGATGGATGGGTCGATCGGATCTCTGGTAGGTCGGTCGAACCCGGTCTCATTCGAAGTGAGGCCATTTGTCTATAACATGATGACGAAGAATAGTAGCCGGGTGACAGCGCTTTTAAAAAATTTTAGATCCACGTCATCAAACAAACCATTTTTTATTTTAAGAAACACGTTAGTGATGACTTGCGAAATGGAAGAAACAATAAAACGATCCACTGAAACACAAAATCCATACGCAAAAGAAATTTCGAACAACTGATAATGACGACGACGACGACGACGATAATAACCAAAACCCACGTTAGCCTCTTGTGCAAATGCGCCATTTCAAAACCCTAAACTCCAAATACCAAGAAGAAACTGCTTCTCTTATAAATCTACAAAAAAAAAAAAGGAAAAGTAAATCCTCGACAGGCGGAAGCCCCCTTGGAGATACCCGAAAACCCTAAAAGTGCACCACAATCCAACCTAAAACCCAAACTAAGTTTCTTGAACCGAACAATAAGTTAAAAAAATAAAACAAATAAACAGAGACCGTAATCAAATCTTCATGAAGTAAAAAGATGGATTTTTTTTCCAGGAAAAGACATCAGGATCAGATTTTTATCAAAAAGAAAAAATGCACCTGAATGTGTGTGATCGATAAATCGTTGAAATCATTTAAGCTCTGTGGGTCGTCCTCCCGCAAAATCCGGCACTCGGGGCTCCTCCGGAGGCAGCTCAGGGTCCTGGCCCAGTTATCGTCGCCGGCGAGCCTTTCCTGGCGCACTGGGAGTAGTCATCGCCGGCGAGGACGAAGCCGAAGACGGTAAGACCGCAGAGGGCGAGGATGAGGACAAGCATGGCGAGGAGGGAGAGCCAGAAGAGGTGGGTGGCGGCGAGGCTGGCGACCATGAGGACGGCGGCGACGGCGATGACGGGGCGCTGGACAACGTTGTCGTTGTCGGAGAGGCCGATGCCACCGCCGAGGATCGAGAGGGAGAGGAGGAAGGCCACGAAGTTGACTAAGCCCAAGAAGCAGTGCCCGACGGCCATCGCTTCCGGAAAAAGAACGTCGCGTGAACGGGTGGCGTGAGGGCGGGGATTTAATAGCCTCAAGCACATCCCACATCATAACAGACAAGAAATGTTAAATAAAAAAACTTAGAAATCCATCTGGCCCCTGGAGCCTTACCCCCGTTATATTTATTGAACAGCTTTCTCTCTCTCAATTCCGGTAATTAGTTAAATTAAAATATTATTTTGAGCACTAGAAAGTATAGAATCCATTGCCATACTACTTCACTGTCCATTGTTGCTGAAAAAATATCTCTACAATAAATTTTAAATTTTAAATTGTAGTTTGATTTTGGATTTGATTCTTTAGATCATTTATAAGTACAATTATCCGATTACTTTATTTTCTGATAATTATAGATCTATAAAAAAATTTAGAATTACTATCCCTTTTTTCAACCAGCTATTTCGAGACTTTTGCCGCCGCAACACTTTTGGTTGATAAAGATTTCTATGATATGCCCGTAACAATTTTAAAAGTTGCATATGTCAGTCCATCCAGATCCCACTTTCACCTGATTCTTGCAACTAAATATGACATATCCATTCCTTCAGTTCTTGCCGTTTCTTAAAAATATTGCCAATAGTGCTCTTCTATTTTCTAATAGTTCTTCTAACTTTGTGAAGTAACATAGGCATCTTAATGTCCGAAATATAACTGCCATCAATCTCCAAGCCTTTTTAACCAATTCATTGAACTCAGGACAAAATAACCATATCTTCTCTAACCGGAAAGGTCTCGGCCTAGAAGGAATTGTATCATCAAGATTCACAAGGGACAAAGGTCGGAGGCAAACCGAGCAAGATGTATCGTAGAATGAGGATAAAAATCAAGTAATGGTTTAGAACCAAAAGCCTGATCAATTCGTTCCCAGACATGAGCTGACCCCTACCAATTGTTACACCAGGTATAGTAAGGCCCCTGATAGCTTAGATCAACAAGACTTGTATATTTAACATAAGCTCTAAGCTCACGCACCTCCCTATTTAATTTGAAGGACCAGCTTCCTTTCTTGTCTTTAGTATCAAGAATATAATTAAAATCACCCATCAATAACGTAGGTACATTCATTGTCATTACAAAAAAAATAGTAGACCGCAAGCTTCACCATTCAATCTCATCAGTACTAGCATATATAGCTCCCAAAATTCAAAAAGGTTTATTAGTTATGGAAATGACATCATAAGCCCCTTATCTATAAATATGAGTATAGTTAATTGAACCAAAGGATTTCCTCCGAGTAACAACAATGCCCCTCGAAAGACCAACAAAAGGAATCACATAAACATCCTAACAAGGTCCCATAAACCATAAGATTCTAAGCAAAACTTAAGTAGATAGTCTAGTCTCAAAAAAGTAACATATATTAGGTTTATACTTTCTTATCATAGATTTAGCATAATTGAAAAATGGAGGTTTAGTAGCTCCCCAACAATTCTAAGCTATAATGTTCAAAGAGATAGAGACTGAGTGGAGCCCAGTCCGTTGCCTTCTACCCCATCCTTCAATAGCACCCCAACTGATTCAGTTACAGTGCTAATATTAACAGAGGCCTCCTCAATTATTGAAGCAAGATGACATGAAGCCTGTGCTCGAGACAGTCTAAGATAAAGCTGATGTACTAACATTTGGTGAGTTTATAATTTAGTACATGATTGAGTAATCTAATCATCCCTTTTCTTTGTGGATAGCTCTAATTGTTTACCCTGCTCCTCCAGCTCCATAGCTTGAGATGCTCATGATATAGTGCCAATCAACTTCCAAACTTTAGTGATGGCTATCCTTGGTTTGGCCAAGGTAGTGATTGGTTGTTCCTCATTACCATTACCCTCCTTTTGTAGCTCTTCAACCACTAATACCTTCGATTGTGGAGGAGAATCAGCTCCCAGTGATTTCTGCTACATCATGGGCTTTGGTGGAGAGCACTTCCATTTTTCTTTTGAAGATGTCCCTTCGACCTCCATAACTTGGAATCATCAGCTTGCTCTAATGTTGCATCCACCAAAGGCACATAATTTGAGTGTGCAATGACATCACGAGACCTATGCTTCCCATGCAGGGGATTTCTTTGCTGTCCATTTAGGTCGAGTCACTTAGAAGCAGAGGTAGCCCTAGTAGAAGCCTGATTTGTTGGCTTAAGATTTCATGGACTAGAGCTGTATTCACAAGCACCCCGTCAGCCCGTATCCAAGGACCTAAGACTAGCTGGATGTCAGCTGGATGATTGGCAACACAACCACAGCACTCCATTGTCTTCCCCATCCTCCCACGGCAATAACAGATATCCGGTAGTTCTTTATAGATAAATTACTATCAGATAGAATCCCTTTTTAGCCAAACCTAACTCCTGGACATATACTTGCAATCTTCAAGACCTCTCTTTAGCCCAGAGTTCAAGGGTAGGTCTGGCATTCTGATCCAGATCCTAGCTTGAGCTACAGTATCCCATCCAAGCTAAAATATTGGTCTCTAACTTTCTAGTGCTAGTAACTATCCAGCCAGGAACCAAGGTCTTTTTAAGAAGGATTCTTTGTTTCTCCTCCTCAGATGGGCAGTCAAATAACAAAAGGCCTTCCGACAAGGAAGAGACCTTCAAATTCCTTTGCACATTCCATCTGATTTCTATTTCTTTCTGTATAAATTCAAAAGAAAAACCATGGCCAAGGAATGTACCAACCAATGCCGTTCACCACCTAGCCTCTACTTGGTCAATATCTTCATCTTTGAACACCACAGACTGGCTAAACCTCTATTGCAATCTCATTATCCATAGCTCTTGAAGTTTCTCACTTCAATTTACGGGCCCCTTGGACCACCTATGCCCAAGAACGGGCTTCTGGTGGGTGATCACCTGCCAACCAGTTCGCAACCCGGATGGAAAGAGATGCCAGCCTAACCCCTTTATCGAAGCTGTTCCCCCTGCCATCTGAGCTCTCCATCGGGCTCTCTACAGCATGATCGCAGCTGTCACTGGAACCCCTCTAGTCACTGGAGCCATTCCACTCCTACCATGCTCATCTGCCTTTGCCGGATGCAGAGACACGTCCTCTAGCTTTTTTCCCCAATCATTAATGCCCCCCGAGGACTTTGGCAATGAAGCCCTCTTTGGATCCAGCTGAGGCAGAGACCTATCCTCTGGCCCTTTTCTTCAAGCATCAAGACCCCTCGAGGACTCTGGCGATGAAGCCCTCTCTTGATTCTCGTTGGATGTTGACCGGCATCGCCCGTGTCGATAGCGGAGAGGAAACCCTAGATACAGGGATTCCTTTCCCTTCTCGCTACTCGATTGTTTCTCGCTCATCTCACTCATCGCTCTTTGTTGTTGCCCGGTAGCTTTTCAAAGGTCGTGAGATCGCTATGAATTTTAAGATGACCAAAAAAAATATATCATTAACATGATAAAACTAGAAAAGCTTGAAAACAAAGCTGGCAGAAGCTCGTACCCGGCAAAAGTAGGATAATGATTATAAATGCTTAGAACATATTCTAAATTAGATGTTAGGTGCACTCTTTGATACCTATTATAATGTAACTACTGCAACAAAGTCAAAAAAAAAAAAAAAAAAAAAAAAAAAAAAAAAAAAAAAGAAAGAAAGAAAATACATGTCAAAGGATACAACGGGCAAGAAGTTCCTTATTAGTAGATTTAATAATTATAAAATGATTGATTATAGATCTGTTATTAAAAAAATTGTATAAGATTAGAATGTATCTTTAATAATTACAAATTGCATGGCATGCATAATATATGGAACCATAATTGTATCCGATAAAAATTCTCTATCATAGAAAAGTTTTAAAAGAAGCTTGAAGCATGAGAAATAAAATAATTTTTTTGAGAACTTGGCTAAACGTCTTTGAATTGAGCAGGGATACCGTAAAGAAGATGAAAATAAAAGATAATATGCTATGATCAGGCTTCTCCTTCGCCCGAGCTTGGCTTTAATTAATAAATAAAAAAATTAAATTTAATTAATTTAATTTAATTTCTTAAAATTAGAAAAAAAAAAAAGAAAAAAGAAAAGAGGAGGGGGGGGGGGAGCCCCGCTATTTGGCAAAATTAGGAATAGGGAATGGGAAAACCCTAACCGCGGACCCCCTGGCATCACTTAGGTTTGGTCTTAGTTAAACTCTGGGTTGGGCTTTTGTTTGTCTTGGGCCAAGTCAAACGTCATCGGAATATAACTAGTAGGCCTAAATCTGACCCGAACTCTCTTAAACCAAGCCCAAAGCCCAAATTGAAGCCCGTCCAGTCAGACAGGCCTCAGGCTGGCCTAAACCATTTCCAGCCCTAAGTTAGAGGCTCTATTGAGCTTAAACAAAAACTAATGATCATGAAGATTTTCTTTCTTTGGTGGCATGGTACAAATATAGTGACATTGGTTGAGCCGTTGAGGTTTCAAAAGCTAAGAGCAATCTCCATATTGACATCTGACAAAGTAACCGCGATGAAGGGCGTTTCTTAGCATTTGGTGTAGAAACCAGGTTTTAGAGTCCTTGTAGTTGCCTTGCAAATATGCACAAATTTTTCTCATATCTGTATCGCTCGCATTATGGTATAACGTATATATGATCAACTTCAAACTTTGCAACAATGAAAGTGAACTAGAAAAACGGTAACTAGAAGAGTGATTTGATTTGTTGACTGCTGACTTTGACCATGGGTTATGACCTCCGGTACATAACATAGCCATTCTTCTCTAAGCTCATCAGTATATAAAATTTAGATAGGTGAGAAGATTCTGCCTTTCTTTTATTCGAGTGCACACCAGTGTTGGAACCCCTCCTGGCGGATCTCCTCATCCGACCGCTCAGGTTCGCTACCGGCTGCCTCTTCCACGGCCGGCCCCTTGCCCTTATCGGTTGAAGGGGCCACCTCTTCAGTGCCGACGGGCGTAGGGGTTGGCGCAACGGCTGTGCCGAATGCCCCCGGCTGTCCCTGCTCCGGTCGGATGACCGGCCCCACTGATGGAGCCAACGCTCTCGCCGCCCTCATCGCCATGCGCTCGGTGAGGGGGATGCCGTCCCCATCCGAGTCGACCTCCACGACGGGGATGGGTCGCTCCTCCTCCTGCCTCTTCTTCTGTCGCTCGGCGGCTGGCGGGGGGACTGATTCTAGGGCGGCCCGCTTCCGCACCGCCTATTGGATGACCTTGGATTTGTCAACACGCTGCATCCTTCCTCCTGTCACCGAACACTCAAAATTAGTAGGAGAGAAAGAGAAAGAGCTAAGGGAATTATAAGAAGGGGAGGTGTCGGCCCTTGCCTAAGAATCC
Source organism: Areca catechu (assembly GCA_021397845.1). Taxonomy (NCBI): domain Eukaryota; kingdom Viridiplantae; phylum Streptophyta; class Magnoliopsida; order Arecales; family Arecaceae; genus Areca; species Areca catechu. Next base: position 20,450,906 of record CM038045.1, read on the forward strand.
CTGGGAGCTGATCCCCGCCTGATGAAAGGTCTCCTCCCCCAACAGCTCAAATGCCGCCACTGGGCCGGCTCTACTAATCACATTGAACATGCCCAGGTCGGCCGCTGATACCGACCTTCCCTCGCAGACTCTCGCCCATGGCTCTCTCCACAATGGCTCGAACCCCCAAGGTTCGAGGCTGCTAACGAAGAAGAACCTAGCCTTCCACCCGTGGACGGCCAACGAGAGGCACTTCAGGATCTTTCAGCCCTGGCGGGGGACAAACAAGATCCACTCCCGGCTCCTAAAGTCCCTCTTTAGGTAGAAGTAGTTACCGAAGAGGGACAGACTGGGGTCGACCCTGGTCCTATGGCATAGTACTATGAAGCAGCATATCGCCCGAATGCTGTTCAGGGTCAGCTGCGCCGGGGTTACCCTATAGAAGTTAAAGATCTCTTTGAACAGGGGGTGCAGAGAAAACCTGAGGCCAGCCTTAAGGTGGGACTCGTACATTGGGAGGGTCCCTGGACCTAGTGGGTTATTTGCTCTCCCCTCTCGGCCCGGAAGTGTGAGGTGCAGGGTGGACGGGATGTCGTACACCGCCTTGAGGTTTTCGACCCGCTCCCGGGTCATGGTTGAGGGTATTTCGCTCGGCCCTGGATCCCCAGGCCTATGGGACGAACCCCTACTGCTAGACGCCATTGGAAGCTAGAAGAAGGAAGGAGGATAACTGGGACTAACCTGGGGCTGGACTCCTAGATGCCGGGTTTCGCAGAAGAGGGAAGAAGAGGACTCTATCTCGCAAAGTGCAGGCGCAGCAGGAAAAGTCCCCTCGCTCCGCCTCCTCCTCTTTTTATAGGCCCCGAGGGAAGAGGGAGAAGGAGGGAGGAGTTATTGCCCATCTCGGGCACGTCCCAGCTGTCCCGTCAGAAGCCGCAACCACCTATATTGCGGGATTTGAAGCATCCGAAGCATCCCCTCGCACCGATGGCGATCCGCGTGCATGCCGGATCAGTGGTGCGGGACCAACCTGGAGGGCAGCATCGACCGACTAGATGCTGCCGCATGGCGCAACGCACCGCTCCACCCTGGATCAACACAGGACAGCCTGGCCTTCATCATGGCACCTGACTTGCATTAACTGCCCCGCTTGCGCCCCAACGAGCGGCTGACAGCTGTCCAAAGAGCCGTTCGAGGGGATTCGAAGCGACCCGATGCCTTGATCCGGAATCCACCGCAGGTGCACGCAATCATGCTCCTGCCCTTTTGAGCCACGTGGCCCTTCAAGGCCTAGGAGCAGGGGGGCAACTGTTGCGCCCATTCGGCTAGTCCCGGGTCAGACCGGCCTCGGGCGTCCAGTCGGCTGATCCCCGCGTGGTGTCCTCCTCCCCGATTCTAGGAGAAGACCCCGCGGCCCCCTTTCCCAAAGAGTTGATCCGGGGGCTTCAAGAGCTGGCGGGTGCCTCACCGTCCGTGCGTTGGCCTCTTCGACTGCCACGATCGGCTTCCGGGAGGCCCTGCTGACTGCCACAGTCGGCTTCTGGAGGTCCGGCTGAACGCCATGGTCGGCTTCTGGAAGGCCAGGCCGACCCGCTGTTGAGGGAGTCGCTCGAAGTTTCCAGGAGCCTTTTCTTCCCGACAAGTTCTGACATTCTGTTGTAACGAACTCCAGTGCATTGCCACAATTCTTGTTGTCAGGCCACTACTCTGGCGCTCCTGCCACGCCGCCAGCCACGACCTCACCGCCACGCCTATTCTCCTAGGGGCATATTCGGGCTTTCCCAGCCTGTTCCCCAACAGAATTTAGTAGTGCTCCATTCCTATAAAAGGCACTCGGGGACCTCCGTAAGAGGGTAACGTTCTCCTTCTCCATTGTGAATTCTCTTCCCGAGTTCTTTCCATTTTGTTGCGCCAACCCTCCTCTAACTTAAGTATCGGAGTGTCCCCCGCCGGAACCCCTTCGGTGCCTAGGAACTTTTTTTAGGTTGATCGGTAGAGGAGCTCTCCATCGCATCCACCGAGCCCGGTCCAGGAGGTAGAACCGCAACAGATGGCATGTCTTGAAATGCCATGATGGGAGTTTCACCTAACCTATTGTCTTAAAAGTTATGGTCTAGTCATTGTTTACTTGATCAATATCTCTTAGGATCTGGTGATGAATCTCAAGGAAGGAGCTAGAACTCGATCGACTTCATTGCAAAAGGGTTGTGTCACCAAGGAACCAACTTTATCATAAATGACAGCAAATATAGCTACACTACAGTAAAACAGGGAAAAGGCAACTGTTTTCTCCCGACGCTTCGGTGAAGTGCCGGGAAGATCCAGGAACCCGCCAACGATTCCTGGAAGCGTCGGGAAGCTTTGAAATCCGCCGACGCTTATAAGCGTCGAAAATTTAGCGACGCTTATAAGCGTCGCCACCATGCAAGCCAAATCTGCCGACGCTTAAAAGCATCGGCAATTCTCCACAACCCGCCGACGCTTTTTAGAAGCATCATCAATTTCCCTCAACCTGCTGACGCTTAAAAGCATTGGTGGAAAGCATCGCCGGACTTCAGTTAAACATCCTCTCCCCCAGCCCGAGCCCTAGTTTTCCATCGCCGCCCCTAAAATTTCTTCCTCCTCCCTCTCCCTCCTCCATCTCCGGTGCACTGCCGACCAGCACCTCCTCCCTACCGGCCCACCGATCGAAGCCCCTCCCTCTCCACCGGCCTTTGTTGTATTCCACAGGTTTTTTTTTTCCTCTCGATCCATTAATTTTTGTTGTTATTTTTGTTTTTGTAGAATACATATATATATATATGTATCCATAAGTGCATATAGTAGGTTGGGGTTTCAGATTTTTGTGCATGAATCTTCTAAAACCTAGAACTCAAGTTGAATAGCTTGAGGTTTTTTTGTTCCGTTAACCTAGACCACCGGGTTACTTTCCCCATTGATACCCTGAATCTTCTAAAACTTGTTTTATATGTTTATATAATTTTTTATAATTTTAAAAATAAATGATTCACAATTATTATCTTCTTATGAGACAATCATGATTCATGATTAATTATTTTCTTCTTATGAGACACTTAGGGAGTAGTATAGAGTATTGATCCATGTAACTCAAATAGAACCTAAGCAACAAATTAGACATTTTAATTTTATATTGATTTCATTTTTAAATTTTTTAAAATTTTTAAAATTAATTTTTAGTGTGAATTTGTTCCACTTAATTGATCCAATAGTTGGACTAGTGATCCGACGACCTAGACCTTTAGCTGGGTCAGTTTCCCATCATGTTTCAATAACTATGCAGTGGTGGGTAAATAACTATCATAACTCTAAAAAAAGAATAAGGTGCCTTACCTACTTACTTGGCATGGGGTGTTTCATCCAAAAGCATGTTAATAACCTAGTTTCCCACAATCCCTTCTCTAAGTTTTATGAGAAATGAGCTAGTTTTCTTGGCACTTCCTCATAAATGGGGAAAGCAATAGGCTTTTAATTGGACAGAATCAGCTATCATATAATTGCTATTAAGCTCTCATCTTCGGCATTTTTTGGTATCCTTGGCCAAAACATCAAACTATGTGAATAAAATTATCTATATTTATCAAATCTAGTGCATTGTGCACTTGCAGCTTGGATCGGATCTAAATAAATCAGGTCGAGTCGGGCCATGGATTAATCCGACCCATTTGCAGCCTTAATCATATCCTAATTATTTTAATTGCCAAGCAACATATTATATGGTACGTGTATTGATGGATAGATGACTCCTTGTTTTATTGCACATGCTGATGAGCTTACCTAACCTACCCATAATTATTAGTAGACTAACGTCTACCCAGCACAATATCCGACACTAAAATAACTTACAGTTAATGTTAATAAATTAGAATTGCTACTAATGATAAGGATTTGTATTGAATGAAGCCATTTTCTCAGTTATAGAACTTCAATACGAGAACGACCATGTTATCTATACTCATGCCAAGCATTCTAGACCAACCTTTTTCTAATTGCCCCATCCATAAACATAGGCTCCTAACATTATTATACTATTATCTTGTTCCTTTCTTTTCCAATAAGAAGGGTGCACTACAATACTAAAATTGCTATTATTAGATCGTGGTATGTACATTATTTTTTATTATTTATTGTTCTTTTCCTTAGTAGATTATTTCTGTTTATTTATAAATTTCTTGTTATATACCTGCATCTTACTGAACATGTTATGCTTTAGGGTTAGTTGCATTATTGCAAATCTTTGATTTCAATACCATCTGTAGCTTTGTTACAATCAATTGTGATATTTTAGATATTTTTAAAAAACTTGCATTACATAGAAACATAGACCATTCAATTGATTAAAGTACATATTCTATAGCATCCGTACAATTATTTTATTTTTGTACGGATGGGAGAAATATGTACAGTGTCAATTGAATGTCCAGTTTGGACAATTTAAGAATTGCAAATAATTTTATAGGTGCTTACAGTAATCAAACGGTACGGATAGAGTTCCAGATATATTTTGGATATCATTTTCTTTTAGTTCTCCTCATACATATTTATTTGTATGGGAAAAACTAAGAAAAAATGCTGCCAAAATTTTTCTGGAACTTATATTGCATATCCTTTGGTTACTGTAAATAACCTATATAATTAATGCGATTCTTAAATGGGATAGGACCTCTTTACCTATTAGTTGGTGATAGGGTGCATTTAATAATACTGTAATTGATCTATTGAATAAACTTATTTTAAATAATTGTTTATTTCAGTTATCTTTTTCTTACAATAGATAAGAGTTGGATAACTAAATTGAGGAATAGCAAAGAATATCTGGATGGAGTACAGAATATCATTAAATTTGGTATGGAGAGTAGTATCAGTGGAAAGATTTTATGTCCATGCCGAAAATGTGTAAATTCCAGTTCTCTATATCCGAATATTGTTGAAGAACATTTGATATGGAATGATTTTTTAAGAGGTTATACTGAGTGGTTTTTTCATGGAGAGTCAAGGTTACAATCTACATGTAACCAAACCTCTAACATGGAACATATATCTAATTTTGGATCCAGTAACCAACAAAAAAATCTTGCAAGAGATAATGATATCAGGGGTTTGCTCAGAGATGCTTTTGAATATGATGCTCAACATCTTGGAGATTGCAGTGGAGGACAAGTAGCAGCTGGGTTACCTGAGGATCCTATATTTACTGAATCTATACATGATGGAGAGCCGATACCCCCAACTAATGTTGGAACAAATCATTATCAGAAGCTGATAAGAGTTGCAGATCAAGAATTATATGCCGGTTGCAAGAACTTTTCAAAAAAAAAATTTCTTGTACATTTGTTTCATATAAAATACTTGAATGGATGGTCTGGTAAGAGTTTTACTATGCTGCTCAAGTTGTTAAAGGATGCATTTCCTGAAGGTACTAGTTTACCAACATCTTGTTATGAAGCCAAAAAACTAGTAAAGGAATTGGATCTTGGATACGAAAAGATTCATAGCTGTCCAAATGATTGTATATTATATCGGGGAGAACATGCCGATCAAGAGTCGTGCCATGTGTGTGGATGTTCACGATGGACGAAGCAAAAAGAAAATGAGAGTGAGGGATTAGATGAATTGGATGCAACGCAAATTAAACAAAAGCCGACGAAGGTATTACGCTATTTTCCTCTTGTATCTAGATTGAAAAGGATCTATACATCATCAAAGACAGCTTCGTCAATGAGATGGCATGATGAAAGCCGTACAGAAGATGGAATGCTGAGACACCCAGCAGATAGTTTAGCATGGAAAGCATTTGATGACAGACATCCTGATTTTGCATCTGATGCTCGTAATGTCAGGCTGGGTTTAGCCAGTGATGGGTTCAATCCATTTCGGACCTTAAGTTATATCTATAGCACCTGGCTAGTTGTATTGATTCCTTATAATTTGCCACCATGGATATGCATGAAACAGTCTTCACTTATTTTATCAATGGTTATTCCAGGTGATAAGGGTCCAAGCAATGATATTGATATTTTCTTACAACCTTTAATAGATGAATTGAAATAACTATGGGAGGGTATCAGTGCAATTGATGCTTCGAATGGCCAAACATTTAATCTACGGGCATCTCTATTATGGACTGTTAACGATTTTTCTGCATATGCTAATTTATCTGGCTGGAGCACTAAGGGATGAGTTGCATGTCCTTTTTGTGATGAATCAACCCATTCAATTTGGTTAAAACATGGAGGAAAGTTCTGTTATATGGGACATCGTCGATGGTTGGAGGCAAATCATCCATTTCGATTTCAGAAGGATTTATTTGATGGTACTATAGAGTTGGGATATACTCCAATTCTACCTTCTGGTTCTGATATTCGTAGACAAATGCTTGGTATCAGACACAGTTACGGCAAGATGACAAAGTCCTTTAAAAAGCGAGGAAGAGATGATGTTGAGACTTCGATACAAGAAGAAGTATCGGAGGAAGTCAATACTTGCACCTTAGATACGGCAGTGTTCGAGGATCCGAATAATTTCTTTGAAGTTGAAAATGATGATGATATAATCACAGCAACTACCCATCAGCATACTAAACAATTATGGAAGAAAAGAAGCATATTCTTTGACTTACCTTATTGGGAGCATAATATACTCCGACATAATCTTGATGTTATGCATATAGAAAAGAATGTTTGTAATAATTTGATTGGAACAATATTAAATCTTGATGGAAAGACTAAAGATAACATGAAGGCGCGTCTTGATTTAAAAGAAATGGGCATCCGACATGAACTTCATCCACAAGTGCTTGCAAATGATAGAACTTATATCCCTCATGCATGTTATACAATATCTAGTCGAGAAAAAGATCTCTTCCTGATAGTTTTAAAGAATATCAAAGTTTCTGATGGATATGCCTCAAATATTTCACGATGTGTGAATCTGAAAGAGCGCAAAATTTCAAATCTTAAAAGTCATGATGGACATATATCAATGTAAGATATTCTTCCATTGGCTTTAAGGTCGTCAATGCCAAAACAAGTTATTACGGTTGTTTTTCAGTTATCATCATTCTTCAAGGCATTATATTCTAAGGTTCTTGATCCTCAGGAGCTTGATCAGTTGCAGTCTCAAGTCATACTTACATTATGTCAGATGGAAAAGATTTTTCCTCCTGAATTTTTTACGATTATGGTTCATCTACTCATTCACCTAGCTTCGGAAGCTAAACTTGGTGGACCGGTACAGTACAGATGGATGTACCTTATCGAGAGGTAATGCTGTAAAACTTAAATTTTATAATTTATATAACTTTTTCATTATTTAATATGATATAAATATCATACTTTTTGAAGGTATCTTGTACGTTTGAAGAATTATGTACGAAACAAAGCCCATCTTGAGAGCTCAATAGCAGAGGGATATATTGCTGAAGAGTGTTTAACATTTTGTTCAAGATATCTCGAATGTGTAGAGACTGTATTCAATCGACCTCAACGTCATGGTGATACTATGGAGAATACAGATCTATACAAATTTGCATCATCTGGAAGATTTATAGGAAAAGCTGAAAGTATTGTTCTTGACCATAAATCCATATCACAAGCACACCGTTATGTATTGCTACATAGTGACATAATATCTGACTATTGCAGGTTAGTCTATCTATACATGGATAATATTAAATATTAGATATGTTGTTGTCAAACTTATATTTGATTGTCATGCAGTGAATTTTTATCTGTACAACGATAAGCCAATCATTCCACTCGTCCTAATCCAAGGATTGAACAAAGATGGTTGGTTGAGTTATTCCCTAATTGGCTTGCCAATCAGGTTAGTATATATAAGTCGTATAATAATTTTATATATATTTAACATCGAATAAGTGATCGATAATTGATATTATATTTTTTAGGTACCGGTAGTGATGGAGAAAAATAGTTCAGCAGAACTAATTGTACTTGCTAGAGGTCCAAATTATATTGTGAACAAATATAATAGTTTTATTATAAATGGCTTTAAATTTCATACCAAGGAGCGCGAGAAACTTAGAAAAACTCAGAACAGTGGTATTATGGTTGAAGCAGATGTAAAATCTTATTATGGTATACTTAAAGATATTTTGGAGTTGGATTATTATGAAAATTTTAAAGTTGTATTATTTTGATATATTTGGGTGGATATAAATATATCAAGAGGTTTGGAAAAGGACTCAAACGAATTCATACTTGTCAATTTTTCAAGATTGATACATACGGGTGTGTTATTGAAGGATGATCCATTTATCTTTTCATCTCAAGCTCTACAAGTTTTTTATATGCATGTTACGGCCGTAACGATGATGTGGCCGGGCTCAGATACCGCCAAATATGATCGAGCCACATGGAGGTTTCTCCGGCCGAGTCAGCGCCACATTGCCAAGGCCGAGCTCGGTAAGGCTACTCCGCCAGACGACTTCCTAAGACAAACTGCTCTCGCCGAAGTCGAGCTCGGTTCGGGGCTCCTCTACCACCTCGCCTGGCGCCCACCCAGGAGGGATCCGCCTAGGCCGAGGTCGGCCGATCCTTCGCTCATTCGCCAGGTGGCCCCGGAGACGGGCCCACCTCGGCCGAAGCCAGGCGACCTCCTGCCACCTCGCCAGGTGTCCACCCAGGAGGGGTCCGCCTAGGCCGAGGTCGGCCGATCCTTCGCTCCTTCGCTAGGTAGCCCCCGGAGATGGGCCCACCTCGGCCGAAGCCAGGCGACCTCCTGCCACCTCGCCAGGTGTCCACCCAGGAGGGGTCCGCCTAGGCCGAGGTCGGCCGATCCTCCGATCCTTCGCCAGGTGGCCCCCGGAGATGGGCCCACCTCGGTCGAAGCTAGGCGACCTCCTGCCACCTCGCCAGGTGTCCACCCAGGAGGGGTCCACCTAGGCCGAGGTCGGCCGATCCTTCATTCCTTCGCCAGGTGGCCCCCGGAGACGGGCCCACCTCGGCCGAAGCCAGGCGACCTCCTGCCACCTCGCCAGGTGTCCACCCAGGAGGGGTCCACCTAGGCCGAGGTTGGTCGATCCTTCGCTCCTTCGCCAGGTGGCCCCCGGAGACGGGCCCACCTCGGCCGAAGCCAGGCGACCTCCTGCCACCTCGCCAGGTGTCCACCCAGGAGGGGTCCACCTAGGCTGAGGTCGGCCGGTCCTTCGCCCCTTCACCAAGTGGCCCCTGGAGACGGGCCCACCTCGGTCGAAGCCAGGCGACCTCCTGCCACCTCGCCAGGTGTCCACCCAGGAGGGGTCCACCTAGGTCGAGGTTGGCCAATCCTTCGCTCCTCCGACAGGTGGCCCCCGGGGACGGGTTCACCTCGGCCGAGGTCAGGCCGCCCGTACGGAGAAGGTCCCAGGGAAGGAGGCGCAGGCCCCGAGGTCATCCCTCGGGCCGTACGCATCACAGACGGCGCCCCGTACGGATGGCGGCGGTACGCGAAACATCATTTGCATCGGCCCGACAGGTCCCGCAGCCGAGAGGCACGATTATGACAAAACAGGCCCCATAGACGGATGGCGCCCACACTTGGGAAAGAGAGCGCTCTCACTGGACCCGAGGTCTGACCGACTGCCTTACCAGCGCCGCCCCCCCCCCCCCCTTTCTGTCTTTGCCTTTTCCCTGTTGGGCTCGGCGGACGAGGTCGGAAAGCCGCCTGGCCCTCCTCGCCGAAAAGGGGAAAGAGAAAGGGACGGGGGAGGGGAGCCTCTCAGGAGGAGAAGACAGGCAAATGGTGGGAGGAGATAAAAAGGAAGGAAGCTGGGGACGACAAGATAAGCGGACAAGCCTGGGGACGACAAGATAAGCGGACAAGCCTGGGGACAAGGAAGAATCAGCGGCAAAAAGCCTCGCTCCGATAGTGAGATCCGAGGTCTCGAGAGGGGATCGCTTGGCGTGAGCTCGGCAAGGAGCCCCGGCCGAATTTCTGGTCCCTAGAGCACCTTTCTTACTAGTAAATTCTCTAAGTCTGGAATCCCTTAGGGGGTCCGTCTTGGAGAATCTGTTCCTTCTCGTCGTCTACTGACTTGACCGTCGGAGCTCCCTCGCCGGGATTCCCGGCCAGGGTCTTCTAACCCCTTCTTGCAGGTTCGCCGCAGCCAGAGAGGTTCCCTCGCCAGGCGGTCAGGGAGGATCCACGGATCCGAGGCGCGGGCGTGGCGACGAGAGAGGCAACAGATTGGCGCGCCAGGTAGGGGGGCAGGACACCAAACCCTAGCGGGAGCCAGCTCTCTGCAGGTGTCGCGCTCTCTGACAATGGTGGTCACTCGTGGCCGCGAGGCATCCACCAGCCGTGTGGGGAGGTTCACTTCCCTCCAGGGGCCCACAGCCCAGAGAGGGAGCTTCCAGCTCCCCCTCCTCTTCCACCATAGCCTACCTCAACAGACGGACCCCTTGCGGCCGTCATCCAACAGCTGCAGACCTTGACCTCGGCGGTCCGGCAGCTTCAGCATCAGCAGCGGTCCCTGGCTACGCAGCCGCAGCCAGGGACCCCCGCGGCCCGAGCCGCGGGGCAGCGTGGGAGCCTGCGCTCCATTCAGGGCAGGCCATCCCATCCGAGGGCCCTCTCCAACCCCCGTGGGAGCCACCAAGCTCCCGCAAAAAGAAACTACTCCGGTTCGGAGGATCACGAGAGCCGATCCCCGGCCGACGAGGCCGAAACGGTGCATCGCGGCAAGCGACGCCGAGGCCTGACTTCGCGCCGAGACCGATCGGCGCCCCCTTCACCCGCAGCCTCGGTGGAAGACTCCACCGACGAAGCCATCAGGCGCCAGGCCGAGAGGCACCTGGAGGAGCATGAGCGCAAGCTAGCGGAGTTCGCCCGCCGATTCGCCGACCTGCAGAACTCGTCGGCGGACCCGGCGGGCTACGACTCCCGTCCCCCTTTCTCTGAAGAAATCCAAGCGGAGCCAATCCCAAAACGGTTCCGCATGCCGCAGGTGGATCCCTACGATGGGACCACCGACCCTCTGGACCATCTGGAGAGCTACAAAGCTCTCATGAGGGTCCAGGGGGCCACCGACGCTCTTCTGTGCATCGCCTTCCTGGCCACCCTCCGGAAGGCCGCTCGAGTCTGGTTCACCCGCCTCGAGCTCGGATCCATTTGCTCCTTCCATCAGCTGGAAGGAAAGTTCGTGGCGCACTTCGACGCTTGTCGAAAGGTGCCGAGAGAGGTGGACAGCCTCTTCTCCATCCGCCAGCAGGACCAGGAGCTGCTCGGGACTACATCACCCGGTTCAAGACCGCAGCCCTGGAAATCTACAACCTGGACGGGCCCGTCGCCATGCTGGCTTTGAAGCGCGGGCTCAAGACGTCCCGCCTGACCTACTCCCTGGACAAGAAGCCGCCCAGGACGTACTCCGAGCTCCTCCTCCGCGCCCACAAGTACATCCGAGCGGAGGAGGCCGACCGCACCCGTCGAGAGTTGGACGGGAAGACTCTGAAGAGGCCGCCCCCGAGAGATACCCCGGGGGCTCGGAAGCCCGGGCCATCTGCCGACCCTCGCCCGAATACAAGGTCGAGGGGCGAGGCCACTCCCGAGTGGAGGTTCACCCCTCTCCTCGCACCTCGGACCAAGATCCTCATGGAAATCGAGGACGAGCGCTACCTCCGCCGACCTCCTCCTCAGAACCCGAGAGCCACCCGGGACAAATCGAAGTACTGCCAGTTCCACCGCGAGCACGGTCACGACACGGAGGAGTATCGCAACCTGAAGCGGGAGATCGAGGAGCTGATTAGGAGGGGCTACCCCAGGAAGTTCGTCAGGAACGAGGCCCCCTCGGAGGGGCAGTCGCTCGCGACCTTACCGCCCGTCCCTGCAATCGATAACCGCCCAACGGAGAAGCCCGTGGGCATGATCTCACGCGGGGTCGGTCGAGCGGTGAAGAGAGCCCGGGAAGTCGGGAACCCGGAGAATGTAATCCCTCTCGAGGAGGGGAAGGGTAATGATAATGCAAACAACGATGCCGTGGTGGTCGAGATGACCATCGCGAAACATCCTGTACATCGAATCATGGTGGATAGTGGAAGCTCGGCTGACGTACTTTTTTACGACGCTTTCTCTCGGATGAACTTGTCCCACGATCAGCTGAGACCGGTGCACACCCCCCTGGTAGGTTTTACAGGGGACTCCGTGGGGTTCGAAGGGGAGATCACTCTCCCGATCACCGCCGGATCCCCACCCCGGCAGACGACCGTCCTAATAACATTTACCGTCGTCAGACTCCCTTCGCCTTACAACGCCATTCTCGGGCATCCCGGGCTCAACCAACTGGACGCCACGATCTCCACGAGAAGGTTGTTGGTACAGTTCCTCACGCCTTCCGGGCTCGGGGAGATGAAGGGGACGACCCAGCCAGTCCCGCTCTACCTCCAGACGGTCCCGAGCGCCCGGGGTGCGGAGCTCGCCCCCGATATCGACGACCTCGACCTAAGAGAGAAGGAACCCAGGGGAGGGCCCGTAGAGCACCTGCTGACTTTTCCCCTCGGTTCGGATCCGCTGAAGACGGTGCAAGTCGGGGCCTAGCTCCCTGAAGAAGAACAGACCCGCCTGCTAGAGTTCCTCCACGCGAACGCTGACGTGTTCGCCTGGTCAGCAGCCGACATGCCGGGCATCCCGCCCGAGGTCATCACGCACAGGCTAAACGTGGACCCAAGTTGCTGCCCGGTCCGCCAAAAGAAGAGGAGCTTCACCATGGAAAGGCAGAAGGCGATCAACGAGGAAGTGGAGAAGCTCCTCGCCGCCGGTTTTGTGCGGGAGGTCCAGTATCCCAGCTGGCTGGCAAACGTGGTTATGATGAGAAAGAGTAGTGGTAAGTGGAGAATCTGTGTGGACTACACCGACCTCAATCGAGCTTGCCCAAAGGACAGCTTCCCTCTTCCAAAGATCGACCAGCTGGTCGACACCACCTCGGGACATCGCCTCCTGTCGTTCATGGACGCCTTCTCCGGATACAACTAGATCCGAATGAGCCCGGAGGACGAAGAGCATACCGCCTTCATAACTGACCGCGGAACTTTTTGCTACAGGATGATGCCATTCGGCCTCAAGAACACGGGGGCAACGTATCAGCGTCTGGTCAATAGAATTTTCAAAGATCAGATCGGCCGCAACATGCAGGTGTACGTGGACGACATGCTGGTAATGAGCAAACCCGATTCGGACCATGTGGCTGACTTGGCAGAGACGTTCGGCAACCTCCGACGTCATCAGATGAAGCTGAACCCGGCGAAGTGCGCCTTTGGCATCTCCGCCGGGAAATTCCTAGGATTTATGGTGACCCAAAGAGGAATTGAGGCCAACCCGGAGAAGGTCCAGGCCATCCTGGACATGGAGCAGCCCGCCTCCAAGAAACAAGTGCAGCAACTCACCGGCCAAGTTGCGGCCCTCAGCCATTTTATCTCCAGGTCGGCAGACCGCTGCCGTCCCTTCTTCAAGGTGCTGAGAAAGATGAACGACTTCGCTTGGACCGAGGAATGCCAGAAGGCCTTCGAGGAGCTGAAGAAGACGCTTGCGTCGCCACCGTTGCTGTCCAGGCCCGAGGAGGGGGAGGAGCTTATCCTCTACCTAGCGGTCACCCCGGAAGCCGTCAGCTCGGTCTTGGTTCGGACCGATGGCCAGGGAGTCCAGCGGCCGGTGTACTATACCAGCAAGCTTCTCCGCGACGCGGAGCTCAGGTATTCTCGGCCCGAGAAACTCGTTTTTGCGCTAATAGTGTCTGCCCAGCGTCTCAGGCCCTATTTTCAAGCGCACCCCATCGCTGTCCTGACGGATCAACCGCTGAAAGCGGAGCTCAGCCGACCCGATACTTCGGGACGATTGGCAAAGTGGGCACTGAAGCTCAGCGAGTTCGACATTATGTACAGGCCAAGGTCGGCCATGAAGGCACAGGTGCTGGCCGACTTCTTGGTCGAATGTGCAAGCTTGGGCAAGGAGCCCGAGGAAGGCCCCTAGGCCAGCCGATGGAGATAGGCACCGATGAGCCCGGAGGGGACGCCTGGATCCTCCATGTGGACGGAGCATCAAACTCCGGCGGGAGCGGGGCTGGGCTCATCCTTGCCAACAGCGACGGGGTCGTCGCCGAATGCGCACTCCATTTCCAATTCCCCGTGATAAATAACCAGGCGGAGTACGAAGCACTTCTTGCCGGACTGAGAGTCTCCCGCGAGCTGGGCGTAACCAACCTCAAAGCTTTCACTGATTCCGGGACAGGTCTCCGGGGAGTATGCCGCACATGACCCCCAAATGGCGAAATACAGAGTCAAGGCGGGCGCATCAGATTCCGGCGCTTCAACATCTTTCACATCCCCCGCAGGGAGAACGCCCGCGCGGACACTCTCTCTCGGCTGGCGACCCTGCCGGACTCGATGCTGGGCCGCGCTCACGTGGAGCGCCTTGAGATCCCAAGCCTCGAGGCACCGGCGGAGGTCCATCAGGTCAGCCATGAACCCAGCTGGATGGACAAGTATGCCGAATACATCACCAGTGGCACCCTGCCGGAGGACCGCGAGGCGGCTCGCCTTATCAGAAAGAAAGCCGTGCGATTCGTCCTGATGGACGGGCAGTTGTATCGAAGATTCTACTCCTACCCCCTCCTCAAGTGCGTAGGACCCACGGAAGCCAAGCTTGTGCTCCAGGAGATTCACGAAGGCGTCTGCGGGAACCACGTGGGGGGCAGGGCATTGGCGTACAAGGCCCTCCGTCAGGGCTACTTCTGGGAGACAATGAAGGAAGACGCCGCTGACTTCGTGAAGAAGTGCGACCGGTGCCAGCGTCACGCCACGGTGCAACGGCAGCCCTCCAACCCAATCTCCCAGCTCTCAGCTCCCTGGCCGTTCGCCCAGTGGGGGATGGACCTCCTGGGCCCATTCCCGCCGGTGTCTGGACAGCAGAAGTTCTTGATAGTGGCCATCGACTACTTCACGAAGTGGGTCGAGGCCGAACCCTTGGCGAGGATCACCGAGGCAAACGTCGCCAAGTTCTTTTGGAAGTCGATCGTTTGCCGCTTCGGCCTCCCCCACATCGTGGTTACTGACAACGGGCGCCAGTTCGACTGCCGGGAGTTCGAAGAGTTCTGCAGCGACCTCGACATCAGGCATCGCTTCACCTCGGTGGCGCATCCCCAGACCAATGGGGAGGCCGAAGTCACGAACAGGACCATTCTTCAGGGCCTCCGCATGCGGATGGACCAGGCCAAGGGTAGGTGGGCCGACGAGCTCCCCAGCATCCTCTGGGCATACCACACCACCCCGAGGACGGCTACCGACGAGACCTCGTTCAACCTCGTCTTCGGAGCCGAGGCGGTCATCCCGATCGAGCTCAGCCTACCCACGCTGCGTGTGGAGCAATATGACGAGACAAAAAACCCAGCCAGGATGATGCTCAACCTTGACCTTCTCGAGGAAACGAGGGACAAGGCCCGAGTTCGAATGGCGGCGTATAGGCAGCGTGTGGCCAGGTATTACAACTCCCGAGTGTGGCCGAAGGTTTTTCATCCCGGAGATTTGGTCCTCCGGCGCGCTGAAGCTTCCCAGCCATGGGAATGCGGCAAGCTCTCGCCCAACTGGGAGGGCCCATACCGGGTGGCAGAAGCCCTCCCTCACGGTGCATAATACCTGGAGGAGTTGGGAGGTGCCAGGTTCCCCCGGACGTGGAACGCCTTGAACCTAAGGATGTATTATCAGTGATGTAAGGTTCCCTACTCCCGTAATAAAGGTTCCCCGCTTCAAACGCTCTCTTCTCACTTTGAAGGAAAACCGGTGCATGGCCCTGGGCTCGGCATGACCGATCATGGCCGACGGCCGAAGGAATCGGGAGATCCTGGGCTTCGGCCTGGAAGGTGGGACAGAACCCAGTTCGCCCATGCAAGCCCGGAGAACAGCTTGGCAAGCCGCGCAAGGCTTGAGGAAGCATGCGGCCCCGGGGTTCAGTCCGGAGATCCTGGGCTTCGGCCTGGAAGGTGGCACAGAACCCAGTTCGGCCACGCAAGCCCGGAGAACAGCTCGGCAAGCCGTGCAAGGCTTGAGAAAGCCTGCGGCCCCGGGGTTCAGTCCGGAGATCCTGGGCTTCGGCCTGGAAGGTGGCGCAGAACCCAGTTCACCCATGCAAGCCCGGAGAACAGCTCGGCAAGCCACGCAAGGCTTGAGGAAGCCTGTGGCCCCGGGGTTCAGTCCGGAGATCCTGGGCTTCGGCCTGGAAGGTGGCGCAGAACCCAGTTCGGCCACGCAAGCCCGGAGAACAGCTCGGCAAGCCGCGCAAGGCTTGAGGGAGCCTGCGGCCCGGGGTTCAGTCCGGAGATCCTGTGCTTCGGCCTGGAAGGTGGCGCAGAACCCAGTTCGCCCACGCAAGCCCGGAGAGTAGCTCGGCAAGCCGCGCAAGGCTTGAGAAAGCCTGCGGCCCGGGGTTCAGTCTGGAGGTCCCGGGCCTCGGCCTGGAAGGCGGGGCAGAAACCATGTCGCCCATGCAAGTATGAAGGCGATCCCAAAGACGGACCCGCTCAAGGCCTACTCTGACGCCGCGCGGTCCGGGATGTCCCAACCTTCGATTTGAGCAACGGAAGGGACCAGGCCTACGATCGTTTCAGCACTCCACATCAACATCTCAAAAAAAAAAAAAAGGGAGATGGGGGAGTGGAGAAGAAGATGAACTCGAGGCTTGGTCAAACAGTGTCTTCATTAATCTGAGCAACAGTGCAAGCCGGGAATCCCGACAGGCCGGGAGTCCCCAAAAAAAAGAAGAAGAAGAAAAAGTAATACAACTGCGACAACGGAGCAGGGCGAGAAGACGGTGGCTTAGTTTGGTGCAGGGTCGGAGCCCTCCGCCGGGGTCGCGAGCTCTGCATCCTCGCCTTCTGCGGCGGCCGGCTCTTGAGACTGCTCCGGAGCCACGGCTTCGCTGGTCGACGGGGCCGCAGGAGTGGCGTCGGCCGCACCGGAAGCTCTGCTCTCGGCTCCTTGCCTCCTACCTCCGAGCACCACCCCGCTGAGATCGAACTCGGGGAAGAAGGCCCCTACTTTCTCCCGGCACATCTGGAACCCCTTCAGGAAGGAGTTCACGGTGGCCTCCCGGACCTCCGATGTGTACTCGTCGGAAGCCCGGAACTTCGGGATGGCCTCCTGCGCCTCCCGCTTCGCGGCCTCCAGGAGTCTGTTGATGTACGCACTCCGGTCCTTCGCCGCGTTTGCGTCTCGCCAAGCCTCCTCCAGCTGGCGCTCCAGCCACTGGGAGTGGGCCTGAAGACGAGCCCTCTCCGCCGCGTCCTCCTCCGTGCGACGCTGGTGGGAGAGCCTCTCCTCCGACAAAGAAGCCTCCAGCTCCTTGTTCCGCCCTCGGAGCACGCCAGGTCGGTCTGGAGGGCTTGGTTGCTGGCTCGCAGCTCGACCCCCTTTTCCATGAGGTCCTTGACGTCGGCTACGAGCTTGCCGAGCTTCTTCTCCTTCTCGGCGTCCCTCTTCGCGTTCCCTACGAGGAAGTTCCTCAGTAGGAGAACGTCATTTCCAATCTGCACAAATAGAGCAACCGGGTTAGGAGAAAAGGCCACTAAAATCATGAAAGACAGAGAAGAATGAGCTCGGGCTTACCGTGAAGAGCTGCGGGAGGATCCCGAGCAAGGCGTCTGCATAGTCCCGGCCGCCCCGAGCTCGGCGGTCCCGGGCTGTGGAGGCGTACTCCATGACCTTCTCCGCGAGCCCCTTGTCGCCGATGACTGAACACCGGTGGGTGATCACCGGTGGCGGAGCTGTCAGGTCAGCTCCAGCGGCGGCTGTCCCTTCAGCTGGGGTCGCAATCGACGGGCCGGCAGAGGCCATGGGCTGCGCCGTCGGAGCCGCGGCGATGATGGGACCGATGCTGGACGGAGCCTCGGGCGGTGGAGCCCCTCGACGGCAGCGCCACCAGGTCTGGCAGCCGAGGCATCAACGGCCCCGCCCCGAGGCAACCTGGGTGGGGGAGCAGTGGCTACTAGGCTGGGTGCGGTCGTCGATGCAATCTCCCGGCCCGCCTCAGTACGAGCCCTCTTGGCCGCGGGCTCGTCTACCTCCGGGATGTCTCTCTGGGCCGCGCCCTCCAGAAGGCTCTCCAGTGAGAACTTCATACCTGCAATGCAAAAGAATAGAAGGTCAGCCGACTCGGTCATGAAGAAAAAGAGTGCAGAAGTCAAAGGAGGACCGAATCTCACCCGACTCACGGATGGGACTGATCCCGGCCTCAAAAAGATTTTGCTCCGAAAGCAGAACCTCGAGCGCCGGGACCACGTCACTCAGGAGTAGGGAGTAGGCCTCCTGGTCCGCCGACTCAACCTGGGAGTTCCGGTTCGGAGACCGGTCCGGTTCACTCCAGGCCCAGTCGACATCTTCGACCGAGACGAAGAAAAATCGGCTCTTCCAGCCCTTGATAGAAGAAGGGAGGTCGAACCGGAGACACCTGGGCCGGGGCGAAATATACCACCAGCCGTCATCGGTGGAGTACTTCTTCAGGGTAAACATTGCCCTGAAGAGGGAGAAACGGGCAACGAACCCGTGAAAGTGATAGAAGACTATGAAGGAGAAGATGACCCGGATGGCATTGGGAGCCAACTGGGCCGGAACAAGCCGGAAATGGCTGAGAAAAGAGAGGAAGAAGGGGTGCAGAGGAAATCGAAGACCCCCAAGGAAGAAGTCTTCGTAGAAGGCTATGCGGCCGGGGCCACTCATGGTGACGCGCTCCCGGGCCGCGGAACAAATAGACGAATTGATCCCGGGATACCATAGGCCTCCCGGAGCAAAGAAAGATCGCCTTCGGTCATGGTGGAAGCATGACCGGAGGGACCGGCGGGAAGAAGAGGCGGAGCAGGAAGAGAAAGAAGAGGCACAGCGGGAGCAACCGGAGGAGACCGGATCCCCTAGGGATGCCGATGGTGACACCCCCGGGTTGCAGACGCCGGCGGATCTCCTCTGGGATCGTTTCCTCCTCTGAGGAGGAAGAAGATGGAGTCCTCGGCCGGGATGGACCGGCCTTGTCCGGATTGGAAGAGACATAGCGACGACGCGCCATGGCAAAGAGGAGGACAAGGATTCAGAGAGGAAAAGAGAGAGGGGAACTAGAGAAGGATGGAGGCACTCACCGAAAATACGCCAAGCGAACGCAGGGCAACAGAAGTTAGCCTGCAGCAAACCGCCCACGGAGCAAGGGGAAAGGCCTCATTCTGGAAAGTCCCCTCCTTTTCAAACTCAGTCGATAGCGGTCGTACCCGTCATTCCGCCCCGAGCCACTGAGCGATCGCCACGTGGACGCATGCCCAACATCGACGCCTCGTTAGCAGGGTAACGGCCTCTGCCTCGAAGCGACGCATTTATTGCGGGCAAGTGGGCACGCGTGGCGGCTTCCTATAGGGTTTCAGGCGCATCGAGCCGCAGCGACAAGGATCGTGGCAATTATGATGCAAGATCTTTGCCTCCCCACGTCATATCTGCATTTAATCCCGACGTTCCGTTCTACGACGCCCCAACGAAACGGCGAGCTGGGGGGCAACTGTTACGGCCGTAACGATGACGTGGCCGGGCTCAGATACCGCCAAATATGATCGAGCCACGTGGAGGTTTCTCCGGCCGAGTCAGCGCCACATTGCCAAGGCCGAGCTCGGCAAGGCTACTCCGCCAGACGACTTCCTAAGACAAACTGCTCTCGCCGAAGTCGAGCTCGGTTCGGGGCTCCTCTACCACCTCGCCTGGCGCCCACCCAGGAGGGGTCCGCTTAGGCCGAGGTCGGCCGATCCTTCGCTCCTTCGCCAAGTGGCCCCCGGAGACGGGCCCACCTCGGCCGAAGCCAGGCGACCTCCTGCCACCTCGCTAGGTGTCCACCCAGGAGGGGTCCGCCTAGGCCGAGGTCGACCGATCCTTCGCTCCTTCGCCAGGTGGCCCCGGAGACGGGCCCACCTTGGTCGAAGCCAGGCGACCTCCTGCCACCTCGCCAGGTGTCCACCCAGGAGGGGTCCGCCTAGGCCGAGGTCGGCCGATCCTCCGATCCTTCGCCAGGTGGCCCCCGGAGACGGGCCCACCTCGGCCGAAGCCAGGCGACCTCCTGCCACCTCGCCAGGTGTCCACCCAGGAGGGGTCCACCTAGGCCGAGGTCGGCCAATCCTTCGCTCCTTCGCCAGTTGGCCCCCGGAGACGGGCCCACCTCGACCGAAGCCAGGCGACCTCCTGCCACCTCGCCAGGTGTCCACCCAGGAGGGGTCCACCTAGGCCGAGGTCGGCCGATCCTTCGCTCCTTCGCCAGGTGGCCCCCGGAGACGGGCCCACCTCGGCCGAAGCCAGGCGACCTCCTGCCACCTCGCCAGGTGTCCACCTAGGAGGGGTCCACCTAGGCTGAGGTCGGCCGGTCCTTCGCTCCTTCGCCAAGTGGCCCCTGGAGATGGGCCCACCTCGGCCGAAGCCAGGTGACCTCCTGCCACCTCGCTAGGTGTCCACCCAGGAGAGGTCCACCTAGGCCGAGGTCGGCCGATCCTTCGCTCCTTCGACAGGTGGCCCCCGGGGACAGGTCCGCCTCGGCCGAGGTCAGGCCGCCCGTACGGAGAAGGTCCCAGGGAAGGAGGCGCAGGCCCCGAGGTCATCCCTCGGGCCGTACGCATCACAGACGGTGCCCCGTACGGATGGCGGTGGCACGCGAAACACCATTTGCATCGGCCCGACAGGTCCCGCAGCCGAGAGGCACGATTCTGACAAAGCAGGCCCCATAGGCGGATGGCGCCCACACTTGGGAAAGAGAGCGCTCTCACTGGGCCCGAGGTCTGACCGGCCGCCTTACCAGCGCCGCCCCCCCCTCCCTTTCTGTCTTTGCCTTTTTCCTGTTGGGCTCGGCGGACGAGGTCGGAAAGCCGCCTGGCCCTCCTCGCCGAAAAGGGGAAAGAGAAAGGGACGGGGGAGGGGAGCCTCCTAGGAGGAGAAGACAGGCGAACGGTGGGAGGAGATAAAAAAGAAGGAAGCTGGGGACGACAAGGTAAGCGGACAAGCCTGGGGACAAGGAAGAAGCAGCGGCAAAAAGCCTCGCTCCAAGAGTGAGATCCGAGGTCTCGAGAGGGGATCGCTTGGCGTGAGCTCGGCAAGGAGGCCCGGCCGAATTTCTGGTCCCCAGAGCACCTTTCTTACTAGTAAATTCTCTAAGTCTGGAACCCCTTAGGGGGTCCGTCTTGGAGAATCTGTTCCTTCTCGTCGTCTACTGACTTGACCGTCGGAGCTCCCTCGCCGGGATCCCCGGCCAGGGTCTTCTAACCCCTTCTTACAGGTTCGCCGCAGCCAGGGAGGCTCCCTCGCCAGGCGGTCAGGGAGGATCCACGGATCCGAGGCGCGGGCGCGGCGACGAGAGCGGCAACAGTACAAAACTCAAAAGATAAAGAATGTGCTACTGTTATTAAGACAAAATCCAGAAACTTGTATGACATGGAAAAAAGGGTGGAAGAAGAAGATGATGATACTTACACTCAGTGTATGCATTATAATATTGTACCGGATGATCATATAAATGATACAACCATTTTGGTTAGGTTGGATTCTGAGAAAGGTATAACTGGTTGATTATGACAAGTAAGTAGTTTATAAAATGGTTTACATTTTTGCATTAATGATTATGTTATCTTTTAAATTATAATTCATTTCCGTTATAATTTGATTATAATGTTGACTGACTTGTTTTTAAATAATGCAGGTTAGGTACACCATGCCTCGAAGGAAGTGATTAGCAGATGTACAATTTCAGTTTTTTCAGATCGAGGCTGGTACTTCTTCAGCACAGCAGCCCGAGGGCAGTCGATCAGTTTCACATCGGTCTGATGGCAGTCCCTCTATTTCTGCACATCAGGCCGATGCTACTACATCTACACCTCAGGACGACGTCATTCCCTCCGAGTCCGCACATCACGATCCTTCTATGGATCATCCTGATGACGAGCCTATCGTCGATGATATACAAATACAGGGTACATAATTTAATAATTCTATCTCATTTCAATTCATGCATATGCAATAGTTTTGATATACAATGTTCTTTTTTTTTTTTGTAGATGGATCCGGGAGACTCAGGCGTAGGTGAGGACCCACATTATCCGTGATGTGTGGCAGTTACCTGAGGGTGAGAGGATAGTGATAGAGTGCAACAATCTAGGACAGCCTATTAAGAAAGCATCTAGCTTGTTGACTAGCTTTCTGGGGACAGTAGCACGTCGTGGTCATCTGTCCCCTGAATTATTCGAAGTGGAACGACATGCTTCATGCATATAAAATAAAGATGCTATGAGTTGTGCAGGTAAAAAAATTAATATATTATTTTATATCTTAGTTTTTTAATAATTGAATTGCTTATTTTATTTAATATTTATTTTATTGTTTATTTAAATTGTAGAGCAAGTTCGTTCTTCCTTCAGATTCATCTGATTTTGTGCTTAAGTCTCTCAATCACAAGTGGAAAGAATATAGGGCGAAGTTGAAGAGAGACTACAAGCTAGAGGGTAGGACAGAGGAGCAGGTTGTAGCTACCTGTCCTCCTGATGTTCACCCTCATCAATGGATGGAGTTGGTGCACTATTGGTTCTCCGAGAGGGCACAAGTTGTGTAGCATCATTAAACACTTCAAAATTTATTAATTTTCACTTGTCATAATTATATTTATACAATAATAACATTATTTTAATTTTATTTTGCAAACGTATTCTGATATTGGTAGAGCTGCACGAGCTGCTCAGTCTGTTCCTCACACAGCAGGGTCCAAGAGTTATGCACGGCTCAGGCATGAGTTTGTATGTTTCTCATCCTATAATACTTTTAGTACACTTTTAGTTTTAACATCATGTATCATCATGTATCATGCATGTGCCATGTATCATGGTACGGGGATATAAGATGTGTTATTTTGGATTTTTTTGTAATATTTATTCTTTATATAGGCTGATTAGCAGGGGAGGGAGCCTGGTAAGGTGGAGTTATATCGAATGACTCACGTTCACCAGGATGGCAGTTTTGTTCGGGACGAGTCCAGATATATATATGTATTTTTTTATTTATGTTATATTATGATTTATATTTTTATTTTTATTAAGTATTGATATATGTATTTTTTATAAAATATAGAATAGGGCTACCCTTATGATCTCCGAGCGTGCTGGCGAGGGTTCATCATCTACACAGAGCAGTCGCATCGAGGCCAAGGTATTCTCGGAGTTGATGGGACCAGAGCATCCTGGACGAGTGAGGGGTTATGGGATTGGAGTTACCCCTACTCAGTTATCTGAGGTGCGTAGATATACTCGGGATACTAGAGAGAGTCATGATCAGTTACATGTTCGTCAGCTCAAGGAGGAGAAGGCAGAGCTCCGACAGACACGTGATGCAGACAGAGCAGAGATGCAGACCATTAGGTCTCAGCTAGAGCATGTTACATATGTGCTGCATATGTTCATGTCATCTCAGGTAAGTAATTATTTATTAATTTTGTATGTATCTAATAATTTAGAATATATATAATGTATGCATTATAATTCCTGATATATATCTTGCAGGTTCCTGGTGCATCTGCGAGTCGCAGACCTGACGACGACCAGCCTCCCATGGATCAATGATGCCAGATATTTTTTTTATTATTTATGTATGTCTTTTTGTTTATTTGAACTTGGATTGATACGTTTATATATATATAAAACTTTTTATATTTGGTTTGTATTTGTGTTTGTGTATGTTGGATGTGATATGTGATACAGGTTTGAATGTTTTCATTTGTTTGTGTATGTTGAATGTGATACGGGTTTGAATGTTTTCATTTTCATAATATATACAGGTTGTGGGCTTGCATATATGGCTGTTTATTATTTTTTTTAAAAAAAAAAAATCTAGCGACGCTTTAAAAGCGTCGCTAGGTTGGACCTAGCGACGCTTTAAAGCATCGCCAGTTTTCAGTATAGCGATGCTTTAAAGCATCGCTAGACTGAAACCTTAGCGACTCTTTAAAGCATCGCTAAATGCCAACGCTTTAAAGCGTCGCTAGACTTAAAACTAGCGACGCTTTAAAGTATCGGTAAATAAAAATTTAGCGACGCTTTAAAGCATCGGCAAATACCAATGCTTTTTTGAAGCGTCGATAGGTTACGGCTCAACGCTTGCATAGGCGACGCTTTACAAAACGTCGGGAGATTACTTAGCGATGCTTAAAAGCATCGGGAAAGGTCAAAAAAAGTATCGCTAAAGTCCAAATTCACTATAGTACTATTACTATATTCCCATGTTAGGTAACTCCAAACAAGATTTGGCATTATAGTTTTAGTGCCAGTTTAGGATTATCGATTTTTTTTTCATGTTTTAGGTTAATGAATCATGTTTGTTGTGCTCGAAATCTCTTTTTTTTAAAAAAAAATAAAATTATCACTAGGGGAACATCACAGTTGATGGGTGCTCATGTTCACATCTCTTCGATCACGGGTTCGAGATGTGATCAGAAATTTTTTTGGAACACGTGATCGGGGATGAGAGGAAGCATTTTATTCTGACAGCTTAGTCGGGGATCGAAGAGAGCATTCTATTCTGACAGCTTAATGGAATCAAACTGACGTACTCATCTTCGGATGGAAAGGATATTGCAAAAAAATAGCTATCCAAATTGGATATGGCTTGGCGGGACAGGGCTCACCGAGGACAGTTCAGCAAAGATTTTCCTCTTCCCATTCCTTTTTTTATCAAAATAAAATAAAATAAAATAAAATTATTTTTCATTCAGAAATGCCAATGAGAACCCTATATATATATATATATATATATATATATATATATATATATATATATATATATATATATATATATATATATATATATATATATATATATATCACATGTCTTTGACACGATGATGACCACGCTGTCCGCACATGGCTGCCGGAGTTGATGGTACGAATGCGATCATAAAATAAAATCAAGAGCGGCGGTGTAACGCTTCTGGTGTATGTTGGAAAAGACACCTACGTCGAAGCCGATGCATGTGACCGTAGGGAAAAGTGGGGGGGGGTGCAACAACGTCAAATAATGCAAATAATGAAGTGGCATGCACTCATCATGCAGCGCGGTGTCTGATGGTCGAATCTCGATCTCTTTTGTACTGTAGTGGTGCCATTCAAAGCTGAATGAAGCCCCGCAAGGCTGGCTTGGCCAACTTGGAACTATCGAGAGATAATAATTAACTTCAAGTGCCGTGGAAAAATCGTTCATTGATTGCTGTTTTGAAGAGTCATATCTAGGTTTACGTTAAAAAATATATAAGTCGCAAGATCCAGTAATTAACTAACAAGCCAGAGTGAGACTGAATGGAAAGTGAGATTTGTCAAGGCTCCGGTACTGTTTATTTTTATCATTTCTTTTTTTTAAATAAACATAAAATTAAATATAAAAAACACGTGTGATTATTATTTTTTAATAAAAATTTATTATTCCTGAAAAACTAAAATTACTTTTTTTAAAAAAAAATTAGGTTTCCATCCATCATATCCATGCATCATGCGTACACGCGGTGCAGGTCGTTTGTTGGCTATCTATTACATGATGAATAATTAATGCAATATACTGCATACTACGGTGGTGTGTGTATCACAAAATTAAGAGCCGATCGAGTTCATCAGGAGAATAGCTAAACACTCTTCTGGAAAAAGCTTATCCTTTTTTTTTATTTTTTTTTGTCCTCTCTTCTTTGGAGGAAATAATGAAGGATAGATGATCTCCCTATTGATTTATTTATAGCTTAGCTCATTATTATTATTATTTTTTGATAAAATAAAAAAAGGAGGGAGGAGTCAGATCCCTAGCATGGCCACTCCTAGACGGTCCTCCAATCCCAGCCAAAAAATATTTGATACACGGCGCATATTAATTTTTCGCAGCTGTTCCTCACCCGAAGATGAGTACGTCAACCTGACTATCACTGGCATCAACCGAGTGAACGGAATTTATTATATATATTCCTAACTTTTTCACTACCACCGGTCAACAGGGACTCCAGGATTATTTTATTAAATTTTCTCTTTTTCTTATTTTATCCCGGACTTTTTAGTCGAAATATGTTCAAAATGAAGCTCGAACCCCTACCAGCTGGCTATGAAAAAAGTCTCACAACCCGCTGTGCCACGCGCCAGTGACTAGCTCATTGTTATTTTAACCAAGCTCCCACCGGCACCACAGGCATTTCAACAGTGCAAATGGAGAATGCAAGCGAGCCGACAATACCTCCAAATACACCTTGCATTTTTTTTTTTAATTCATTTAATGGATATATTATATTAAATTAAATATAAATAAATATATTCTTGATCATCAAAAAAATAAAAAATTAAAAAATCTACATGAAATATCCAAAATATTGATATTATATAATTAATAACATATGATATCCTTCAATCAATTACACTATTAATTACTTTTTTCATAAATATATAAAACATAAAAATTAATAAAAATATATTAATTTTTATTAATTATATAAAAATAAATGTAAAATAGTATAGTTACGAAGTTGTGGAAAAAAAAGAAAAAAAGAAAAAGTTATTTGACTACAGTTGCAAGGCACGTCCCTAGCACCTTCCCTTCTTTTTTGAGAAGAACACTTCCCATTCTTCGCTTGCAGAATCAAAAGAAATAAACGATTATATCACGTGCTTAGTTCTGGACTACTACCGATGAATTATATGGACCAAGGTCCTCACGGCACCGCTAATTATCGGACAAGTGGAATGGTATGCAGTGAGAAATCAGTGGCCTGGAGGCAATTTGGAGTGGCCGTCCATTATGAAACTCTTGGAACATCTATTAGGCATTGTGAAGCAGACCATACCAATTTTTTTTTTTTTATCTTCTAATTTTTTTTTTATGATATGAAAAATATCTGAATAAATAAAAAATCACTGCACGGTAATATAACATAATTTATTTTCTATTCCTGCACAATTTTTGAAATAGAATTATATGTAATATCTCCGACCACAATTTTTTTCACGAAACATGTAAGACCTATAAGCAAAATCTGAGTTTGTTGAATCAAAAACCCAAGAAAAATAATAATAATAATAATAATAAAAGAAAAACTAATAGATAACAACAAATATGGATGATGTTTCATATATGAAAAATAAATAAAGAAAGGAACTAATAAATGACTACAAACATGGACGATGTTTTAGATGATCAACATAATTCTTTAACGATAAATGCCTAAATTGAAAGCACCAGTCTTATAATCCTTGTTTCTTGGATTCTTGGTTTTCAAAATCCAAGAAAAGGAACAAATAGAACCATATATGATACTTTATAAAATATTTATTAGAGAAAGGCACCGAAAATATATAATAATTATCAGTTAAAGATTACATGTCGCACGATCTTATCTCGTAGTTCGCCGATAAGAACAACGGGACCAAACGGGTCAACCATCTCTTCCTGGGGACCTTAATTTTTAGGTGCATTGGAAAATAAATTGGTGTCCGCCTCTTAGAGGCCTCCATCTCTGGTAACGTCCGAACGACTGACATCAGCATTGTGTCGACGATCAACAGGAGAAAAGAGATCGACAGCGACGGGGATATGACAGCGATCTATATATTTAAAATTTTATTTAAAAAATTAACCTATAAATAGAAGAAAACAAAAAATTAAGAGGGGCTTGTCCCCGGCAGTCCGTCACTGGGCATTACAATAAATTTTATATATATATAAAAGTAAAAAAAAGATAGGAGAGAGAAATTTGACGTAGTAATCCGGTAAGCTTCTATCTCGCCGAAAAATATTTGAATCAAAATACTAAATTTTCGTATTTTTTTTCATCCACGTACGAGTACATCAATCCGATATCATCAAAATATCAATTGACCGAAACGGGAAGGGAGGATCCTAAACTTTTTTATATTTTATTTTGCTGAGAAACCCTTAGGCCTCCCGACCAATTTTGAGATGATTGTAGCAATTTACAGTGATTCGTGCAACACAGGGGACGGGAATGGAGGATTGCCAAGACACTACTGGATTGGCCCAACTAACTTACCACGTGCATTAACAGAGATCCGAAGCATTTTCCAAAACTAGGCATAAATAATTATGAGTCCTTTTTTTTTTTGGTAGAAAAAAGGATGGGGGATAAATAATTATGAGTTCTTTTTTAAAAAAGGCCAATAGTTCTTTATTTTGTAATAGTTCCTACTTCTTACCTTCCTTTTTTTTTTTTTTTTTTTTTCTTTTTAAGTTACCACGCTATTCATGCCGTGTGCCTTTTGTTTTCTCGCCCTAAAACTCTCTTGCACAACTCCAGATTACTCACACACTCTATTCCTTTTTCTTTTTTTTTAATGGAAACTTATACTCTTAATTCTGCTTAGAAAAATATCAAAAATCACTCATCAATCACCTCCTGGTTCGATTCATAGGCTCCATATAAAATTGTATTGGCTAAGCAACTCCCAGAGACTTATTGATGAAAAATTATTTCGTGGACCTAATTCACCGTGGACCAAGCTTTCTATTTTCCTTTGTTTTTTTGTGTATGTGCAGTAGCAAGGCAAGCTAAAATGGTTTCACCTTAGGTTTATGGTAGATCCGGTTCACATAACATTTTTTTCTATGATAGCACTTTCCTAGCTAATTTCTTCTATGATGGCACTCTCCTAGCCAAGACATGTTAGAAGAGTATGCAGCTAGCCTTCATGGTTTCTATGAAGCTATATGCTAGAGGACTCTATTTGACTTTTATCTCAAATTATTAATAGGACCAGGTCTAATAGACCATGCCAAATTCAACGGTGGATAACACGCCGCATTACCCCTTAGATTTTACTAATTCCTGATTGCGCGTATCCGACGAGCATATGCTCCAGGATTTGTTTCGGTCCACTCGGACCTGGTCCATGAAATAATTTATCGGCTGTTTCTCCTCTTTGTGCTCCATTAAAACATTACCTCATTAAAATAAGGAATGGGAGACTCCCGGGCTCGAGGACTACAAGCCTGGCCTGGCCATGGTGGTGGCGCAGTGCATCTACGCCGCCATGTGCTCTCTCAGCCAAGGCTGCCTTCACCCAGGGCATGAGCCCGTTGGTCTTTGTTGTCTATAGGCAGGCCATAGCCACTCTTTTCTCGGCTCCCACAACCATTCTAGCAAGAGGTTTCTCTCTCTCTCTCTCTTACCGTTTTTCACCTATATATGGTTGTCCAGGGGAAATTTGAGTCGGATGCGTTCGGGCTGGAGAGCATTTTGTTTGGTGTTTGCTGCTGCTTTTGTTGGGTAAGTGCTTAGTTTTGTGTTTGTCTCCCCGTCAAGGGGATTTGAGATTACCTATTTTTGTTCTCTTTTCTTGTATTTTTTTCTTTGAATGGTGCCACCCTCAATCGGTACTGCTATTACCAAGGGCTGAACTTGGCATCTTCATCAATAGCCACCGCTATGAACAACCTAATCCCCGCAGTTACGTTCGTGATGGCAGCCTCTATTGGGTAAGTCCTCCAACCTCATAATGCCGATTCACTAAATTTAACAATGTGTACGGTAATCGATTGCAGGTACTCATGGCACGAAGGCATGGCCTTTCTGAAACTTATGCATGACAAACCTAAGATGGGTTAAAATTGATAGGGCCAAAGCATAGAATTTCGACAATACTTGATCCCTGATCAATAAAGATTTCAACTTTCTCGTTTTTCTTTTTGTTAATAAGAAACCATGTTTTATTTATCAAGCAAAGCTTCTATAACCTCGGAAGCGTTCCGTTGTCACGAGTCTTTTTCAGGTGACGGCACATGGTTCTGAAAGAAACCAGTTCGTTCGGGTCCATGATGCATTAGTTTAGACATACGTACATTGGCGTCACACAAGTAACCTGTAGAGTTTAATATGACGATCTTTTGTACGTCCGGTGCCAAGTGGATCCTACTAGGATATGACAAGGGTAGCAAACTGACTAACAACCAAAGGCTAACTTTGTATCAGCTGATGGCAACTAGGAGCTATCCTTGATCACCCATGATCCACCTTGGACTTGCAATGGGTAGACTGGATCAGGAGATCTCTTGGCCACCCAACTAATTGGCTCGATAACTGAACTAGTCTAAAGCTTTTGTAATGTTTGAAAATGTCACGAATCATAAACAGATCATGACCCTTTCACCATAATTGGTTAACACGATCGCAATGGAGATGACGAAACATCTAGCATAATCATTAATCTTATTGATCATCACAGATCAATCCTTAGATTTTGCTAAAGTTGACATGCAAAGCTATACTGTTGTATAACTAATCATAAACATCCAAACCGCGCTACAACTGTTCATTAATCTGAGTGTTTCTTGCTCCTTGAGTTTGTCCTGTAACTATTAGATCATGAAGTTAGTAATGGAAGTTTAACATCGTTGACAAATTGTATTGCGTTTCGTTTGATTAACAGTTCAGAGACGGTGAAATTACGGAGCTTGAGAAGCATGGCCAAGGTACTTGGGACTGTTATCTGCGTTGGAGGAGCAATTTGCATAGCATTTTTCAAAGGTCCAACGCTCCTGAATGTTGGATATCAAAATTTAGCCCAAGTCTTTCACTCAGTAAATGAAACATCAGCAAATAAAACATGGGTGATTGGCGTCATCCTCCTCATGGGAAGCACTTGTTGCTGGTCATTGTGGCTTATCTTGCAGGTCATAAAGCCCCATGAAAGAACATTATTGCTTCTTAAAATCTAAGAGACACTGATCGTTCATGGGTTTGCTCACAGGTGCCAATTTGTAAGTCATATCTTGACCCATTATCGCTATCAGCTTGGATGTGCCTTTTATCGACCTTCCAAACAGCCATTCTCACATTTTGCTTGGAACGAAACCTCAGTGTTTGGAAGATTAGTTCAATCTTAGAGCTTTTGTGTTGTTTATTTGCAGTAAGTACTTTTAATTAATAACTACACTCAGTTTCCAATTTTTTTATATTTACTGATCCATTAACTCAACATTCTAAAACTCACATGCAGGGAATTTTTGGATCAGGTGTCCCCTTTTATCTCCAATCTTGGTCCATAGCAGTACGGGGGCCGCTCTATTCTGCAATGTTTAATCCACTCTGCACCGTCATTACAACCATTTTGGCTTTCATGATACTTCATGAAAAACTCTATATTGGAAGGTATATTTACCTTGCCTCACAAAAACTTTGAAACTCTTCATTTATGAGAAATAAGTCTTTACCCGTTCAAAATTTCAAAAATAACCTTTATGTCACGCACAGCTCGTCTAGAGCCAAGTCATTCCATTACTCCGTCTATGGTTAACAAATAGTACAAAGAAGAGTAACTAGCTAGCAGATGAATCAAGTAGTTTATATCAGTTTAACTGTTTAATGCACTGTTCATCCACTAAAAACATCTACATGTAGCTTTTCACCCAAAACAAGTTTAATCAGTAAAAAAATGCAATGGTTGTACCACATCAACCATAGTCTAATTGAGAGTATGACTGCATCAATGCAAAACATGTAATGAGGGCATACGTCATTTTATATACAGCAATATAATTAACTGATATCTCGGCAACAAAACACATTATCCATCCCTACCAAAGAAACACATTATGAACCAATGCACTGACAAAAGACTAAAATTTATATCTTGAGACAAGGCAAAATATCTTGAGGGTCTTCTGCATTTTTTTATTTCTGGATGAAGAGAGGGTATTCTGTTAAAATGTCAAAACCAAACATTGCATACCATGGCCAGCTTCATAAAACTACAGGCAATAAACTATTTGTTGATTTGTTTCCTGATTTCTCTAAAAGAAAAATAAATACAGAAGATGATGCAAAAAACATGCTGTTCAGCAAGATACTAGTTAGTTTAACTCCAAATTGTGGTTGTCTGATGTGACATTTTCCTTCGTGGCAAATTAACTAAATCATTCATCCATATATTCTAGCAACACAATTACTTGGTGACTAACAGTATGAACTTCTTTCAGCTTGACAGGTGCTGTAGCAGTTATCGGTGGTTTGTATATATTGTTATGGGGTAAAGCCAGGGACATCAATACCCAAAGCAAGCCAGATATAAAAGATGATTCTTCAAATATAACAACAGCTACCGATACACAATATAACAATCACGCAATAGATATCACAGAACCTCTAATAGTAGGAATATCAGATGATCTGGAAACTCAAACTGAAAAGTGAGAGAGTTCTTTGTCATTAAGATATGGCTAGACAGGGATCGTACATCTTATGGTGTATGCCTACACAGGGATTGTACATCCATGTTCTTTTTGTTGCCTTTAATTAAGAAACTATTTGTGCTCAAAGCTGATTGCATACTTGTATGGTAGATACAAGTTGCGCAGCCTCCCTCCTCCTCCTCGCTCTCTTGCACACAGTTTTAAGGTCCTGTGGACTGATAGGTCCATGGGTCCAGACTGTCGGATGGACCTAACAACAAGAAGCCAATAACAATGCACCAACCACATCAAATGTGTAACCAGCACCACCCACACGCAAAACCGTACCATCCATGTTGCACAAACTGAAGATCAGGTGCAGACATTCACGAAATCCACCATGCCACCTAGTGCGAATTTGATACTGCATCACAAGGAGGTAGGTGCCATACCTGCAAGTTGTATGCTAAATTTGTTTTGCGTTCGTAGTTACTGTAGCAAAAGAAGATCCATGCCTGAAATCTCTAACCACTCAAATTTCATCTGAAAACCACATCAAGTTGGCCAAATTAAGATTTAACCATTCAGCTCACAGATTCTGAAATGCTCCGCCCCTATATGGACTAGACCTTCACAATCTGTTCCAAAATGTTCTCAGATGAGAGTCTAAATGGTTCAGTTGAATCAAAGTAGGTAGGGAGATAGCCATGAATGCGATTCAAACAAACAATGTTAGTCTTGGAGTAAACAAAAAGAGGCTGAAAATCATCATTCTAAGAAAGCCAATTTTATCTCCTCTGTGCATTTATTGCATGCAAAACTATTCCTACTTCCTAGGATCTGAAACATTAAAATGAGACTTTGGAATGTTTAAGATTGTGATGACAAAGTCTTCTGGCATGCACATTACAGTGGATGTAAAAGAAGGGCCAATTGTATTAACCGAATTCTGAAGCATACAAAACCTGGTATGCATATTCTGTTGGTGATATAATTTATCATGTGGAGATGTCAGTCTTGTAAGCCCTGATGACACAGGCAATCTAGTCCAGAGAAGCAAATTATGGGATACAAACTCCTTATAAATGCTCGACATGTTTTCTTGTTAGTATGATAATGTAGCGAGAGGTTAAGCATGACCCTTAACCACTTCCACCATGTTTGCCTTCATTGCATCGCCCATGAATTTCACTTGATACTTCACAACCTAGTAGCTAAAACAAAGAGTGTGCTTTAGACAAAAGATGAATACTAGAACCTGTTAGAAAATACCTTAAAATTAAATGAAAATTGAGGATACCCAAAATATCCTTTGGGATGGGAACTTTTAATCCTACATGGAATAAAAGTTAAAAGACTCTTTATAAAAAAATATTTTTTCTTGCTCTTGCATTTAGACTCATCATAGGTGGAGAGCTTGAGGGTGATGCATAGCATCATCCGCACGTGCGACGGGCGACAAGGATGCAATGGATGCTTTGTAGGCATACTTTGCACGACCAAACGGATCAGACGGTCGAGATTAATTGAATCAAGATTGTGGGCTAAGTTCATCAGTTGATCACAATGATGTAGATCAACGGTTTCCTTGCTCTTGCATTTAGACTCACCATAGATGGAGAGTTTGAAGGTGATGCATAGCATCACTCGCGCGTGCGACGGGCAACAAGGACGCAATGGGCACTTTGTAGGCGTACTTTGCACGACCAAACGGATCAGACGGTCGAGATTGATTGAATTAAGATCGTGGGCTAAGTTCATCAGTTGATCACAATGATGTAGATCAACGGTTGATTGTGCGATGATCGCAGCGATCAAAGCATTGACATGATCGCAGCGATCAAAGCATTGACATGATCGCAGCGATCAAAGCATTGACATGATCGCAGCGATCAAAGCATTGACATGATCGCAGCGATCAAAGCATTGACATGATCGCAGCGATCAAAGCAATGACATGATCGCAGCGATCAAAGCAATGACATGATCGCAGCGATCAAAGCATTGACATGATCGGCAGATCAGTTGATCACGAGACAACTGATCATGCGTCCGTTCACGGATTAACGCCTCTACAGGTTATCAAGCCATCGGTTATTCCCTCCGATCAAATTTGAGACTGATCAGACGGTGCAATGGACGCTTTGTAGGCATACTTTGCACGACCAAATGGATCAGACGGTCAAGATTAATTGAATCAAGATTGTGGGCTAAGTTCATCAGTTGATCACAATGATGTAGATCAACGGTTTCCTTTCTCTTGCATTTAGATTCACCATAGGTGAAGAGTTTGAGGGTGATGCATAACATCACCCGCGAATGCGACGGGCGACAAGGACGCAATGGGCGCTTTGCAGGCGTACGTTGCACGACCAAACGGATCAGACGGTCAAGATTGATTGAATCAAGATCGTGAGCTAAGTTCATCAGTTGATCACAATGATGTAGATCAACGGTTGATTGTGCGATGATCGAAGCGATCAAAGCATTGCGATGATCGCAGCGATCAAAGCATTGACATGACCGCAGCGATCAAAGCATTGACATGATCGGCAGATCAGTTGATCACGAGACAACTGATCATGTGTCCATTCATGGATTAACGCCTCTACAGCTTATCAAGCCATCGGTTATTCCCTCCGATCAAATCTGAGACTGATCAGACGGTGCAAATCGATCCTAAGGGGTTGCTTCCAAGGAGCACCTTAAGGCTATAAATAAGTCCTCGTTTCTCATTCATTTCATCCAATTTCTTTCCTTCTATTAGGCATTCGCATATCTGAATAACAGAGTATAGCTATAATGCATAGTAAAGTCTCTTAGACATTTGCATACTCTAATTAATAGAGTATAGCTATAGTGCTTATAAAAGAGAAAAACATTCCTGGTTCGAATTTCTGGTGAATAGTAGTGCTGCTTTCACTAGAAGAAGACCGTTGTGTCCTGAAAGATAATCGTCATACACTGTAAGCACCATTGCGGGACGAAATTGTCTTAAGGACATAGAGTGTAACTCTAGACTCGGTCTTTTCAAATAGGTAGCCACAAATATTACTAACATTCTTAAGACAGTTTTCATGTCTGAAGTGCTGCTCAAGTGATGGCGACAATGACTGCACCTGTTCAAGCAGAAAAGCCAGAGAAGTTTACCGACATATTTCAAGAGATGGCAACAGAAAATGTTGTTCTATCTGATGACTCTGAATCTGATTAGAATCCTGAATGATGATTCATCAATCCTAAAGAAAGGAGAAACCGACAAGCAAGTGGTCGCTGCAGTAGATGCATGAAAGCACTCAGACTTCCTATGAAATAATTACATCCTCAATGGATTGGAAAATATACTATACAATGTGTACAGTAGTATTAGTACAGCAAAAGAGCTGTAGGCATCCTTGAATAAGAAGTATAAGACTGAGGATGCAGGTCATAGAAAGTTTGTAGTCGGTAGGTTTCTTGACTACAAGATGGTAGATTACAAGACCGTCATGGAACAAGTTCAAAAGCTGCAGATCATACTGCATGAGATACATGTAGAAAGAATGTCTCTGAGTGAGTCGTTCCAAGTAGCTGCTATAATTAATAAGCTACCTCCATCATGGAAGGACTTCAAGAACTACTTGAAGCATAAGTGAAAGGAGATGGAACTTGAAGATCTAATCGTCCACCTGAGGATCGAGAGAGACAACAAGAGCCATGATAAAAAGACGGGAGGACATCATGCTTAGCCTAAGGCCAACCTCATGGAAGGAAAGGTTAACAAGAAGAAATGCAAGTTTCCTTGTGAAGGCTATAAACAGAAGGATAATCCTCAGAAATTCAAAAGCACGTGTGGTAAAATAGGCAACAAATCCAAGGATTGCCGTTTCAAGGAAAAGAAAAGAATGAAATCAATACTACTGAAGATACCATATCCCATGGAGTGTCAAAGATGATGTTGTTAGCAGTAGTATTCAAAGCAAATATGGTTGATTAGCCAAATGAGTGGTATGTTGACACTAGAGCTACTTGACATGTCTACTCTGATAAGAATATGTTCTCATCATATACTCCTATCAGAGATAGAAATCTGTTAATGGATAACTCCGCAACATCGAAGATAGGACTTGGCCGCATTATTCTGAAGATGACATATGGAAAAGAGCTTCTACTGAACGATGTATTGTATGTACCTGACATTCGTAAGAATTTGACATCAGGCTCTCTCCTAAGCAAACATAGATCTAGGATGGTGTTTGAGTCTAATAAATTTGTACTTACTAAAGGGGGGATCTTTCTAGATAGAGATTACTTGAATAATGGGTTATTCAAGATGAATGTAATGACTGTACATCTTTTATTTATATGGTTGACTAATCTTATTTATGACATGATAGATTAGGATATGTGAATCTTAATTCATTACGGAAATTAATGAATTTAGAATTATTACCTAATCATGAAATTGATCCACATTACAAGTGTGAAATATGTGGACATGTAAATCTTAATTCATTATGGAAATTATTGAATTTAGAATTATTACCTAATTATGAAATCGATCCACATTACAAGTGTGAAATATGTGTTGAAGCTAAGTTAGCCAAAACACCATTCCATTCAGTAGAAAGGAATACTGAACCTCTAGATTTGTTCACAGTGATCTATGTGATTTAAAGTCAGTACAATCTAGAGGAGGTAAAAAGTATTTTATAACATTTATTGATGATTCAACTAGATATATTATGTGTATCTACTAAAGTCTAAAGATGAGACTTTAGATATGTTTAAATATTATAAGAATGAGGTTAAAAATCAGCTTGGTAAAAATATCAAGGCTATAAGGAGTGATAGAGGTGGTGAATACGATGCACCGTTTAATGACTTTTGTCAAGAACATGTCATTATTCATCAAACTACAGCTCCTTATTCACCTCAATCTAATGAAATTGCTGAACGTAAAAATCAAACATTGAAAGAAATAATGAATGTCATGTTGATAAATTCCGGTACACCACAGAATTTATAGGAAGAAGCTATTATCTCGGCTAATTATATTATTAACAAAATACCTCTTAAAAGAAAGGACATTACTTCATATGAGCTATTGAAAGGAAAAAAGCCTTCTTATAATTATCTTAGAGTGTGGGGGTGTCTAGCTAAATTAGCCATTCCAGATCCCAAAAAGGTCAAAATAGGACCTAAAACTATTGATTGTATTTTCATTGATTATGCACAAAATAGTAGTGCATATCGCTTTCTTGTATATAAATGAGATATATCTGATATACAGGAAAATATAATTATGGAATCAAGAAATGCATTATTTTTTGAAGAGATATTTCCTTATAAAGGGATATCTGTTACAAGTTCAAATAAAAGAACTTATAATAATATAGCAAGTAGTAGTCATCAGGAAAAATATCTTGAAGATAAACCTAGACGCAATAAAAGGCCTAAAGTTACAAAATATTTTGGTCCTGATTACGTTACGTACATAATAGAAAATGTACCTCAGACATTCAAAGAGGCAATGTCTATACCATCCTTTTAAAAAGAAGCTATTAATAGTAAAATTGAGTCCATCATGCATAATCATACCTGGGAATTGGTAGATTTACCATTAGATATGAAGCCTTTGAGATGTAAATGGATTTTCAAGAAGTTAAAGGTTGATGGATCAATTGATAAGTATAAAGCCATATTAGTAGCTAAAGACTTTAAACAAAAAGAAGATCTAGACTTCTTTGATACTTATTCACCTGTAATAAGGATAATATCCATAAGAATGTTAATCGTTATTGCAGCCATTAACAATCTTGAAATACATCAAATGGATGTTAAAACAGCTTTTCTAAATGATGAATTAGAGAAAGAAATTTATATGGAACAACCTGAAGGGTTTGTCATTCCAAGCAAAAGAAAGAAGGTGTACAGACTTGTTAAATCTTTATATTGATTAAAACAAGCACCTAAGTGGTAGGGGTACCAGGATCCGACAGATTACTGGACCCTATCTGGTTTACTGATTAGGATTTTTCCGATCCCTTAATAATGTGTCAAATTTTGTAATCAAGTCTTGTAATAAAGTTAGTCCAGTTGAGAGTTTTGTAATCAAGTTAGCTTAGCTGAATAGAATTGAGTACTGTAATAAGTTAAGTTATCTCAACCAGTCCAATTGAGTCCTGTAACTGAGTTGAGTTATCTCAACCAGTCCAATTGAGTCCTGTAACTTGAGTCCAGTACAAGTCCAGTTATACAAGAGGAGCATCAGTCAAAGCCTTCACCAGGCCCCCAAAGCAAAGCAAACCCAAGCCCATATGAAGATTCCAAGAACCAAGATGCCAGAGAATATTCTAGGAGCCCCAGCCCAGGGTTTCAAGCCCACCTAGAGGCCTATGCGCCCAAGCCCTAGTTTGGCCGCCCAAGCCCAAAGGGCAGACGCCCCTTGCTGCCCTAAGTCCAAGCCCACTTCTAAGTTGGCGTCCAAGCCCAAAGAAGGCCCTTTGACCAAGTCAGAGGAGGAGAGGAAATCCAATTAGAACAAGGAGATCAAGTTTTATGTTTATTCAAAGTGTACACTCCTAGTTTTAAGCAAAATTGTAATCCCTCTCCCACTCTACTTTGTAATCCTATCATAACTAGGAGAGGACATAGGGAACATTTATAAATACCCCACCCCTCCCCCTCTTGTAAACAACTTTATTCATGAATGAAACCTTGCTGAAATTTTGTTGAGTTGTGTTCCTTGTATTCTTGTGTTTGAAGTGAGTGACACTTGAGTGCCCTAGTTCTTCCAAGCCTTGGCCGACCAAAGCATCAGCATTCAAGCCCTAATCCGTCCCAAGAAAGAAAGCCCTAGCCATCCATCAGCCTGAGTCTTCTTCAACCTCCAGCTGCCAGCTTAAGAAACTCTAATTCCCTCTTTCCCACACCCTAGTTTTCTTCTTTTGCTTTCTTATTTGTTTACTTGCTGACCTCTGATGCTTGCAGGATCACCGTGGTATTCACCTCCAAGCAGGAGGCCCTCTTTGCCTCCAGGACCGATCCTAGATAGCTGCCCAAACCGAGAAACTCAAGGCTTGTCTTCTAGGCAACAATCCCGAGTGCTATGGACCTCTTTATTGACAGGATATTCGAATCGGTGCTTAGTAAAATCCTTTTTCTCCTAATTTCTAATATGTTGAAGATACGCTATCCTAATTGGGGTTTCTCAATCTCCGAGATCCTTTCTCTTATTATTTTGCATGAGTTCTTATGCGGGTAGGTTTGATCTTTTCATTAGTAATTTACCTGCTGACCTTTACTTGATTTCAAGATATTAGCTTGCGAATTAAAATTATAAAAAAATTACAAAAAAAATAGTTTATGTTTTCCTGCAATCATGATAATCTTAGGATCATCCCGCATCACTAAGCAATGGCATATAAAATTTGATAATATCATGTTATCTAATGGATTCAAAATCAATGAATGTGATAAATGTGTATATGCCAAAATCTTATCTAAATGGTATATTTTAGTATGCTTATACGTGGATAATTTGTTAATCATAGGTAGTGATACTGATATGATTAAACAAATAAAGAAAATGTTGATTAAACATTTTGATATGAAAGATATGGATATCGCAGACATTATACTAGGGATTAAAATAACTAGAAAGTCTGAAGGAATAATATTATCTCAATCTCATTATATTGAGAAAATATTAAATAAATTCAATAAATATGATACCAGTCCGCTTAAAATACCTGTAAATGTTAATCTACATCTTGCTAAGCAAACTGGGCAACCCATATCACAATTAGAATATTCACGTATAATTGGCAGTTTAATGTGTCATAAACTGTACCCGTCTTGACATAACATATGCTATCAATAAGTTAAATAGATTTACTAGTAATCCAGGTCCAAATCAATGGATAGTACTAGTAAGGGTATTACGATATCTACGATATATCCTAAATTTTGGATTACATTATACAAAATATCCCGCTGTACTAGAAGAATATAGTGATGCTAATTGAATATCTTTTTCAAAAGACACTAAATTTACTAGTGGATATATGTTCACCCTAGAAGGATGTGCAGTGTCATGGAAATCCTCAAAACAAACTTGTATAGCTCGGTCCACTATGGAATCAGAGTTTATAGCTTTAGATAAAACTGAAGAAGAAGCAGAATGGCTTCGAAATTTTTTGAAGGATATTCCATATTGGTCTAAACCTGTGTCTGCAAGGTATCCATTATGATAATCAATCAGTTATTTGCAGAGCACAGAATAAGATGTATAATGGTAAGTCTAGACATATACGTCGCAGACATAATATCATTAAGCAATTACTTGAAAATAGAATAATCTCTATTGACTACATTCAGTCAAAGAAAAACCTTGCGGATCCACTTACAAAA
Source organism: Areca catechu (assembly GCA_021397845.1). Taxonomy (NCBI): domain Eukaryota; kingdom Viridiplantae; phylum Streptophyta; class Magnoliopsida; order Arecales; family Arecaceae; genus Areca; species Areca catechu. Next base: position 20,491,468 of record CM038045.1, read on the forward strand.
AATTTACCGAGAGATCAAGTAAATTGTTTATCGAGGGGAATGGATTTAAAGCTTATAACAAATTAATCTTCATAGTGGATACTCAACCTAGTTGACTGGAGATCCCAAAATCTAGGTTCAAAAGAGATAACTAAATTATGAAGAGGTCAACGAAGCACTAAAGATGTCAATTTCTACTTATTCCTATGATAATCAGTGCTACCTGCTACCTGCTAGAGATACTAGGATAAGCATAGCTTTTAATGATTCTTATAACATAGAATATCATGTGGGGTATAGCAGGATACTCTTAATAAGAATCACCTATGTGAGTGTGAACTGGGCCAATTATATGAAAATTTTAAAAGCTTTAATTCTCTAAAGCACTCATAAAATCAGGAGTTGTTCAAGACTAAAATGAACACAACCATGAGAACCAAAATGAATGCTCGAAAAGAAATTGTGTGATTGTTATTGTTTTAGTTTACATCAAATGCTGAAAAGTACAAGACATCATGTTCACTTTCAGCAAGTAAACTCATTAATAAAACATAAAGGTTCAAAGCCACAAGCTACCTATCCTGATACAATTTTATTCCATTTACTCTCTTTTAAGTGTCTGCATATTCATTTGCATTTAAAATTTGTCTGTGGGGGATTGCTTTTGCTGATCTTTGATGATTTGAGTTCAATTTTCATTCATGTGGGGGATTGTTAGAAAATACCTTAAAATTGAATGAAAATTGAGGATACCCAAAATATCCTTTGGGATGAGAACTTTTAGTCCCACATGGAAGTTTGAAAAAGTTAAGACTGTATAAGAAAACATTTTTCCTTGCTCTTGCATTTAGGCTCACCATAGATGGAAAGCTCGAGAGTAATGCATAGCATCACCCGCGCACGCGTGTGCGACGGGCGACAAGGACGCAATGGATACTTTATAGGCGCACTTTGTACTTCGCACGTGCGCATCGTCGCGAAGAGCTTGAGGAGTCTTTAAATTTTTCCTGATCAAATGGATCAGATGGTCAAGATTGATTGAATCAAGATCGTAGGCTAAGTTCATCAGTTGATCACGATGATGTAGATCAATGGTTGATTGTGGAATGATCACAACGATCAAAGCATTGTAATGATCGGCAAATCAGTTGATCATGAGATAACTGATCACGCATCCGTTCACAGATCAACGTATCCAGAGGCGTTGATAGCGTGATCTAATGATCACGGGTGCCATTGGATCATGAAATGACGTATTGAGAAGTGCGCTGATCGCGTGATCTACAGATCACGATACAAATTAGCATATCATGGCTTCCGATAGGCGTATTGATCCAGATCACGGTTGAGGAAAGGCATATTTCACTACGAAACGTCTTATCAAGCCATCGGTTATTCCCTCCGATCAAATCTGAAATTGATCAGACGGTGCAAATCGATCCTAAGGGGTTGCTTCCAAGGAGCTTCTTAAGGCTATAAATAGATCCTTGTTCCTCATTCATTTCATCCAATTTCTTTCCTTCTCTTAGGCATTCGCATACTCTGAATAACAGAGTATAGCTATAGTGCATATAAAAGAGATAAAAGCATTCCTGGTTCAAATTTCTGGTGAAAAGTAGTACTGCTTTCACCAGAAGAAGACCGTTGTATCTTGGAAGACAATCATTATACACCATAAGCATCATTACGGGACGAAATTGCCTTAAGGACATAGAGTGTAACTCTAGACTCGGTCTTTTCAAATAAGTAGCCAAAATATTACAAACAGAACCTATGTCACTCCACCACTTGGAGTTAGTGGTTTAATGACTCACAAGCCATATCATATGAACGATGTTGTGGCTAGCCCATGAATTTGATTAAGAATTGGCAACACTCAAAGTCCCCTTCTTGGTAGGGGCTGTCAATCATGAAGGATGAAATAATGATATTTCTTCTTGAAATTAATTTATAAAAGTAACAAAGTATCTACACCACAAATTTTGTAATTAGAAAACTTAATAAGTTTAGCCTATTAAAGTAGTGTTCTGAGTGGAATCATAACATAAATTTTTATAACAAATTCACAGCACAGTCAAATAGATGCACATGAGTAGTATTTTTTTTTTTTTAAAGCAAAGAATAAAGCATATTCTTTTCAATCTACTTGAATCATTTAGAGCTCTATTTTAATTTAAGATTTGAATCATGATTTAAAAGATTCTTATAAGAGCACAATAGACTTGTTGAACTTGCATGAATAAACAGTACTCTAAGTAGGATTTTTCAACAAAGGACATAATTTCCAAATTCCAATTAATAGGTCCATGGGCACGGGAAGGTTCCATAGAATGTTTAGATATTTAAACTGACATCTAAGAATCCGACTCCATCTGATTCAGCCTATAGCATAAAGAGATTCAGATTTTAATTTTGGGTATTTGTCTGTCTTCAATCCATCTACTAGAGCTGTACTAAGAATCTTAGTCCTTCTTTGTAGTAGCCTCGAATTTTTCAGGATCTGCCACAATGCTAGCTATGTGTAGAAGCATTACCATGCATAAAATCTTTTAACCATGTCATGGTGAGAAGGTACCTTGGTCTCTAGAAGGAAAAAAGAATTTACCTATTTCACTATCTACCCAAGCCCTTTTCAAAGCTACTATGCTCCTATGTGTTCCACAGTGTTGCCTCTCCGTGAGAAAGAACCTTTATCATGCAGTACAAATGATACAAGTTCCTTAACTTGGCTCTCTTTCAAAATCTAAATCATATAGGATGTACTATCTTGTGGAGCTCATAAAATACTAATCTCAAACTTCTCTCAAATAAGGATTAGGTAGGATGATTCCAGTCTGCATTAGTGACCTGCATATGCAATGCCGGTTAAGGTGCACTGGAGCTCCCAGGCTAGAGGCACACCACCCAGAGTTCATATTATGGTAGCAGGGATACATTTGGAAGATTACTTCTTCAAGTCGTTTACCAAGATACAAATACCATTTCGCTATGCTGATTCTGTATACCAATCCCCTTCCATGTATGTTAATTGACCATAACATGGAACACCAAACACACATCCCATATGCCTATTGCTAAAGCACTCACACACTGACCTGAGTCTTCAACACCCTCTACCATTTCTTTGAGGGAAACACCCTCTACACATTTAGCCAGACCCATAAAGCATGGCTTTTCCTTTTTTTTTTTTTTTAAAAAAAAAAAAGGAGACTTGCCGGTAAGATTGTTGGAGTAATGGGCACCAATATCCAGCAAGAAACCTAATTAAATTAAACAACATTGTAGAAAAGACTCCTTGCAACTGCATTATATAAACTAGTAAAACTATAACCAAAAATAGCGCTCTTAGCCAATATAACATTGAAGGTATGAAAGATCAAGCAACCAGATACAACCTAGATGGACAATCGATCAGCAAGGGAACGTGCAATGTACGATTCAAAAACTAATATTCCAAAGTCAAAAACCTGTCAGCCCTCTAAACGCATCCTTTCCATCCAGGTGAGCACTCTGATGCAAGGTGCAGCATCCAAAAGAATATATGATAATGAGGTAGACGAGGAAAATGGTGGTGTTCGTTGCCGTCTCCTTCCAGTCATGCTTGATACTGGCAACAGTTTCGGCCTTGCAAGACTGACAGTCATAACAGAGAATGGAAGGATCATTTTTCCATGTACTGCAGTCAGTGTCGTTCAAAGTGGAGTTGGCTGGGTTAGTCCAGACAGTGACACTCTGGAAGATGAATCCACATTCTGTGGGTGGAAGGCAGCATCCAGACTGTAGAAAGAAAAGCAGACGAGGATGTAGAAATTGAATTAAAATTAGCCTGCCTTGAAAAACTTCAACAATATGGTATGTATGAAAACATTGAGTAGCTTACCCAGAAAAACCAGAGTACTGAAAATCACAGTCAGCACACATAATTATTGATGGATCGAGATGATAAATTTTCTTTTTTGATAAAGAGGAAAGAACTTAGCCTAGAGATTCTAACTTAAGACCAAAAATCTTTAATTAGATAAAATAAGGGGAAAAAGAAAAGCTAAAAAGATAGTTAACAAGCATTGTATTAACAAACTAAGAAAATTACAGTGCAAGTGCTCAAGTACATGAAGGGCATGCCTTATATACTCAACTCAACTAGCTCATGTAGGGCATATGTTATAAAATACTAAATAAAGAAGGGCATGCCCTTTATTTAACAAAAAAAGTAAGGACATGAGTGGACCTAAGCACATAAATGTGCAGATAAACTCGGATTCATACAGTGATAAAATGATGTTCAACACCTGCTTAAAAGCAGCTGACAGTTCCAATAGCCCGTAAGACCTAAGAACTAAATAGCGTGGCCAGGATACATCATTTTGACTGTTTTGTTTAAGTCTTAGATGCATATCCTTTCATAAAGGCACATGTCAAAATTTTGTTCCCGTTCTGGTGTCGGAAAACATTAAGACAACCATACACATGTTTCTAAAGCTAACTCTCTGTATAGCTGCATGACATGGAATTCCAAGTACAGCGTAAAGTGGAACTTTGGGGGTCTATTACATTAGCAAAAAGCAGCCAATGCTCTCAAAATAAACGCTTTGTTATAAAGATAGTTTCATGGAAGTCAATGGAAGGCTTTGAAAACCAAAGAATAACATTCATATATATGTGAAACAAAAGCAAATGCTGAATCGCTGATTGCTTTCAACATACAAATGAAGTCTAAATGTTCCAAATGCAATTTTTGTAAGATTAGCTTGTAATGGGAAAAAAATGAACTATTCGTTGGACAACGCCCCTTAGCTCTAGATAGAGCTTGGAAGCCTCTAGATAGCACTTGGAAGCAATGTATGTAAGGATGCATGTTCCCAAAGGACTAAAGAATTGTGAAGTGAAACGTAAAAGTGTCTGCTCTATAAGGTTGCGTTTGGTAGACGGTAAGTTATCCAGATTACCGGTAATTTTAAATTGGGCCCATCAGATAACTTTGTTTGGTATTTTTTAAACCGGTAATCTATGTTGTAGTGGTAATCTGGATTATCTCTCATGTTGCAATCCAGATTACCTCAGGAAGACATGGCTATTCAGATTACCGGAGATGTAGTAATTTGATATTTTTTATTTTACAAAATTATCATGTCCCTTTCGCTTCAGCGAACATTTCTCTTCTCCCTCTCATCTATATCCTCCAGGTATTGTTGGGATCTCTTCTTAAATCTATATTTTATTTATAAAAATATAATTTTTATATTTTAGCTATTTATTAAAAATATAATTTAAAAAATTTATATTATTAAATATAAAATATAATATGTTTATATTAAAATTAAAAAATTAAAATTATTTTTTATAATAAATAAATGTAAAAAAATTATATATAATCTTTTAATATACTAAGTAATATATTAAATTTATATAGTTATATTATTAATTTAAAATAATAAATAATCTTTTATTTTATTTTATTTGTAATATTAGAAATTAGAATATTTTAAAATATATATTATATAACAATAGAGTGTCATATAGATAATTTAAATTATATATTACATTTTATAACATAACATAATATATATTTTATTATATTAAATATAGTATATATATTATATAATATATATATATAATATTATATAATACATTATTAACTATATAATTTTTATATAGTTACATTATAAAATATCAAATAATATAATACTATATTACATTATAAAATATTAAATAAATTTATATTAATGCAATATTATATTACATTATTATATTATATTATATTATATTTTTTAAAATTTGATTTAGGAATATTTTAGAATTTTGAGCTTAGATTATAAAACACAGTAATCAATCTTACTAATAGATTAGTAGTGTATACTAAATACAGTAATCAGCATTACTGATAATCTATCCAGTGATAATCTAATCCAGATTATTATGATCCATCTATCCAGTGATAATCTATCTTGGAAGTAATTCAGATTATCAATCAGATTTTCTGGGGACCTACTAAACGCAACCTAATATTAACTTCCAAAAGTAAAAAAAAAAAGGATGACTAAACATTAATTAAGTGAATGTTGATGAAGTATCGTAGCCACGTGAGAGCGCTTTTCAAAAATTTTAGATCCACGCATCAAACAAACTTTTTTTTTTTTTTTTTTTTTTGATGACTTACGAAACGGAAGAAACATAAAACGATCCACTGAAACACAATATCCATACGCAAAAGAAATTTCGAACAGCTGATAATGACGACGACAACGACGACAATAATAACCAAAACCCACGTTAGCCTCTTGTGCAAATGTGCCATTTCAAAACCCTAAACTCCAATACCAAGAAGAAACTGCTTCCCTCATAAATCTACAAAAGAAAAAAAAAAAAAAAAAAAAAAAGGAAAAGATAATCCTCTGACAAGCGGAAGCCCCCCTTGGAGATACCCGAAAACCCTAAAATGCACCACAATCTAACATAAAACCCAAACTAAGTTTCCTGAACCGAACAATTAGTTAAAATAATAATAATAAAAAAAAGAGACCGTAATCAATCTTCAGGAAAAAAAGATGGATTATTTTTTCCAGGAAAAGACATCAGGTTCAGATTTTTATCTATAAAAAAAATTAAAAATAAAAAAAAGAAGCACCTGAATGTGTGTGATCGATAAATCGTTGAAATCGTCCATGCTCTTTGGGTCGTCCTCCTGCAAAATCCGGCACTCGGGGCTCCTCCGGACGCAGCTCAGGGTCCTGGCCCAGTTATTGTCGCCGGCGAGCCTTTCCTCGCGCCACTGGGAGTAGTCGTCGCCGGTGAGGACGAAGCCGAAGACGGTAAGACCGCAGAGGGCGAGGATGAGGACAAGCATGGCGAGGAGGGAGAACCAGAAGAGGTGGGTGGCGCGGAAGCACGCGGCGGCGGTGGCGGCGAGGCTGGCGACCATGAGGACGGCGGCGACGGCGATGACGGGGCGCTGGACGACGTTGTCGCAGTCGGAGAGGCCGATGTCTCCGACGAGGATCGAGAGGGAGAGGAGGAAGGCCACGAAGTTGACAGCGCCCAAGAAGCGGTGCCCGACGGCCATCGCTTCCGGAAAAGAACGTCGCGGGAACGAGTGGCGTGAGGGCGGGGATTTAATAATAATAGAATTTACAGCTCTCTGGGAGTTTTTGAAAACAAAGTTGTCGTTGTCTCCGGCGTCAGGTGGTGCGGAGCGAATCGCACCCGCTAAAACCCATCCAGAGTCCCACCGGACTCCACCTTATTTTTCAGTTTGGATTCAAGGATTTTTTTTATAAATAATATCTTTTAAAAATAATATTATCAAAATATGATGTTTCTAATCAATTTTATCAAACTATTATTTTTTAAGGTCGCGGGTTCCTTCTTCTTTTTTTTTTTTTTTTTTTTTTTTTTTTTTTCCGCTACCTGTAGAAGATATCTACATTTTCAAAAAAAAAAATATAGATAGAACCTGCATCTTCTAAACCAACAAAAAAAAAAAAAAAAAAAAATTAAGATGGAGGCTCTATCTATATCAACTTGCACCTTCTAAATCAATTAAAAAAAAGATGGAGACTCTATCTGTATCAACTTGCACCTTCTAACTCAATTAAAAAAAAATTCATTCTCTAAATGAATCTTGATTAAAAAAAAAAATAAAGACTCGAAGATGCAAGCTCTACCTGTGTCTTCCAAACAAAGCCTCCTAAACCTCTCTCTCAAAAATAATACTGGGTCTCATAAATGCACCATCTTTTCATCAATTTTTAACCTAATAAAATTAAAAATAACATAATAAAATTATAAAATATTTAAAATAATAAAATAAAATATTAATATATGAAATATTTAAAAAATATAATAAAAAATTAAAAGAAGCCGTAGGTAAGGTGAAAACCGTAGGTCATACCTATAACTTTATCTTATTCCTGCATCTCAATTTTTAAAATAAATAATTAAAAATATATAACTAAAATCATAAATTATTATCTTAATAATAATATAAAATATTAACATTATAAAATAAATTTAATATAATATATAATAAATATTATAAAATTATAATAAATATATAAATATATCATAATATATTATATTATATATTATATTAGAAAATATAATAAATATTTTATAACATAATACAAAATTTATAATTTAGTCGATGCCAGTCTAGTCGCCAGTCTAATCGCCAATTTTGCGGGTCGGTGCCAATTCAGCTATCAACCGGTGCTAATCTAGTCGCCAGTCCAATCACCAGGTTGATACCAGTCCGGTAGCCAATCTGGTCACCAACCCGGTGCCAGTTCGATCGACTCGGACTGGCACCATCTTGGCGACCGACTGGCTATTGGACCAGTAGCTGGACAGGCGATTGGACTGGCGATGGGATCGATGGCCAGATGGGCGACCGAACAGGGGTCAGACGGGTGGCCAAACCGGTGACTGGATCAGCGATTGGACCGATGACCGGAGCTATGGCTGGTCCCCTGGCCAGATCGACACCGAACTGGTGGCCGGACCAGTGGCAAGACCGATGGCTAGACGGTGGAAGACGATGGCCAGACTAATGTAGGACCTGGCACGGTCGAATCGTGACCAGACTAGTGCTCGGTCGATGGCTGGCCAGACCGGCAACCGGACGACGAGCGGCCCGGTTCGGCGTTCGGGTGAGCGGCCCGGATCGATGGCCGAATCGGAGATTGGTGTGGAATGGGCAACCGGATCGGCAGCCAAACGGGTGGCCGAATTGGCGACCGGACTAGCGATCGGACCAGTTACCGGAACGACGACCGAACTGGAGGTCGGATTCTATCACCAATCCAATCTAGTCACTAGTCTGGTCACTGATTGGATCATTTCTAATATAATTTATAATTTATATATTATTATATATTATTATTATATTTATTATATATATATTGAATTTTATTTTTAATGGTAATATTTTATATTATTATTAAGATAATAATTTATGACTTTAGTTATATATTTTTTAAATTTTTAAAATTTTATTTTAAAAATTGAGGTACAGAATAAGACGAAGTTTTATGTCCCGTGGCTTTACTTTACTGTAGTTTTTTTTAATTTTATTTTAAAATTTAAATTTTATTATATTTTTTTAATTTTGTTAGGTTAAAATTGATGAAAAGATTGTGCATTTAATGAAGATGCAGTGATAGTATTGAGAGGGGGGTTTGGTTTGGAAAAAGCCGGTAGAACTTGCATTTTCAAGCCTTTTTTTTATTTTTTTTATTTTTTATGAGATTTGTTAGGAAATGAAATTTTTTTAAAGTTGATTTAGAAGATGTATGTATGACATGCGTCATCAATTTTTTTATAAAAAAAAATAGAAGACGCGGATAGAACCTACATTTTCATTTTTTTTTTTTTTTGTGTTTAGAAGACGCAGGTTCTACCTGAGCCTTCTAAGAACTTGCACCTTCTCTTAGAAAATACAGGTATAACCTGCGCCTTCTACTTATACTTTCTCTTAAAAATATAAGTACAATATGCACCTTCTACTTGCACCTTCTTTTAAAATGCAGGTACAACCTACACCTTCTACCTGCACCTTCTCTTAGAAAATGCAGGTTCCGCATCTTCTCTGGTGGCAAAAAAAATAGGTACACATGATCCAAAAATGATAGTTTGATAAAATTGATTAAAATATCATATTTTAATAATATTATTTTAAAAAATCATGGATTCAAATCCGATAACATTAAATAATAGAACAAAGGCCACAATAATCCAATCATTGATGTGATCTATTATTTTTAAAATTATTTATATATAAAAATTATGTAATTTGGAGAGTATATCATCTAGTCAAAAATATAATAATATAAATTAAATTAAATTAATATTTTTTATCATTATATATATAATTAAAATTAAATTATATAATTTATTTTAATATATAAATAATTTTTAAGTAGTAAACCATATCCAATAATTTAGGTCATCCATGATCCAAATTTACTTGATCTCATTCAAATCTACTTTTATATTGTTGTACTCAACCGATTTTTTTCCGAATTGCACCGGTGCTGATGGGCTTCCGGGAGATCGAACGACCCATTTGTGTGAGGGCCGACTAGTTTGCTCCCGGCTAACCTACTGAAGCAGAGGTCCGGCCGACCGACCGATCCATTCTACTAGAAGGCCGACCGACCGATCCATTGGAGTAGAGGTCCGAACGACCCACTTTCGTTGAGGTCCGATCGGTCTGCTCTCCCAGAAGGCTTGACGGATGTTCTCCCTCGGCCGGGCCACGACCCGTCTGTTGGGTCCGACCGACTCATCCTCACTTAGGAATAACTCGAAGGCTCCAGAAGCCCTTTCCAGCTGGTACCTGAATTCTGTTTATAACGGACACCACAAACGTGACCATGTCCTGGTGCCACCTGACCATTATCCTGATTCTCTTAGGGATAAATCGGACATTCTTAACTATCCTCTAACAGAATTTGGCAGCATTCTATACCTATTTAAGGTGACCAGGGGACCTCGATTTGGGCTAAGTACTCTCTCCCTTTTCCATTCGATATCTTCTAAAATTCCTCCATTCTGTTATTCTCAAGCTCTCGCTGACTTAAGCATCGAAGTGTCCTCGTCGGAGCCGCCGGCCCTCAGGAACTTTGTTGCAGGTACCGGGAAAGGAGCGCTTCAGCACAGCCGACCGAGCCCGGTCCGGGAGCAACGTATCAACATATATATTATAAAAAAAATTTATTAAATTAAATTAATATAAATAACTATATTTTAAAATATAAATAATAAAATATTATAGAAGTCAAGAGAGAGAGAGAGCTAATTAGTCTGTCAACTTTATACTTATCTCAAACAGCGATTTTCATTTCATTCACTACAGTGAATCTGGGCTTTACCGACGCTTTTTTTGACGTTTCCCGACGCTTTAAGCGTCGCTAAATAATCTCCCGACGTTTTGTAAAGCGTCGTTAAAGCGTCGCCTATGCAATGAAAAAAAGCGTCGTAAATCTAGCGATGCTTTAAAGCGTCGGCATTTAGCGATGCTTTAAAGCATCCTATTTGAGTAATCTTTGACAGTTTCATTATCTTTTTCATTCTGAAATTCTCAAAGTCTATAATTTAATATTTCTAGTTTTTTCTGATCCTTAGAACTCATTCTGCAATGTAGTCCATGCTTCCTTGGCTGACTTGGCTACAACTATTCTTGGAAAGATAGATTCTAAAATAGATGAATGTATAAGATGAGAGGTTTTTATCTCCGGCTGCACTTTCTTTATTTTGCATCTTCTCCTCTCTCTATAGGCACTGTTATTGCATCTGGTGGCATAAAGCTGTTTCTACTATCTTCCATAGATTATATGTCATAAAAAAGCTCTGACTCTTACAACCCAGTAATCATAATTCTCTTGTGTGAATATGGTAGAGCAGGCAATGATACACTGGTTATAGAAGGAGAAATAAAAGTTCTGGATGAGGTGGATGCGAAAGTTGGTGGATTAGACATGATTGGAATAAATAATTTCGGAATGGTGTTTGAGATTTGTTTAGGCCACTAAGGTCAATAGAGGCTCTAATACCACTCTTAACTTCTTGGGACTAAGTGTATATGGAGAAGTTGTATATGTAACAGGGTAGAAAGAAAGAATGAGAAACTTCCTTTTATTTATCAAGTGATTTACATCCTTTTACCATTCCCATACATGTAGTGATATTTATAATAAGACCTTACAATGAGTTTAGTCTTTCCCAGGTAGATGACTCTTGGAAAATTGTAAATACCTCTTAAAAAATATAACTAAATAAATGATTCATAAAAAATATAAACATTTTATGGGAAATATAAGACTTTTTAAATTGTATACAGAAGATTAAAAAGCTTCGATCTTCGAGTCATATATTTTAGGTCAACTTCACTTTTGTAACAGTTACATCTTGAGGTCAAGGTATAAAAATGCAATACTTGAATTATGTTGATGAAGCATAAAAGGCAAGCGAAGCTTCCTCTATTTTTTTTTTTTCTTTTCTTGAAAATTTTAGTATTCATATTAGGCTTTTTTTTTTTTTTAATGTAAAAGAAGTCATCCCATTGGGAAGACAACAAAAGAAGTTCATCGACAAGAACTACCATGATTCATATGGTCAGTGGCGGACCATACCAACTTTTCTAGGAAGAGCCAAAAAATATTAACTTATCATTACTCTCTTACCAGTTGTTCCCAAATTTCATCTAATCAACTCAAATCATTCAAAATATTAATTACATTTACTTTATCATGCCATAACCTTCACATATTTTATGTTTTTCCATATTGTTTAGCATTTCAACTCAAAAAAAAAAAAAAAACTGTTATCGGAACTTCTCTTTTAAAAAAAAATCCATCTTAATATAATAAGGAATGTTGTACCAAAATTATTAGACTAAGTGGCTTACCGTTATTACTGAGTAAAATTTTAGAAGAGGACCAAGAGGCTGTTGTTACGGTGGTGCCGTCGGCTCCGGCGTCGCCGCGTTGAACTACGAGAGGAACCGAGGAAGAGTCGCCGCCGAAGAGAGGAGACAACAGATGGCCGGGATGTGATTTAGGGTTTTTAGGCTTCGAGATTTTGGAAGCAGAAAGAGATAGCTGGGGTCGGCTGTCGACGAAGGAGATGGCAGGTGGGGTGGTGCCGCAATGGGTAGGGGCAGCGGGTGCCCTGACAGGGGCACCGATGGTCGACGGGTGGGATTTAGTTGGGCTTCAGGATTTTGGAGGAGACTACTGGCTGCTGCGGTGGCCATTAGCGAAGAGATATGCGACAGGTGGGCTGGCATCATGATGGGTGGGGTCAGCGGGTGTCGTGTCGAGGGCGGCCGCCACCGGTGCAATCTGGTTTGGACTTCAGGATTTTGGAGGAGAAGGAGATGGCAGTCGGCTGCGCCTCTTAGATTCATCATTTATTTTTAACAAATTTTTTTGGTACATGAAGAATTTTTTTTATTGATTTTTTCTCTGTTTATTTTTATTTTTGAAGTCTCTTTACTGATTTTTAAGAATTATTTTTAAAAATTTAAGGAAGATCAAATACCAATTTTATATTAATTTATCTTAAATAAAGTAGACTAATTACTAATTTATAAAAAAAAAAAGAAAAAAAAAAAGAAAAAAAAGGCTCCCCGCAGTCCGCCCCTGCATATAGTTAGACAAACCAATATTGGAACCAATAAATAAAGTAAAGAACCCAACATGGCGAATCCAAAGTTTCGTTGAGTTATTTCAACAGAAAAGAACACTAAAACCTGCAAATTAAATCAAGCTGATAGTATAAAAAAACAACATGGTCTCTCATCTCTATTGTCGTACCAATAGGTTTCGCTTTTGCCTGAATTCCTAGCCTCCCTTTTGTCAAAGAATAAAGAAAGCTTTTCCCTGAATTAATTAAATCAACACCTATCTTTATAAGGGAATCAAGAGCCAAAATGCACATCAAGAAAAAAAAAAAAAAAAAAAAAAAGGGCACGATAGCAATCCCTAGCAAAAGAGTCAATATAAAGCGATTGACTGTAGCATAGAAGTCACCACAGAAAGAATTTCGAACCATAAATAAATGTAAGCAAAAATCCACAATCTCCACTATTTCACTGGTTGGGATGAGCGAACCGGTCAAACTTTCACATTTACAAACCCTAAGCAGGGGTGATAAGAAAACTAGCCTAGAAATGTCAAAATGGACCGTCGTCTACGGGCCTGCCCATTTAGCCTTGAAATCCCTGGTCCAATTAACAACTGGATTTTTTTGCCTGGCCCCTATAGTCCATAGGCTGAACCGAGTTAGGACCAAATCAGCACATAGACCATAAAAAATTTCTATTATAAAAAATAAATTTAAATATTAAAAGAGCCAGGTCCTATTCTTTCTCTACTCCGATTTGTCTAAATAGTGAATTTCACATGAAACATTTTGGGTTAGGATTTCTGGCAAGGAAAAAAGAAAAATTGATGGTAACAAGAGGAAGGAGAAGAGAAGCAATGGTGTCAGTGTTGAAAGAATTAATGGGATGCGGCGAGCTAATGACAGCAAACACGGGCGATAAGTCCTTAATCTTTTTTTTTAATTTTTCTCTCAACAGACTGAATGCAGATTGAGGTTAGGGGGGTGCTAGCTTGCCGGCAAAGCTGGGTCTTCTTCCTCCTCCACCTCATCCGAGATCGAAGATCCTTGTTTTCTTTGTAATGTCGGATGTTGGATCTCCAACTCTGCCCTATGAAGCCATTCCCAGCTCCTGTCAGTCCCGGACTCCCGTGGACTTTGGCTTCCTTCGTGCCCTCCCCCTTGGCAGTCCCGCCTCCTCTATGCTTCCCCCTTCTTCCCCCGATATTGCCTCCTAATATTTAGTAGTTACCATTAATTTCCCCTTTTATTATACCTATCTTAGTCTTTCTCTCTCCTAAATTTCTGGTGGGCTAGCTCAGTCCTAACCCAAGGCCCATGTAGAACCAAACTACACTAAGTTTTCACAGCTCATTTGTCAAAACTAGGCTTGGTTCAACTTGGCCCATATAATCTCATCCCATGTGAATTAGGACCAAGGTAGGCCATGTTGATAGACTACTTTCTCTAACAAAAATCGACCAGTCGAAACAACCAAGCAAAATGCTCTGAAAAAACTGAACTTGCCCTAGGCAGCTGCCCTAAACTCATAAAGGCATAAAAAAGGTTCGCGCACTTGTTGCTGTTCGGAACGCTGGCCTAGTTGTCGGAGCTGGTGATCCTGCGGGCCACCTCCGTCTCGGCGGCCGCCGGCAGACATCCCCAACATCGAGTTTGTCTTTTTTTTTTTCTTTTTTTTTTTCTTTTTTTTTTTCTGGTGAGTCTTGGGTAGGATCGGACGGAGGAGTTGATTGTGATTTGTGTCAACAAATTCAAGATCGAACTTACTTGCGTAAACCTGGATGGTAGGCAGTGTCCTAATCTAACCAATTCCTCCGACATTTTGTTTGACATCCTGCTCTTCTTCCATACATATACGGGTAGAGGTAGGAGGGGCTAGCCTTTGCACACATGAAGATCCAAAATCAAGCAAATAATGTCATTCCTCGGTCGCACGATAACCTTTACCCAAGTCATAAGCTGATCCCCCTCCTCTCAACACCAATTTAGCAATCACCACACACGGATGCACCAAATACTGGTTCAACCGCAACAGCCAGTCAGACTTCATTGTCGATATTTCCCTTTCTTTCCGGAACCGAATTTTATTAAGAGTATATGAAAGAATGGCATCAGGATAATAGAGTTCTGTGCACCAAAAGCAACCGCAATACCAAGTGATAGTGAACAGTGATGTAGAATAAGGAGTGCCAGCTGCTTATATATATAAACTCAACTGGATAACCTAAAACCAATATAATGATCCCAACATAACATGAAAAAGATGAAAGATAGTAGTAAGTGTAGATGTCCTAAGCTAAAATCCCAGAAAAGAAGTCAATAACATCCAGAATGTACAACGGAAAAAAGAACTAGGAAAAAAAAAAAAAATCGAAAACTAGTAGCAGCTGGAGAAGAGGTCTCATCGAATCCTCTGCTGGCCCTCTATGGGTATCCTTTCCATCCGCCATAAGCATCGTCCCGCCTGTTGTTCCTGAAGGCACAGCATCCGATGGAGTAGACAATGACAAGGAAGACAAGGACTATGATGTTTATGATCGCAACCTTCTTCCAGTCATTCTTGATGTTGTCCAGCACACCAGCCTTGCAAGATTGGCAGTTGTAGCAAAGGACGGAAGGATCGTTACTCCACTCATTGCAGTCTGTGTTGTTTGAGGTTGAGGTGCTGGATTTAATCCAGAATGTTTCATTCTGATACTTGAAGTTACATTCTAACGGTGGCTTGCAGCATCCAGACTGAATAAAGAAACGCATATAGATGCCATAAGGTTTAATTAAGTAGACCAAGAATCAAAAATCATCAAAAAGAAAAAAGAAAGAAAAAAAAAAAGAAGCTAGAGCAAGATCATCAAGAGATGCTAAGCAAATATAAGACAATACCAGTAATGTAAAGTAAAAATGGAGCAGTGCAAATTTCAATCGTGATTCCTGATTGTAATGGACCACTAGGCGATATATTGTTTTAGCAGGCACTGAAAAAAAAAAAAAGCACCTTTGGAATATTAAAATGAAGACCACCATGCTCTTATAAGATAAGAGGAACACAACCGAACTGATAAAGTAACATGCTTTCTGTTATGTAAAGCAGCAAAAAAAGAGTGCCCGGGCACATGAAGAGAAAATGTTCTAAAATTGTAAATTACTAATTAAAAGATTAACCTGCTCTCTATTCAATATGCAAAACAAAAACAGGACAGAAGCACTACCATCTGGATATAAAATATATAAGATCACACTTTGTAATTGCAACGAAAAGGTTCGTCTTTACATTATAAAGCTAGAGAAAATTAAGTGTAGTAACCCTGATGCATTATTTTTGCATTCAAATCCCCATGTTCAATCACCCACCACTTATGCTTCAATAAAGGGTAGGTGATTGACAATAACTCGGAACCACACATTTTCCAGTGCAAGCTAATTCTGAAAAAAACAATTAAGTAGACCATGATAGAAGGTATTTTATTAAGTTGCATACTTGAAACTCACAAAACATGCAGATATCAAAAAAGGTGGGGTGGGGGTGGAAGCAGATCACGAAGAAAAATCCAGATGGAATTGAGATGGATCTGGATATAATAAAGAACTGAGGCAAGAAACTTCATGGAAAGTTTACAAAAGCAGTGCATGGTAAGCCAGCCCCATGATTGACCACACATGGTCAAACAAACCAGAATCCAAGGAATTGGAATTTGGAACCATCAACGAAGAAAGAAGATAAAGAAAGCTAGCAAATTTAGTCACAAGTCTAGTTAAACTGTTAAACATTGGAAGCAAACACAACATTTCTCCGCAAGGAGGAGGTAATATTTCTCTGCAATCTCTATAAGAATATTTGGATTTACTAACAACCCCTAAAACAAGAAACCACAGATGATGATTGAACCGAAAGACAGGTTAAAAGATTCTCTCTGCAACTTACCCTTGCAATCAGTTTCAATTTTTTTTTTTTTTTTTTAAATAGGAGTTGATGAAAAGGCACCTACTTTCTCAATCCAGTCAGCATCATCTACATTTTATCTTTTGGATGGAAAGAAAAAAAAATCTTAATATCATGAAAACAAACTGACTGATAAATTGCCTAGAAAACTTTTTTTTCCTAGAAAAATCCAATTTCTCATTTGGTTGTTCTAATAGAAAGTTGACAAATTTGAAACTTTCATTCCAAATTTGAATAATTTCCTTTTTTCCACGGAAAAGTGGTAGTTTCCACTTTCCTTTTCTTTAGATCTAATTCCTACCAAAAGTAATTGCAGTTAGCGAAAGAGAGGGCAAACTGAAAAGTGCCTCTTTCCAACCGTCTAGAACGATAAAGAGATAAGAAGACGTCCTGCAGTTACTGATTGTCTAAAAGACGAATTAAATTAATGAAAGCCGAACATGGAGTCCAAACGAACATGAATCACTTGATACAATAACCAAAATCCGTAATTTTTTTGTGTTTTTAAGAAAGAAAGATCGAAAAAAGAAGGATCCCAAGAAAAAAAGAGCACTAAAAAAAACTGGAACCAGGGTGAAAAATATAATCAAGAGAACCCCAAACCGGCGAACTAATGGAAAAATTATACCAAGCAAGACCTAAAATTTCATCACTCTGAGAAAACCGCTTAAAAAGATCTTATACCAACCCAGACCCAGGATTTCATCACGATCCAATCAAGAAGCCCAAAACCAGCAGAGAAAACTGATTAACCTATAAAAAAAGAGAAAAAAAATAAATTTACTGTTCCAATTAGTATACCTGAATGGGGGAGAGGTTGTCGTTGAGGAACTGATTGAAGGTCTGGTTCTTCTCCAGCAAACTCTGGCAGACCTTGCTGTCCTTGAGGCAGCTCTGGATCTTGGCCCAGTTTTTGCCGTTGTTGACCCTCTTCTGAAGCCAGTTGGAGTAGTCCCCGAGACGGTACTCCTTGAAACCCTGGCCGGAGACGGCCTTACCGGCGCCCTTGTTCGTGACGACGAAGGCGAAGATGGTGAAGCAGAAGAGAAGGACGATGAGGAGGAACATGACGAAGAGATAGACCCAGAGGAGCCAAGAGACGCGGCAGCAGGCGCCGACGAGCCCCGCGAGAGAGACGACCATCAAGAACACGCCGACGGCTATCACCGGCCCCTGGAGGAACTTCTCGCAGTCGGTGCTCCCCCTCGTCGCCAGCCATATCCCGCTGCCGAGGATCGGGATCGACAGGAGGAACGTCACAAAGTTGAGGATCCCGATCAGGTTGTTGCTCAGCCGAAACATCTTCTTGATTCCTTCTTCACGTTGCTCCTGAACCCACCGCGGAGGACCAGAACTCAACGGGTTGCGGGGAGGGGAGTAGAGAGAGAGAGAGAAGGATGAGGTGAAAGGGTCACACAAAGGCGGGGCATAAATAGGTAGTAGATAGCGTTAGCGTGGAATTGGGGAAGGCCGCGTGGCATTTTTTTAGGTTAAAGCGCGTACTCGGTTTTAGGGTTTTGCCGTCTATCTCTAAACAGGAAGCAGCCTTCCACGTGACGCACGCGTATGCCGGTTTCCAGGCAAATGAGATCTCGGTTGAACGGTTATGTTGAGCGTTTGGATGGCTTTGTAGTGTAACGGGACAATTGGCCTGGGCTATTTGCACCAGATAGCTAAGGCTGAGGTCATCGACTGTGTCAATATAAAAATTTTTCAGCTAGTTTTAATGGACGATAGGACATCAAGCGAAAGGAACCAGTACAGCGATGGTTTGATTAAGTAATAAAACATACATGAATAAAAAAATAATCAATTACAGATACAGATACACAATAATTTTTTTTTTTAATAAAATATGTTGATCCTGAATCTTTCTCGATCGAATCGAGTGATTCTTTCGCTGGACCACCGTCGATCAGATCCTGCAAAACAGATTCCTGACCAGAAATCTTTCGACGGGGAACACTCCGATGCCAAAGTCAAAGAAAACTCAGGCAGCAGCAGAATGGAGAGTTCAGAAGCAGAGAGGAAAATGAGAGAATTCGAATATCTGAGAATGAGTTCAAAACTTACCTCGAGTGTCCCCTCTTACCAGTATTTATAGGCTTCAATCGTAACTATTTACGGTCATGCAAGTTGACAAATACAACTACTTCATAACTATAAGTAGTGGCGGTCGGATAATCAGTTATTTCGAAGCTTATCCATTCTGAGGATTCCAACCATGTGGACGGTTGCAGCAGCCAGAACAGAGTTGGCTCTCCTAAGAGTGAAAATGCTCATATGCTTAATATGCCTCTTTTCTTTTAGAGTAGATCGAAGTGTAGCTAAATATTTTCTTTAGTAGCGCTCCTAAAGAGAATGTTAGATACATGCCTCAAAGAAGACTTTTTGGAAATAATGAAAGTAAATACTTACAGTTCGGAAAATGAGATAATACACTCTTCGGATTATAATGAAGGAGTAAAACCGAAGATATTGATTCATTAGGCATGGTCTTCGGATCAAAAACAATGATGCGAAGCCGAAGACATAGAACCAATAAACTTGGATAAAGCTATGAAGCCACACATGTCAGGCATAATCTTCGGATCAATATAAAGATACGAAGACGAAGACATAAGGTTAATAAATTTGGTTTTTAGATCAAAGCCGAAGATGTAAAGATACTATGCATGGTCTTCGGATTGGGACGAAGATACGAAGCTAAAGATAAGAGTAATGAGCTTAGCTCCTGAGCTAAAGTAAGGATACAAAATCACTAGGCATGGTCTTCAGACTGAGACGAAGATACAAAACCGAAGACAAGAATATTCTTTCGTAGAATAATAAACCCAAAGATTAAAATTGGCTCAGAAAGTGACCCAATAGTTAATTGAAATAAAACCGGGATATCATAACAGCTGTCCCCCACTCCCAAGTTCGAAATGATTTAATTTCAAAAATTAGGAGTATTTAAATTTTGTCTTTTAGTGATAACTGACAGATAATGATGGCACTGAACCCTGAAACATCTTTCGCCATAACTGCCTGGTGGTGTGAGAAAATGCGAAGAAGACACGTGTCACTGCCTCATTTATCGTTTCAAAAGAAATGTTTCGAATATGAAAAATTCTGAAAAATCCTTTTTTAAAAAAAAGGTTTTATTTAACCAAGGTGGGACACTTGGCAATTATCTGGAGACTGATTACAGCTGAGAAGCTATCATAGCCATCCACGTCATTTCACAGGGATTGCAGTTACTGCTTCATTAATGAGAAAATCGTACCCATGATCAAGGATATTGATATGGCGCACGATCGAGGAGATTTCTGAAGCGTCTCGAAATCCCACACTTTCAACTATAAAAGGGAAGAGAGTTTCAGAGGAAGAACTTTCCTTGCACTCGTGTTCTAGAACCCTCCATTTTCCTTCGCAATCTGCAACCTTCTTTCGCAGTCCGCCATTTCTGATTTTCTAAAGGTTAGAGGTATTTTCCCCTTTATCCTTCCTTCTTCCTTACAATGTCAGAATCCTCTAGGAACCCTTCTTCTAGTTCTAGCAGAGGTTCACCGGAAGGTGAAACCAATAGGGAATTGTCAGAAAGGGAAACCAGCAGGAGCTCACCGGAAGGTGGGAGTGATAGGGGTTCACCGGGAGGTGAAACCAGTAGGGAAAGAAGTTATGGTAGGAAAAGAAACCCAGAACGATCACCGGATTCTGTTAGAAGTTTTTTTTCCCTTGCCAAAATGGAAGAGGTTAAGCAACATTACCACATCCCACGGACCTTTCATATGATTCTCCCAAAAGCCGAAGAAAGGGTAGATAAACCCCCATGCAGTCCATTGCCATACACGAAGACCACTTCAAGGCTGGTCTTCGGCTTTCACTTCATCCCTTCTTCACAAAAATTCTCAACCTTTACCAGATAGTCCCAGCTCAGTTGACCCCTAATAGTTTTAGGAACATTTGTGGGTTCTTAGTTCTTTGCAAACTTAAGAATGTAGAGCCGAAGACATCTTTGTTTACCTCCTTGTTCATGTTGAAAAGGGATTTTCACGACAAAGGGTGGTGGGTTATAGGTCCTCGGCTAGGCCGAAGACTGATAAAAGGAACCCCCGGTACAATACATGGGTGGAAACCTTATTTCTTTTTTGTGTACTACTTCCATTGGGGATTCAATTCTAAGTGGAAAGCTCCGCGTTTGAGTGCAAACGCCGGAAAAAAGATCTTGAAAGCCGATGAGAGGGACTTTGAAATTCTGTCAGAGCCAGAAATTCCTTCCTTTAAAGAATTGCTGAAGGAGGAGAATCTTCACCGAGCTCACATCAGCGAAGTCCCGGTTTTAGGTATAGAGATAGTGGTCTTCAGATCTTCATTCCCTCCATCTTTTTCTCTTTTTTTTTATATATATAACAAAATCTTCTGACTGCAGGTAAAAGAATGAAGCCTCAATTTGAGAAAGTTTGGCAGGCTTCCCGGAAGAGGCCAGTGGTTGTTCCAGCAACAACTAAAGTTCGAAAGAAAAGAAGAGCCAAAGAGGGCTCGAGTACTCCTTCGATGAGGCCCGCATCGGATGAAGATATTCCTCCTGCTTCCCCAACTCCACCTGAATCCGCTAGGAGTCCATCTCCGATGAGGCCTCCTCCGAAGAGTCCTCGACCGATGCCGACTCCAGATCAGCATGATGTGATGTTTGATAGGGAATTAGTAATTGCATCTCCAAAGGAGAGGAGACAGGAAAGATCAAAGTTCCGATCCAAAAACGACCCTAGGTGGAATGCCTCTTCGGAGGGAGGGTGCAATATAGATTTCACCGTGTTTTCAGATCGAGAGGGCTTGGAGAACCTTGAGTTGG
The DNA here is from genome assembly GCA_021397845.1 of Areca catechu. NCBI lineage: Eukaryota > Viridiplantae > Streptophyta > Magnoliopsida > Arecales > Arecaceae > Areca > Areca catechu. Next base: position 20,513,343 of record CM038045.1, read on the forward strand.
CTAGGGAGCTGCTAAAGCGCACCCTTCTTCCGAAAGACTAGGACAAAACTAAGTCCCGGTGTATTGAGAAAATTTCTGACTCAGTGTTCTCATCAGCACTGAAGGTAAATATCTATTTTTTTAGAAAAACATAATTCTGCTGTTGTTGCTAACTCTTCAGCCTGTTAATGTAGATGATGCATGACATTACTGTCATGGAGGAGAGCATCTTCGATTTTAGAGATAGCTATAAAAGGATGAAGGAGAAAGTGAAAGCAGTTGGAACTGAAAAAATGGTAGCCAAAGAGCAGAGGCAGGCTATGGAAGAAAAGCTTGCCCAAAGCGATGCCCTGGTTCAAAGTTTGAAAGCTGAAGTGGAGAAACTTCAATCCAAGAACTCTGAGCAGGAAATAAGGCTTAAGAAGAGAAAGAACAAAATTCATTCTCTAGAAGCTCTTCTTAAAGAGGCTCATCAGAAGTCCGAGGAGGACGTGAAGAAATCCGAAGAGGTTGCCAAAGAAAATTACTCTTTGAAAAATCAACTAGGAAGGGCAATAGAAGATTTCAAGGCATCTCCAGCTTTTGAGGCCAAAATGATTGAAGCCAGGATCCATAGTTACAAAGGAGGCTTCAATGACAGGGTGAAGGAGGTGCAAAAGCTGTACTCAAACTTGGACATTTCGGGGATTCAACTGTTCAACGTCGAAAGTTTGAATGAACCCGAAGCACAAAAGGATCTTGAAGCACCAACAACAATAGCTAAAGAGGTGGTGGATCCAATTGTTCTTACCGAAGACACCCCAATAAAAGATGTTTAGCAACTTTTTTCCGCTTTTGAAATGTAAAAAATCTTATCAATGAAAGTTCTTTTCAATGAGAGTTTCTCTATGAATGCATATGTGAATGGATTAGAATTTCCCCAAGTAAAAAGTCTTCAGATAATTAAGAATTCGAAGTATATAAAATGATACTGAGTCTTCGGACTTGGAATAATAATCCTTTAAGAAACAGAATTCCAAATCTGATCCAAGATCATATCATGTTGGATAATAACATTGGAATAAGAATAATTCTAAGATTTCAAGTCTTCGAATTTAAAGATGCACTAAGTCTTTAGAAGAATTCTATAGAATTAAAATGAGAGAATATCAAATCTCCAAATAATAATCAAGTCTTCGGACTTGAAAATATGCTAAGTCTTCGGACTTAGAAAAAAAGAATACCAAATTTTCAGATAAGAATCAAGTTTTCGGACTTGAGAATATGTTAAGTCTTCGGACTTAGGAATAATCGAGACAAGAAATAATCTCTTAGATGAGAATACCAAGTCTTTAAAAGAATTTCATAGAATTAAAATGAGAAAATATCAAATCTCCAAATAATAATCAAGTCTTCGGACTTGAAAATACACTAAGTCTTCGGTCTTAGAATGATTCCAGATAATTAAGATGAGAAAGAATCTCATAAATAATTCCAAGTCCTCAGACTTGAGAAAATTCTAGATATTTAAGTCCTCTTAAACGAGAATACCAAGTCTTCGGACTCGAGAATATTCCAGATAATTAATCTCATAAATAAAAATACCAAGTCTTCGGACTTGAGAATATTCCAGACAATTAATCTCATAAATGAGAATACCAAGTCCTCAGACTTGAGAATAAAATAGACAACGTAGGTCATCTGCCTTTTGATCAAGGATTAAGATAGGCTGATCAGGCCTATCTCGTCACTTAGTAGAGTAGATCACGAAGATCATTCTCATACCTTTTTGGGATATCTTTTGGGATATCATTAAGACAGGCTGATCATGCCCATCTCGGCATTTCGTGAGGTAGATCACGGAGATCATCCTCATGCCTTTTTGATTAAGATGGACTGGTAAAGCCCAACTCGGCACTTCATATGGTAGATCACGAAGATCATCCTTATGCCTTTAAGAAAAGAAAAATAAGATAGGCTAGTTAAGCTTACCTCGGTATTTCGTATGATAGATCGCGGAGATCATCCTTATGCCTTTTAGAAATAGAATTAAGACAGAAAGATTAAATCTATCTTGATGACCTTGAATAAAACATTTATTGATAATACTTGCAGAGGTTTTGTATATTCCAAGGTCGAGGTAATAGAACACCTTCCAAGGTTTCCAACCGATAAGTTCCAAGCCGAATAACCTCTTTGACTCGGTATGGTCCTTCCCATGTAGGAGGGAGTTTACCTTGTTCTGTTGGCTTAGATACTTCAGACTTTCGCAAAACTAGATCTTCAGGAAGAAAGGCCGTTCTTTTACACGAGAGTTGTAGTATTCTGCAACTTTTTGCTGGTACGCGCCATTTTCAATTAGGCCTGAAGCCATGTGCCTTGTAATAAATTCAGGTCAACTCTTCGGCATTCAGAGTTTTCGGACTCTTTAAACTGATCAATCCGTAGAGATTGTAAAGAGACCTCTATAGGAAGAACCGCTTCGGTGCTATAAGACAGATGAAACGGAGATTCACCAGTAGTTGTCATGGGAGTGCTTCGGTATGCCCAGAGAACTAAATTCAACTCATCAGCCCATGATCCCTTAGCATCATTCAGCCTGGTTTTTAGACCATGAATGATAGTCATGTTTGTTACTTCGGCTTCTCCATTGTATTGAGGATGCCCTACCGAAGTAAGTTTGTGAAGAATATGATACTGAGTGCAGAAGTCTTTGAACTTCAGATTATCAAACTGTTTTCCGTTGTCAGTTATGATAGAATAAGGAATTCCAAAATGAAAGATGATGAAGTTTCTCACAAAATTCTCAACCTTTGCCTCCATGATCTATGCCAATGCTTCGGCTTCGACCCACTTTGTGAAATAATCAATAGCCATAATGAGAAATTTTTGCTGCCCAGAAGCTGGAGGAAATGGACCAAGAATGTCCATCCCCCATTATGCAAAAGGTCAGGGAGCTGTCAAAGAAGTTAAGTGACTTGCGGGCCGCCTTTGTACATTGGAGTATCTTTGACAATGATCATATCTTCGGACAAATTCTACAGAATCCTTCTGGATAGTTGGCCAATAATAACCTTGACGAATTATTTTGTATGCCAAGGATCTGCCCCCCAGATGATCTTCATAAATTCCTTCATGCACTTTCCTAAGTGCATAATCAGCATCAGATGGACCTAGACACTTCAGCAAAGGCTGCGTGAAGGACCTCTTATACAATGCTTCATTTAGGATCACATATTGAGAGGCTGTCCACCGAAGCCGCTTAGCTTCCAGCTTATCCTCGGGCAAGGTGCCTTCTTTTAGAAACTTGAGAATTGGGTTCATCCATGAAGGCTCATGTTCAATTTGACAAATTCCAACTGTAGGCTCCGATATGCTGGGATTTTCAAGATATTCCACATATATCTTCCCAAGTGAATCTGGTACTGTGGTTGCAAGTCTTGAAAGAGCATCTGCTCAGAAATTTTTTGTCCTTGGTACATGGACAATTTCAAAATGTTCCAACTCAGATGTCAAGCTTCGGACTTTTTCTAAGTATTGGATCATATTAGGATTCCGGGCTTCGAAATCACCTTTCACTTGATTCACCACCAGCTGTGAATCAGAAAAAACTTTAATCCTTCTGATTTCCAGTTTTTAGGAGATTCCAAGTCCAGCAATCAATGCTTCATACTTCGCCTGATTGTTCGAAGCTTGGAAAGAAAACCAAAGAGCATACTTAATAGCCTGCCCATTCGGACCAGCCAGAATTAAACCTGTGCCGCATCTGTTGAAGTTCGAAGCACCATCCATATGCAACATCCAGACAAATTCTGGAGTATCTTCGGTATTCTCCTCTTCAGCCCTTGGCTGGTCCTCTTTGGACCTCCATGTACATTCTGTTATAAAGTCAGCTAAAACCTGTGCTTTCATTACTAATCTAAGCTAATAATCAATATTATATTTCTTCAATTTAACAGCACACTTAGCTATCCTTCCTGAGATGTCAGGACAATGAAGAATAGCTTTTAAGGGTTAATCTGTCAGAACCATAATAGAATGGGCTTGGAAATAAGGCCAAAGATGCTTTGCCGCCACCACAAGGGAAAAGATATTCTTTTGCACTCTGGGGTACCGGACTTCTGCTTCATGTAACACTTTACTGGTATAGTAGATCGGCTTCTACACATGCTTGACATCTTTTTGCACCATAACCAAACTAACTGCTTCATCTGTGGCTGATAGATATAAGTAAAGTGTTTCTCCTTCACAGGGCTTAGAAAGTAATGGAGGATTTTATAAATATTCTTTCAGCATGTCAAAGATAATTCTGCAATTCTCTATTCACTCAAAATTTTGAGTCTGGCGAAGAACCTTGAAGAAGGGTAAACACCTTTCTGTAGAGCCGGAGATAAATCGGCTAAAAGAAGCAATTCTCCCCGTTAACCTTTACACTTATTTCTTGCAAGTAGGATGCCTCATAGTCCGAAATGCCTGGATCTTCTATGGATTAACTTCTATTCCTCACCTGGTAACCAAGTATCCCAAAAACTTTTCAGAAGTTACGCCGAAGACGCACTTGGTTGGATTTAATTTCATCCGATGGCGCTTAAGAGCATCAAAAGACTCTTTTAAATCTACAATATGATCGGGCTTATGAAGACTTTTCACTATCATATCGTCAATATAAGCTTCTATATTTCTCCCAATCTGATTTTTGAAGATTTTGTTGATGAGCCTTTGGAAAGTCACCCCAGCATTCTTCAGACCAAACGGCATCACCTTATAACAGTAAAGCCCCTTCTCTGTAACAAAAGCAGTCTTCTTTTTATCTTCAGGATCTATTCATATTTGGTTATAACCTGAGAAGGTATCCATAAAGCTCAACAACTGATGACCAGCCGTAACATCAACTAGATGATCAATTTTTGGCAATAAAAAACTGTCCTTCGGACATGCTTTGTTGAGATCAGTATAATCTATGCAAATTCTCCATTTGCCATTTGACTTCTTTACCATAACCACATTTGCAAGCCAACTTGAATATTGGACTTCTCTTATGAAGCTAGCTTCAAGCAATTTGTTAACATCTTCATCAATAACCTTCTGCCTTTCAGGAGCAAAATTTCTTTTTTTCTACTGAACAGGTTTATAGTTGAGAGAAACTTCCAGGTGATGTGTGATCACATTAGATAGAATTCCAGGCATGTCCGAAGCTATCCAAGCAAAAATATCAACATTATCTCAAAGAAAGGAAATTAATTTTTTACCTTTGACTCCTCATTGAGCAAACTGCCAATTTGTATTAGCTTGGTTGGATCATCTTCGGATAGAGGTATGAAGAGTGTTTTCTCCACTGGCTTTCCACTGTCTTCGGACTCATCCCTCGGATCCAGCTGATCAAGTGTAAAAGACCTGGCCACTTGTTTTTTCTGAATTATCAAATATTGGTGAGTGATCCTTTGATCTTCCCTTACTTCTCCAATTGCTGTCCTGGTAGGAAACCGTACCAAAGATGGTATGTGGAAATAATGGCTCTGAATTTGTTCAATGCTGGATGCCCTAATATTGCATTATAAGCTGAAGAGGTTATGGCCACAATAAATTTGATGGGAATAGTCCTTTGTAGGGGTTTAGACCCAAAGGTCATAGGTAAAATTGTTTCACCCTCCACTCCAATTTGATTTCTGCCAAAACCAGTTATAGGAATGAGAAATCTTTGTAATTCATGTCAAGACAATCCCATCCGAAGAAAAGCATCATACAGCAACACATCAACTGAATTTCCATTATCAATGAAAATTCTTTTTACATCAAAATTGGCTATAACAGCCGAGACCACTACAGGGTCATCATGCGGGAGTTGAACTCCTTGAACATCCTCATCGGAAAAAATGATAGAGTTTTTTCCTTTGAATCTCTTCGGGACATTCTCCTCAACCTCAATATCTCATGTAGATGATCGATGAAGCATTCCAACATCTCCTCTAGTTGGCTTTTGATGAGGCAGATCGGTTTCATCGGATATTCTTGGAATAGTTACTGCTTCAGCTTGAGATTCAGGCGATTGATGTACTTTTCCAAGTATCCCCTTTTTATTAGATCTTCGATGGCATCCTGAAGCTGAAAGCACTCCTCCGTATTGTGGCCATGATCCCAGTGGAATCGACGGTACTTGCTTTTGTCCCATATTTTTGCAAGTATTTTCAGGGGATGTAGCCTTTGGAAATATTTTTCTTTCTCTATCTCCAGCATAATCTTCTCCCTAGGTAAGTTAAGGGGAGTGTAGGCATCAAACCGGTTGTTCTGCTGCCTGGGCCTGGGATTGCGCTTGGGAACCGAAGCATTGTTGGAAGAACTGGGCATGTTCGATCCTTTAGCATTTTTCTTCTTAGAAGGGTACCTCCCTTCTGCAAGTCTTCGGCTTGCTGCTTGCTCCTCAGCGGCTGCATACTTTTGAGCTCTCGCCAACAGTTCAGCATAGCTCAGTGAAAACCTTTTATCCAGGGAGAAAGTAAACCTGGATGATTTCAAGCCTTTCTTCAAGGAAGACATGGCTACATGCTCATTTAAATTCGAAATTTCCAATGTAGCCGAATTGAAGCGATGGACAAAATCCTTCAAATTTTCTCCTTCTTGTTGCTGGAGAAGAAACAAACTATCAGTATTACGCGGCATCTTCTGGCATGTTCTGAAGTACGAGACAAACTGCCGCTCTAACTCAGCGAAAGAGTGAATTATCTTTGGTGGCAAGCTCGAATACCACATCCAAGCGGATCTCTTTAGAGTAGCGGGAAAGGCAAGGCAGTAAAGAGCATCTGTGACTCCTTGCACCATGATATGAGCCTTATAGCTTCCTAGATGGTCGAGAGGATCTGAAGTCCTATCATAAGCTTCTAGCTGTGGAATCTTGGAATGCCTCGGGATAACTTCATCCAAAATATAATCAGAAAAAGGGGGCTGAGAGTTGAAGGTGATGACCTCATCACCCCTTCTCAGATATGAGATCCTTGCTATCTGTGCTGGCATAGATTTGAATTTTTCTTCAAACTCACAGTTGATCTCTTTCTGCCTGGCTTCTTCCAGCGCAAGGCTTCTGGAAGAAATAGAGGGGGATCGCCGGACCCTTTTCTTTCCACCATGATCCCATGCTTGTCGATCTGGTGGGGAGGCATAACGGTCATGAGATGACTGGATCTGTGAAAAACTGGGGACGATTTCTTGATGCCGACCCCCTTCCCTTTGAGATTGATGACCGGACGGTGAAACTGGTGGTGGATGCTGCCTTTGAGCTGCAGCCTTATGCAAGTGTTGAACCAAAGCTGTCAAGGCTTCGACCTTGTTTTGAAGGTCTTCAAACTGTTGTTGCCCCACCATTATCATGGGAGGCTGCACTCCCTGATCTGCCAGAAAATCACTTGTTGGAAGGCTATTCACCGGAGGAACGTGCTGCTCCTGGCTCGTGGAAGCATTTCGAGCTTTCCCTTTCACCATTTCTGCTTGAATGGAGCTCTCCTTTGATCAAGAAAGAGAAATTTCTCCCTCCTACCTGGTGCGCCAATCTGTTGATGCTGAATCTCCTTCGACCAGATCGAGTGGTTTTTCTACCGGGCTGCTGTCGATCAGATCCTACAAAACAAATCCCTGACCGGAAATCTTCCGGCGGGGGACACTCCGATGCCAAAGTTAGAAGAAAACTCAGGCAGCAGCAGAATGGAGAGTTCAGAAGCAGAGAGGGAAACGAGAGAATTCGAATTTCTGAGAATGAGTTCAAAACTTATCTCAAGTGTCCCCTCTTACCAGTATTTATAGGCTCCAATCGTAACTACTTACGGTTATGCAAGTTAGCAAATGCAACTACTTCATAACTGTAAGTAGTAGCGGTCGGAGAATCAATTATTTCGGAGCTTATCCATTCTGAGGATTTCAACCATGTGGGCGGTTGCAGCAACTAGAACAGAGTTGGCTATCCTATGAGTGAAAAAGGCTCACATGCTTAATATGCCTCTTTTCTTTTAGAGTAGATCCGAAGTGTAGCTAAACATTTCCTTTAGTGGTGCTCCTAAAGAGAATGTTAACTACATGCCTCAGAGAAGACTTTTTGGAAATAACAAAAGTAAACACTTATAGTTCAAAAAATGGGATAATACACTTCGAATTATACTGAAGGAGTAAAGCCAAAGATATTGAATCATTAGGCATGGTCTTCGGATCAAAGACAAAGATGCGAAGCCGAAGACATAGAACCAATAAACTTGGATAAAGCTATGAAGCCACACATGTCAGGCATAATCTTCGGATCAATATAAAGATACGAAGACGAAGACATAAGGTTAATAAATTTGGTTTTTAGATCAAAGCCGAAGATGTAAAGACACTATGCATGGTCTTCGAATTGGGATGTAGATACGAAGCCGAAGACAAGAGTAATGAGCTTAGCTCCTAAACCAAAGTAAGGATACAAAATCACTAGGCATGGTCTTCGGACTGAGACGAAGATACAAAATCGAAGACAAGAATATCCTTTTGTAGAATAATAAATCCAAAGATTAAAATTGGCTCAGAAAGTTATCCAATAGTTAATTGAAATAAAATCGGGACATCATAACAAAATGAACCTAAAATTTTTGGATAAATTTTTAATCAAATTTAGAATAGATTTATATAGTATAATTTTGAACTGATTATATTACCATGATTTTAGATGATTACGGATCATATAATAATATCTTATAATATTTTTTTGTTAATTTGATTCTGTATATATTTTTTTAATTTTATATAAACTTTGTATACTGGTATGTATTAAATAAGATTAAAATAAAAATAATAAAACTCTCTTTATTTTTTTTTTAAATTTTTATACGTATTTTTATAAATTTTGTTACTGGTGGGATAAGTTTTGTGAATATCCTATCTGTTACCATTCATAATCAACGGCAGGGGAGCCGGGCGTATATGGAGAAATCAGTGAAAAGCCTTGGTATTAAATAATTGCCCACTTTCTAAAATTGTCCAGCGTATTTAAATCCAATCCTATGATTATGATGTGACAATGAAAGGTCCACGATTTCCACATGTTGGACGTGACTTATACGCGACCACGGACGGCCCAAGCACCGCTAACTCGTTCGCTTACGAAAAAGCCCTTCACTTATTCCGACGAAGGGAAGAGGAAAGGGACAGGGTCCACCCCTCGCCACATGCGGTTAGGTTGTCGCCAGCTAGGAAGTGGACCGGATCTGATCGAATTATATTCTTATTCGGGTCAGGTTTAAAAAAAAAATTTTGGACTTGCGATCGAACTTAGGCTCAAAATTTTTTAAAATTTTATGTCCAAATCCAACCAAAACCTGGCCCAAGCCAGGCCCGAGACCAATCAAGCCAGCCCTAATTCAAACTCCATGATATATATATATATATATATATATATATATATATATATATATATTTCGATGGCAACCGCCTGACTAGGTGGACTGCCAGAGAAGACAGATCGAAGCCGCGAAGGGAGAGCCACGATGTCGCGCCGGGACAATGATAGTTGGATGGGGTAACGGGGCCAGGGGAGTTGGATCAGAACCGGAGACGGGCCAAGAGGTCGCATAGGAGGCAGTAGGCATCGGGTGCCGGCGCCGAGGCCAGAGGAGGCAAATCAGAGTCGGGAGGGGGGCCGCAAGGTAGCACCGGGGCCGAGGAAAGCGGATTGGAGCCGGGATGGGACTTCAGAGCACCGCCGTCTTCGCCGCTTATTCTCATCGCGAACCTATGGACACCGAGAAGTCCGTTGGAACCCTAACCCTCTCCTCCCATTCCTTGGAGTCCAAGAAGATTTTGGATACTCTGCCGGCCACCCACGTCATGTCTGGTCGAGCTGCCGCATTCGCCTCCACGCACCGCAGCGCCACCTGGATCAGATCCTCAACCGCTTCCACCGGGTACGAGTCCCGCAGCCTCCGATCCACCCACCACCACACCCTACCCCATCGCTCCTGCACGGCGGCGTCCTCTTCCGGGTGGATGGTCTCCCTCGCCATCTCGATGAGGGAGACCCCGTGGAAGTCCTTCCGCTCCTCGTTGAACCGGTACTTGAGCGTCTCGTCGCCGAAGAGAAGCTCCAGGAGCACCACGTCGAGGGCATACACGTCGGATCGCCTCGAGATGTTCCCCCGGCAAACAGCTCCGAAGCCATGTACCCCTTCGACCCCTCGATCTTCATCTGGCGGCTATCCGATCTTCATCCGGGGGAGGAGAGAGGTTGAGACCGAGAGAGAGAACAGAGAGACTGAGAGAGGAAAATCGGAAAAAAAGCATAGGTTCAGATCAGGTCGGGCCGGGCTGAAGGGGTGCCCGAGCTTGGCCCGAAAATTAAATGGGCGGCCCAAAGCCCAGTCCAATTATTTAAAAACTGACATAAAATTTGATTCGATTTCGGAGGTCCCCCGCCGAGTTCCACCCCTATCGCCAACAGTGAAGCTAACACGTGGCATGGCGCGGCGTGTACCCAGCTCGGTTCCGTCTTGAGCAATCCTGCGGCCGTCCTTGGAGTCACAAATTAAACCATGGATGGCGAAGCGGCGAGACCAAGTTTACCGACCTCGCCAGCTATTCTGATCGACGCCCACAGCCATGGATGGCGATCGATTATTTAGCATTTGGATCAGGGACTTAAAAATGCTGGGGAAAGCGCGGAAAGCTGACGCGGTCGAGCAATCCAAATTTGCCAACGCGTAGGAGTTAATGCGCTTCTTATTGTTCCATAATTGCAAACAAGTTGTATTGAATGCATTAAAATAAGGAATGCCGACACATCCGTAATACCATTGTACGCGAGAGTAGCAGGTTAGAGCTAAACTAGATGGTAGCACGTAGGATACTAATTTTGCTATTTGATATAATTTAACATTTATTTAATATAATTTATTATTTATTAAATTTATTATTTTAAATTTATTTTAAAATTTTGATATGTATTTTTTTTTCAAAACTAAGTTACAAATATTCCGTACAAGTTTAAAAAAATTCTTTCCAAATCTAAACCAAATCTTTTTACTTTTACAATTTATAGAAAATATAATTTGAATACAAAAAATAATCAAAAAAAAAATAATGCATAACGATCATTAAATTTAGATAGTAAAAATTTTGTTATATATAATAGATGAGAAACAACACTGTAATTTTATTCTATTTGATTCTTTTTTAATAACAAAATAAATATTTCAAAATAATTTTGAATAATAAATTATTATTTTAAAAATATTTTAAAAAGAGTAGGTATAAAAAAGAGTGGTTTATTATGTCTCTTCTTTAGAATTGTTATGCTCGTCTTATGCAAGATTGGGGCATAATAATTCTTAATTATTCATAGTCAATAATAATTTCCTAGCATGATTGAGTGATTTTAGAAATCACAATTTCTTTGTTAACAAAATACTATATGAACCTATATTATGTTCGTATAATATATATATTAATATAAATAATTTTTGAAATGCATAGTATGATGGGAAATCTTGTTAGGCCGAAGATATGAGTCCAAGTTAATAAGTACAGCCGATCAATCCTGTTATATTTTGCTAATCATCTATCAGATTGGTCTATATATTCGTCGATCATTCACTAGATTCGACTCTTGATCAGCTAATATTTTTTTCTAGACTTCAACATTATTGGATACTTATGACTCAACTACAAGTTCGGTGCTTGATCAATCTACCAACCGATCTTTTATCGAAGAAGCTAGCGCTCATCTCAAATGACCAAACCTAATCAATCACTAATCGAATCTCGGCTCCAGCAATCAGAACTTGCTATCATTCAGGCAAAGTAGAACCGTGCTTTACATCCCTTGGATCGATCATCCCTTGGCTTCTATAGAAGCACTCGAGCTAGCCTTGGATCTTTGTCTAATGGCAAATAGATTCCTAGGTGACATTTTCTTGGACCATCTAAAGGTTGGCATAATCAACGCTCATCTCCACGTCCCAGATTGCATGTTCAGAAAATCATATCATGCTCCATGATCGCTAATTATCGACGTATCTTTGTAATTAAGGAGATCATGACCCCTCCAGTTGTCAACATCGTCATTAAGAAATCTGGTTGATTTCATACAGAAGACCGTCTCAATTAAAGAGGAGTGGACATTCTATACGAATGAAAGATCCCCTGATAATAGGATCTCCAGCCATGTCACTTCTTACCAAATCTATTGAGAGCTTTTCATCCTGAAAATATCCTTGTCTCTTGCCTATAAAAAGGAGTCCCCTATGAGCCTCCAAGGTATGCTAAGAAAAAATCTACCAGACACTTATTATTCTATTGAATTGCAGATCTCACTTATACATCGAAGGGTTCTCATCGACATATCTTATAGCCAGAATTTTTTGCACATCTAGCATCCCGGAGGTCCTCTGTTACCACATCTTCGATACCAGATGAATTTTAGCACCAACATGTAGAATGAAACTAAAATAAAAATATATTTTTAATTTTCTTCTCTTTCATAATTATTTTAACAATATCACTTCTTACCCTTTTTTTTTTTTTTTATAAACCAAAAGGGTTGGAGGGATAAATCCCCGATGTAGCTCCCTGCTCGAGGCCCATCCTGCAAGATGATTGTCCGATATGGATCGCATTTTTTTTCACGTGCCCTCCCCATCGATTGGTGAGTATGTCAGCCTGATCCTACTACGGCACCGTAGTAGCAGCTGCCTCGCTTCCCAGTCACGTGCTTCCAGAGAACTGGAATTTAATCGAGTCACCCACGGATTCATATCTCGAACCCGTGATCGGAGAGAGACAGGACCGTGCCTCTACCAATCGTGCTAACACCGTAATGGTATATCACTTCTTACCTTTAGCAAACACACGCACCATTGAATAAATAAAATTTTGCATATTTATTATTTATATCATATGTATTATGCACTAGTCAAGAATTAAACCTTCTCCATTGCACATGCCATAAGGTCCTCAATGAAAAAATTATTTGCACAGGTGCATCATAATAATTAATAATCCTCATCACACAATCAATGCCCTGGGTAGTTTTACCTCTCATTCTCACCCTCCTGTTATATATAATATATTCATTATCTACCCCCTCCTGGTGTTCTTAAAGTCAATTTTGACAGCTCTGTGTGAGGTGATAAATCTATAATATATTTTATATTTTATGATACAAGATGATCAAAAGTGCCCATAGAAGGCTATAGAAAAGCAACTTATGTTCCCTGCCATGCCATCTGCGGAGTTGGTACGCACATTCAAATCACACCCAAGTCCTTCATTCAAGATAAAATATTATCTTCATTATTGGCTATGATAACAATTATCATGGACTTTATAAAATATCATTTTCATCTCAACATTTAAATAATTATTACTAAACTAATATTATAACAGATAATCATATAATAATATTGTTTTTTAATTCACTTTTGACAAGTAATAACTTGATACATCGTCTTTCTTCACCTGAAACTTATCGAGGACCCACCCAATCTAAGCCAATTAAAATTAGACACGATAGGATCGTGGCAAACCTTGAAGTTCTCTCTCGCCGATGAAATTTCCATCGCTCATCGTCTATCAATATAATGGCAAAGGTTTAACAGGTAGGACTCCCTTGATGCAAGAATCAAGATAAGCTTGCCTTTCTTTGATATCATGTCACATTGGCAGACCGAACCACCACCATCCACGAAGCAGTCAACAGCAACCACGGATTGGGAATCTCCCCAAGATCGACAAAATTGACCACCCCTCCAAGCTCTTATTAAAAATCCTGCCATGGCAATTGTCCTCGACAATGTCCCTATCATCTTTCTTCATAATGGCAGGATTGGCCCCCCCCCCATAGATGACCACGGAAGCACTTGTCCTCGATGGAGATTCTCTCCCGAGTGTTTCTGTCCATTAATGGTGGGTCTCTTTTCATGTCTCAATAATGCAGCAGAACAGTACCTTTTCGAAAGAATTCACGCACGGATTTTACCGGGTAGTATATACATGCTTTTCGATGATATATGAATTCCATTGCAAGAGATCATCGGATGGGCCAGAGTTAATTCCACCATATCCAGCAAAGATGAAATGATAAACTCCCATAATTTCACCGCAGGTAGTTCCTGAAGCAAAACATAGCAAAGTGTATACGGGATAACCAACACAAAAACCAACATGAAGACTACTGAGTTGGTATGCAACGAAATAATTAGCCGATAAATATGTATCAACACATTACCAGTCATCGTTTTATTCAAGCAAATGTTAAAAAACATCACAAATAAAAGTTGTCATGCGATCAGCAGCAAGAATTCTATAACAGCAAAGCAAACCACAGGTCTGGACCAGCAACAGGAATCTAGGAAAACAGTGGTCAAGAGCAGCATAATTCTAGGCATTGGTCACTTAGAGGGGGCCCGGAAAAGTGCCATTCTCCCTTTGCTCATTCCATTTCTCAACCTGGATCAGTGAAAAAACAAAAAAGGGTCGATAGAAAGGGGAGACACAAAGCAAATATTACAGTTAGGAAAAAATAAACCACAAAAAGGCTGTAAGTCAGATAAGAAGGTTGAATGGGCCTATCACCTCTAACAGAGATAAAGATAATGATCATAGAATGAAGCAAATTTAAGAAGAAAGGTAAGTTTTAAAAGGCATAAGAAAGAGATCAGAAAACAGAAAGGACTTGCAACACAGTTTCATTGACAATACACAGCCTGTGCAATGGAATGAGAGAGTGAAACCACATTGAAAGTGGTTTGCCCCAACTCATCTTCTGGCTTCTGGAATTGAACTTGTTCCAGTTCTAAATTTAAAGAAAATATATTCTTGTTTAACTTTGTAACTAAATTTGTTTTTTGTTTTTTTTTTTTTTTTTGATGAACAGGTATATTCATTTCACAGTACAAACATAAATACAACAAAAAAAGTCAGCGAAAATAAGGTTCCTAAGCTGTACAGGGACAAGATGCCAATCCGACCATAAGACAAATCCTGAATGCTGAGCTACATAGGATGCCACCCAATCAGCTGCTGAGTTGGCCTCCTTAAAGATATTTCGAATCAAAACAATAGTACAGCCCTGCAGCATGAGACGAATATCTTGAACTAAAGGGTGAGCAGCCCGGGCAGAATAAGAGTGGGAAATCCAGGATATGACCATAGCAGAGTCCCCCTCTATGATCAACCGGTCACGGTGCAGGACCTGCCGAGCATAACGAATCCCAGCCCAAGCCGCATATAACTCAGCAGCAGGAACCGACGAATCCAACAGGGGAATACCACCAGCGGCCAGGAACCCCAGTCGAGTCCCGGATAACAAATCCAGCTCCTCCCAGTCTGGACCTGAGGCTGCCATCAAAGCTAATGGTGATGAAAGACGGAGGGGGTTCCCATTTTATAAAAATCTTCTGGGTCGCTCGACGATCGAAGGGGGAATCCCAGGTCTCCGTAGATCTCTCCATCGAGCTCCAAACCTCAAGAGCAGCACTCCTGGCTTTCTCCACAACCATCCTTAGTGAGGTTCTCACAGAAGCAAATATCCGCTCATTTCTGGATATCCAAATATGATAAACCAGATAAGCGATAAAAGAGACATGAATGGACGTAATCTCCCTGAGAATTGAAAGGAATGAGTCAAGTCCGCTGTCCATGCCGGTGGAAAGGTCATGAAAGCCGCCAATCTCCAGATAGCAAGCGCACGGGTGCACAGGAAAATTGCATGCAGCTGCGACTCACCCAGGTTCCGACAAAAGGGGCAGTCAGAGGTAATATAAATCCCACGAGAAATAAGAAACTCGCACGAAGCGAGCCGATGCCAAGCGAGTTTCCAGATAAAGAAAGAGACCCTGGGATGAACCGGAAGACTTCAGATCCACCGATAGCTCCGGGACAAGTGAGGTTCCACAGAGGGACGCTCCATGAGATCCGAAATCGGCACCCTGGAGGAAGTCGTCCTTCGCCAAACCCTGGTATCGGGACACGAGTGGCCAGGTAGAGCGATGGAGAGAACCCAGGATCCGAGAATGTCCCCAAATATAGAAATAACAAGCTCCCAATTCCATGAGGCGTGGCCAGACTGCATGAGCTGGGCAATCGTAATGGCGAAAGGAATAAGCACCGAGATAAATGTGGACCATCAGATCAAAGGGATATCTGATATCCAGGGCTCATGCATAAAGCTGATAGATCGGCCATCCCCAATGACCCAAGCTAGCTGAGGGATAATGAGCGGTGCCCCAAAAAGCATCTCCTGCCACAGAACCGAAGATCTCCGAGAAGGGGGATTAGCAGAGCTTGTCGGGATATCACCATATTTGGCCCTCATAAATGAAGACCACATGCCATCTGGACACAAAAAAACCTAGCAGCATGTCTTGTCATGAAAGCCTCCCTCCTTTGAATGAAGGAGGAAATACCCAATCCACCCAATTCGACCGGGCAACACACTGTCCCACTTGATTAGATGAATCCTCCGCCGAGCCGTAGAAGAATCCCAAAGAAATGAGCAAACCATTTGCTTAATCTTGATTATAACACTCTTGGGGATAAAAGCATTAGAAAGCATATAATAGGAAGAGAGGCAAGTACCGAGCGAATGAGCATGAGTCTGCCCATTGCCGAGAGAGATCTGGCCTGCTAACCCGCAATCCTATTCGACACTGCCGCAACTAGCGGAGCACAATCATTTCTGGAAAGCCTCGTACCAGTGATGGGAATCCCCAGGTAGCAGAGAGGACCCTGACGCTCCTGGATACCCAGAATATGGAGGATCTTGCCTCGAATAGAAGAAGGCGCTTTCGGGCTAAAATAGACTCAGACTTGTTGAGATTCACCCTCTGCCCTGACACTTGACAGTAGTGCTCAACAACTCTCCTGAATCCCCTGGCATTGGAAAGGGAGGCCCTGCCTAGGAGCAAACAATCGTCCGCAAATAGGAGATGCAAGATCGAAAGCGCGCCCGGCTCAAGATGTAAGGATCTCCGAACCCCGCACAGCCTCCGAGAGGGACCTGGAAAAAAAGTCAGCACAAATAATGAATAAATACGGGAAAGGGGGCAACCTTGCCGAAGACCATGAGCGGATTGAAAGAAATCCGTTGGAGAACCGTTGACCAAAATAGAGAAAGGTCTCAAAATGCAAGCCATAATTTTTTCAATCCACATATGATGAAAACAAAGTCCTCCATAGCTTTGGAAAGGAAGGTCCAGCCAATACAGTCATATGCCCTTTCCATATCAATCTTGATAGCCATAAGATCGTGTCGCTGAGAAGCCCGATGGAGGTCGTACATAAACTCCTGAGCCAAGAGGATGTTATCAGAGATACTGCAACCCCCAATGAAAGCTCCTTGCTCAGGGCTAATCAGCTACGGGAGAATTGATTTCATTCTATTCGCCAATAGCTTTGCGCATACTTTGTAAATAGTATTACATAGGCTGATCGGCCTGAAATGTGAAGGCTGACTAGGATCAGCCCGCTTGGGAATAAGGGCAATATAAGTATACTTCTAATTAGACGGCATAGTGGCGGTGTTGAAGAATAGCTGAATAGCAGCAACCATGTCCTTCCGAAGAATATCCCAGAATACTCGGAAAAAGAAAGGAGGAAAGCCATCAAGGCCCGGAGCTTTATCCTCCGCAAGAGACCAGAGAGCAGATTTCACTTCGTCCTCAACGACGTGAGTCGGCAGTAAAGAATTTTGGATAGAAGAAACAGAATTCCGAGGAAAGGAAGAGGCAGTAGAATAGGTAGTGGAAGGAATAGTCCACCTGGCTACGAAGTACTGCATTAGTTCTCTCTTGATATCGTCCTCCTCAATCCACCCTGCCTGATCCGAATAAAGAGCTCGAATCCTGTTGGTATGTTTCCTGATAATAGTAGCATGGTGAAAGTAACGGGTGTTTCCGTCCCTCTCTCAACCATTGGACTCTTGATTTTTGTTTCCAGAGAACCTCCTATTTCTGTAAAAGGAAATGATGGTGAGCAAGAAGACCCCGAAGGGTGTCCAGATCCGCATTAGATAATAGTCCATCAGTATCTTCCTTAACCTGTAACAAAAGAATAGAGGCTTCTATAGATTTGATTTGGTTCAAAAGATTGCCCACCTCCACCCTATTCCACCACAGCAATCTTCTCTTCAGAAGATCCAATCTCCTAGATCCTGTAAGCAGCATCATCCTGGACTGGCATTCTCCACACCTCCCTAGCAATGTCTTTCGCTTTAGGTTAGGAAAGTCAGAATTTCTCAAATCTGAAAGGCACCGGTATTTTATGATTAGCATTCAAAGAGAGGAGGATAGGAGAATGGTCCGAAGCGATCCGACTAAGATGGCGAACCGTATATTCCGGATACGGGGATATCCAGTGGGAGTAGCATAGTATCTGTCAAGCCGCTCCCACACTCTGACCTGACCAGAGCAGTTATTACACCATATGCGACGGGGACCCAGAAAACCTAAATCGATCAACCCATTGTCGTGGATGAATTTGGAGAACTCCCTGGTCCCGACATCTTGAAGAAAGGTTTACCACCTCTCTTGTCTTCCGGACGGTCAATGAAATTGAAATCCCCCCCAAACACCGTCGGGATCCCTTGATCAGTCAAAGCAGACACTTCCTCCCAAACCGTCCTTCGCTCTCTGTATGAGGTGCTTGCATAGACACCACAAAGAAGCCAGGATGGCCGGTCAGGCTCGGACACAACAATGGCAACCATCTGTGTAGATCGATGAAATACATCGACCCTCACCGACTTCATATCCCACAAAACAATAATACCCCCAGAAAGGCCCTGCGAAGGGACAAGTAAAACCCCCAGTCCCTAGGAAAGCAGCGCCTAAGCCCATCAAGACTCGGACCAGAAATCCTTGTCTCAAGCAAAACACAAATCTGAGGGTTATAAAGCTGTAAATACCTATGATAAGTATATAAGAAGGAGGGTTTTTTGGCCCCCCTAACATTCCACATAAAAGTTTTCATAAAACATCAAGCAAGACAGTCGGATCCCTGTCCGACTTCCTTCCCTTTCCCTACACCCGAACCCTTCTTGGTCCCCTTGGTGCTTTCGCCTCTCTTTTGTGCACTATGGACAGAGCCCTCCCCTTCCGGTTGGCCACCCACTGAGTGTAAAGCTTGTTTGACCTTGTCACAGACCGTAACATGGTCTCCCTGAGTACTGTCCCCACTAGACGGATCCACGGAACTCTTAGCCTCCAGTTTCTTGGTATCCATGGTACTCTTTTCAGAAGAAGCTTCCCCCCCCCCCCAGTCAGCGCTGTCCCAGATTTCCGGGGACCCCCCTTCCCCCCCGGGACTTAACAGGAATTCCCACTCCTTCACCATAGACCCCACTCCCTGAACCTCCTCTCACCACCTGACTTGATCCAACACCAAACTGCTTCGGCAAAGCGGCAGGAAGGCCAGAGGCAGACAGTGAACCCCCCTCACTCCCCTCACCCTGAAGAAAGTCCAGCCCCCTTAGAGTTGAAAGAATGCCCCTCCTGTCTCCCTCCCCCTTGATAGCTTCTTCCCCGAGGACCCAGAATTCCCAGACCCCTCCCCTTTACCCAACTTCATCCCGGAGGACCCAGTCCCAACACCCTACCGGTTACCCCCCTCATTCCCTCCCACCCCCTGGCACTCCTCCCCCATGGAGGCCTGCTGGGCCTCACCCTCTGGTAACAACGACTTCCCCTCCACCACCCCAACTAACTGTAAAAGTAACCCAGCCCCAGAAGAGATCCCCCGATCCACCCCTGCAGTCGAATGGCTCGAGCCCTCCGCTACAAACGCTGCCATAACCCTTTCAACCTCCACCTTTCCCTCCACACACCTCCATTCCTTCTTTCCCTCCTTTTTCTTCCCTTCCATCGCAGCAGTAAGCATAGGCACAGACCCACATTTAGGTTCCTCCATTTTCCCATCCTCGGGCACATGCACAGAGGGGTTTGGGATACTAACCTGGACAGGAGCTTTAAGAGCAGAGGGAGAGGAAGAAGTAGGGGGACTTCTACTCCGTTTGAGGGAGACGGTGCCATACTCCACCATGTGCTGATCTTTGAGGCCCTCTTTCGGGGGATCAGCTGCATCGCGTCCGCCAGGGCAGCAAAAAAAACCACCTGCTCCCTTCTGAGAACTTCCCCCGTCCGAGAGTTCCGCTGCGGAGGCGTCCGGCGATCTCCTCCTTGCAACTTTTGTTGGCTTTTGCCACCCCTCGGCATCCGGTGGCGAACTCGGAGAGGAAGAAAGGCAAGCAGAAGAAGATTTAGTGGGGGAGGAAGATGGAAGTTCCGAGGAGGATTCAGGCGCCTTCCCCCTGCCCTCAGCCATTGTGTTCTTCCCCGTGAGGCCCTCAGTCCGGGTTGGCGCTTCCTTGCCATCACCAACCATGGCCCAAAAGGCGCTGTGTTCTTGGAGTTAGGAGCAGCAGGTCCCTGAGCTTGCCCACCGTCCAACCCCTGCTCATCCACCAGGTTGTCAGGGCGCAAACCTGTACTCGCAGCAGTCTTCATGAAGAGCTCCTCCCTGTGAGTGCAACCATCCAGCTGATGGCCTATTCTACCACATAGGAAGCAAATCGACGGCAAGCTCTCGTAGACGAACTGCTACCAGAAAGCATTGTCACCTCCCTGTATCAAGACTCCGGGAAGCAGAGGCTTAGTTGCATCCAACTCCATTCTCACCCTCGCGAAGCCCGTTTTCTTCATATCGGTGAAGCTGTCGAGAGAAAGTGGAGTGCCAGCCTCTCGAGCCACTGCCTTAATAGCCGAACTCTCCTAATACTCCAAAGAAGATCCGGCATCCTCATCCAAACCACCGTAGTATTCACCGGGTTCTTCCCCGGAAGGAAATCCTTCCTCCATGGCGCAAACGTCATTAACTGTCCTCTGATATACCAAGGTCCAGCTTACAGGACCCTGGGGCATTCTCCCTTCGACCCCAATCGAAACACCAGGTGGTCCTCCCCCACCAGGAAGACCTCAGGTTCATTGGTCAGCATAAGGCGGAGCTGGACCTCCTTTGCCACACGAGCCGCCGGAGTTCGACGTCCGAGGCTGCGGAAGATCACCGCGAGACCGTCCCACTTGCGTCGGGACTCATCCATCAGCTCCTCTGGAAGAACCAGCACCTTCGAGAAACTGCTCTGGAGGCGCTCCACGTCCTCCTCCGAAAGCTTGTAGGAGGACCATTGCTGGAAGCGAGGCTGGCCGTGGACAATCTCCACCCACGAACACGCATCCCCTTCCCTTCCTTCATATCCGGAAGCTCCCGGAGCATCAAAGCTCCGATCCTCCTTCTCCGCCATCCTGAGACCTCTCAACCACTGGAACTCAAACCCTAACCCACAAAACCCACTTCGTTGCACAGAACTCACGAAGACGATGGCACAGATTTCAGTACACTCCGACCGCACTAAGCGAACTCTAGCCTAAGGAAATTTGTTTCCTGGGTCTTGATAGTTGCTGCTTAGGCAAAATAGTGTCCTGAATATTTTTTACAATTACATTGCATCTTAGCAGGACCGGTGACACATCAAAACAACCATCATGGACCACTACATTATCATACAATCAAGGCATCTGCAACCAAGGTTTTAAACAAGGATCACTGAACCGGTACCGGGAGCCATATCGGTCAGCAGCCAGTATGGTATGGTACGGTACCAGTACATGTACCGGCAATAAAAAATTGAGCAAAAAAAAAAAGTCTTTCTCCCCCCTTTCAAGCAAAAATCGCCGAACCAAACCTGAACCGGACCCAAACCGAGCCAAACCGAGTCCGAACTGGAGTGAACCGGACGGTATGGATCGGTATCGCAATCCTTGGTTTTAAATACCACTTTTTGTACCCATACCAGCACCCAGCCAATACAGGACCATTATAGTACAGATTTTGCACAGGACAAACCGAGTGTCAGTTCCTAAGCAATAGAGTATGGTATGCCCAGTATAGACCAGTACTCAAAAAAATGTCTCCAACAACTGATGAAATGCATACACAAGAACAACATACTGAACAACATTTTACAATATTTAACAAAATCCTAACCATAATCAAGAAAGTGCATGTGCAAAAGGAAAAATAACAACACTTTGTGGCCTTCACTTCCTCTATTCAAGAATGTCAACTTTAAGATGCCAGTTCCCAATGATATTGGATTCGTTCAGCTTGCTAAAAAAAGGAGGGGGGAAATATGGTCAACATGAAAAAAAAAAAAAAAGCCTCATGTTTGGTTGGAGTTTTCAAAGAAGAGAGATGAAAAATAACTTTTCTATGGAAATAAATTTTCCATACTTTATCTATAAAAGAAAAACCCATGTAGGACATGAAAAATTCACTATCCCACAAGCTTTTTAAAAAAAAAAACACCCTTAAGCCATTATGATCTTTTTACTTGCTATTTTTAATAGCTTATCTTAAAGTACTAAAATATACTATTAAAATTAGTGCAATATAAAGAAGTTGTTTGACTATTAACTAAAATCACACAGCCCAATAAATATTTGTAAAAGCTATTTTAAATATTTAAAATAATTTTTATTTTTTAAAAATATTTTTAGGTTTAAAATATTTAAAAATAAATATTAAAATATATTATGAATTATGGTAATTCTAATAGTTAGACAAATATCCAAATATATCATGAATTTTGGTAAATGTTAATAGTTAAAAATATTTTTAAAAAGCTATTAAAAATATATTATGGTCTTTTCGGTGTTAAACCTTCAATACCTTTAGATCTTGGTTCTTCTAGTATTTGATTCTAAAAATTAAGCATGTGCTATCTTTTTCCAATGTGATTCCTTTATTAAGAGCATAACAAATATTTTACATAACTTTTTTAGAAAAAGTAGATACTCAACCAAATATTAGTCACTCTTGAAAGTGTATTTTCTATGTTACTTTTCCATAGTCAATCAAACATGCAAAAACTACTTTCCTAGATATCATATTCTCAAGCATTAACTTTCCAGGAAAAACATTTCAATAAGATAAAATTCTTCTCGTGAACTAAACGAGTCCATTGAGTTTCAACTTGTTCATAATCTCTTAAACAGCAAATCTCATAAATTATCAATGCTAGTAAAAATATAGTATGTCCATAGATATTCGAAAGACATTAATCACTCCCTGCAACTGATATGGTGTTCATAGTGTTCATGCATCTAATAAGCAAGGCTTCCCCATGATGATTCCATTTTATATTATCCTTCACATTTAGGATCACAATCAAATTTACATAAAGCACCAGCAATTTCCTCACATATAGATGATAGCCATACTATCAACAAATTAAGAGATGTGATTATAGCTCAAATGCTCAAAGATGAATTATGATGGCATCCTTGGCACTAGGCCAGCTCAATGGTCCATCATGCATTTGGAGCTTCATCAACCTTGAGTGACACAGTTTAACAGCTCTCAAGGGTAAGCTTCTTGAGGCCGTCAATCCAATGGTTGAAGGTATTCAGTCACAAATTTGACTCTCAATGTCCATGCTAGCTATGCATAACCAGTCCTTTGCTTCAGTTACTTCTCTACCTCCAACAGCAATCTCATATAAATTTATGTCTAATCGGGATGCAATTGGACTGAACTAAACCTGCATCCACAACATGCAAATATATCAAGCTACTATTTGCTCCTCTAGATCCTGTGTTCCTCATTGCATCGAGAGATCAAGTTCTTCCATGTTGTCCTTAAATCTAATTTCTTGCTGGAGTTTGTGCATTTGAAGAGGAGAAAATAGAGATGGTATTTATCAGTTAGGAATATGATTCACAAAAGCTCCATCTTCTCCAGTGAAGTTAAAATTTAAATTTTCTTGTCTTCTTCCTATATGTCATTAGTTGTTCACAGGTCCCAGTAAACCAAGCATGCTTGACCTTATTTTGGCAAAATCTTGAATCTACAATGAACTGAAAAGGTGACACCTAGTTGTCATCAGCCCTCTTGCGCACAAATGGTACTAGAATCAATTTCCTCTTAATTGACCATTTTCATTCAGCTTTCAGTGCAAAAAATGGATATAAAAGGTGAAACCATCACGGTCAAAATAAAGTGACCGATATAATGTCCTTCAATTCCTACATGTCTCTGATAATTTTGCTCAATTTTGAGGCTTGCATTTTTGACTTTCTTATCCTAGATGTTAGAATATGACATCATGTGGAAGAGGACTTTATCACCTGGTTTACATCTAAAACAAGAACCATAAGAATCCTACCAAGCCATAAAATATCTATCAAAAAAATGCAGATCTAAACCATAATTGACATGATATGTCATTCTCAAAAGGGATAGAATAAGAAGACTACTCAAAACAAGCAAGACAACAGAGAAACGAAATCCAATTTTGCATGCAAAATCAGCATAGGCCCAACATGATCTCAACATATCAAACATTATGATCTTATTGGTCCAACAAGATCATATAGTTTAATAGAACTTTCTCCAAGCCCAACTAATGAGGCTAGGCAATTATCTTTCAGCTTAAAACACTAAAACAACCTAGGCTTGTCCAAGAACAAGAAAATTTCAAACTGGACCATGATTAGCTTTATTTCTCATTATATATATATTATATGCTAATTAGTGAATTTAAACAGGATGCCATGGACTGATCCAACAACCAAAATAATTCTAGATTAGATTGAAACTCTTACTAATATATACTAATATAGGGAAAATTTATAAAAAATACAAGTTTAAAATGCTTATTCAACATAAGATTGCTAAAAAAATGAATGACCAAAAAGGAAGGCAACAAGATCATATGGAAGTCACAAAATTAGTTGCTTACTGAAGAATGTTAAAGACACAGCAAAACCTCATTCTCGACCAAGGTTTGAAAATAAAGAAATGGCGACCAGACTAGCATGACTTAAAGTGGCAAAATACTATAAGTTAACTTGTGCATGTATACAATAAGTTAACAATAAAAAACAAAGCACAGAGAAACATTGGTTCAGACTGAAACTGAAATGTTTCAACTATACTGTCAGAGTTCGAGGAACTTGGAGACATCTTTCTCATTATTTTGGGTTAAGTCAGGAAAGACGGCCATCAATCTCTCGGCACAGACTTATCTCTTATGTCATGTTCTCAAGGTTCTCTTTCATATTCTCAACTACTATCTCTATATCCATAAACGCATATATCTAATACCCACCACTTACCGGCATATCCTCCTATCCAATCCTCCCAAAAAGAAAAGAGCTTGCCCAACAAATCTTTATTTACACTTTCTATTGAACATATTTATAATGCACTAACAATTATAAGGTGAACATGTCCTTAATTCATATGTTCCTTCCTTATAACTCTCATGCATATCACAATGTTCACTTATCCACACTTATGCAAGTGCCAGTTATAATACTCTTATTTCCTAGGATTCTTCAGATGCCCTGTGGTCCAATTCTGAAAATGCAAGTTTGCAAACCCCTTCTTTTACACAATTTCAGCTGGCAATGATCATCAAGTAACACTACTCTCCACTAAATATGCTTACATTCTCTTGATATGCAATCCTTTTTTTTTCATCACCTAGAATTGAATTCACATCAATGTGCTAACAAATTTGAATCATCTGGAAAATGCAATCTAACATAACCATAAAAATCTAACTCAACAAACTTAAAACATATAAAACTTGTAATTCATTTTAATCCAGCTGGAAAAGACAAAGCCAGAGGAGCCTTAGGTACTATTCAATGGCTGAGAAAATGAATTTAAAAAAAACATAAACAGCAAAAAGAAAAGAAAAAAAATCAAGAACTTTCTTATGTTTGATGGAATAAAAAAATATTGCAGCGGAAGTTGTAGGCAAAATAGTTAATATAAAATTGTCTCCTCCTGGTCTACTTGCCTATCTGTTATTTTCCCTTCAAAATACATTCTTTTGGAGAGAAAAATCCTAGGCTTCTTAAAAAAAATATGAGGACATTGCTTTCTACTTATTTTTTATCTTACAATTTTATTTTTCACTACCAAAGAATGGTATAGATCATTCTCCTTCTTTCTTATCTCTTACTTTCTTAGCAAACAAATAGGACCCTAGATTTCATATTACCTAAACAAAGGGAATGGCCATGGAGTTTATATTCCATATCAAGTTGTACCAAAAAATTTCTCAAAGGACTCCCACACAGGATAAAGTTGGAAGATCAAGGGAATATCCACTTAAACATGGAAATAATGGTTCTGCAAGGCTGACAATAAATATTAAAGTTATAAGCACAAAATAGACTAAAGACAATGGGCTAGAACAGGAGGCATAAGCACTCACCCATTCCACTGGGCACAGAGATCTATAGTATCTGGCAAACTTTTGACATTCAACAGCATCTTCACCTTTAGCATTCAAACACCTGTATTTGCAGTTATATGTCTACCTCATTAGTTTTACAATATGAAATGGGCATTGTCAATGGAAGATGCACCAAACAGGCTGTAAGCAGTCAACATGCTAATTGCATACGAAATATAGATATCAAACAACCATACTTGTGATATTCAATGTAGCGAGTGAAACAATGTCTCGTCTGATTTGTTGTGGGAAATCGAAAATCAGCTGGTGCAGTTTTCAACTCAATCTAATAAACAAGACACAATAATATAAAAGATTAGCATGAAATATTCTCCACAGGCATTCTCATACCTAAAAGAAGGAAAAATGTTGAGATAAAGCTATCAAGCAACCTAACAGGAAACTCAAAAAACCAAACAAAAAAAACTAGATGCAACAAAATTTTAGAACTGCATGATTAGGAACGAGTTATGTGACCATTCAAGAATAGTAAATAAGCATCTAAGAAATGTTAGACGGACATGCAACTTAGGACATATAACAATAGCTACGGTTATCCATTCTGATATTGTATTCACAACTCTTGGGTTTTACTGAGCAACTTCATAAAAATGTACACAAATGGTGCATTAGATATACTATGAATAAGTTGCTTATGGCAACTAGAACAATTCCTACTCATGGCATTAAATGGAACAGATTGTGTATTTATAGATGCAAAATTGCAATGTACATATAATCTACTTCTTTGATTCTTCACTATGCCAGAAAGGATCATGCCACAACCCCCTCCGACATTTAATCAATAGAAAGACATGCCACATTAATGTTACATGTGGCAAAGACAGTTTCTCAATAATTGCAAGCATCGCATGGTTGTTCACATATAATATCTGAATAAGTACTCATATTTCATCTTAATATTCACTGCCTTTACCTTCTACAGTACCTTGACATCAAAACCATATTAGGGATGTTGTTCCAACGTTGGAAGTTCATCATAAACCTACTTGTTTATCAAGCTCAAAATAGTTATCGAGCCACTTAAAAACAAACGTTAGAGAGCCCATGAAATAGAACCTCCATGTACTACCATATATACTATAACTATCCAAAACAAAAACTCATTAAGTCTCTGTTAGATAATCTTGCAATGATCGAGAAGCGCAGCACAGTATGCCGCAAATAGAGCATAGCATTTTCTTTAGTGGGAGGCGGCCAAGAAAACTTATTCAGCGTCATTTACGACCAACAACTTCTAAAACAACCAAAAGGGGGGCTTTATTTCATCGGGCAGCAAAAATAAGAAAAAGAAAACGACAAAAAAAAAGGGAACAGCAGGAAAACAAAAAAACTACAAATATATGAAAATTATCGTGGATGATCCCTCAGGACTTGAAATTATAAAACAAGAACGGGTTACCCCATGTATGTTACGGTTAAAAAATAGTAAAGAAAACCTAGAGTAAGAAGCGCTGAGGAATTGGTCTCGTAAAGGATAAAAGAAACAAAAGATGGAAGATCATCTAGAAAGCTCAACACTTTTCACACGATCCCGTAGAGTATCAAATCTAAAGAAAGATTAGCGGATCCGTAAGCGATCTAACACATGCAAATAAACAAAAGGGAATAGAAGAAAGATCGGGTAAGCTAGGGTTAAATCGAGCGATCGTGAGATCGATTGATCGATAAAGAGAAAGTGGTGGGTAGTTTACCTCCGCCATCGGTAGCTTCTTGGCCGCACGGAACGAAGCTCAGGACTGCGGCTCGCCAGTCACCACGGTGGCCGGACGCTCGTGTTCAAACTTTTTGATGGATCCCGGTGGTCTCCGTAGATTATCGACCGTTGGATCAGAAGTCCACGCTAACCGTACAGAGACAAAAAGCTCCAACTTGGACCAGGCTGCATTACTCCCTCGGCCCAACCCAGTCCGCCATTCTCTCTCAGGTTCCGCTCACATGAATTTTTACGCGGAAGTTAACCCGCCGAAGGACGCGCGGCCGCGGCCCATCAAGATCCTCCTAACTACATCTTAAAGTTGGGCTTATAATCGATCCTGCGGTTTAGTCAGGTAAAACCATCAATGATAGACAAATCCTCACATAATAATGGTTCCCTGGATCATTCGATACCTATACTAACCTCCTAGGAAGCAAATAATAAAGATTTGAACCAAAAAATGAAGAGATGAGAAAGTGATGGAGAGTATGAAATATAAAAGGTTGGTGGGGGATGAAAGTGGAGTATGGAAGATGGAAGAAGGAATTCATAGCTTCACAATGAAAGAAGGAGCAGGTTCTGGTGCTTATAGAAGTCTATCTCAAAGAGAAAACATACAAGACGGTATCTCTTCTTTTCTTTGCTTATGCTCTTACCTGAAGGATTTTAGAAAAAGATTTTATAGTCAAGTATCTATTACCTTCGGGTAGTCATCCACGAGACAGAGAATAACAGTTTGTACATCTTCACGATAGGCGTGTCTCAACAAAATGCACATCCCAAGATTGTTGATATATGAATCTTGTATAGTGGAAGGGCACGATGCTAGACTCCGTATCGTCTTATGAATGAAAGACTCGTAACTCTTCTAACATGATCGTTAAAGATTAGAATACCGGATGATCATCTCATCATCCTTCACCATGGCCATGTATTGAGCTGCTATTAGATCATCGGCATCTTGATAGATAACCCTTTTTTGGGTATATCACTTGTCCCCCACTTTCAAGACCGAGACATCCATTTCTATCTTAGGTGAAAGTAGTAGGATTGCTTTTGCATTTATCATGGCACTATTGACTAGGCCGATGCTAAAACTTCTCATCCTCTTCGGGACCTATATTGAGGAAGGCCTCTTTGGGAGAGATGAAGGATAAAGTTTTTGTCGAGGCTAGAGTCTTTTATTAGGTCATCAATAAGGAGGATGCTGACATTAGGCACCACTCATATGATGCTTAGATAGGCCACAACCCTGATCTTTTTGCACGTTATATTTAAGAAAGATGTACATCAACATTTGATTTCCAAAGAGACATCATGATGAGCAAGCTTCCTAGCATGATTGCTGATTATCTCGATCATGGCAATTTAGGTAGCATTTAGATGCCCAATTGAAGGTGGATATGTGTAGCCGATCAGACTGCTCATTTAAATCATGGCCCCTAATCTGATTTCCCAGAAGGCACCATAAATAGTGCAAGTTGCGGGATCATTGCACTACCCCATGCTTACTATCTATTATCAAGAGGAGACTGGTATTACTTGAAGAAGAGAACAGCTTGTCGAAGTTCTTCCTACTAGAGCATTAGTAGGTATTTCAATCAACTTAATGGCACGAGAAAAAATGAACAGCTTGTCATTGATATAGGGCCGAAAACTTAAATAGGATGATTGGGTTCGAAGTTATCTTGAAACATTAACAACTTTAGGATCATGGGATTACCACATATTTTAAGAAAATGCTGTAAATACAATTCAAAAGATAAAGTAAATAAGAAGATAAAATAGAATTTCCATTAATATGAGTATCCCTCTTCTATAATTACATTTAATTTAAATAGATTTTATAATATAGTTACAATCCAACTCATCCATTTCTTTGTAATAACCTATCTTTGAAAGGATCCCCAATATCACTCAAATTTAACGTTTCTATGCCCTGCAGGTGTTAACCCCCCTTTTACCAGGCCCTCATCGCCTTATGTGTGCTAACTAAGCTCAAATGGCTTCTTTTTATCGGTCCCTATCCATTAAACCAAATAAATTGTGGATGTAAATTTAATGGTACAAACATGTTTATCATACAATAGATTACATCTACTGGTGCACTGCACACTACCGTGCCACATACGCATTGCCGGGATTCGTTCTCTTAATTTTTTTAAAAAATAATTTAAATATCACCTACTGACTATACTTCTCAGAGTACTCTCACCAAGTAAAAACTTTCTATGTTTGATCCTTTCATGATTCTATTTGTTTCTCTCTCTTGTACCTAATAAGTTTATATTCTTTGATACCTTAGCAAGAGCAAAGTGGGATTTTAAATGGATCTAAGTATGTTTTTTTTTCTAAATAAAAGTCGACAATCTTGCATAAATAGAGAAAGGCAAGGACTATGATCAAATAAAATTGATGAATATTCCAAAGATTTAGGACTTTTTGAGCATGTAATGGATGACGGTGATTCCATCAATCTTTCTTAGTTAGGTAAATATACTCATTGGTTAAGTTCATGTACATCTTCTTTTTAATATATAATCATCATATTTATGATTTTTAAACCAATATCGGTAGTTGTACTAGTCTCCTATCAGTATAGTATGGTTTCGGTTTGGTACATATTGACATACAATATGGGCAAGCTTGTCGATCAAACTGGTACATCAATTTTTTTTTCTTTTAATTTTTTTTATTTCTTAGGATATATAATTAATTTTTAGAATTTCTTAGATGATTTTAAATTCAAATTGATACTTTTTTATCTTATCTTATTACCTGTTTTTCTAAATATTTTGATGCCTTTTCATATTTATATAATGTGTTTTTCTTTATTTTTATATAATAGCTAAAGTTGAATCATTTTGAATTAGAGATGATTATAATGGAATATGCTGCTATGGTATGAAATGATGAATATAATTTTTCTCATTCAATTTCTTTTTTAAAAAATGTTTATATATTTCTATCTTTATATAATGTTATTTTCTTTATTTTCATGTGATATTATGAGAAAAACATTGCTACTTATTTTTCCAAATATCTATTATGGTATCAAATAGTTTCTTCATTTTTATATAATAGCTAAAGCTGAATTGTTTTGAATAAAAAATGATTACTATAATTATACTATTATGGTATGAAATGATGAATATAATTTTTCTCGTTCTATCCCTTTTTTTTAAAAAAATATGTTCATATATTTCTATCTTTATATAATATATTTTTCTCCATTTTTACGTGATATTATGAGAAAAACATGGCTACTTATTTTTTCAAATATCTATTACGATATGAAATAGTTAATGTAGTTATTTTCTTAAATATTTTAATATTTTTCTATCTTTAATTAATATGTTTAATTTTCTTTATTTCATATAATAGTCATAGCTAAATCATTCTGATAATTATTATGAAATATATTATTATGATATAAAATGGCTAATATAATTATTTTTCTCATATTATCCTTTTTTAAAATATATTGATGTCTTTCCATCTTTATATAATATATTTTTCTACATTTTCATATGATAGTGTTGCCGCCAAGATCGCCGTGGCCCGTAGCTACTGCCGGTGCCGGAGTGCGCTCTCTTCACTGTCTGGTGGTCCTCTGGTCCTGGACCTGCAAAATAGGGGTTAGTGACCCGGGCTGGGGTTTCCGGCGGGGGCACTCCGACGGTGAAGTCAGTGACGATCCAGAGAAACAGATCCTCCTGGTGGCCCCTCTTGATGGACTCCACGCTAGGAGGAGTAAATGGTGTGAGAATGAAAATGAAAACGTAGCAGGGGGAGAATAACGGTGGGGATAGAGGGGTTCCCTGTTCTACCGCCTCTCATTGTTTCCCTCATTTTCCTTTAGTCGTGGTGGTGGTGGTGCTTTGCCCTCTTGATCGAGCTTGCACTTGTGTTGGTATTGTGTTGTTGTTACCTTCCTCCTCCCGGGGGTGTCGATCGTTCTTTGTAGTTGAAAAAATGGCCATTGGACGTGTGCCTCGGGATTCTCGCTGGGCTGGCAGGTGCGTGCTGCGGGATTCCGTGCCGTGGACTGGACGTCTTTCCTGACATACGGTAGGGGAAACTTCCATTCGTTCTGACATCTTCTTCCGTCTCCCCATTCCGGGGAAGCCTGGCAGAGCCTCGATCTGGGAGTCGCCATCCCAGGGGTTCATGCTCTCTGACCGGCCCATCTTCTTGAAAGTACGGATGGACAGGCAGTTATTGCGGTATGGGGGGCGCCGCTCCGTAGTCCTTGGTCGGCTTACCAGCGTCCTGGGATGGCAGGGCTTGCTCCGACCCAGACGCTCCGAGCTTGCGAGGTCACCTCGGTGGAGGAGGGCAGAGTGCGGGCCCGGTCCGGAGGGCTTGTGCTCGGAGAGGCTCCACATGGCGGAGGAGGGCTGAGCTCGACTCCGTCCACAGGGCTCAACCTCCGAGGGTCTCGCTCCGGAGGGCAGAGTGCAGGCCTGGTCCAGAGGGCTTGCACTCGGAGAGGCTCCACGTGGCGGAGGAGGGCTAAGCTCGACTCCATCCACAGGACTCAACCTCCGAGGGTCTTGCTTTGGAGGGCAGAGTGCGGGCCCGGTTTAGAGGGCTCGTGCTCGGAGAGGCTCCACGTGGCGGAGGAGGGCTGAGCTCGACTCCGTCCACAGGGCTCAACCTCCGAGGGTCTCGCTCTGGAGGGCAGAGTGCGGGCTTGGTCCAGAGGGCTCGCGCTCGGAGAGGCTCACGTGGCGGAGGAGGGCTGAGCTCGACTCCAACCACATGGCTCAACCTCTAAGGGTCTCACTCTGGAGGGCAGAGTGCGGGCCCGGTCTAGAGGGCTCGCACTTGGAGAGGCTCCACGTGGCGGAGGAGGGCTAAGCTTGACTCCGTCCACAGGGCTCAACCTCCGAGGGTTTCACTCTGGAGGGCAGAGTGAGGGCCCGGTTCAGAGGGCTCGCGCTCTGAGAGGCTCCACGTGGCGGAGGAGGGTTGAGCTCGACTCCGAACATAGAGCTCAACCTCCGAGGGTCTCTCTCTGGAGGGCAGAGTGCGGGCCCGGTCCAGAGGCCTCGCGCTCGGAGAGGCTCCACGTGGCAGAGGAGGGCTGAGCTCGACTTCGACCACAGGGCTCAACCTCCGAGGGTCTCGCTCTGGAGGGCAGAGTGCGGCTCCTGCCTAGGCGTCCCGAGCTCGCGGGTCTGACTTGGCGGAGGACGGAGCTTGGCTTATTGTCTTGAGGGAGCTCAGCTCAGCTCGGCAGAGCGGTCCGGGCTAAAGAGTTAACTTGGCGTCTGACGCGGTGGCCTCCTTTGACATGGCGCCTATCAGCTCCCCACGTCAGCGGTCTCGCCACATCAGATAGCATGATAAAAAATATGATTACTTATTTTTAAAATATTTATTATGGTATGAAATTGCTAATTTGTTTACTTGTTTCCTTAAATATCTTGATACTTTTCTATCTTTATATAACGTGCTTTCCTCCATATTCATATAATAGCCATAGTTGAATGTATGATTACTATAAAATATAATATTATGATATGAAATAGCCAATATGATATTTTTTAGTGCTATTTTTTTATTCAAGTATATTAATATCTTTCTATCTTTATATAATCATAATTATACTCTTATCTATTTTTATATAATAGCTGTAATTGTACTTTACTTTTTTAGAATAATAGTCAGGTTGGAATATTCGTAGTCATCAACTAACCAATTCAAGTAAGAAATCCTAAGCGTATAAATATTTTCTATATAAAAACTTATAAATTTGGATAATTATGGTACTCGTGTTCAAAAATTTACTAAAAATTTTAAAAAAATAAATAATAAATTATTACAAATCCTTTCAGATAAGGTGCATTGACCTTCACTAATCTTATCTTAAGAAATTAATTAAGAAACAAAATTTTGTTTGATAAAAATCAACTTAAAAATAGGACATTATACGAAATCAATTATATGTGGTAGATTTAGATTAGGATATTATTAAGATTTTTGACAAATTGATTATCCAAAGTTAAGTAGTTTAAAAGATTTATATGAATGAAATAAGATATTTATAGGTTTTTTAAGAACAAAGTATAAAAAATGCTCTCATAATTAATTTTTAATTTTTCCATGTTTTCTTTACGTTTTCCTTTTTTTTTTTTTTACTATGAAAATAAATCAAAAAAAAAGATAAGAACTTTCGAACCTTCTTTTCTTATGCCAACCATCTAAAAAAAAATCAGAACCGGGTCGAATTATCTGGCTTAGCTTGAAACCGTATGGTATCGTCCAATTTGATGTGGTTCATGTCAATTCAGCCCTGAAACTATTTTCATAGCTGAATTGATCCGAATCAAGCCTGATATAGTTCTATACAAGCTAAATGGAATGATTCGGCATGATTTCAAAAATCCTGCATCATTGGATATTAAATGTAGAAGACTTGTTTACCATTGAAGGAGTGCATTGTTGTAAGGGAGTTGAATGTAGACATGTAATCCGGTTTCTTGGTTCCATCAATATTTCTTAGTTCATTTGGCATGCATAAATCAATCCACGCACGCACGGTAATCTCTCGACCAAATCCAATTCGTCCTTTTGGATATACGAGAGGAGTTGGGAGCCCCATCCTTATTTCCTTTTACTGCATCCCTTCTCCATCTATATAATATAAACAACCTACCTTAAGGCTTGAACCCCACTTCCTTCCGTATAATCCTCCACAGATCTCAACCTCTCCTCATCCCTTCTCTTTTCCCTCCTCGAAACAATCCAACCCAAGCTCAGCCCTTCATCATGTCCCAGACATCAGCACTCCTCCTCGCCTCCTTCTTCGCCTTTGTCCTCCTCCAAGGTTAGTTTAGTTTCTTTTCTCGGAACCAACTTCAATCGCTTGCTTATATAATTCATTATAAACTTCTTCTTATCTGATTAACAAAAAAATTCAGGTGCAAATTCTACCATGTTCACCTTCAAGAACAACTGCCACTTCACCGTGTGGCCAGCCACGCTATCCGGCCAAACCTCTCCGCCGCTCGCGAGCACCGGCTTCGAGCTTGCACCGGGGACGACGACGGCCCAGCCCCTGGACGCGCCTCCCAAGTGGCAGGGCCGGTTGTGGGGCCGCTACGGCTGCTCCACCAACTCCTCCTCGGGCAAGTTCGCGTGCGTCTCCGGCGATTGCGCCAGCGGCCAGGTCCCGTGCAACGGCGCGGGCGGTATACCGCCGGCAACGTTGGCCGAGTTCACCCTGCAGGGATACGACAACAAGGACTTCTACGACATAAGCTGCGTCGATGGCTTCAACCTCCCGCTGTCGATCGAGCCTCAGGGCGTGCCGGGCTGCACCTCCCCTTCCTGTCCGAAGAACATCAACGTGCGGTGCCCCGAGGAGCTGGCCGTGACGTCGCCCTACGGCGGTGTGGTCGTGGGTTGCAGGAGTGCCTGCATGGCTTTTAACGCGGACAAGTACTGCTGCAGAGGAGCCTACGTGGGTCCGAATGCGTGCAAGCCGTCAATGTACTCGCAGATATTCAAGGAGGCATGTCCTCTGGCTTACAGCTACGCCTACGATGATTCCAGCAGCCTCTTCACTTGCGTCGGCGCTAGCTATCATATTACTTTCTGTCCTTGAGATTAAATTATTGTTAGTTTAATTTTTTTTTTTTTTAGAGGTTTCTATAAATAGGATTAAGGTGATATTTAGCAGCCCAAACATAATCACCATGATAATTTAAAATCATTAATGGTTGGAATCCTATGACAATTTGATCCCAATAGTTCATGATCAAAGATTCTCGCATATTTATAAATAACATATTTAATATTTCATGAAAATCTAAGGATATTAATCATAAAACATCAAAATTATTTTGGATTGATTATTGTTGTCGATCTTACTGCTATGATCTGTAGCTTATGAGCTGGTGCCGGACCTTGGATTCCTTCATCTCGGGATCTCCAAGTCTCCGGTCCTACAAAATAAGGTCAAGCATTCGGGCCGGGGGTTCCGGCGGGGGCATTCCGATGGTCAAGTTAGCGAACGGCAAGATGGAACAGGTCCACTAAGATCGGTCTCCGATGGATTTCCGTGCTTAGAGGATGTTTTGATGAAAGAAGTGTGGGAAAGAGATGGGTTGACGCCCAGCTTCCTGCGCTGGACCCGTCGGGCTTGCATCTGGGAACTTCCGAGAGCCCAAGAGTCGTTATCCCTCGGTGTCCTCCCCTCTCCGTGGCTTACCCTTCCGTCCGCTTTTCCCGTCTCCTTTATACCACCGGACCGCCTTCAGCTTTTGTTTCCTCCTCCCGGAGACCCTCGGAGGTCCCCGGCTCCTTTCCCCCCCTCCTCCCCTCTTCTTCGAGTCGGGGAGTTAAGCGGCGAGCTCGCCTCGTCCGCCATGCTGTCACGAAAGGGGGAACCTGGGGAGATCTCGAGCCAAGCGCGGGAACCCTCATCTCGGGGCGTGACTGTGGATTTCATGGGTTCCAGGCCCCTGACCGCAAGGATTCCATACCTCGATTGCGGGGCCTTCCTTAACTGATGTAAACGAGGTTCCACGCACCGTTGCGGGCCATACTGGGTACCCTGTACGGGGCGCGCCGCATGCCGACTCTAGCAGCAACCTCGTGGCCCGTGCCTCTGACCCCCGGAGGCTTTGCAGAGTAGGGCTGACTTCGACCGAGGTGGACCCATCAGGAGATGCCCTCGATCTCGACTGAGGTGGACCCGTCTTGGGGCGCCACCTGGCGAGGGAGCAGAGGCCGCCAGCTTCGACCGAGGTGGACCCCTCCTGGGTGAACACTTGGAGAAGTGGCAGAGGAGGGCTCGACTTCGGTCGAGGTGGACCCTTCTTGGGGTGCCACCTGGGGAAGGAGCAGGAGCGCCTGGCTCAACCTCGGCTGAGGTGGATCTGTTTTAGGGCGCCATCTGGCGAGGGAGCAGAGGCTGCCAGCTTCGGCCGAGGTGGATCCCTCCTGGGCAGACACCTGGCGAAGTGGCAGAGAAGGGCTCGACTTCGGCCGAGGTGGACCCTTCTTGGGGTGCCACCTGGCGAAGGAGCAAGAGCGCCTGGCTCGACCTTGGTTGAGGTTGACCCGTCTTTGGGCGCCACCTGGCGAGGGAGCAAAGACCGCCAGCTTCTGTCGAGGTGGACCCCTCCTGGGCGGACACCTGGCGAAGTGGCAGAGGAGGGTTCGACTTCGGTCGAGGTGGACCCATCTTGGGGTGCCACCTGGCGAAGGAGTAGGAGCACATGGCTTGACCCCGGCTGAGGTGGACCCGTCTTGGGGCACCACCTGGAGAGGGAGCAGAGGCCACCAACTTCGGCCGAGGTGGATCCCTCCTGGGTGGACACCTGGCGAAGTGGCAGAGGAGGGCTCGACTTCGGCCGAGGTGGACCCGTCTTGGGGTGCCACCTGGGGAAGGAGCAGGATCGCCTGGCTCGACCTCGGCTGAGGTGGGCCCATCTTGGGGCGCCACCTGGCGAGGGAGTAGACGCCGCCAGCATCGTTCGAGGTGGACCCCTCCTGGGCGGACACTTGGCGAAGTGGCAGAGGAGGGCTCGACTTCGGCCGAGGTGGACCCATCTTGGGGTGCCACCTGGCGAAGGAGCAGGAGCGTCTGGCTCGACCTCGGCTGAGGTGGACCCATCTTGGGGTACCACCTGGCGAGGGAGCAGAGGCCGCCAGCTTCGGCCGAGGTGGACCCCTCCTGGGCGGACACCTGGCGAAGTGGCAGAGGAGGGCTCGACTTTGACCGAGGTGGACCCATCTAGGGGTGCCACCCGGCGAAGGAGCAGGAGCGCCTCGCCCCGGGGAAAATTTTTGAAAGAAAAATCCATATGGCACCGACGACATCCAGCTGAATCTGACACGCACTCCACGTCAGCGACGTTGCCATATCAGTTTCCCCCCATCCCCAAGTCCCATCGAAGCATCGCGGTTTGGGGCATGGGGAGTTAATGCAGAGATGACGTGGAAAAGGAGGAAATCCTGTGGCATAATTGCCATGATCACCGCTGCCACTTCCATCGCGCCCGAGGCCCTGTGGGAGGCTGCTACGTCCACACGTCTGACGGGCCATTAATATGCCGTTTCGAACCCGAGGCAGTTTCCATCAGACCGAAGCATCGATGTCAGGTGTGTATCCACGTGGCGGTCATCTGATGGCCCGGGCCAAAAAGAGGCGTACGACCGCTATTGATTGAGTTTAAAAAGGAGGGAGACTTTCCGGAAACGAGGTCTCTTGGCTTTCTCACACATCACCGGCAGTTGCAGCGATCTTTCTTCATCTCCAGGGGTTGCCACTCCTCCGATACAAAACATCCTGGTGAGTGCCTGCGACACCTTTCTTTCATCTTCTTCCTTCCGATTCCGTGTCACCCCGAACCCATCTCCTTCTCGTTTCTTCCTTCCTGATGGCCCGTCGCCATCACGTTGCTTCCAATCCAGACGAGGTCAGTCCTTCTCGGTCGAGGACTCCATCGCCTTCCTCCTCAGAGAGGGAAGAGATCCCGGTCGAGGTCCTGAGGCAACTACAGCCAGGGACTGTGACCATAGCATCCCTAGGGGTCCTAGGTCTCCCCCCATTATTTCCGCACGTCCCATCTCTACCCTTCCTCTTCCGGTGGCAGAGGTCTCCTCTTCTGGTCCCTCCGGTTATGTTTCAATGATGACCGGAGATGATCTCTCCTGGATCCGGGACACGTATGGGATCTCGGATTCAATCCAACTTTCGCTCCCAGGTCCTAGGGATCAAGTAACCTCGAGTGGCCCAGGGAGGGTTGCTTTCTATGAGGACTTCCTTGTCGGGGGTCTTCATTTTCTCCTTCATCCTTTCTTTCTCTCCTTTCTCAGTCACTTTCGCCTGGTCCTGGCCTAGTTGTCTCCTAATGCCATTCGGGTCATCTTTGCCTTCATTGTCTTTTGTCACTTTCACGGGTTTGTTGCCCGCTTCTCACTGTTCATGGCCCTCTTCACCCTGAAGCACTACTCTACCGATGATGGCTGGTGGTATCTTTCTCCCCGGCCTAGACCTGCCTTAGGTTCGACCTCACCACATCGATCAAGGGGTGGCAAAACTGCTTCTTCTTTGCCTTGGTCCAGGATGTTGATTGGGCCTGGAGTGAGCTAGACTGGTCCCCGAATCAGAACTCCCAGGTCGAGCCGGCAGACCAAGAGGTCTACACATAGATGCTGGGCAATGTGGTCCCAGCTCTTGATGTCCTGCTCTCGGAGCAGAATTTGTTCGAGGCAAGAATCAGTCTGATCCAGGCATTGGGTGACACCCCGGGTTTTCTTCTTTCACCTTTACTTTCTTTCCACTTTCTACTTCTTTCTTCTTGAACTGGCCTGACCGTTTTCTTTCTCCAGGGATGAAGTTCTCTGTTGAGAGCTTGATGGAGGGCGTCCGGAAGAGGGGCGCCGCTGAAGGGGCCCAGGAGGCTCCACCAAAGAAGGCCCGCACCGAGGCGAGCCAGGCATCCAGGCCGACCCCAGCTCCTACTGGCCCCGTAGCCACGGGCCCTACACCCAGACCACCCCAGTCTTGCGCACCCGACATGCCCGTCGTCGAGCTGGACAGGGCTGAGGGTGAGGGGAGGCCGGAACCTCCCTAGGCGGCGCCTACTGTGGCTACCGCGCCCGTCATCCCCGCGGCGGCCACCAAGGTGGTGGCGGCCCCACCAACGGCCGCACTGCCCAGCAGAGGGGCAGCTGCTCAGCTTGCTGCCGATGCTCACCCTCCACCTTCGGGACTCAACGCCAGCTCCTCCGTCATCCGCGATCAAGTGCTCGCAGAGAGGATGATGGAGTTCGCTTGTATGCCCCGGGACCGCCGCCTGAGGGGTGGCCGGGACTATGCTGATGCGCTGCTTGGAATCCTCCCCTTGCTCTTCACGGTAAGCTTCGAACTCTTTCCTTTTAACGTCCCAGTTGGGTCCCTCTAACATCCATTCTCTTTCTGACGCAGATCGGGACTGACATGCTGCTGCCGAGGAACTTCCTCTCCAGCTCGGCGAAGAAGGATGCCGACAAGGAGAGGAGGCTCGACAAGCTCACAGCCGACATGAAGGACCTTATGGAGAAAGGGATCGAGCTGTGGGGGAACAACCAGGCCCTCCGGGAGGACCTGGGTCGCACCGAGGGGGGCGTGAAGGAGCTCGAGACCTCTCTATCTGAAGAGAGGATCTTGAGCCAACGCTGTGCTGAGGACAATGCGACGGAGGTATCGTGCCTCAGGGCTTAGTTCCGGTCGCTGGAGCGCCGGGTCGAAGAGGTCCTCAAGGAGCTCAGCGCGGCCAAGGAGAAGACTCCTACATCAACGGGTTGCTGAGGCATCTCGGAAGGAGGCGCAAGAGGCCATGCCGAAATCTCGAGCGTCTGAGGAGTTCAAGGGGGAGATGCACAAGACGGCGGTCGACTCCTTCCTGAAGGGCTTTCAAATGTGCCGGGAGAAGGTAGGCTCCCTTCTCTCAGCGGCGTCATCCCCGAAGGGAGGAGCTTCGATGAGGGAGCTCCAGCTGCGGGTGCCGATCCGATGCCGCAGGCGGCGAAGGTGCCCCCTAGTTGAAGGAGGACGTGGATGCGGCGAAGTAGCCTTGGGGCTTCTTTTTCATTTTGTTTGATGTATGGGTTTCTTTTCTGCTTCTTTGGATCTCCCGGCCTGTCGGGGCCCTCTTTTTGTAAGAAACCCTTTAATGGAAATGAAGATCTTTTTAATCATTCTGCTTTGTCTCCCACTTTTTCCTTTCTCTTTTTCTTTTCGTGTTTGCAATCTAAATTGCCGATTCGAGACCAGGCTCCAAAGACCTCTTGGTTTCCGGTAGGGCCCCCTAAGTCTTGCAGTTTACACACCAAACGAGCAGGAGACTTAGGTTTTCTTCTCCTTTTTTTTTTTTTGAGCATCCTCCGGACTGAACCCTGGGGCCAACCACCGGAACTGAGTCCCGTGGGGTGTTTCGAGCTGAACTCCGGGATCTTGTTGGGGAACTGGGTTCTGCTCTACCTTCCAAACTGAGGTCTGGAACTTCGCTTTGGAATTAGGTTCCATGCGAACTTCCGGATTGAACCTCGGGGCCGCAGGCGGGAGTTGAACCTTGCGCGACCTTCCGAGCTAGACTCTAGGATTAGTGGGACCGGGACTTAAGTCTACGGAACTTCCTCCAAACTGAACTCCGGGGTTGCATGCTGGAGTTTAATTTCGTGCGACACTCCGGACTGAACTCCGGGATTTTTGTGGAAGGGGACTTCGTGCCTTCGAAGATCTTTCGGGTCGGGGACTTTGCACCTTCGAAGGCTCTCTGGGATGCCCCCGCTTGCCGAACTTAGAACTGGATGGCGATTGTCCTACGGGATGAGAACATGCATTTTATATAAAAAGATTTCATTATTAAAGTTTAAGAGGTCTTACACTATTGGTAATACATCCTCAAGTTTGAGGCATTCCAAGTCTGTGGGAATCGGGATCCACCGAGCTCCTCCAGGTAATATGCCCCATGGGGGAGTGCCTCGGCCACCTTATAAAGACCTTCCCAATTTGGGGAGAGCTTGCCGCACTCCCATGATTGGGAAGCCTTAGCACGGTGCAGAACTAAATCTCCCGGGCGAAAGGACATCGGCCGCATCCTGGAGTTGTAGTATCTGGCCA
Source organism: Areca catechu (assembly GCA_021397845.1). NCBI lineage: Eukaryota > Viridiplantae > Streptophyta > Magnoliopsida > Arecales > Arecaceae > Areca > Areca catechu. Next base: position 20,554,956 of record CM038045.1, read on the forward strand.
CTTGTTGCCGTAGGCTGCCATCCGAACTCGGGCCCTGTCCCTTGTTTCTTCAAGGAGGTCCAGGTTCAGTAGCAGCCGTGCGGGGTTCTCAACCTCGTTGTACTGCTCTACACGCAAGGTCGGTAGGCTGAGCTCTACTGGAATAACTACTTCCTCACCGAAGATGAGGTTGAAGGGGGTCTCGTCAGCGGCCATCCTTGGGGTGGTATGGTATGCCCATAGGATGCTTGGAAACTCCTCCGCCCACCTTCCCTTGACCTGGTCCAGTCTTGTTTGAAGACCTTGCAGGAAAGTTCTGTTCATCACCTCGACTTCTTCATTGGTCAGAGGATGCACCATCGAGGTGAAACGATGATGAATCCCGAGGTCGTTGCAAAACTCCTCGAACTCCCGACAGTCGAACTGACGTTCGTTGTCGGTGATGATGGTGTGGGGCAAGCCGAAGCGGTAGATAATCGACTTCAAAAGAACTTGGTGACATTTGCCTCTGTGATCCGGGCTAACGGCTCGGTCTCGACCCACTTCATGAAGTAGTCGATAGCCACAATCAAGAACCTCCACTGCCCAGACGCAGGGAAAAAAGGTCCGAGGAGATCCATTCCCCATTGAGCGAACGGTCAGGGGACGGAGAGTTGGGAGAGCAGAGCAGTAGGCTGGCGCTGTACAACAGCGTGCCGCTGGCATCGATCGCACCTTTTCACAAAGTTAGCCATGTCTTCTCTCATCGTCTCCCAGAAGTAGCCTTGGCGGAGGGCCTTATACGCCAGTGTCCTGCCCCCACGTGGTTCCCACAGATGCCCTCATGGATCTCCTGGACCACGAGTGCGGCTTCGGTGGGTCTCAGACACTTGAGGAGCGGGTAGGAGTAGGATCTCCGGTACAGTAGCCTATCCATTAACACGAACCGTGCGGCCTTCCTCTTGATGAGACCAGTCGTCGCTCGATCATCCAGCAAGGTGCCGTTGGTGATGTACTTGATGTACTTGTCCATCCAACAGGGCTCCGGGTTAACCTGCTGGACCTCCATGGGTGTCTCAAAGCTCGGGGCTTGAAGGTGCTCGATGTAGGCACGGCCCTGTGATGAGTTTGGCAGGGTTCCCAGGCGGGAGAGGGCGTTTGCGCGAGCGTTTTCCCCGCGCGGGATGTGGGAGATGCTAAAGCGTCTAAAACCCGCCGCGCTCGCTCGCACGAGCTCTATGTACTTCGCCATTTGGGGATCCCGTGCCTCGTACTCTCTCGAGACTAGCCCGGCCACCAACTGCGAGTCGGTGAAGACCCTAAGGCAGGCACACCCAGCTCGCAGGAAACTCCGAGCGCTGCAAGGAGTGCTTCGTACTCCGCCTGGTTATTGGTGGCGGCGAACTGGAAGCGGAGCGCACATTCGGCGACAACCTCCTTGCTGTTGGCGAGGATGAGTCCGGCTCCACTCCCGCCGGAGTTCGAGGCCCCGTCCACATGAAGGATCCAAATGTCCTCCTCTGGTCCAAGTTCTGGCTATCAATTTTGGGGGCTCTCTTCCGGCCCCTCGCCCAGGCCTGCATACTTAACCAAAAAATCAGCGAGTACCTATGCCTTCATGGCCTACCTCGGCCGGTAAGTAATGTCGAACTCGCTGAGCTTCAGCGCCCACTTCGCCAGGCGTCCAGACGTGTCAGGTCGGTTGAGCACCGCTTTAGTGGTTAATCCATCGGGACCGCGATGGGGTGTGTTTGGAAGTAAGGCCTGAGGTGCTAGGCGGACACGATTAGTGCAAAAATCAGTTTCTCGGACCGAGAAACCTGAGCTCCGCATCGCAGAGGAGTTTGCTCATGTAATACACCGGCCTTTGGATTCCTTTGTCATCTGTCTAGACCAGGACCGAGCTGATGACCTCCGGAGTGACCGCTAGGTACAGAAGGAGCTCTTCTCCTTTCTCCGGCTGGGAGAGCAATGGCGACGATGCCAACATCTTCTTCAGTTCTTCAAATGCCTCCTGGCACTCCTTCGTCCAAACGAAGTCATGCATCTTCCTCAGTGCCTTGAAGAAGGGCTGGCAGTAGTCAGTGAACTTTGAGATAAACTGGCTCAGGGCGGCTATTCGGTCGGTGAGTCGCTGCACTTGCTTCTTAGAGGTGGGCTGCTCCATGTCTATGATTGCATGAACCTTCTCCGGGTTGGCTTCTATCCCTCTTTGTGTCACCATGAAGCCGAGGAGCTTCCCCGCCGACACGCCGAAAGCATACTTCATCGGGTTCAGCTTCATTTGATGAAGACGGAGGTTATTGAAGGTTTCTGCCAGGTCACTGACGTGGTCCGAGATCGGCTTGTTCATACCAGCATGTCGTCCACGTATATCTGCATGTTGCGGCCAATTTGGTCCTTGAAGACCTTGTTGACCAGATGTTGGTACGTGGCACCTGCGTTCTTGAGGCCGAATGGCATCATCTTGTAGCAGTAGGTCCCGCGATCCATGATGAAGGCTGTGTGCTCCTCGTCCTCCGGGTGCATTCGGATCTGGTTGTACTCGGAGAAGGCGTCCATGAAAGAGAGGAGGCGATGCCCCGAGGTAGTGTCAACGAGTTGGTCAATCTTAGGAAGTGGGAAACTGTTCTTCGGGCAAGCTTGGTTGAGGTCGGTGTAGTCCACATAGATCCTCCACTTGTCGTTATTCTTCTTCACCATTACTATGTTCGCCAGCCAACTAGGGTACTATACTTCGCGTACAAAGCCGGCGGTGAGAAGCTTTTTCACTTCTTCATTGATTGCCTTCTGTCTCTCTGCGGCAAAACTTCTCTTCTTCTAGTAGACCGGGCGGCACCTTGGATCAATCTTCAGTTGATGGGCGATATCTTCTGAGGGGATACCTGGCATATCCATAGCAGACCAGGCAAACACATCCGCGTTTGCCCGGAGGAAGTCCAACAAGCGAGCTCGTTCATCCTCCGGGAGCTGGGCTCCCACCTGCACTGTCTTCTGAGGGTCCGAGCCAAGGGGGTACGTCAATAAGTGCTCTACAGGGCCTCCTCTGGGGTCTTGCGCCCTTTGGTCGAGGTTGTCGATGTTAGAGCCAAGCTCGGCACTCTGGGCCGCCAGGACAACTTGTAAGCAAAGCGGGACAGGCTGGGCCATCCCCCTCATCACTCCCATCCCAAAGGTAGTAGGGAACTGCACCAGCAACCTTTTGGTAGAGATGACCGCGTCCAGTTGGTTGAGACCTGGACAGCCTAGGATAGCATTATAAGGTGATGGGAGTCGAACGACGGTGAAGGTCATCATGACCGTGCTCTGCCGGGGATGGGGATACGGTGGTAATGGGGAGAGTAATCTCCCCTTCGATCCCTACAGAATCTCCGGTGAAGCCCACGAGAGGGGTGTGCACTGGCTTTAGCCGATCATGAGACAAATTCATCTGGGAGAAAGCATCATAAAAAAGTATGTTAGTAGAGCTCCCACTATCCACCATAATGCGATGTACAGGATGCTTAGCGATGGTCATCTCGACTGCCACTGCATTATTGTTTATATTTTTATTTTCATTCCCCTTTTCAAAGGAGAGTACATTCTCCAGGTCTCCCGTCTCCCGGGCTCTCTTCGACACGCGCCCTATCCCCCAAGAGATCATGCCCACAGGTTTCTCCGTAGGGTGGTTGTCAACTGCAGGGACAGGGGGAAGGGCCGCGAGTGGCTGGTCCTCAGTCGGGGCCTCGCTCCTCATGAACTTCCTGAGGTAACCCCTCTTGATCAGCTCCTCGATCTCCCGCTTCAGATTACGGTACTCCTCCATGTCATGGCCGTGGTCGCGATGAAACTGGCAATACTTAGTCTTGTCACGACTATTTCTTGGGTTCTGAGGAGGAGGTCGACGGAGGTAATGCTCGCCCTCGATCTCCATGAGGATCTTCATTCGTGGAGCAAGGAGAGGGGTGAAGGTTCGCTCCGGAGCAAAATCGTTCTTTGGCTTCGGACCCGGACGGAAGTCTGCAGGTGCTCCAGGCCTCCAGGTCCCAGGGACATCCTTCGGGGCAAGGTTCTTCGAAAGCTTCCCGTCTAGCTCTCACCTGGTACAGTCAACCTTCTCAGCACGGATGTACTTGTGGACACGGAGGAGGAGCTCGGAGGCTTCTTGTCCAGGGAATATGTCAGGCGGGAGGTCTTGAGCCCTCGCTTCAATGCCATCATGGCGATGAGCTCGTCCAGGCTATAAATCTCCAAGGCTACAATCTTGAAGTGGGTGACATAGTCCCGTAGTGGCTCCTGGTCCTGCTGGCGGATAGAGAAGAGGCTATCCACCTCTTTTGGCATCTTGCGACAAGAATCGAAGTGTGCCACAAACTTTCCTTCTAGCTGATGGAGGAGCTGATAGACTCTAGCTCGAGATGGGTGAACCAGACTCGAGCAGCCTTCCGGAGGGTGGCCGGGAAGGCAATGCATAGGAGAGCATCCGTCGCCCCCTGGACTCTCATGAGAGCCTTGTAGCTCTCTAGGTGGTCTAAGGGGTCAGTGGTCCCATTGTAGGGATCCACCTGAGGCATGCAGAATCGATTCGAGATCGGTTCCTCTTGGATTTTTCGGGAGAAGGGTGGTTGGTCATTGTAGCCCACTGGCACGCTTGGGGAGCCCTGCATGTTGGCGAAGCGATGGGAGAACTCCGCCAATTTGCGCTTATGCTCCTCCAGACGCCTCTTGGCCAGGCACCTGATGGCCTCATCAATGGAACCTTCCACCGAGGTCGCTGGAGAAGGAGGTGCCGATCGATCGCGGCGAGGGGCCTTGCCCCAGTGGCGCCTGCTGTGCCTGACAGCTTCAGGATCGTCGGTCAGGGATCGACTCTCGTGATCCGCCGAACCGATGAGGTTTTTTTCACGGGAGTCTGATGGCTCTCGTGGGGGTTGGTTACTACCCGCGGATGGGATGGCCTGCCTTGAATGAAGCGCAGGATTCCGCGTGGGCCCGCGGCTCGGGCCGCGGGGGATCCTAGCTGGGGCTGAGTGGCTAGGGAGCGCTGCTGATGCTGCAGCCGTCGTACGGTTGTAGTCAGTGTTTGCAGCTGCTGGATGATGGCTGTAAAAGGACCGCCCACCGAGGATAGCTGAGGAGGAGAAGGAGTGGGAGGTTCCCTCTCCGGGGTGCATGGGCCCGGGGGATAGGGGACCTCTCCCGCTCGGCTGGTGGAGGCTTCGCGTCCACGCGTCACCACCATGGTTAAGCTATTCTTTTGCTTGCGAGAGGCTTGCTTGCGCAGGGGTTGCTGTTCTGCCCTTATTTTGCGTGCTAATCTGTTACCGATCTTATCGCTGTGGCTTGTAGCTTATGAGCTGGCATCGGACCTTGGACTCCTTCATCTCGGGATCTCCAAGTCTCCGGTCATGTAAAACAAGGTCAGAGACCTGGGTCGGGGGTTCCAGCGGGGGCACTCCGACGGTCAAGTTAGTGAATGGCAAGATGGAACAGGTAAACTAAGACGGGTCTCCGATGGATTCCCGTGCTTAGAGGAGGTTTTGATGAAAGAAGTATGGGAAAGAGAGGGGTCGACGTCCAGCTTCCTATGCTGGACCCGCCAGGCTTGCGTCTGGGAACTTTCGAGAGCCCCAGAGTCGTTATCCCTCGGTGTCCTCCCCTCTCCATGGCTTACCCTTCCGTCCGCTTTCCCCGTCCCCTTTATACCACCGGACCGCCTTCAGCTTTTGTTTCCTCCCCCCGGAGACCCTCGGAGGTCCCCGGCTCCTTCCCCCCCCTCCTCCCCTCTTCTTCGAGTCGGGGAGTTAAGCGACGAGCTCGCCTCGTCCGCCGTGCTGTCACAAAAGGGGAAACTTGGCGGGATCTCGAGCCAAGCGTGGGAGCCCTCATCTCAAGGCGTTGACTATGGATTTCCTGGGTTTCAGGCCCATGATCGCAAGGATTCCATATCTTGATCGCGAGGCCCTCCTTAACTGATGTAAATAAGGTTCTGCGCACCATTGCGGGCCATACTGGGTACCCTATACGGGGTGCGCCGCACGCCGACTCTAATAGCAACCTCGTGGCCCGTGCCTCTGACCCCCGGAGGCTTTGTAGAGTAGGGCTGACTTCGACCGAGGTGGACCCATCAAGGGGTGCCACTTGGCGGTGGAGCAGGAGCGCCTGGCCCGACCTTGGCTGAGGTGGACCCGTCTTGGGGTGCCACCTGGCGAGGGAGCAGAGGCTGCCAGCTTCGATCGAGGTGGACCCCTCCTTGGCAGACACCTGGCGAAGTGGCAAAGGAGGGCTCGACTTCGGTCGAGGTGGACCCTTCTTGGGGTGCCACCTGGGGAAGGAGCAGGAGCGCCTGGCTCGACCTCGGCTGAGATGGACCCGTCTTGGAGCGTCACCTGGTGAGGGAGCAGAGGCCGCCAGCTTCGATCGAGGTGGACCCCTCCTGGACGGACACCTGGCGAAGTGGCAGAGGACGGCTCGACTTCGGCCAAGGTGGACCCTTCTTGGGGTGCCACCTGGTGAAGGAGCAGGAGTGCCTGGCTCGACCTCGGCTGAGGTGGACCCATTTTTGGGCGCCACCTGGCGAGGGAGCAGAGGCCACCAGCTTCGACCGAGGTGGACCCCTCCTGGGCGGACACCGGCGAAGTGGCAGAGGAGGGCTCGACTTCGATCGAGGTGGACCCATCTTGGGATGCCACCTGGCGAAGGAGCAGGAGTGCCTGGCTCGATCTCGCTGAGGTGGACCCGTCTTGGGGTGCCACCTAGCGAGGGAGCAGAGGCTGCCAGCTTCGACCGAGATGGACCCCTCCTGGATGGACACTTGGTGAAGTAGCAGAGGAGGGCTCGACTTCGGTCGAGGTGGACCCGTCTTGGGGTGCCACCTTGGGAAGGAGCAGGATCGCCTAGCTTGACCTCGACTGAGGTTGGCCCGTCTTGGGGTGCCACTTGGTGAGGGAGCAGAGGCCGCCAGCTTCAGCCGAGGTGGACCCCTCCTGGGCGGACACCTGGAGAAGTGGTAGATGAGGGCTCGACTTCGATCGAGGTGACCCATCTTGGGGTGCCACCTGGCGAAGGAGCAGGAGCGCCTGGCTCGACCTCGGCTGAGGTGGACCCATCTTGGGGCGCCACCTGGCGAGGGAGCAGAGATCGCTAGCTTCGGTCGAGGTGGACTCCTCCTGGGCGGACACCTAGCGAAGTGGCAGAGGAGGGCTCGACTTCGGTCGAGGTCGATCCATCTAGGGGTGCCACCCGGCGAAAGAGCAGGAGCGCCTTGCCCCCGGGAAAATTTTTGAAAGAAAAATCCACGTGGCACCGATGACATCTAGCTGGATCTGACACGCACTCCACGTCAACAACATTGCCATATCAATTATATAAAAAATATTTATTAGTCATATAAATATATTATAATAAAATATTAGTATATTTATTAATATAATTATTAATATATTCTATAAAATATATTTTTGTTAGTCCTATGAATTATTAATTCTATATAAATAAATCAATTATTTTTGTAGAATTAATATTTTTATTTATACTTGTAATATATCATCTATTAATAAAAATATTTATTTTGATAAGAAAATAAGATAAATATAAGTAATATATTAAATACCTTTATTATATAAATATAATTAAGGTACAATAAGATATTTCTATTCAAATTTAAAATTATCATTGACTGATAATATAACAATAATATGATTAATAATATATTATAATATAATATATATTATCAATAAAATATAATATTATATATAATATTGATATAATATATTAATGGTATATTGAAATTTCAATTTATTTACTAGATCAATAAATATTTTTGTCCTTAAATTTCAGTCTAAGATCATTGCTTGGGGGTGATCTTGGATTCATGATCTCAAAAATGGGTGATGTGGCATGACTGCTGATGTAGAGCCTGCGTTGGATCCAGCTGGCAAAAGGCATCACTTGGATGCTATCACCAGTCCCTTGCTGAGGTCGAGCTCCCGTTCGAGGTCGAGCTCCTGTCCAAGATCGAGTTCCCTGTCGAGATCGAGCTCCCTATCGAGGTGAGCTCCCGTTCGAGATCGAATTGCTGGTCAAAGTCAACTTCCCACCTGAAGTCAAGTATGATAATGACAGGTGGACTCAGTCCCCTATTAAGCAACTTTATGAGCAGCCAAGATAGTGACCCCAACAGGAGGTGTCACCATCCCCGCCATAATCTTTATGTTGCTCAGAGAGACTGCCACTTCTGTGGAGTGGCATTCCACCAGGATACGCCACCTGCAACCTCTGAGTGGTGCTCCACCAGGGCACGCCGCATGCAACCTCTGAGTGGCGCTCCGTTAGGGCACGGCACATGCAACCTCTATGAAGTGGCACTCTGCTAGGACGTGTCGCTCGTATCCCTTATAGAGGAGCATCCCATCGGAGCACCATGCCTCTCAGCTTGCTATCAGCACCTTCTGCGGAAAGGCACTCTGCCCGGAGCATCGTGCCCTTCAACCCATTACCTGTACCACCAGAAGAAAAAGGTTCTACCAAGAGTCTCAAACCCTGTAGCATCTCCCACCAGGCAAGTGCTCTGCCAGGTCCCCATACATGGTGGCATGATGCCCGTAAAAAATAGTATCTTATTGGGGTGTCAGGCCCCATGGCATGTCACTCGCACTCACCGCGGAAGGGACATGCACTTCATAGTCTTCGCTTGCACCATGGCAGAACCTCCCTACAAGGGCTATGGGCCCTGTCTCTCTCTTCTCAGGAGGAAAGGTGATAGACCTACACTTCGCCCATAGGAGACGTTCTCATAGAGCACCATACCAAGGCCCTGCACCCTGCTAGATGAATCACGCTTCTATAAGAAGCTCAAAGAGGCCTCCAGCAAAAGTAAGTCAAAGTAGAAAATAAGTGCAACTAAGCAGGAACCAAGGCAAGCAAGAGCAAGCAAGTGAAGCTCGAGGGTAGGAGGAACGTCCGATGACTTTCCCAAGAGCTCTCCCTATTACAGCCACTGTTATCCTAGCTCCCACTACTCAAAAATTCTATTCTATCTCTTCAAGAATCCTCTAAATATGGAGACCACTCTGGGCTCCATCAAGAAGGATCTGTTCTCCTTGATCGCCCACTGACTTGATTGTCGAAGTACCGCTATAGAGATTGTCATGCCCCGAATCCAGCACCAGAATCGGTTACATGATTGGCAACACAAACCCTAGATTTTATCCTAGAGATCATGCAAAGCCTAGGTACACAAGAGTCACTTACCTCAAAAAAATCTCATTCTTCACCAAGCTCAAATATCTGTACAACTCTGTAAAAGAAGAAAGTAGGGTTGTGAGCTCTACAGCCCAGTAAGTTTTTCATATGATCACACCAATAATAATACAATACTAGAAATAGAAAGAACATAGTAGCATACCATATCACGTAAGCAAATAGCTCAAATATCATGTACGACAAAATCATGAAAAATCATGTTTTCTTTAGAGTTTTCATTAATCCATCTTTATCTTTAGGCTTCTGGACTAACCATGGTCATGCTCCAACCCATGACTGGTAATCTCATAATCGGCCATTTGCTATCCGCCGTGGCCAAATTAGCTCAGTACAAGCCCGTTAATTGATTATTTACTCGTGGTTAGGCTAGTCTTATAATCGACCATTCCTCGTGGTCTGGCTAGTTTCATAATCGACCATTCCTCATGGTCAAGCTAGCTCACATACGAAGTCCGTGACTCAAGCTGTGTAACCACGGTACCATCGTGGCATGGCTAGTCCAAGCACCGTATCCTCTTGGTTATCATTTTATCAAATCAGGTCGTACTGTCAAATCACGTCATCTCAAACTTCTCAATAACCGGCATCGCGGTCCAAACCATCAAAAGATAACTTACTCGAATAAACATGATACATGGAAACATAATTAATAATCTCAACATATTATCTATCTTGAGAAATCAAAATATACAATGCAAAACAAACATGCATGCCAATACTCATATACTCAGATCAAATCATGCCATGTAAAATAATGATAGAACTGGTGATCATGTCAAGAATCCTTACCTTCAATCGCTAACCCCAAATATCCGGTATCAATCTATACCTAAAATTCGTCCAAACACCTTCATGCTCAGAAGGTTGATCTCCTACAATAATAAATAAATTCATTCAAACCAAATCCTAGTTTCACAAATTTTAAGAAAAAATGTTCCCCCTAATTTTCTCTCTCCTTCCTCTTGTCTCTCATCTTTATCTCTCCTCTTTCTCTCTCTATCCCGAATCTCAATATATCTCAAAACTGGTTGCTATCCCATGCCATCATAGCATGACGACCTTCCTCTTCTTCCAAACCAAGATCGTTCCTCTCCCCTTCTCTCTTCTCTTCTTTCTCTTTCTTTCTTCCTTTCCTCTTTCTCTCTCCTCTTTCTATTCTCTCTCTCCTCCCTTATTTATTATTTTTTTCTTTTTTTCCTTTTTCTTTTTTTTTGTTCTTCTTCTTTCTTTCTTCTTCTCTTCTCTTCTCTCCCGATCCCCTCTCCCTTCTGCCTTCGACTTAACTCAATCGGGACCACCCCCTCCATGGTGGCCGGCAGTGGCAATGGAAAGGTTGCCGGGGAGGGAATCGACGGTCAGAGAAAATGGTGGCACGGCCACCACCGATCCACGGCCCCAAGACCGAACTAAACCAAATCCAAAAAATAAAATAAAATAAAATAAAGCTCACCGGCCTCAATGGACTGTTGGGTGCTTGCTGGAGAGGAGAAACGATAGCTTGGAGAGGGGTTTGAAAGCTTGATTGGGCGACGATGAAAGGAGGTTTAAAGAAAACTCTCGACGGTCTCCCTTGCTGTTTGGAAAGCAACCACTACCCGATCGGAGTCCAAACTCATCCCAACTACGCCTCTGATGAAGCCCCTCTCCTCCACGACTCTTCCCTTGAAATCTCCGACAAAAATGCTGGCCGGACAAGGCCAACCCAACTCCCCTGTTTCCGATTCCGAGTCTCCTTCATTCTCTTCTCTTTTTTTTCTGCAACTGGGCTGAAGTCTGCTGGGCTTGCCGACTTTGGCCTAGTGCTCAGGTTTCACAGGGATCCTCGACCTGGGTTTCCTCTCTTTTGCAAGACCAGTCGTGCTTGGAGATCACCAGATGGGAAGCCCACTCAGCGGTGCCACGTAGGAGCTACAGGCTAGATGATCTAGGTGGCAACAATGGGTAGCCTATTATTAGATTAGGTGGTGATTTGAGAATTGGAGTGATTTGAAAATTACTACCATGTAAGATCACCATAATGCAACCAAACATGATAATTTCATTACCTCTATCTACATCATTCTTTATCTTGATAAATTACTCCACACCAAACACTTCTTAAACAAGTGAAGCTTTAGGTATAGGGCTACCGTATAAGTAAACAAAGATTTAGTTTTATTTGCCTTCCATATGTGTCTCCTTCCATATGTCTCCTTCCTTACTATATATATATATTATCCTTGTGATGTGCCAAATACATCTTTTATTTAAAATATATCATAATATATTATTTTTATTTATTATATAATTTTTTAAAAAATATTTATTTTATTAATAAATATTTGTATTAGTTTTTACCAAAATATCATTTTATTAATGTATTAATATATTATTTTTTCTGTTAATATATGATTTTTATTTATCGTAATGCATTAATATTATATTACAAAAACACCTTTCAATTTCTTCTAAATTACAAAATGACCCTTAATATCTTCTACATAGAATTAAAATAAAAGCTTTAAACTTAACGTTGATAAAATATGATCTAACTTATCAACCTGATCTATGTTCAACCTACTATAAACATATTTAGGTTTAGGCCACATAGATTTAGATCATAAATAGATTGACTCATTTAACCTATTTAATATTTGTACTGGATTTAGATTTCTGACATCTAACCTGTTTAACATGTTTAACCTATTTTGTATTTAGATTGAGTTGAGTCAAGTAATCTACTTAATTGTATAACATGTTTAACTCGTTTAAAATTTGTTTAAACCTGCTTAACCTATTTATGTAATGTTTAACTTGACTAACTTATCTTGTTTAATACATTAAAAATCCACTTATAACATGTTTGACCCGTTTAACTTGACTTAACTCATTTAATAAATGAGTTATGCATATTGGGTCAAATTACCTATTTAATACATAAATCGGGTTGAGATATAAATTTTAATCTATTTAATAAATAGCTTAGGCTCAGGTTAACAATTTTTAACCTAATCCATTTCCAATCTAACTTATATCTAACCTAGTCCAATCCAATTGCCACCCTATGAATGTCCATTTATCTTTACCAAACTACAAAAATATCCTTAAAAATACTATATTCTTTAATGAGGGTTTTAATGTGACAAGGCCTATAATTAAAACTTTTAATGATATAGTTATTATTTCTAGGTTTTGAATATAAATTTTATAGACATGCCGTAGATTGATACTCTGCCAATGTAAAAGCTTTCAATTTAATATATATATACACCAGCTAGTCCCAGGAGAAATCAGAATGAAAATAGTATAACAGTAGGAGAGCAACTGTAAAACAATAAAATATATGAGTTTGCAGAATTGAAGATGAACAGTAAATTTGCAAAATCAATTTGTAAAAATATTGAATGCTTGAAATATTGAAGATAAATGATGCTCACTTCATGGCAGTTCTTCGTTCTGAGGAGATAAAGGTATCCCTACCACTATAGTTTCCTATAGTAGGACGGCTCCAAGCCAACCAAAGGAAGAGTATCCCTAAGGTGATTGTTACATTATCCTCTTAGTAGAGTACTGAGCTATGAAGATCTTAGATAAACTACTATAACTTGAATATAGATTGCAGAGAATACATTAAAATAAGATGTTTGAAAAGAACATAAAATTTCTTTATTGAAAAGCTTCTTAAAGATACATTGGCATAAGCTCTACCTGTTTCTTACTCTGGAAGTAGGAGAGCTTGGATCTTGGTACAAGATTGGGATAACTAAGGATATTGTAAAAGGTTTTGGATATTGTTTGGATATCTGGGATGATTACAAGAGAATGGTACTGGGGAGACCTATAAGCTAGCTCTTATAAGCTGGATCTCTCTGGATTCTTTGTGATGATCCTCTGAGGCTCGGCCCTCCTCTTATCGACTTCTTCAGTGTGTTGTATTATTGAGTTGTTTGGAATCCGAAGTCATGTTTGATAGATTTTTGGCATCTGCGAGGACTGGTATGCCTTATATCACATCTTGGTCTGGCATGACAAGGGGCTGGTACACCTTTTGTCACATCTTGGTCTGGCATGTAAGGGGCTGGTACACCTTTTGTCATATCTTGGTTTGGCATGACAAGGAGCTGGTACACCTTTTATCATATCTTGGTCTAGCATGACAAGGGGCTGGTATGCCTTTTGTCAAATCATAACATTTGAGGAGGTGGTACATTTATTTTTTGTCAAATCATGTTTTGTCTGGCATGCTGAGGTGTTTTGAATAGATGATACACCTAGTATATCTTTTGTCTTGTCATCATGTTTTGGGTCGAGTCCATCTTACTTTGGTCATGTTGATGTCGTCTTTGTTTGCTGGTGATTTGGTTGCTGATTTTGTGCTGATCTTGGGGTTCGCTTGACTTTGCTTTGAGATCCACGTAAGTGATTTACTGGATTTCAAAATAATCTTCTTCTTCTGGAGGAGTCTGATTGGAAGAGGATGAAATGGTTCTAGAAGCCTGTTCTCTTTCTTCTTCTTTGTTGAATTCAGCTAGAATTTATGAAAGATATTTCTTATACTCAGCTCTTGATTTTGCTGCTGCAAGCTTGGAGTTGGCAAAGGATCTTTGTGCGAGGAACATCAAGGTAGACGGTTCCATTTTGAGAGACAGTTGTGGATTCTTGTTGAACCATTCTAGGACCTTTAGTTTGGTGGCTTTCTCAAGGTTGAGTTCCTGCCATCATTTTGTTTTGAACTTTCTTGCTAAGGTTGGCTGAAATCCTGGAACATCAATGGTAGTATAATCCCAATAGAGGATCCATGATAGAGAGAATTGAGAGAAAATATTGAGGGAAAATTTTTTGTCTCTGTCAGGCAACAATATTTTCTGTTGGTAAACCAGATATCCTTCATTGGCAATTTAGGGTAGGATTTCAATGGTTGGGCCATAGTAGCATCACCAATCCGAAAACCAATAAGGGAAATGGAATTTTGTATTGGTCTTGAAGTAGAATAGCTAGGAATGGTGGTGATAGGTATTTTGAAAGAGAAAAGCATTGTACCAAACATTTTTGTAATCCCAATAATTAAAATATTGAGGATTATATTTTTGGGATAATTTTTGAAAGTGTTTGGATTGTCTCCCCATACAGATAGAAACAGAACTTGGAGGATCTGAGCCATAGAATGGGTGATAATGGAAAAATCAGCCCTGTCTTTGTAACGTTTGATGGATATAGAGTCTGTGTCAATTAAAATGAACTCATAGAAAATATGGATCTTCAAAGGATCTTTTGGCGGAAAATGCCAATCCTTTGGGAAAACTTTTGCTACTATTTTCCATGAATCATTTTCATAAACTTGTCTTCTATTGTTAAAATGGGTTGAAAGATTGGTTTTTCAAAGTAGGTTGATTTTTTGGGTAATACCTTTTGAAGGGGAGTTGGATCAAAAATTCCAACATCCAATTAGAGTTTTTGAATCGGTAACGAGTCAGAAATCTTGATTACCGTTTTTTTATTTTTGAAGTTGTTGTTGTGCTTCAGCTTCTGCTTCGACAATTACTTCTTGAAAAATTTCTAGACTTCGGAGAGTCGGGTTTGATCTGTCTAGGTCAGCCATTTGTTTGGTGGTTAATTGGGAGCTTTGGACTTTTTCTTGGGTTTTTTAAGCATCTTGGGCTTTTTCTTCCTTTTCTGATTGGGTTACTATGTCATACCAAGATAGTCTTGGGATCTTGTGGGTTTTTTTGGATATTTGAAGTAGTGGGTTTATTATTTGGGCATAAGATTCTTTGGTCTATTTTTGGGCCATGGCCTTCTGAGCAGGGGGCTTTTTGGGTGCCATTTAATTGGAGGCCCTATAAGAACTCACGGGATATAAAGGTCAGGTAATGAATTGTCTAGGCCTTTGATATGTTCGATGTCAAAATTAAAAACAGATAACAGAGCTTGCTATCTAGCAAATATGTGTTTGGAAGCTAAATTTTTAACATCCCTTTTCAAAATAAATTTTGCAGCTTTGCAATCGATGCAGAGTAAAAATTTTTGATTAAGTAAATCTCCTTGAAACTTTGAAATACATAAAATGATTGCCAAAACTTCTTGATAATGGAATATTTTTTCTGAGTACCATTCCAACTAACAGAAGTGTATTATTGCTCATTTTTCTCTTTTCTTTGTTTAAGGATTCCTCCATACCCAATATTCGAGGCATCAGTCTCAACTATATTGGATGCTTTTGGATCAGGAAAATACAGGCATGGGAGGTTTTTGACTTGAGCCTTTATTCTTCGGATGGTCTCAGTGTGTTCTTGTGTCCAGCTAGGAGGGTTTTTTCTAAGTCTTTGATAAAGGGGTCCTGCCAGAATTCTAAGATTCTTGATGTGGTCTGATACATAGTTGAGGCTTCCTAGGAATCTCTATAATTGATTTTTGTCTAGGATCACATCGAAAAATTTATTGGCAAATTCAATCGACTGGTCTATGGGTTTGATCGTTCCTTGATGAAGGTCATAACCAAGGAATCTGATTTTTGCTTGGAAAAGAATCATTTTGGACTTGGAAAGAACCACACCATTCCTGACTACTAAGTTCAGGAAAGTCTGCAGATGTTTGAAATGCTGTTCAAGAGTATCAGAGAAAACTAAGACATCGTCAATATGTACGATGACAAATTTTGAATAAGGAATAAAAATATCATTCATCATTTTTTGGAATTCTGAAGGGCATCCTTGAGGCCGAAAGGCATCACATTCCATTCTTATTGTCCGAAAGGAACTTTGAAAGCAATTTTATATCTATCTTGTTCATTGGTTTGGACCTACCAGAACCAGATTTTAAGTCAAATTTTGAGAAGACCTTTGCTTGTATTGTCCTGTTTAATAAATCCTTTTTATTAGGCAATGGATATCTTATCCATGTTAGGGCTTGATTGAGTGATTTATAATTGATTACTAACCTAGGTGCTCCTTTCTAGTTCTGCATTCTTTTGAACATAAAACGTAGAACAGCTCCAAGGGGAGAGACTGGGTCGAATCAATTTCTTTTTGATGAGGTCATTTATTTTTGTCTTGTAGTATTCTAGAATTTCTTTGTTCATTTGGATTGGCCTAGCTTTGGTGGGTATCTTCCTTTCATTTGAAATCTTTTTCATATGGGAGTTTTATAGCATGTTTCTTTCGATTCCAGAAAGTACTTGGAAGATTGGAACAAGCAGTTTCTCGTATTAGTTTTTTGAAATTTTCAATTTTGGTTTTTGTTATGGGGCTTTCTAGTTGTTCTTCTATCTTTTTATAATGATTTCTTCTCTTAGGAATTCTATATGCTTTGATTTTCTAGTTATTTTATTGAGAGTACTTAGGGTTTTAATATATTCCCTGGTTACAAATTTGATCCTTAATTCTTTTCCTGAAGCTTTTGTTAGGATCCCTTCATCATCTATAGCAAAGGATTTATAATGTGAGGAAGGGGGTTCCAAGGATAACAGGTCTATTTAAGTTTTTTATAAGGATAAATGTGTGGGAAAGAATTGATTAGAAAAATAGACTTTAGTATCCGAAAGTTTATATTTTATCATTAGTTTTGACCCACTTGCTATTCTTAACTTTTCTTTGTTTTTTCAAAATATTTTGTAGGAATAAGTCCCTCTTGAATGCAATTGAGATCCGCTCCAGAGTCTATCGATGCTATGGTTTCTAGGCTAAATTCTTCTATTGAGATTATTACTCTTACATACCAGTTTTGTATGGTTAAGCTTGAGATTAGTTCTAAAAAAATTTGTTCTTGGGTGGCTAATTCTGGCTCTAGTTTAGAGTCAGTATCTTGGTGTTTTTCTAATTGTTTTGTCTGAGCTTTTATGTGGTTTATTTGGTTTTCATTTGATTCACTTTAGATTGTAAATCTTGAGTAGTTATAGGTTTTTGTTCATGACTTTTATACTTGTTGAGTATATTGTTTAAATCATATATTTATGGTATCGAATGGTTTTCACTTAGAGTTTCTCTTAATTTGACAAGGTATTCTTTCTTGAGTATTGGCTCATCAATTTATTGATGAAATCTAAAAGTAACCCTTGTTCTTTGGTTATCATATTTATACTTGAAGACTGTATGTCATCTTCCTCCAGTTCATCTGGAAGAGATTCAGTGTCAGATTCAAGCAGGATTCTTTCTAGTTGGATTTTGAGGGAATTTTCTAAGTCATCTTTATCAATTTGGATTTCATTTATTTTTCTCTTTAGTTTGCAGTACCTAGCATAATGTCCCATTTTTCCACATTTAAAATAGCTTATCTGGTTTGCTGGCTTAGGTACTTGCCTTTTGTTTTGGATAACTTTCTTGTCATAATTTATTGGTCTACTTATGGTTTGTCCAGGTTTAGAATATTTGTATGAGTGTTTCCTTGAACACATATGACAGGATTTTGTAGACTTCCTCTTGGTCAAAGGACTGTATCCAAATTGTTTGCAAAAACTTCCTAGTTCTTTTCTAGTGGTTATTTATTCTTTCTTTAGTTGTTGTTTCATCCTTAAGTTATTGCATAGATTTAGTTCCTCAGTATTGATTATGTTGATTATATCCCCATAGGTAAGCCTATCATAGGGTATTATATTGTTGTTTTGTTCTCTTATTTTTTTGATTTTTTTCAGCATATCATAGGTAAGCCTATCATAGGTAAGCCTATCATTGGATAGATTTAGTCCCTCAGTATTGATTATGTTGATTATATCCCCATAGGAGTATAAGCTTCTCTCGGATACTCTTTATCTCACTGTTTCGTATATCGATAGATTTCTTTCGTTCAATGCCCTCGGTAGGCAGAAATTGCAGCTTCTCGGTATGTCATCGATGCTCATTGCCTCATATGATCTGTTCTTCTTTGTTCTTCTTCTTTGATAAAAATTATTATTTTTCTCTCCTTTTGATTGCTTTGGGTGTTCAATGAAAAGGAAGTACGAAGAAATCAGCCCTCCTCATGCGGAAGACTTATGTTATATTACTGATAATACTTATACAAAGAAAGAGGTAATCTTTTATGTTTTCTTCTCTTGCTTTCTCCATTTCTCTCTGCTAGATTCGGGGAGTTTGTAAATTTCTGCATTTGCCTTGTTTTGTATGTTAGGTGGTGAAAATGGAGAGTGACATACTAAAATTTCTCGAGTTTGAGATGGGAAATCTTACTGGTAGGACTTTTCTCAGGTACGGGCTTTGACATTGTTGAGGAAATTGATAACATTTATTTTTTTTTTATTTTTTTTGGCTTTGTTTTTCTGTGGATTTTCTTCAAAATTACTTGTTTATAGATCCATAGTTCATGATGGCTTGGATGCAACATTGTTAGTTCATAGGTTCATATCATAGTTATGCTCTTTAGCATTCGCTTAGGCTGATTGAGCTTTTATTTTGTCCTATTTAGGCAGTTCATAAAAGCTGGACAAGGAAAAGTAAGTGTTTTTATGCCCCCATGGATTGGGATTATTGATAGCATGTTAGCCTTGGAGGTTGCATTTGTTCTGGTTCGCTTACTCATAGTGGTAAAAAATACTCTATGGACCCCATTAATATTCATTCAAAGGGGAACCCAATAAAGATTAGATTCTTATCAAAGAAAGACAAGTTTAACTGAAGCTATTCAAAAAAGCATAGGTCAACTGATGATAACAAATCTTCTTAAATAAAATGAGTAGCCATGAAAACTCAAGCAATATTGCAACAATAACAGTATTGATTAGTACTCGTACCAAGAAACCTCTTGCAAAACTGCAATAATACCAAGAGCACAAAAATCAACACTCAAACAGAATCAAGGCCTATGAAAAAAGAGAAAAACTTAAACTTGACATAACATAAATCAGTATCAAGTGTGAAGCATCTCCTTCATAGATATCAAATCATCCAATCATCATTAATTTAGGATGCAACACGATCCCGGATTAACATGCAGACCACATGAAAAGATGACCCATCCTAATAATAAAAGAAGAGTTAATACCTATCCTAACAAATTTATGACATCTAGATCATAAAACATTGTCTTTAATCTGTTTGGTGTTATTATTGTTATTTTTTAAGAACTGAAAATAGTCATTTGGTTTTGGTTTGTTATTGTTGCCTAACCTATTGCTTATTGAATTTATGGACTTGTGAATGGTATAGTTATTCAAGAAATATCTTCTATGACTATATTGTTCTGTCATCACAATTCCATGCAACAAAAACTATTTTGCAAAGTTTACCATGCCTTCTAACAGGCTTCTCTTCTTAGGAGATTGGATTTGTTAAGCTCATTTTGACAGCAGATTAACTGATGTATATATATTTTCAAATGGAGCCCACCGGATGTAGACAGGTTACTTCGACCGTATATTCTTGGTATCTCCAAACACACAACACAAGCTCAATGGACTGTCCAGTAACAACAGTAATGGTTGAAAGAACTGGACAAGCCTGTCAAGTAAGGTGCCACTAAGACATTATAAGATTGTTGCTGATTGTTGCTGAGTCTAGGTTATCCCTTGCCGTCCTTTTCAAGCTTATGGCCTATGACAATGCTCTCACTTAGCACAATTTTGACCCATTATTATTTAGACACTTAATATTATAGGCCCCTTGATCTGTCATATGCTCAGGACTCTTGGACACTTCATGACACCTCGTGGAACTCCTTGTTACTTCATATGATTGTTTCGTGATCACATCTTTCCATTCCAATACTTCACTCCTTATGCAAAAGAAGTCAAGTCAAACGTTACATTAGTGGATGGTCTACCAACTTTATTATGTCTATTCATTAAGCTGTCTGACATTACATTACCTAATTTAATTAACAATTCATTTTTCTACTTATGTTTACTTTTTGCTATCATATTCTCTCACATGCAGTTTTGAGTAGTTTACATTGTCATTTAGAACTTGGTATGTTGATTTTACTGATTGCACAATTTTTTATTCAATAGATTTCTGCATGTTTGGTTCATAGTGGGAGTTGCCTTCAGTTTCATGGCTCTATTTAGAGTTTCAATGATTAGAGATGGTTTTATATTTGTTGCATACTTCATGTACCATTGAAACTATATATCTGTGAGACCTTTAATTATATATTCTAGTTTTCTTTCTGCTTTACATGATAAAAATATTTTACTAGTGATGGGTGTCATATATTTGCTGTCTTGAAATCATTATATAGATTGTAAAACTGGATGCATCATAGAAAAGACTTATTGTTTTCAAATATACAGATAATCATGAAAATGATGTCAAACTATGGTTGATTTAATTTAAATCCATAAATTATCTCCGCACAATACCGTGAAGTTAATGTATCCAAAATTTGATTTGTCTTCAAAAAGAAGGTAAAGAAGCAAGGACAAAAAACCAAGAGGACTATGATTTGAACTAGGTTCGCATCAGATTTATCGACTCTATTATGAACAGCAAGAGGCCTTGGACCACTCCTTTAAAGCAAAGTTCTCACATATTGATGATATAATTGTCACTTACAAGCAATTGCATAGGCATGAAAGAAATACTGCAATGTAAAATATAAAT
The DNA here is from genome assembly GCA_021397845.1 of Areca catechu. Lineage (NCBI taxonomy): Eukaryota > Viridiplantae > Streptophyta > Magnoliopsida > Arecales > Arecaceae > Areca > Areca catechu. Next base: position 20,575,661 of record CM038045.1, read on the forward strand.
TAGTGTGCTGATTTTAGAAAGTAATTTCTCAAAGTAATCTCTCATCATTTGGGTATATGACAAGTTTTTTTGCATGACTATTATGTTCTCTTTCTTTTTCACAGTTCATGTACCAGCTTTGAAAAGGTTGCTGCATTATATTGTTATGGACATCAACTTGTTGCATGGCTGAAAAATAAAAAGTTCATGTGCCCATTTTTGCTTACTTTATTTTAAATATTCTTTTGTGGAACCACAGGCATGCAAGCAGTCTGAAAAATAAAAGAGTTGATCTCTTTGATAGTCTTGGTAGTGGAGATGGGATTGGTGATGAAAATGCTATGTTAGTATCAAGTAAGTTCTTTTGTTACCTTGGCATAAAATACACTTGCCTGCATATGTAATTACATTAAGCTATTTAAAATTGATATGAAAATAAGTTTATACTAGAAAGTGCATGTACTTGCAAACACATGTAATTCTTGCATTGTTTAATGTTTATAGATCCAGAAGAAATGAGAACATGCCAGGAGGAGATGAGGGCGCAAGGTGTTTCTTCTCTCTCCAACTTGTTGCCTGGAAGGAGAAACTAAATTGCAAAATTCTGTTTGCTCTTATGAAATATGTAAATTTATTTTTTTAAAAAAAATTGAAGAAAAATTCATTGCACCTTTTATTTTTAAACTACATTCCATTGTAATAGTTCATACATTATCATTTTTACTAGTATACAAACAGGTCAAAGACCACTGTTGTTCTTCATGCTTTGTTACTGGCTATGGTTATTGATTTTATCATCCATATTAATATTTCAAGAGATAGTTTTATATCTCTTTATTTGTTTGTTATTAACCAATAACACTTATCCCTTTAAGTTTGATTAGATATTAAATGGTCACATTTAAACTTAAATAGGTATGTGTAAATATTATTTCATTTCAAAAATTTGCACATGTATGAATGATTAAATGGTGTGAATCTTTGTTCCTAGAGTTTTCCATCATCGTGTCCTAAATTTTATGATTCATTTATCCTTAAAAAACTCAAAATATTTTCTCAAAATTATTTTTCGAAAAATCTTTCAGAAATTATTCCTAGAAAAATCCATCGAAAAATATCTCAGAAATTATTCCTAGAAAAATCCCTAGGAGATTTACCCTCGGAAAATCTCTCGGAGAGTTTCCCTCGGAAAATCTGTCAGAAATTCCCAAGAGAAAAATTCCATCGGAAATTCCCTCGGAAAATAAATTCCTCAGAAAATAAATTCCCTCGGAAAAATCCCTCGGAAAAATTTTTCGAGGATGGTTTTTCCAACGATCATGTTTCTGTCGGAAATCGGTCGGAAATATAATTTCCGACGGATTTTTTCCTTTTTCCCTCGGAAAATCCCTCGGAAATGACCTTATTACTTGTAGTGAGACTGGGGAAGTTCTCCAATAAATTTTTCTTTCCAGAAGGACTATTGGCAGTCACTTTTGGTCATAACTTTGGTAAAGAAGACATCTTTATACCATCTGAAGTCTTGCAGTTTTTTGCACCTGAGATTGGCCAAGACTTCCAAACTTCTGTCTTTCAAGTGTGAGGGTCTCCTAAGAAATGTTTTGCAATTGCAAAGATGAGGGTGGTCACCGAATCCTGGATTGGTTTGCCATTCTCGTCCTTGATTATTGCACCTTCTTCATTCCTTCTATAGGCAAACAGAACATTGTTTCTGTCTATCTCATCTAAATAATGATCTCACCAGCCTTTCAATTGGCTAGAGAGGCCTGCTACCAAAGCTTGAGCTATTGCTTGGTTGGAGATACTAGGTTTCATCCTATAAGTAGTAGCAACCATAGTTATTTCTTGGAGGATATTTAGGATTTGGTACTCGGTTTGCCTATCTATATTCCATTAATAGATGGTATTGGCAGAATACTGGTTCTATTTAATAGGCCTTTCTTCGATAACCATATTTGGAGGGGTAGGTCTCTGGTAATATAATTTGTGGGCTGAGCCCAGGTTTGGATCGTATTAACTTCTAGGTCTTGACCAGTTCTGGTCGTAACGGACTCAATCAGGTCATGTTTACTAGAGTCACTACTATCTAAGATTCCACAGTCTTGGCTGAGAACATATACATTCCTGGCTTTATGAACCAGAATTGGAGAATGGCTTTTTTCGGGAGTGTCTAGGATAGTACCTGTTACAGTAGTAAACAAGATCCATTCGGCCCTGACACGCATCCTCCTTGGAGGCTGGCGCGGCCACGTACTTCTCCACCTCGGCCCAGCTCGGCCACATACTCTGTCACCTCGGCCAGGGACCTCTCCACCTCGGCCTCACCACGGTCCCACTTCGGCCATGTGGCGGTTCAGCCCAGCTCGGCTCGGCCCCACCTCGACGGTGAACCCCAGTACCTTGGCCTCACTTTGGCCATGAGAAGTCCAACTTCGGCCTTTCAGTTCAGCTTGGCACGCTCGTGGCATGCCCAGGACAGCTCCATCTTGGCAAGCCAGTGGCATGCCCAGATCAGCTCTAGCGCCGGGCCCGAGCCAGTTCGGCGTGGGTCCGCCCAATTCGGCACACGTCAGCCCAATTCGGCACGCGTCCACCTCAGATCCAGCACCCGTGCGCTCCACCTGTGAGAGGCGTTCACCCGCACCCATCCACGTCCGCGCCTCCCAGCTTGGCCGGGCCACACCCGCGTGCCCGTAGCTCCGCCTTTGCCCATGGGAACCCACCTCGGCACCGCCTCCGCTCGCGGCTCTGGTCCTGCCCTGCTCTAGTCCGGTGATTGGTGCCCCGGTCCGGCACCCAGCTTGGCCTGGTAGCACCCGCGCGCCCGTAGCTCCACCTTCGCCCGTGGGAACCCACCTCGGCACCGCCTCCGCTCGCGGCTCCGGTCCTGCCCCTCTCTAGTCCGGCGATCGGTGCCCTGGTTCGGCTCCCAGCTTGGCCGGGCCGCACCCGCGCGCCCGCAGCTCCGCCTCCGCCCTTGGGAACCCACCTCGATGCTGCCTGCCCGGCGCAGGTCCGCCCTGTCTCTGCCCGCTCCGACGGCGGTCGCCTGCAGAGGTCCGCCCGCGACGCGCCCGCGGGAGGCCTGTGCTGCCGCCCAATGGCTTCCGGTTCAGATGCCCGCGCACCCCGTCTGTCTCCTACGCCTACGTCCGACCGCTCCGGTTCCGAGCTCCGACGGCTTCGGCTCCTCCCCCGACACGCCGTGGCAGCCCCAGCAATGTCCGCGCCTGCTCCGCGCCCGCGGCACGCTTGGTCAGCTCCGCCTCCACCCATGGCGCACCCAGCTCTGGTCCGTTTTCGTCCGACTCCCCCGTGCCGGTCCAGTGCGCCTCCGCTCGGTCCGACGCCTCGGCAGGCCCGGCTCCGGCTAGGAGCGTGTCCAACGTGTGCTCACGACTTCGCCCGGCGTCCACTAGGGATCGCCCAGTGCCCCACTCCAAGCAAAGTTGCGCACGCCTCGATCCACGCGTGAGGGGAGACCTTACGTGCCACTCCTCGGTCCGCGCGTCTGCCCCATGCGCCCCGGCCCGCATGCATAGAGGCCTCTATGTATCTCGCCATGCATGGAGGGCTCCGCCTGTCTCTCTTGATCCATACATCATCGTCTCCATCCAGGTACGCTTCTCAATATACAGGTTCAGAAAAAGGCTGGATGATAGCCCGACACGTAAAATCATTGTTCCTAGTGTGCCTCTTACAAAGGAGGCTATATCAAAGCCCCCAGAACACAGTTTACACCAATTAGGAAGGCGTGTACCATCCAAGGCACTGTACCCCTTCACCAACCTCCTGAACCACCTGGAAGGAAAAGGTTGACCAACCTATCTAAGCTCCCAGGCCTGCAGAAGCCTCACAGGCCTATACCAAGAAGAACGTGCCTCTCTAAACACCAAGAGCTGCTCGTCTACATAAGAGCAACAGGAAGAGGTAAGAAGAGGTAAGGGAGATAACACACTCTCTTGATTCTTACGTTGTCTATCACCCTCTGGCAGCAGAGAGTCCCCCAAGCTCTCTGTCTCAGAGGTCCCTCATTTCCTTTGATCATCCCACTGACTTGATCATCGGAGTGTCTTTGCCGGAATCCCTAGCGCAGGTCTCCCCTGTTTTGCAGGTATCGTCCAGACGGAGGGACGACGCGGAAGAAGATTACTCATCACCGGAGAGGCCCATAGGAGGACCACCACTGTACCAAACCCCCTTTCATCCCAACTATGACTATGTTCTCCTTGATCATCTCCGATCGATGAGCCCGGTGATGCTAGCGAGGAGTCCACTCACCTAGGCCACGTAAGAGCTACTGGCCACGATGATCTAGGTGGCAACAGTACCCATTACCATTTCAATTTTTTCTAACCTTTTGTTGATTTCAGTTATTATATTTCCTTCTTTTAATTATGGGCTTATTTGTTTTGGTATCTTGTGAGGAGTGAACATTGGAGTTCTCTCCTTACTTTCATCGGGGGTTTTTCTTTAATTACTTCTTCAATCTTAGTTAATTGATCTCCTATTAATTTAAATTTTAGTTTGTAAAGTTATTTTGTTCAATTATGTTTTTGATATCCCTACCGTTTGGTGTTTTCATTGGTTCTGACTTGATTTTGAAAGGTAAGGTAGTAACCTGAGTCTCTTTGACCGGAATCTTTAATTCTTGTAACGGAGGGTGGGTTTTTTCAATTATCCTACCCTCACCATCTTACCAAGGAATCATAGTTTTTCCTGTTAGCATATTTATCTGCTTTGGGTTTTCCTTCATATGATATTCAAACCATACGAAGAAATTTATATTCTTTCTGATTATGTATAGGGTTTGATAGTATTTTCGTTGAATTTTGTCTCTTTGTTCCTTGTTAAAGTTTTCGAAAAACCACTTTCTTTTTTTTGTATTTTTGGTAGAGTAAAAATCCTTTCTCAGGACTTCTTTGTCTATAATAAAATCTTGACAGATCATGCAAAAATCAGATTCTCTAGTTTTTGTGATCTGTGAGAAAGTTGGTGATATAGGAGGTGAAGCTTGGTCATTGTAAATTATTTGGGGGACCTTGGCTCATTTTCTACTTCTCTAAGCTTTGCTATTAAGGTAGAATGGTTGAACCTAGGTGGCATTGAGATTTGGGGAGTAGCAGGATATCTACTGCTAAAGCTTTTCTGGATATTCTGATTGAACTTTATTTCTACATCTCCTTCTGGGAGTGTAGTAATGGACTCTATTGTGCTGGGAGGTGGCCAAGGAGCAGGCATAGCCTTTTCTAGGAGCCAGTTCTCAGGGAGAGAAATCTGGTACCAGATAAGAATTTTTGGAACATGGGTGTTCCCTTTTAAAGGATTAGTTTGGAAGTATGTAGTACTTCCAAAAGTTCTTTTGTTAATAACTCTAATATGATTGAGATCATTTGTCACTTTGTAACATATTTTGAGGGTAATGGCTACATGGTAAGATCCCGCCATGATGTTAAACCCATGAAGCTTAACATCAAGTTCTAAAGCTTTTAGGATATTCCGATCCTTAAACTTGAGGGTTAAATCTGTGTTGTAGTTGAAGAAAATCGGTCCTTCATTTAGACTTGATTCCACCATCCCTAGTAAGGAATCATGGAATCTGGTCAGTCGCCCGTCTCTTAAGCATATAAGGATGGCCGTATTCAGCCCTCTTCTGACTAAGGATTTGATGGCAACTTGTACCATGCCTATATGAATGAACTCATACTTGGATCTAAGAGTTTTGACTAAACTTGGGTTATAATTGGTATGACTGTGTGGTCGCCCGGTATTGACACAGTTTTTTCTTTTAATCTAGCCCTATTATCGGGTAGGATCTTCTGTTGGTAGATTGATCTTTTACTGATTTTTGGAACAGTCTATCTATTTAACTGTTCATTTTTCAATTTTATTGGATGGCTAACAGTATCTTCCTCTTTGAAAGAAGAACTTGCAGAAAATGACCTAGATACCAATTCATTTTGTAATATTAAAATACCATTTTCCCTTTAGACAGCTGCTGCGGCCTAAAATGCCTATCTTCTGCAAACACGATCTATGCCTAGTCAACGCCTACTCAGGATAATTAAATTAACAAATAAACCTACTATCTAAATATTTTTTTACTCAGGGTTCTAAATATCACACATATATACACACACTAGATATTAGATACTTCATCATTTTTATATTATTTTTTATAGTTTTTTTTTAAAAAGAAAAAATGACGGTGATGCTAGACAGGCCTGCACGATTCACACTAAATAAATACATGGCAAAAATAAAATCAAATTACATGCAAAGGCATTAGGGACTGACATCCACTTTATTGATGTAAAAGAGCCCAAAACATCGTTTGCACAGCTGACCACAGTGGAAGAGACGGGGACTTTCGTTTATCTACCAAAGACGCGCGTGGGTTCATAGTCTCGTCTTCAGTGGCGGCCACCACCCGAACCAGACCCGGAACCATAACCATATCCCTCACCGTAGCCCGAACCCAACCGCGCCCCATCCCCAGAGCCACTGCCATAACCTCGACCCTCGCCATACCCCGACCCTGAGCCAGAACCATGCCCACTTCCCTGACCTGTCCCCTGACCCATACCAGAACCCGCGCCGGACCCTGCCGATGAGCCGGCACCAGAAGCACCCGACGCAGCGTAAGAACCAGCGTTCGAGCCAGCGTACGAACCCGAGCCGGATGCCGAGCCAGAACCAGATGCCGAACCTGAACCTGAGCCCGAGCCAGATGCCGAGCCCCCAGCACCCAGGCCAAGCCCAAGTCCGAGACCCAGGCCAAGCCCAAGATCCAGGTCCTTCCGGATGGGACGGCTCCTGGTGGTGAACAAGGCCAAGGAAAAGATGGAGAAAAGGAGCAAGGCTGTCACAGAAATCTTCCTAGTTGCCATCTCTACTCTCCCCATCCTGCTACTAAGAAACTCGTAATGAAGTCCGGTGGACTGGAACGGTTATTTATAGGCCAATCTGCAACGAGTACGCCGACATCACACGTGAAATGAAATGGAGAGGTTGGAATCATCTTTAAGAGGAAGCAAAAGAAGTCTATGATTTGTAGAGAAATAATTAGACATATTCGGCCAATTCTCGCCACATGTACCATGAATTATCACCCCAGATCTGTGGCCGAAAGGAATGGCACAAAAGATGGTGGGGGTTGCAAGAATCCACTTAGTTTGTATGGGCAACAAAAAAAGAAAGATCGATTGCCACGTCCCCGCGCACTAGTGCCTGAGAATAACACACAGGCTAGCACGCGTGAAGTACAGGGCTAGCCTTGGAGTGGTCAATAGATAGTGATCTGGGTCTACCTAATCTCTTTAGACTTTAGACTTTGTGCATGGCTGCATGCATACAAGAGAATAGTTGGAGGTTTAACGTAGGGGAACCGCAAACAAGATACAAAACCAGCTAGTTCACCACGTTTCTGAAAACCGGAGCCCTCAGCCTTTGTTTAGATGGGAGTGGGACGCAATGCTGACATGTTTGGTTTTGGTGCGTGAAGCTATTGCATGTAAGGTGAGGATGGATCATACAGGAATATTAATAGTGCTCTTGGGAATTCTAATTAATAGTTTTCGAGACCTATATATATATATATATATATATATATATATATTATTAGGTGGAATGAAACTATCATGGACCTTACATGAGTTTGGTCAGTTTTTCCTCCTCTTTCTCCTTTTTAAATGTAATAGCAATACATACCGGAATGAATTGCTCCTAGGTCCGCGGTGCACACGATCCACCTAACTATTCCTCGAGGTATTAATTAGCGATGCAAAGTGCAGGGACTTCTAAGAGAACATTTCTGATATGCCATTGTTGTCAGGTCCACTGGCGAGGACTTGGTGCCTGTAGCTTTACAGCAGTGTCACGTTGAAATGGTCTATGGTTACGTCCCGGTCTCTGCAGACCACTTTATCAGGTTGCTTTCACCTGGAGGTCCCAGACCAGGTCACGCTTAATTTGTTCGGATGGAACAGAAGGAAGAGCGTGCCAAGCAGAAAGCTTTGAATCCAACGCATGGCTCGAATCCCTATACAGGGTGATGCTTCAATTGACCTGTTCTGGTCTTTCTGGGAGCCAGAAGATGTTGAGATTTTCTTATGGACGGAGAGTGCGGCATGCTCATGGTCACTTAAACAACGTTATAATTTTGAAATAATTCAATTTATATTTGTATGGTGAATAATTTAATTTATTTTGTTTCAAGTGCACAATGTTATATATACTCTTGATCAACTTTGATGGTATGTAAATGATGGGCATCATGTTAAGATATCAACTAGCTTCGATACCATTTAACCGAAGATCACTCGTATGAATTATAATTTTTATTTTCAGGATCATGATTATCGGTATCGATATCATATAAAAAATATTAAAAAATAGAATAAATGTACAAATAAGTTGAGCATGCAATATTTTATTATGAAAAAAATAAATTTACAAGATTGCTAATTTTCATTTTTAATGCCGCACAAGTCTTTCAATAAAAAAGTTTAAAATTATTTTCATAAACTTCCAATACAAATACTTTTTAAAGACCCTTTATCATTTTTGTGATCTTTACATCCAGCTTATTTTTTGTCCATAATTTTATAATATTTGACACGAAAAATATCTTACCAGAAATCTAATAATTTAAACTATATGTAAATCGAAGTTTCATAATTCTTTTAATATAAATTTAATTATAGATCGATTCGTAATCATCGACTAATCTTGATCGCATCCGGAAACATGCATAACAGACCTAAATATTGCCGACCTTCGTAGGATGTCACCGCACCGTTGGATCGCCGCATGGATTGCACGCGGCCCACTTGATTATTGCAAGAAACGTGCACGATTATTGGATCGCGGGGAACGTGCATGATCGTTGGACCTTTTCGTGAGCCGCAATATGCTTTCCAATGCATTGCCCCCGCATTAATGGCCACATTAAATGACCCCTTTAATGGCCCTCAGTGCATCATCATAGCTCTATTGTACCATCATTTGGTCTGTGATAGGAAAAATAAAGGCATGTACCGCGAAAATGTCTAAAAATGGATATCGAATCATTTAAAATCTATACCCATACTGTTAAAAAAAATTTTATTTTATATATATTTTATATCTATCTCAAATAGGATCGGATTGAATATAAAAAAATTATATTTGGATAAATCTTATCGTACATGTCCGATTTTATAAAATCTAGTTTATTTAAAATTTAAATTGATCGAATTGAATCATATCGGATCAAGTATATCTGTTACGTATCTAATTTATTTAAATATTTTATAAATATAATTTTTTTATATATAAATGGATCAAGTTTGGATCGGGACGTATTACTTCCTGTATCCGATCCGAATCCGAGTATCTAATTATTTAAATATTTTATAAATATAATTTTTTTATATATAAATGGATCAAGTTTGGATCGGGACGTATTACTTCCTGTATCCGATCCGAATCCGAGTCGGATTTTTTTATATAATTCATATCCGTTTATAAATTAGATGAATGGATTTTATCCATTCCATTAGGATCGGATCGGATCCGATATCTACTGGATTGATAAAAATTATCATTTCTAAAGACATCTTTTGTGCCTGGGCTGCATGTTTGCGGGTCGCATGCACCGCGGGCTGCATGGATTGACCTAATTTTTGCATGATATCAAATCACTTGTTTTAGACTTCTTTCAAGAATCAAATTCAAGATGTAATACCCGGTACATCAAAGAGTAACGAAGGGTACCTGTCAATCTAATTGCCATCAAACAGTTTGTCATTTAAAGTGAGGCCCGGTAATGTTAAAAAGGGATGAAAGCATTTACTTTTCACATGGTTGAAGATAATTAAGTGGATCAACATGACCTGTAATGCTAGCGGACCTAGCATGACTAGAAACGCCATTTTGTAGTGCCCAAAAATAAGGATTCAATTTTGTGATAAAGAAGATGGTAACATTTTTAAACACGGAAAGAAAACTGGGTTTGACATGAATTTTGCTTTTAAACCAATTTTAGACTTCAACGGGCTGCCATATGGTGATCTCTTCTCAACATGCCAGACCAAGCTGCAGATGATCCCTTGCAGGAAGAACAAATCTTCATGGCATGTTTGACAATTGCATCATGCTCATAGCCACTTTTTTTTTGGTCAGATTATAACAACTATCAATTTCCAAAACATGGGAATGAATCTCGAATGTTAATTGAAGCCGATGGCGCCCAAATCCAAAACTGTATTAATCCTACCTTTTTTGGTCCTTTTGATCTTGGCTACTTGTTCAAATTCATTAATTGATATCGGGTTTCTAGCTAGTTTTGGCAAGTCAATTAGGCCAGATGAAGTCAGATTAAGGGCTTACCATTTCCAACTGTATTTGTTATATATCTTGCTGATCTGAACCAGGCTTCAAAAGATTTTGACCTTGCAACAATTTCTTTTTGACAGATATAAGTTGACTCTTGTTGACGCCGGATCCTCGCCGTCCGGATGAAGTAGCCCACCCGCCGGGTCGCCGTCGATGGAGTCCTGCAAAACAACTCTCCTGACCGGAATTTTTCGGTGGGGGACATTCCGATGCCAAAGTCAGCAAGAATCCAGGTAGCAGAATGGAACTCGATAGCAAAGAGTGGTGAGAAGGAAAGAAAAAATGGCCAAGACTTGCTCAGAGTTAGCTCACCTCGAGTGTCCCCTCTTACCAGTATTTATAGGCATGAGTGTAACTACTTACTGTTATGAAAATTAGTTAAGAAAACCTTCTCATAACAGTACGTAGTGGCGATCAGAAAATTAGTTGTTCCATGGTTATCCAAGCCGGAGCTATCAACCAGGTGGGCGGTTATAACAACCAGAACAACCCTTAACCGTTTTAGGTGGAAAGACCACGCAAAAGTTTCAGAAAGGAAGTGTCCGAAGTAACTCTAACAACCTCTTCGGAGGGCCTCCTTTGGAATGGCTCAAGGAAATGTTAGTTATATGCTTCGGACGCATCCCTTTAGAGTGAACAAGGAAAACTACTTACTGTAGTGTCGAAGAGACGAAAATATTTTAAAGGCATAGTCTTCAAACCAGGTTGAAGATACGAAGTCGAAGGAAAGAATAACATATCCTAAGCTTACTCTTCGGATCAGGCTGAAGATACGAAGCCGAAGGAAAGAATCTTAATAAATATGATGCTTTCCTCGGACTATGCCAAAGAGATTTCTCTTAGTGCACTGGTTCAGCTAATATACCAAAAATTTAAAATTGGCTCGACCGATAAACCGGTATTTATTTTATATTAAACCGGATTATCACAACAGCTACCCCCACTCCCAAGTTTGAAGTAATTTTATTTCGAAAATGGAAGTACCAGAATTTGTCGTTTATAAAAAATGGAGGAACAATGATTGCAGATCTCTGATAACTGTCATTCACAATAACTGCTTGGTGGGATAGAAATCGTGCTAAAAACACGTGTCGTTCCCCTATTGCTGTTCCGGAAAGACGGTACAAACTTGAAAATCCTGGCTGATCTTTTCATTAAAGAAGGATTTTAAAGAATATTTATTTAATCTAAAGAAGATACCTGGCGTCATCCTGTGGCTTGATCGAAAAGCTGAGAATTCATCTGGGCCATCCATGGTTCTTTTCAAGCGGATCGTAACTACAGTCTCATCGATAAACACAACTTAGAAAATCGATCCCATGATCGGCAGCACCGAATCGATGCACGATCGAAGAGACTTCTGAAATAATGAGAAGATCCATCATTCCACTTGTATAAAAGGGAACGAAATTCCTTGGAGAAAGCTTCCACACACTTTCGAAACCTTCATCTTCTTCTTTGCTCTGCAACAGTTTCTTCAACCATTCGCCCTATCTTCTTTGGAGGTAGAAATCCTTTTCTTCTTCCTTTCTCTTCTTTCCCTACAATGTCGGAATCATTAGGTAATCCCTCTGTTAGCAGGGGCTCATCTGGAGGTGATCCCACTAGGGGTAAAGCTTCAAGTAGAAAGAGAAGTCCCGAAAGATCTCCCGAAGCTGTCGCAAGTTCTTTATCGTATGGTAGATTGGAAAGCCTTCGACATCATTTTCATTTTCCAAGATCCTTTAAGTTGTTCCTTCCTAAGCTTGATGAAAGGGTAGTTAACCCTCCGCCTGGGTCGATCGCCATATACGAAGACCATCTGAAAGCTGGTCTTCGGCTTCCACTCCACCATTTCTTCATAAAAATTTTTAATCTTTATCAGATAGTTCTATCTCAACTAACCCCAAATAGCTTTAGAAACATTTGTAGATTCTTAGTCCTTTGTAAGCTTAGAAACGTAGAGCCGAGGACTTCCTTGTTTACCTCCTTGTTTGTATTGAAAAGGGACTTCCACGGTGATGGGTGGTGGGTTATTGGTCCTCGGTCAGGCCGAAAACTGATAAAAAGAACTCCCAGTGTTATTCATGGGTGGAAACCCTATTATTTCTTCGCATACTACCCACATTTGGGATTCAATACTGAATGGAGGTCCCCCCGTTTAACTGCAAACGCTGGGAAGAGATTTCTGAAAGCTGACCAAAAAGATTTCGAGACTTTATCAGCGCCAGAAATCTCTATGTTCAAGGAATTGCTGAGGAAAGAAAACTTCCACCGTGCCCATATCAGTGAAGTTCTTTCATTAGGTATAGAGATAGTTGGCTTCATTTTTTTTTTTTTATAAATAATGATTGATCCGAGAGTCTTTTTCTTTTAATTGCAGGTGAGCCAATAAAGCCGAAGCTTGACAAACTTTGATAGGCCTCAAAAAAGAGGCCAGTACCAGTTGCAAAAGAGATCGAAGCCTGATAGAAGGCAAGAGCCGAAGAGACTTCGAGTACGCCTCTGATGAGGGCCGCATCAAATGAAGACGAAGTGCCCCCAGCATTTCTACCAAGGAGTCCGTCTCCCATAGAACCTCCAAGGAGTCCAACCCCAAGGGGGCCCCCTCCAAGGAGCCCTCGTCCAATGCCCCCTTCGGATCAGTGCGATCCAACTCCTAATAGAGAGTCGCTCCTTGTCTCTCCAAGGGAAAAGAGAAAAGGGAAAGCGCGATATCATTTTGAAGAAGATCCTGGGAGGAATGTTCCTTCAAACGAAGGTTATCACGTGGACTTCACTATTTTCTCTGATGCGCTGGGTTTGGAGAACCCTGAACTGGCCAAGGAATTGATGAAGCGTACGCTTCTTCTCAAGGATTGGGATAATATAAATCTCGATGCATTGAGGATGTTTCTGATTTAGCATTCTCATCCATGCTGAGGGTAAGCATCAAACCTTTCATTCTTTTCAAAATATGGATATTATCCGTCTTTGCTGATTTCATATATTATGCTTGTCGATGCAACTAATCCATGATATCACTATCATGGAAGAAGAAATCTTTGAGTTCTGTGACAGCTATAAAAAGATGAAGGATAAAGTGAAAACAACTGAGTCTAAAAAGGCGACAGCCAAAGAATAGAGGCAAGCTATGAAGGAAAAACTTATCCAAAGTGATGCTGTCGTTCAGAGTCTGAAGACCGATTTAGAAAAGATTCAATCAAAGAACTTTAAACAAGATGCGAAGCTTAAGAAGAAGAAGAAAAAGATTCGATCTCTAGAATTTTCAGTCAAGGAGGCCCAGCAAAAGACTGAAGAAGCCATAAAGAAGGCCGAAGAGGCAATTGAAAAAGCTGAGTCATCGGCCATAGAAATAAGGTCTTTGAAAGACCAATTGAAAAGAGCAGTCAAAGATTACAAGAAGTCTTCAGCTTTTGATGACAAAATAACTGAAGCTGGGACCTTCAGCTATCGGGCCGACTTTAATGATGGGGTGAAAGAAGTACAAAATTTCCACCCAGACTTAGATATTTCAGAAATTCAACTATTTGATCTTGAAGAGACAGAGGAGCCCGAAGCACCAGAAAGTCCCTCCAAAGAACCCGTTATAACTGAAGAAGCGGTTGATCTGATCGACCTTACATAGACTGAAGATACTCCAGTAGAAGGCGATCTGTAACCTTCTCTCTTTTTTTTTGAAAAAGTGTACATGCTAATTTTCATGAATGAAGAGTTATGTTTTAATGAAACAACTACCAATCAAAAACTTACCAGAAGTAAGATTATGCATTCGTGAATGAATTTTCTGAGTAAATGTACGTACTTTCTCTCTCAATTTCGAGATGATAATTCATCCAAGTGTAAAGGCTTCGAACTTGAAAATATACTAAGTCTTCAGACTTAGGATAGTCGAGAATAACTGAGATTTTGGAGAAATAATATCAGGTCTTCAGATAATAATACCAAGTCTTCGGACTTGAAAATATACTAAGTCTCCGGACTTAGGATAATTGAGAGATTCTGAAATCTTGCGAAGAAGATACCAAGTCTCCAGATTTTAAATAATACCAAGTTTTGGGCTTGAAATAATACTAAGTCTTCGGACTTAGGATAATTGAGAGATTTTGAAATCTTGTGAAGAAGATACCAAGTCTCCAGATTTTAAATAATATAAAATCTTTAGACTTGAAATAATATCAAATCTTCGGACTTTGGATAATTGAGAGATTCTAAAATCTTGCAAAGAAGATACTAAGTCTCTAGATTTTAAATAATACCAAGTCTTTAGACTTGAAATAATACTAAGTCTTCAGACTTAGAATAATTGAGAGATTCTGAAATAAGATAGACCACATGGGTCATCCCTTTTCTTTTTTTGAGAAAATAGGTTAGTCAAATCTTGGCATTTCGTAGGTAGATCGCATAGATCATCCTTATACCATTTTAGAAAAAAAGAAAAATTAAGACAGGCTGATTAAGCCCACCTCGGTACTTCGTAAGGTAGTTCACATAGATCATCTTTATGCCTTTTTTTAGAAAAAAGATTAAGACAGGCTGATCAAGCCTACCTCGATATTTCGTAAGGTAAATCATGGAGATCATCCTTATACCTTTTTAGAAAAAAGATTAAGACAGTCTGGTCTGGCTCACCTCGGCACTTCGTATGGTAGATCACAGAGATCATCCTTATACCTTTTTTTTAAAAAAAAGTAAGACAAGCTGGTCTTGCCCACCTTGGCACTTCGTAAGGTAGATCACGGAGACCATCCTTATACCTTTTTAGAAAAAAGATTAAGACAGAATAGTTAAATCTATCTTAACAATCTTGAATTGAAATCTTTATTGATAATATTTGCGGAGGTTTTGTACATTCTAAGGTCAAAGTAATAGTATACCTTCTAAGGTTTCCAGCTGATAAGTTCCGGGATGAATGACCTCTTTAATGCGATATGGACCTTCCCAAGTTGGAGAAAGTTTGCCTTGTTCGGCTGGCTTAGATACTTCAGACCTTCGCAAAATTAGATCTTTAGGACGGAAGGTCCATTCCTTCACCCGGGAATTATAGTATTTTACAATCTTTTGCTGATATGTAGCCATTTTTAACTGTGCCTGAAGTCGAGTGCCTTGTAACAAATCTAAGTCAACTCTACGATGTTCTGAATTTTCAGGCTCTTTATACTGATCAATTCGTAAAGATTGTAAAGAGACTTCCATAGGAAGAATTGTTTCAATGCCGTAAGATAAATGAAATGGAGATTCATCAGTAGCTGTCCTGGAAGTGGTTCGGTATACCCAAAGAGCTGAATTCAACTCATCAGCCCACAATCCCTTAGCATCATTTAATCTATTTTTGAGACTATGAAGAATGGTTATATTTGTCACTTCAGCTTCTCCATTAGATTGAGGATGCCCCATGGAAGTAAGCTTGTGAAGAATATGATATTGGGTATAAAAGCTCTTGAACTTCGGATTGTCGAATTGCCTCCCATTGTCAGTTATTATAGCATAAGAAATTCCAAAACGAAAAATGACAAAGTTCCTCATGAAGTTTTTAACTTTCGCTTCAGTAATCTATGCTAGTGGTTCGACTTCGACCCATTTTATAAAATAATCAATTGCCACTATGAGAAATTTTCGTTGTCCTGAAGCTGGAGAGAACAGATCAAGGATGTTCATTCTCCATTGTGCAAAAGGCCAGGGAGCTATCAGCGAGGTTAACTGATTTGCAGGCCGTCTCTGTATATTAGAATACCTTTGACAGTGATCATATCTTTGAACAAGTTCTGCAAAGTCCTTCTAGATAGTCGACCAATAATAATCTTGGCGGATTATCTTGTAAGCCAAAGATCTGCCCCCTAGGTGATCTCCATATACCTTCATGCACCTTCTTGAGTGCATAATTAGCATCAAAAGGTCCCAAACACTTTAGTAGGAGTTGTGTGAAAGATCTTTTACATAAGGTTCCATATAGGATCACATATTGAGAAGCCATTCATCGAAGCCGTTTAGCCTCCAACTTGTCATTGGACAAAGTGCTTTCCTTCAAAAATTTAAGAATGGGATCCATCCATGAGGGTTCATGTTCGACCGGACATACCTTAACTATGGATTCTGATATGCTGGAGACTTCAAGATACTCCACATATGTCTTCCCAAGATAATTTAGAGCAATAGTTGCAAGTCACGAAAGAGCATCGATCCGAGAATTTTCCATTCTGGGTACATGAACAATCTCAAAATTCTCTAGCTGGGATATCAGGCTTCGGATCTTTTCCAAATACTGAATAATGTTGGGATTTCGAGCTTCGAACTCATCTTTTACCTGATTCACCACCAACTGTGAATCTAAAAAGACTTTAATCTTCTTAATCTCCAGCTTTTGGAAAATTCTAAGTCCAGCAATGAGCGCTTCATACTCTGCCTGGTTATTTGAAGCTTGGAAATAAAATCGAAGAGCATATTCTATGACTTATCCATTCAGACCAGCCAAAATGAGGCCTGCTCCGCAGCCATTGGCATTAGAAGCACCATCCACATGGAGCATCCAGATAAATTCTGGACATTCTTCGACAATCTCCTCTTCTTTGGCTCTTAGTTGGTCTTCTTCTGACCCTCAAGTGCATTTTGCTATAAAATCAGCCAGAACCTGTGCTTTCATTGCTGATCTAGACTGGAAGTCAATGTCGAATTTTTCTAACTTAACAGCACATTTAGCTATCCTTCAAGAAGTGTCGGGACAGCGAAGAATGGCTTTTAAGGACTGATCTGTCAGAACCACAATAGAATGAGCTTGGAAATAGGGTCGCAAATGCTTTGTCGTGACCACTAATAAGAAAATAAGCTTTTGCACTCTGGGATAATGGACTTCTACCTCATATAACACTTTACTAGTATAGTAGACTGGCTTCTGCAAGTGGTTGGCATCTCTTCGTATCAGCACCGAACTAACTGCTTTATCTGAGGCAGATAAATATAAGTAAAGAGTCTCTTATTCACAGGGCTTGGAAAGTAAAGGAGGATTTTTCAAATAATCTTTCAAATTGTTAAAAGTCGTTCTACATTCTTCTATCCATTCAAAATTTTGGGTTTGACGAAGAACTTTGAAAAAAGGCAGGCATCTTTCTGCAGACTGGGAAATAAATCAACTTAAAGAAGCGATTCTTTCCATTAACCTCTGCACTTCTTTTTTGCAAGTGGGATGTCTCATTATCCGAAGTGCTTGAATCTTTTCCGGATTAACTTCGATCCCTCGCTTAGTGACCAAGTATCATAGAAACTTCCCAGAAGTTACACCAAAAATGTATTTGGTTGGATTCAATCTCATCTAATGATGTCTAAGAGCATCAAAGAATTCTTTCAAATCTTCAATATGATCAGACTTACGAAGATTCTTCACAATCATATCATCAACATAAGCTTCCATATTTCTTCCAATCTGATTTTTGAAGACTTTGTTGATCAACCTTTGGAAAGTTGCTCCAGCATTTTTTAATCCAAATGGCATCACTTTATAACAGTAAAGTCCTTTTTCTGTAATGAAAGCGGTTTTCTCTCCATCCTCAGGATCCATTCGGATTTAGTTATAACCTGAAAAAGCATCCATAAAGCTTAAGAGTTGATGACCAGCAGTGGCGTCAACTAATTGGTCAATCTTTGGCAGAGGGAAACTATCCTTTGGACATGCCTTATTAAGATTTGTATAGTCTATGCAGATTCTCCACTTGCCATTAGATTTCTTTACCATAACTACATTGCCTAGCTAATTCGGATATTGTACTTTCCTTATAAAATTAGCTTCAAGAAGTTTACTAACTTCTTCATCAATAACTTTCTGCCTTTCTGGAGTAAAATTTCTTTTCTTCTGCCGAACAGGTTTATAGCTGGAAGATACCTCTAAGCGATGTGTAATCACTTCAGATGGAATTCCGGGCACGTCCGAAGCTGTCCAAGCAAAAATATCAGCATTGTTTCGGAGAAATGCAATCAATCTTAGGGATGGCAAAAAAATCGAAATCCATGGGTACCTGACCCGACCCAATCTAATTGGGCCGGGTAGTCAATGCTTTGACTGGATTTGGACCGGGTTTGGATAAAATCCGAATGCTTAACTTTGGATTTGGACCGGGACTGGATAGATATACACCGGACCCGAACCCGACCTAAATTATTTTAATATTTAAATATATATATAAAAATATATTTTATTAATTATAATTATTAGTTATTAAATTTTAAAATACTTGAACCCTATGCCCTAATCATTATATATCTATATATATTGAAATTTTTTTTCATCCTATTCTATTCCGGGTGAATTCAAAATAAGATCATAATTAATATTTTACCAACTCATAATATAAATTTTGATTGAATATGAAATTAAATGATATTGAACTAAAAATATAGTTAAATTTATTTGTTTAATGTATGTATAATTTATAAAATTGTAGATAATTTTAAAGTTGATAAAAATGAAAAAATATTTAATATGACTCAGTTGGGTTCGGGCCGGGTAAACTCGATTACCTGATACCCAATTGAGATGGGTTTGGGTAAAAAAAATTGAGTCCCGATAGTGTTTGGGTTGGGTTTGGATAGTGTATTGAATATTTTGATTTAGGTTTGGATAATTATGCACCCGACCCGAACCCGGCCCATTGCCATCCCTAATCAATCTTGCCTTTGACTCTTCATCCAATAAGCTACCAATTTGTATAAGTTTTGTTGGTTCGTCTTCGGACAAAGGCACAAAAAGAGTCTTCAAAATTGATTTTCCACAATCTTCGGATTCGTCCCTCAGATCTAATTGATCAAGTGTTAAGGGTTTAGCTAATTGTTTATCTTGGATCATAAGGCATTAGCGAGTGACCCTTTGATCCTCCCTCACTTCTCCGATGCCTAGTCTAGTGAGAAATCGGACCAAAAGGTGATAGGTTGATACTATAGCCCTGAACTTATTCAGATCTGGGTGCCCCAATATTACATTATAGGCCGATGACGTCCGGACCACAATGAAGTTGATGGGAAGGGTTCTTTAATGTGGTTTGGAACCAAAAGTTACGGGCAAGACCATTTCTCCTACAACTCCAACCTGATTTCCTCCGAAACCAGTTAAAGGAATGGGAGATCTTTACAGTTCACGTCCAGACAATCACATTCTAGGAAAAGCATTATACAGCAAAACATCTGCAAAACTTTCATTATCTATCAGAATTCTTTTTATATCATATTTAGCAATTATAGCTGAGACCACCACAGGATCATTATGTGAAAGTTGAATTCCTTGGAGATCTTCATCTGAAAAAGTAATGGAGTTTTTTTCCCTTGAATCTTTTGAGGATATTCTCTTCAACTTCATTGTTCCATGCAACTGACCGATGAAGCATACCAACATATTCATCAGTCGACCTTTGGTGAGGCAGATCGGCTTCATCAGCTATCCTCTGGAGAGATGTTGCTTCAGCTTGAGGCTCTGAGCGGTTGATGTATTTTTTTAGATATCCTCTCTTTATTAAATCTTCAATGACATTCCGAAGCTGAAAACATTCTTCAGTGTTGTGGCCATGATCCTGGTGGAATCAACAGTATTTGCTCTTATTCCTTACTTTTAGAGAAATCTTCAAAGGACGTGGGCTTTGCAAATAATTTTTTTCTCAATTTCTAATAGAATTTTCTTCTTCGGTAAGTTGAGAGGTGTGTAGGCATCAAATTGATTACTCTGCTGCTTAGACTTGGGACTGTGCCTAGGAATTAGAGCATTATTGGAAGATGCGGGCACATTCGGTCCCTTAGCAATTTTCTTCTTAGAAGGGTGTCTCCCTTCAGCAAGTCTACGACTCATAGCCTGTTCTTCAGCAGCAGCATACTTCTGAGTCCTTACCAGTAGTTCGGCATAGCTCATTGAAAATCTCTTATCTAGGAAAAAGATGAACCTGTATGACTTGAGACCCTTCTTTAAAGCTGACATGACCACATGTTCATTAAAATTTGGGATTTTCAGTGTAGCCGAGTTAAAATGGACCACAAATTCTTTCAGACTTTCTCCTTCATTTTGTTGAAGGAGGAACAAACTGTCAGTATTGCATGGCATTCTTTGGCATGTTCTGAAGTGTGAAACAAACTGCCGTTCCAGTTCAGTGAAGGAATGGATGGTCTTCGGTGGTAGGCTCGAATACTACATTCGAGTGGATCTTCTCAAGGTAGCAGGGAAAGCAAGACAGTATAAAGCATTAGATGCCCTTTGTACCATCATGTGAGCCTTGTAACTTCCTAGATGGTCAAGAGGGTCTGAAGATCCATCATAAGCCTGCAGTTGCGAAATTTTGAAGTATCGAGGGATGACTTCATCCATGATCCGATCGGAGAAAGGAGGCTGGGAGTTGAAAGCTACAACTTCATCATTTTTTATATGATTTGAAAGGCTGGCTATCTCTGATTGGAGGAACTTGAACTTCTCTTCAAATTCATAATTCATTTCTTTTTATCTAACTCTCTCAAGTACAGAATCTTCGGAAGAAACAGAGGGAGAACACTTGGTTCTCTTCTTTCCATTATAGTTATCCACATGTCGATCTGAAGGGAAAGCATAACAATCTCGAGATGATTGGATCCTTGAAGAACTTGGAGTAAGCTCTCGATGACGATCCTCTCTCCTTTTAGTTTGATGGTTAGGTTGTAAGATGGGTAGAGGACACTGCCTTTGAACAGCATCTCCTGTAGAGTTTGAACCAGAGCTGTCAAAGCATTCACTCTGTTCAAGAGAGCTTCAAATTGTTGCTGTCCTACCATCAGCATTGGAGGTGGCATGCTATCATCCACCGGTGGATTGTTTGCCTGAGAAGCAGGTTTCTCCCTGCTTGTAGAGACGTTCTAGATCTTTCCTTTCACCATTTTTGCTTTACAGAAATTCTCCTTCAACCAGAGGACACAAATCTTCCCCTACCTGGTGCGCCATCTATTGATGCTGGATCCTTGCTGTCCAGATGAAGTAGCCCACCCGCCGAGTCACCGTCGATGGGGTCCTGCAAAACAACTCCCCTAACCGAAATTTTTTGGTGAGGGACACTCCGATGCCAAAGTCAGCAAGAATCTAGGCAGTAGAATGGAGAACTCGAGAGCAAAGAGTGGTGAGAAGGAAAGAAAAATGGCCAAGACTTACTCAAAGTTAGCTCACCTCGAGTGTCCTCTCTTACCAGTATTTATAGGCATGAGTGTAACTATTTACTGTTATGGGAATTAATTAGGAAAACTTCCTCATAACAGTAAGTAGTGGCGGTCGAAAAATTAGTTGTTCCATGGTTATCCAAGCCGGAGCTATCAACAATGTTGATGTTTATAACAACCAGAATAACCCTTAACTGTTTTAGGTGGAAAGACCACGTAAAGGTTTCAGATATACTCCTTTTAAGGAAGTGTTCGAAGTAACTCTAACAACCTCTTCGGAGAGTCTCCTTTAGAATGGCTCGAGGAAATGTTAGTTATATGCTTCAGACGTATTCCTTTGGAGTGAACAAGGAAAACTACTTACTATAGTGTCGAAGAGACGAAAATATTTTAAAGGCATAGTCTTCGAATCAGGTTAAAGATACGAAGCTAAAAGAAAAAATAACATATCCCAAGCATATTCTTCGGACCAGGCTGAAGATACAAAGCCGAAGGAAAGATCTTAATAAATCTGATGCTTTCTTTGGACTATGCCAAAGAGATACTCAAGAGACCAAAAATTTAAAATTGGCTCGATCGATAAACCTGTATTTATCTTATATTAAATCAGATTATCACAACAACTCTGTTTCATTTTGGCGAACAATATCCCTCTCACTATGACCTTTTTTTTTAAAAAAAAAAACTTTTGAATCCATGTCCTTGCAAAATTGCCAAAACATCATCACTTATCTATGGAAAAGTACTCCATAGACATTCTTGTATTAAAAAATAAAAAATTTTAAAAAAAAGGAGTATCGCAACTTATCAGCTAAATTAGTACTAATATTACTTAAGACTGCATAAGATAAAAGTCAGATGCATAAAAGTGAGCTGTGATGCTTCTTGCGTATCTCACTTGCCTGGCAATTAGGCTAATAATCTAGGATTCATGGGGAGTAGAACTAATTGGGATCAAATATTAAAAATATGATGATATAGACCGAGTTTAATTATGATGGATGGATCGGTGAAGCTTCTTAAGTACTCGAGCATTCCACATAAGGTTTCTTTCTAAATCATGCTCTTCAGCATGATCAGATCCATCAGTCAACTTTGATTCTCAACTCTCAGGTAGGGGACGGCTTTAATCACTCCCGCCGCTTCACAACCAAACCGGTAAGTTGACTGCGTCGACCGTTGGCAAGCAATGGCGCGAAGGGCGGATGCAGAGGATTCCGTGGCGCGCGACGAGAAACAAAATCGGAGCCGATCCCGCTCTCCATCCACTACTAAAAAACACGCGTGCGGCCAAGATTCTCCCTCCAAAGCCCTATCCGTTACCCGCCTCACATCCGATCCGATCGCGATGCTCTCCCGTCTAACTATACTCTTGACTCTTTCTAAAACAAAAGATTCCATCAACAAATAGCACTAACAATCCCCTTGATATCTCCCACTCGACCCAGCTTGCTCCCTCACTCCTACTGCCATCTTTTTTTGCTTTGTTCTCTGAGAAGCCTTCACTTCTTATGGCCTCCGAGGCTCCTGCACCCAAAGACCTCCCTCCTCCCCCTCCTTCCCCAGCCGACAAGTTGCAGAAAATCCTCGGCCTGCTTGCCATCTTCGGCTACTTCCTCTCCCTCCCAATCCTTGGCTTCGGCATCTGGCTCCTCGCCACCCGGGAGTACGAGTGCGAGAATCTCCTGCATATGCCGGCAATGCGGATAGGCATCGGTGTGGGGCTGCTGTTCCTCTTTGTGATCAGTAATATTGTGGTGTACTATGGGAGACGGGTGCTGATCCCCGGGCACACGATACTGAGCATAGCACTGGTGGTGATGCTGACGATGGGGCTGTCGCTGGTTGGCACGTACAGAATGGAGGCTCGAGGAGTGCCGGCATCGCCGATGTGGTTGCGGGAGAGGGTGACGAGGGGCGATACATGGAACAACATCAAGACATGCCTGTATGATAACGGGATATGCGCCGCATTGACCTACAAGACGATCCAGCTCACCTCATACGAATTCAGCATGGAGAAGCTCTCTCCTATCGAGGTAAGATGTGATACGATGTAGGTTATTAAAGTAATTCAAGGCCTTCATCTTGTGCGCTAGGAAATGAATAGTTTACATGGAACGAGAGAGCTTGATACTAATCTCATGCACCTTTGGATTATTAACAACTTTCATCGTACAAAAACGGTTAGGATATATCTCAATGCAAATCCTTTACAAGGTTAATTTGTAGGAACCAGATCACATATATGGTTGATTTTTAACATTGGGTTGTTCTAATCTCATGATAGCAGCCAATTCACTCGGAAGATCGGTTTTAAACGAAATAGAGTATCTCATGACTCGGATCTTCTTTTCTAATAGTATTTGGGCTATCAAATTTACACGTAGCAAAGTTGAAAAATATTGTTTTGCATGCGTGTGTGTGGAAGCAAAGATGGGGAGAAGGTCCATTCACCATTGCCTCGGATCGTGAAAACTTTCACAATTTTGATGGCAGAGGATCTGCTGTCTTTCTATGAAGTTGATAACTAAACTACAAACTTAATGTTTCCAATGTCATTGATGATGATTCTTTTGTGATGAATAAGGCTGGTTGTTGTAAGCCACCAGACTTGTGTGGTATGGTGTATGTAAATGCTACATATTGGAATGCGGCTGGTTGGAACGATGGAAGAGAAAACAAACCGGCAGCAGATCCGACAGTTCCTGATTCCTTTGGGGATTGCCGCAGATGGAGCAATGAATTCAGTGAGCTCTGTTACGATTGCTACTCATGCAAAGTGGGGTTCTTGAAGACCATAACGTCCAGATGGAGGAAGATAGGTATATTTCTCACCGTCATGTCAGTGTTGCTGGTGGCAGTCCATTCCGTACGTTTTATTCTCATGATGACTGCGGAGAGAAGCAAGTAGCATGTAGGAAGCATAATATTTGGAACTGTAGGGATTTTTTTTTTTTTTCCTTTTAATTTCTCTTTTGAAGAAAGTTTGTAGTCCATGTTAATGGAAGAATTAGGTTTGTCTTTATATTTTTTCTAATTTCTTTTATTTGCGAAGTACGTAGTAATGATTTTTTAAAGAATGAATTATTAATTAAAATGGAAAACAGGACTTCCATGATCCCAAAGCGACTAAAAATTCCATAAATTTTGTTTCCTAGAACTTCTTTCCTTCCACAATCACAGGCAAATTAAAGCACCATCCAATCAGAATTAATGGAGTCAACACCCGAAAGGCACCTCTATTAATTGTTTAAATTCATGAACACCTCTCTAACGGAGAAGGGGTGCAACACCTGGTATATAAACCACCATTTAAACTACTCCTTAAACCTGTAGGTCTTGCTAAAATTCTCACTTTAGGTATAAATCTTTTTTACAACACTTTCAGCATAATTAAGTTTATAACCTGCATCAATTCATATCTTTTTAGTATGCCTTGAGCATGATTAATTAATTTCACAATTTCAAACAACCAACCGACCAAATCTTAGAAGTGGACCAGTTTTTTTTAATAAAAAAATGTTTTTTTTTATACAAGGATCCGTAGGCAATAAGGTATACGAGTGGGGTATGCTATCCCTCGCTCAAATACGTACTGATAATTAACTCTCCCCTAGTAAAGATGAGAATGGATTGATCACTGGTTCAGCTGTCAAGAATTGGTAAGCTGGTACCTTCAAGTCAATCTTATTTCATGGTCCAAAATTACTAGCAAATCCATATCTCAAGACATTTGTCAAGGTGCAAAGATGCAGGATTCCGGTTGTATCATTCGTGCGAAAGAATGCTTCACCTCCTTTGGACGTCAGCCGTTGGATCACACAATAGCTATGTACTTCAAGATCCATATAGATGATGGACGAAAATATGAGTATACTTTGAAAGTTATGCAAGATGTGATCCAATGATTGGCATCGCAAAAGAAGACCAACCATTCTTTCGCGTGAAATATACAACCTGAACTCGTATGCGTGAAATGCCTCATTGCAACCAATTCTTCTGTATGTGCGCGGGTCCAGAGGGTGACCTCGACCCGCAACCCGTCAGGACGCGATAGCACTAGGAATTGCTCCACTAAAGAACAAACGCGATGTTGTCCGCAAAGCTTAATTTGCGGCCACGCCAACCCAAGAGTTTTCATGATCCTTTCCAGTTCACGTTCTTCCCTCCACCTGGAATACCTCCCACCTCTTCTTTGAAGCTTATAAATAGCTCTCATCTCCTCTACTTCTCTTCACAGCAGTTATCTACTGTCGGGTGTTGTTTTGGACTGTAAAGAGTGTGGTTGCCGATCCATACTAAAGAGTGCCGAGAAGAGACTACTATATATAACGTTTTACATAGCTATGGCTTGCGTGAAGCCTCTTCTCATTGCTATTCTTGTTGTTTCTTCCTGTGCTTTGGTAGCAGAATGCCTGGTCTCCAGGAAGGACCTTGGTGTGGGCCTGGGCGGTGGACCTGGCGTTGGTTTGGCGTTGGCTTGGGAGGTGGTAGTGCCTCGGGCTCCGGTTCGGCCTCTGGCTCTGGGCGGGTTCTGGTGCCGGTTCGGGTGCAGGGTCATACGCAGGAACGGGTGCAGGTTCAGGTTCGGGACAAGGGTCTGGCCCGGATCTGGTACGGTATGGTGAAGGCTACGGTGAAGGCCATGGCCATGATTCGGGATCTGGTTCGGGGCATGGTGAAGGCTACGGCGAAGGACATGGTTCTGGGTCCGGTGAGGGTTCAGGCTCTGGCTATGGTGAGATTCACGGGTTTTGGATCTGGGCATCACTGCAAAAAAAAATCAATTTTAGCAACTGATTTTTTGATTGCTAATAATAAAAATCGATTATTAAATTTTTTGCAACCGATTTTGTAATCGAAATAAGTCGGTTGCAAAAATATAGGTTGCAAAAATTTGTGACCGATTTTTTTCGGTTGCAAAATTTTACAATCGATTTAGCAACCGAATTTTATTTAATTTTTTTTAAAAAAAAATCTGAAAAAAAAATCGGTTGCTAAAAAAAAATTCTGAAAAATTTAAAAAAATTGGTTGCAAAATCGGTTGCTAAAAAAAAATTTCTGAAAATAAAAAAAAAAATCGGTTGCAAAATCGGTTGCTAAAATTGAATAATTAAAAAAAATAATGAAAAATGAATTATTATCTTGAATTTTACAAAACCAATATCACCATTTTGACTAGATGTAAACAAAAAAACTTTAATACAAGCTTGTGGTACACCAGATGAATGAATCTATCAACTAAATATAAAAAGTTGGACATACATTGGAGCAGCAGTTCAAATAAAGCATTACATATCGTATTTTGTCTATATCCAACATCTCTAACAACCCTTCTCAAACTCATGAAAGCTAATAAATTTAGAGTTTGCCAAGCATTAATTGAAAGTGTAGCATTTTATCAGTATCTGCAACAAAGTCTAATAAGTTGGATGGGAAAAGAAATGCTTTGACACTATAGTAATATCAATATCACTTTTATTTTAAGAAAAACAACTACGAGTAAAATGGATGGCACGAGAATTATAACAACTAAAGGCATGAGGACAATAAGGATGATTCCCAAACTAAAATGTGTGCAACAAAGTCGAAGAAGATATGAACCATCAATGATCATATAGTACTCAGTTGTAATGCAAAAGCAAGATTTTATATTATTTCTTTCCTTCATAGAAATAATCATCAATATCACCATTCAATTAACACAAGTATAGAGTTCGGGAAGGAATCATGAGCAAGTACCAATTCCATGAAATTTAGAGTATGCACATGAGGCTTCATAATAACATGGTGAACCCGTAAGAAGCATGCACAAAAACATTCAATGTTTAGCTTGCTATGCTCACATGAAAAGAAAGGCCAGAAGGGTCTAAAACAACAAAAACCGAACAAACTTAAAAAAATAAGATTTAGAAGCTCAGAATTACCTATATTTATACATTGAGAAGGGTCTAAGGCAGCAAATGGTTGCTTGAAATAATAGCAAGCCATCCAAATTTGCAACACCATTTAGATCCATGCAAAATGGTCCGATCCAGCATACAATTTCATATTTTGAAGCATCACAAAGATACCAAGTGTTGCCCAGGTGGCTTTTTCCAAGAGGGGGTGAATTGGGAATTACAAATTTTTTACAAATATGTGCACAAGTAATTCCTTTTAGTGGTTGAGTGTTGTGTTAATCAGAATTAAGTGCGGAAGCTGAAAAGTAAGTAAAGCACAATACAAACAAAACAAGTTTAGAGTGGTTCGGAGCAACCCAGCTCCTACGTCCACTACCCAAGTTCATCACTCGGGATTTCCATAATATTTCCCAAACCGGAATACAGTCGGATTGTTTTTCAGGCTCACAATCCCAACCTCTACACTTTGGTTTTGAAAGGGATAACCAAAGAAACCCAACACTAGGTTTTCACAGACTCATCTATAACCTCTATACTTTGGTTTAAGTAAGCTCACCAAAGAAACCTATTTGGTTTTTACAACCGGGTTCACTAATAACCCAAGTATTCTAACAGTAGAATGAAAAGCAACAGAAATGACAAACTAAGTTGTCTGGTGGTTGCCAATGCAGCTCTGGTGAAGCTCAATTGAATGCCTTTCAATGCACTTCAATGGCTTCCTTGCTTTCCTCAAAAGTTGCTTCAAGCTTCTGTAAGAGTTGGTGAAGGCTCGAAGGCTGACTTCAAAGCTCAAGTGCTCTCTCTTCTTACTTCAATAAATATTCAATAAATGTTCAACAACTCATTAGTCTTTCTAAGGATGTTCTCATCCCTCATTTATAGAGACTTCAACTGCCTTCCCTTGATTTTGAACGTTGTAGACCGTTGGGAAGTGACAGGTTACCGTTAGAGCACTTTTGGGATTCAAAATCAGAAGTCTGGAACTAGTCGTTGGGAAGAGACCCCGACATTCCAGTCGGCTCGGTCATCTTCGAGTCGGCTCAGATCAGGTTTGGGTTAGCTGGGTTGAATCTAGTTGGCTAGGTTCCACAGTCGAGAAAATAGTTCACTCTGGACGAGTCGGCTAGGCTGAAATCCAGTCGGCTCAGATTCCTGAGATTCTCAGAATATTTTCAACCAAGTTCTGGATGAGTCGGCTGGGACTTGGTGCCAGTCGACTGGGTTTGCGTGCCAGAGATTTTCTTTCTTTGCTGCGCCAGTGCCAGAGTCGGCTGGTTCCTCCATCCAGTGGGCTCGAGATTGGTTCTTCAGCCAGACTAATTTCTATTCTCCAGAACTCACATGCCAAGCTTTGAAGACTTCCTTAAGATCTTCTTAAATAATATCAAGAGAAATTAAAGCTTGAAAACTAGTAGAAGCAACCATTTATCTTTGATTCAAATAGGAAAATTTTTTGTTGGGTTCTTCTTTACAAGATTCTAATTACTTACAACTCAACACAAGAAATAAAGGTTGTAGAGTTAAAAAAATGTGTCAAAGTAGTCGTCCTACAAAAACTTATCAACCATTTGAAGAGTTGTTAGATAACCAAATACATGATCCAATGTTTTTGATATCATCAAAATCACTTCAGGGGTCAACACCAAGACAACTCATCACAGCCTCAAATCGCAGGTAACAAGAGAAAATCCATGAAAATCATCAAGAAAACAACAAAATCGAACAAAACTTTTAAAAAAAAGATTCAGAAGCTCAGGATTGCCTCTTTTCGTACATTGAGAAGGGTCTAAGGCAGCAAATGGATGCTTGCAATAATAGCAAGCCATCCAATTTGCAACACCATTTAGATCCATGCAAAATGGTCCGATCCAGCATACACTTTTAGAATTTGAAGCATCACGAAGATAGCAAGGCAACTCATCACAACCTCAATCTGCAGATAACAAGAGAAGGGAATCCATGAAAATGCACAATAAAACAACAAAAATATAACAAAAGTGTCAAACATGAAGAGGTGCAGTTCATAATACAAAGCTAAATAAATAACGGTAACAAGAGGTGCAGTTCATAATATAAAGCAAAACACATAAGAGTAATCAGTGGAGCAAGGTAATATGAGTAATGTGCTAATGCTCCTATTCCTCCTCGTCCTCATCCTCCTCATCATCATGCTCCTCGTCGCCCCGCTGTGATCCTTGTGCACGATACATCTGATAATATCTACTCCAGTTCTTGCAAAGGATTACCAGTAAAAGAATGAGTTGCAGGAGTTGCTGCAGGCTGAAAATTTATGTTGGATAATATCTCCTGCAACATTCGTTCATTGTTTTCAACCCCCCTCCGCAGTTCATCCCTTTCTTACTCGATAGCTTGTACCTGAGCATTGACTTCATTGACTTCGATTTCAACTTACTTCCGTACCTGCTCCTGGAATTCTTTACTATTCAACCATTGTACGGGAATGAAGATTGTCCTAGAAAATTTGATGCAGGCGTCAATGTAGTGGACTCTAATCCTAGCCCATACACTCTTCCTTTCTTCTTTCCACCAACAGTATGAATCCATACATCCAATTTTGATGGTGGAGTTTGCTGTGGCTACAATCAGCACTGCTTTGACTTTGTGCCCCTCCATGTTACGTCTAAATTCAGACTGAAATATTTAATTCATTAGTAAAAAAAAATAGAATAAATTAAAAATTTAACTTACGCAAATATGCTCTGATCTCCTGTCAACCCAGGTCTTATCATTCCTCTGATGGGTATGAATAAATAACTCAGATGGAGAAGGCACAGTACCAGTCTTCGAAGTCTGTATCCCGTAGAATAGAATATTTTATTAACATGAATTCTAAATATATTAAAGATTTTGGTAGGTATTGCTTACCAATTATATCTATGCTGGGATGTAGTGATAGAGCCACAGGTATGATGTGAAGTACCTAAACCGTCGCTATCAGAAGCCTTATTTGCTTTTGCCTTTTCTGACTTCTCCTGATATTGGGCGGTGCGCCAGTGCTCACATAATCTATTCCACATAAGTTCTAGCCATGGCGGTCTCTCCATAGTTCTTCTAGCAGTAGCAAGGAGATTTTTTAGTCGAGCCACAAATGTCTTACAAAATTACGATGTGCCCACATTTCATCCGATGGCTGAAAGTGATATCTCCTATAGTTTTATTGTACATAGGAAGGAACCTATAGTACTCCAACCTTTTCATTCTACCTCGAAGAAACCCTTTGTTAGACCATTCATACAAAACCTCAGACTTTCAATCAAAAAGATAAATGCTCAAAAAGATGCAAAAGTTCATTAGGCTAATACTACTAGCAGCAAGACTAACTACAGACATACTCTTTTGATCAGAAGGACAACATGGATTATCTAAATATAATATGAAATGCAACTGAGGCAACGCAGCCATCAACAAAAACAAAATGCAATTATTTTTAGGAGCAAAAGTTGAGTTCTTAAATATAAATGAACAGCAAACTTAAAAGTTTCTTTTATGTCATCCAAGTAAAATATTGGTACATATTACTCACCGGAGGGAGGAGCGCTGGAGGGAGGGGCGAACGTGAGAGGCGGCTAGACGAGAATGGGGGCTAGGGCACCGAATGAAAAGCCGCAGGCCATCGAGCACCTCTCGTTGACCGTCGAGGGGAGGGCCTGCAGGCGTCGTTCGTCGGAGGGGGGAGCGCCGAAGGAGAGAGCGCCGGAGGGGAGGCGAATGCGAGAGGCGGCTGGACGGGAATAGGCGCTAGGGCACCGAACGAAAAGCTGCAGGCCATTGAGCGCCTCTCGTTGGTCGTTGGGGGGAGGGCCTGAGGCGGCATTTGCTAGAGGGGGGAGCGCCGAAGGGGAGCGCCGGAGGAGGGAGCACTGGAGGGGGGGCGAACGAGAGTCAGGAACAAGAGACGGCTGGACGAGAATGCGGGGGGGCGCTAGGGCAACCGAAGTAGGGTAAAAATTTGTTTACCCTTAAACGATATCAACCGTCAGATTTGAATCAGACGCCCTGTATTTTTTCAAAATTTTGCAAACGATTTTTTCGATTGCAAAAATTCAAATTTTTAAATTAAATTTAAATTAAATTTTGCAACCGAAAAATCGGTTGCAAATTTTTAAAAATAATTTAAAAAATTAATAATTAACATTTTTTAGCAACCGATTTTTCGGTTGCTAATTTTAAAAAAATTAAATTTTTTTTTTAAAAAAAATTAGTAACCAAAAAATTCGGTTGCAAATTTAAAAAATAAAAAAAATAATTTAAATAAAATTTTTGTAACTGAAAAACCGGTTGCAAAATTTTAAATAAAATTTAAAATTTATATATTTATAATTTTTTTTGCAACCGAAAAAATCAGTTGCAAATTTCAAAAATAAAAAAATTTATTTTAAAAAAAATAGCAACCGAAAAATTCGGTTGCAAATTTCAAAAATAAAAAAAATAAATTTAAATAAATTTTGTAACCGAAAAATCGGTTGCAAAATTTTAATAAATGTTTTTTAAAAATTAAAATTTATATATTTATAATTTTTTTTTGCAACTGAAAAAATTGATTGCAAATTTCAAAAATAATAAAATTTATTTTTAAAAAAATTTAGCAACCAAAAAATTCGATTGCAAATTTCAAAAATAAAAAAAATTAAATTTAAATAAAAATTTTGCAACCGATTTTTGGGTTGCAAAATTTTATGTAAATTTATTTTTTTTTATTTTTGAAATTTGGAACCAAATTTTTTTGATTGCTAAATTTTTAAATAATAATTAAAATAATTAAAAATAATTTCTGTTTTGGTTGCAAATTCGATTGCGAAATGAAATTTTTGCAATTGAATTTGCAACCGATTTAAATCGGTTGCTAAATTATTTAGAAAAAATATCGGTTGCAAAATCGGTCATAAATATAACCAAAAAAATCGGTTGCTAAAACTGGTTTTTCTTGTAGTATAAGGTAGTGGCCATGGCAAGTGATTTACTGGACTGCAATTTTATGTACCAGAATTGCACGACCTCACTGTATAATAAATAAGAGATGGCCAATAGTAAGACCGCTTATGCTTTGATCTATGATCTTTTCTTTCAATTGCTTCTCTTTACACTACAATAAGTTCTGATTTCATATATGAAATTTGTATTGAATGTCAAATTTCCCGTATGGAATATCAAACTTGCATCTATCAAATAAGTCGTGACTAGAGGTTGCATCATCATCAAAGAAGATAGATTACAAATAAAAGGAGAGATTCATCACCTCTGTTGTTGCTGTAGAATCTTTTGGACGTCTCAGTCGGCTTAGCTGGAGCACTCCTTCCCCGATTCCTGCAAGAAAGTTCCAAGGATCGGTGGTGTTCCGATGGGAACACTCCGATACTTAAGTTAGCGGAAGTTTGTGGACAATAGAATGAAGAAATCGAAGAAGATGAGTTTGCGGAGAGTGAAAAAGTTCTTGCCGCTTGGAGTTCCCCATTTTACTTTATATAGGTACGGAACGTTACCAGAATCTGTTAGGACTAGGTACGGAATGACCGATCTGCTATAGAAGAATCCGGGTAGTGGCAACGTGGCGCTAGGATGAGACAGCATCGTGGGACTGGAGGAATAGTTGTACTAATGTGTCAGGATTCTGTTGTAACAGAATTCTGGTACCAGTGAGGAGAGGTTTCTGGGGATCGATCGGACCCCTTCACATACATTTTTTTTAAAAAAAATTAATCACATATACAGAAAGGCGGCTCCTTTCTAATGCCAACTTGACAGCATATTTCCATAAATCTGTTTCTCTCTTATGCTCGATATCCTCGCACAGCGCTCCTAAACTCGGACAAAATGCGACAGCAAAACTATACTAACCGTTTTGCTAAAACTAGGGCAAACAATGGAACTATGCGCGGAGGCAAGAGGGCCATAATCTTAAAGGTTAACCTGGTGGAAGCTGGTTTCAAATAATTAGAGGGGATAATTTAGCATGAAAAGAACCTGGCTATCTCTCATGTATAGAGTAGCCATGCATGCCTTCAGAAAGAAAATCATAGCCATTTATATTATGAGAAACTATATATACTTTGAAGACATCAGACTACAGATGATTCCATAAGAGAACTATAACTTTTTTTTTTTTTTTTTCTATTTAATGATCATGTTATTGTCTCCAAATTAAGATGCAGTAGATGATGAAAGAGGAGCTCATTTATCCCCGTTAAGTTAACATTCCTAGCTATCTTGACCACCTGTGCAGTATTCTATGTTGTTCTAATCATGTCATGGAGATACAAAATGCAACCAGAATACCAACTTGGTGATGGATCTCTTTGACATGACAGATCAGTTGATCCTGTACAACCGAGTCTAGTTTAATTGCATAATCAACAAATTAAAAACAGTGGATCCTCTATCCACTCAAAAAAAAAAAGAATGACAGTTTATCCTGTACAACCGAAGTCGTAGAATTAATTGCATAATCAACAAATTTAAAAAAACAGGCAATTGATTCAATTCCTGGTCTTTTCTTTGACTGCCAAGCGCCCCTATTTTTAAGTATTTTTGCAGTTGTAGAGTATTTGCACATTCTTCTACTCGAGAAGTCTTATATCATTGGCCGGATTGAAATGATTTAGACTTGTACTCAAAATTTTATTTGAATTTTCTGTTCTCAACCAGTTTTAGGGCTTACTATAGCTCATCCGTATAAAAAATGTAGATAGCGGACAGAATAAGGAGAAGCCAGGATCTATATACACCCAGGTTCGGTGCGTTCAGATCATTTTTCTATGGCTAGCCATGAATCCTCATGGGAAGTTTAGCAGGTGGCCAAGTATGGATGATATCTTGCATGCCCGTCCGCGTGGCACCATGGATCACCTCTAAGTTTGATAGATAACAGCAAGAATGAGAGCAGCTGACACCAGCATCCAATATAACAATGCCATCGTCTCATCACTGCAGGTATTGAGTAGGTCAATAGCAATCCAGCTGTCTAGCACCTTCACAATTTTGGTGGCCGAATGACGTCATATCCTATTTCATACTCCTTTAATTAGTTTTCTAAATAATAAAGATTTCTAGCAGCTTCAATTGCAGTAGCAATAACTACATTAGTGACTAGTGGTAATCAACCTTATGAGTGCATAGCTTGTCTATTAGTCCCTTTCTTTTAGACACGTGCATTATTGTTCTATTATGAGTGCATGCAAGCCTGGACATATATCATCTTGAGATATCCACGTACGTACCGCTTCTTGAATAAAATTCTATCCTACCGCACCATTTTGAACCAAATGTCACCTAAGATGATATCCAAACACAGCAACCTTCAGCTTTTTAGAAGCTTCATGATCCCCTAATTAAATAGTTCATTATAAAAACAAGTAGAATGGGACGTCCCGTGAGAACCGCTTTCAACGTGAACCAAGTCAAACATACTCACTCTACCTCTGGTGCGCGGGGCCCATGGATGGTGGTGTCCGGCTGCGTGGCCAACTGCACTAGAGATTAATCAATGAGGGCTACTTCTCCACTGATAACGCGTGCAATCTCCTCCACAAGCTTTGAGGCCATGCCAACCCATCAATGCTCTACTTCTACTTTCCTTGTATATATCCAGCAGCCTATAAATAGCCACTCCTTGAGCTACTCTTCATCACAACACTTACTACTACCATCTTCTTATACTGCAGTAGGGAGCATTGTTGCACTAAAAGTGACTAGGAGTTAGAAGAATGGCTTGTTTGAAGCCGCTAGTCCTTGCTGTTCTTGTTGTAGTTGCTTCTTTTGCTTTGGTTGCGGAGAGCCGGGTCTCCAGGATGGATCTTGGCTTGGGCCTGGGTGGTGGAGTTGGTGCTGGCACTGGAGTTAGTGTTGGCACAGGAGGGTTAGCGTCTCTGGCTCTGGGTCTGGGTCGGTTCGGAATCTCGGTCTGCCGGCTCCGACTCCGACTCGAATTCGTTTTCTGCTGCCTCTCGGTCCGGGTCGTTTCTGTCCCACTTCTGGGACCTGAGGTAGTTCATCTGCGGTTCAGGTGCCGGTTCCTCTGCAGGGTCTGGTGCGGTTCGGGTTCGAGCTCTGGACAAGTTGAAGGCTATGGTGAGGGCCACGGATATGGGTCTGGCAGTGGAAATGGTAATTAACAGAGTAATATTATATGCCAGATGGCTTGCACCAACCTTAGTGTATGATAAATAAGGAGATGGTGAATAAGAATGCGTGTGCTTTGAGCTATGATCTACTTTTCTTGTATATTTTTTTTAAGCAAGAATAGACACTACAACGGAAGGCGTTTTGGTCAGCGAAATTTTCTCAACGCTAGTGGATAGCGTCGTTAAAATTGTGTCCCCACCTCCCGATATTTTTAAAAAGCATCGGCAAAAAAAAATTTAGAAGTTTCTCGCGCGCCACTCTCGACGTTTTCAAAATCGCCGGCAAAAAAACAGTATTACAACGCTTTAAAAGCGTCGGATTTTTCTTCCACGCCATCTATCGACGCTTTTCAAAACCACCGACAAAACAATGATATTAACGATGCTTTAAAGCATCGGGATTTCGTCCCATTTCCTTCCGAGCCCGAGCCCTAATCTCATTTCCTCTCCTTCCCCCGCCGCTGATCTTCCAGACAGCCGCCCTTCTCCCGATCGAGCTCCAGCCGATCTCCCCCTCCCTCCGTCATCTCCCTCTCCTTCCTTAATTCCAATCTCATTTCCTTTCCTCTCGTTCCACCGCCGCTCTCCAGATGGCCTTCTCCGGAGCTCCAGCCGCGCGATCTCCCCCTCCCTCCGCCGTCTGCGGTTTCCCGATCGTCTACGAGTTTCTTCTCAACTGGGGTCAACTCCGGGCTTCTCGTCTCTGGACTTCTCCATTTCTCCGTGAATCACTGTGCGTAGGTATATGCACTCTTCCCCCATTCGTGAATCACATGGTCATTTTTCTTGTGGCAGTCTTCTCATTTCTAAGGAATTATTAGTAATTTCTTTTGAGAGATGTTTTACTAGATAATTTAAAATTATTGTCCTCCAATGCATTGTATCTAATTTCAAATTTATGCATGCATTATTATGGTGCACCATGTAGTTTTTAAGGCCCCTCTTGCTTGCTAACATGTAGGCTTTTAACATGTGCTAAGCATTGCAAGACTGAGCTAATTAATATTATTATTTGATATTGAGAATATTATTAATCAAAAGACCTCGATCGGCATCCTACCCTCAATAGAATTTATAATTAATTTACGATCTCAATAATTGGTGATCGGATCCTACCCTCATGAGTTTAGCTGTTAGGTCTAAACAGGAAAAATAGTGTCATAGTGAGGACTCCAGTCAGTAGTTCAATCAACATCTACTTGCCTCGGGCACTTGGCAACAATTGTCATTTTAATTTTCTGAGATGTTAATGTTTAGGTTGGACATTGTTTCAATCACTTGGTCGCTTCGGTTGCCATTTCGGCAATTCAAAGCTATATTTATGAGGCATATCCAAAGTATATCCCCATTTAATTGGGATCCTCTTCAATCCCAACTTGGATTGAGAGGCACTACCTTCTAATCATTGCTGCATGTGATTGGATATATATGGGCGCACAAGTACTCACCCATATGCTGTGGTGGGACCCATCTAATCACAACTGTAAAGCTAATCATGGATGGCCATGATTGAAGACACATTCTCTAGTCCAAGCTTAGTCAAATCATGAATATTTAATATTTGGGCCACACCCACACCCTAATATTATCCTTACATCCAGGCTCATACTCTTTCCACTTCCCACACCTTTTTGAGTTTGCTTATATCCAAAGTTATTCTTATATACATCTAGTCCATATTCTCAAGTCCGTCTCTTATAAACATGAGAGAATCCAAACTCACCTATATATAATTAAGATAGAATGAGTTGGCATAGGTGAATTCTATTAAAATTCTTAATGCATTAATATAAGGAGACTAGCTAGCACTTATCAGTAATGAAGAAATAAACTTTAAAATATAAAGTGACTTGGTAGTGATTTTTAAATAAGCTATCTAACTAGAATGCCCTAATTTCCTAAATATATGACTAATTGTCCTCATTCAATCATGGCTATTACACCAATCATAGGTAACTGTGATTAGAAGGAAGCCCCTCTCCAGTCCAAGTTGAGTCTAGAGGGATTAAAATCTTAAATTTTTTAACCATGGAGCCACACCCACACCCTAATATTATCCTTACATCCAACCATGTACTTTCCACTTCCTCCAGCTTTTTGATTATGCTTAAATGCAAAGCCATTCTTATATAAAGTCCATATTCTCTCAAGTTTGGTCCTTAAACATGAGAGAATCTGAGCTTGCCTATAATTAAGAAAGGATGAGTTGCATGGGTGGAATTCTATCCAAAAGAAAAGAAAAATAAATATTAACTATAAAAAAAAATCAGTGATGCATCAATAGGAGACTAGCAAGCACTTACTAATAATGAAACCATTAAATTTTAAATATAAGTAGCTTGTAGTGACTTTTTAAATTAGCTATCTAATTAACTAGAATGCCCAATTTTCGTAAAAATTATGAATAATAGTACTCATTCAATGATAGCTATTAGACCAATCATAGGTTGCTGTGATTATAAGGCAGCTGCCTCCTCCAGTCTACGTTGAGGTTGGAGAGGATTCAAGTCCTAAAGTTTTAGCCATGAGCTCACACCCACACTCAATATTATCCTTACATTCAAACTGGTACTTTGTCCTTACATCCAAACTGGTACTTTTTCCACTTCCTATGCCTTTTTGAGGGTGCTTAACCCAAGCTATTCTTATACCGTAAGTCTATATTCTCTCAAGTTGGGGTGATAAACATGAAGAATCCAAACTCACCTATATATTTAAGAAGGATGAGTTGCATGGATGGAATTCTATCCAAAAGAAAGGAAAAAAACATAGGAATTAATTAAAGAAAAAGAAAATTCCTTAATGCAGACTAGTACTTTTAGTATGACAATTAAACTTTAAAATATAAAAGTGACCGAGTAGTAATTTTTTAAATTAGCTATCTAATACAATGCCCAATTTTCTAAAATTAGTATGACTAATAGTAATCACATTGATTGTAACTGAGATAGAAGCTAAAATACTTGTGCCATACAAAAGTTAAGTTTATATTCTCCAAAGAAATAAAATAAATTATAATTAGCATGTCAGCATTTGGATTAATTAGTCCATTTACCTTCATTGTTTTGAATAAAGTTACAATTAATCTATGATCTAGGCATTAGAGAATTCATTCTTTTATGGTGCCCGATAGTTTAATGAATTCTTCTCTTGCACAGGAAATATGCGTTCCTCTATTCTTCTTTTATTTGAACAAAAATGTGTTGTTCTGCTTCATCCTGCATTCTTTTGCTAGTGAATTGCTCTTGCTAGCCAACTTAGATGTTGTCCTTTGTCCTCCATTTCAAAACTACATTGGATAAAATCCTAGGTGTATAAATGATATCATATCAAATTAGTTTCATAATTCATATGAACTGAATATGTGAAGACTCATGCGTTAGTTTTAGATAATTATGTATTAGATAGATTTTGGATGCTTATTAACACAAAATATTATATTAGATAGAATATAGGCATAACAGATGAATATAAAAGCAAAGAACAATAAAAAAAAATTGTAATAAATGGAAGAAAATTGAAAAAAAAATGAACATGTTTATCCCCATCCATGGGAATTGTAATAAATGGAAGTGGGGTATGAGAATTAAATTGCTTTCATGTATTAGTTTGTCAGACATATGTAAGGTTTATTTCCTCCATAACCCAAATATGCTTTACATGTTTTGTTATCTTTTTGTTATCAGGTGCTTGATTTCTTCGAGGGTAAAAGGATTTCTACCCTATTTTGAAATTAGTTTAAGGTTTGTATATGGATGCTATGATGATTTTGGATGTATTTTTCCTGATTTAACAATTTTTAATGGCTGCA
Organism: Areca catechu; assembly: GCA_021397845.1. NCBI lineage: Eukaryota > Viridiplantae > Streptophyta > Magnoliopsida > Arecales > Arecaceae > Areca > Areca catechu. Next base: position 20,614,996 of record CM038045.1, read on the forward strand.
ATCTTGGATGGCCTTCTTTTGTAGGAAACTGATTGTAGTCGTTTTGAATTAGTCGATGGATGTATGTTTTGCTTATTCAACAATTTCTAATGCCTATAATCTTGGATAGCCTTCTTTTGTAGGCAACCGATTGTAGTCGTTTTGATTTAGTTACGATTAAATAGTAGATCTGAGCCTCCTAGTTATTTTTCTTTATTTATTTATTTTTTCTTAGTAGATTATTTATATTTTTTTATAAATTTCTTGGTATATATCTGTATTTTACTGAATATGTTATGCTTTAAGATTTGTTTAGTATTGCATAGCTTTATTTTAAAACCATCAATAGCTTTGTTATGATCAATAATGATTTTTAAAATATTTTTTACAAAACTTGCATTGCATAGAAACATAAACTCGTCAATTGATAAAATACATATTCTACAATATCCATACATTTATTTTATTTTTTGTACAGATGGTGAAATATGCACAGTGGTTATTGATTGTCCATTTGGACAGTTTGAGAATTGCAAATAATTTATATGTACTTACAGTAATCAGCGGTATGGATAGATTCCAGATATATTTCGGACAGTATTTTTTTTTTAGTTCTCCTCATACATTTTTAGTTGTATGGAGAACTAAAGGAAAATGCTGCCAAAATTTTTCTGAAGCTTCTATTGCGTATCGTTTGGTTACTGTAAATGACCTATAATTAATGCAATTCTTGAATGGAATAGGACCTCTTTACCTATTAGTTGGTGATAGGTACATTTATAGTTAATCTATATTATTTTTCATATATTTTAAACAAAAAATTACTTAGTGCATTGTTATTAACTAAAACTTTTTTTGGTATTTAGATAACTTGAAAGTTGGATCATTTTATTTTAAAATGGTAAAAGCTGGATAAATAAACAAAGAAATACCAACGAATATTTAAATGAAATTCATGATTTCATTAAATTCGGTATGAAGAAAAGTAGTTTGAATGGAAAGATTTATTGTCCATACTAACGATGTGTTAACAGTCACTATCTAGATCCACAAATAGTAGAAGAACATTTGATATGGAATGGTTTTGCAAAATGTTATACTCAGTGGATTTTTCATGGAGAACTTTATGTTGCCAGAATCAAGTAATCACCCATCGTCTGATCCTGGATCCAGTAATATGCAAGAGAATCTAGTAGGAGATGATAATATATCGGGTTTGATCACAGATGCTTTTTGACATGTGTTCAAACTTTGTAGGTTCAAGTGGTACACATGAAACAATAGGAGCTCAGCAACCATCAACTTCTGAGTCAGCTCGTATCATAATTTAGAAAGAAGCATATGAACAATTATATCCGGGCTGTTTGAAATTTTTCTAAGATCTCTTTTCCTACATGGCTTTCAAAACAGCTTCGACATATATTTTAAAGAATATGTATAGATTTCATATCGAATAACTGTTAACAATTTTTATGATTCTTTATGTATCAACAATGATGGAGAAGAATTGTTTCAAATGAATTAATAGCCCTGGCTCGAGGATCGATCAAATTGTCATCAGATATAATGTTTCGTAATCAATGGATTTAAATTTCACACTAATAATCGTGAGAAACTTAGAAAATACAGAATAGCGGTGTTATGGTAGAAGCTGATGGAAAGACTTATTATGGTGCACTTAAAGATTTATACGAGTTGATTATTACAAATTTTTTAAATCATATTATTTAGATGTGATTGTATAGATATAATTCATCAAGGGGTTTTGAAAAAAGATGCAAATGGATTTACACTTGTAAACTTTACAAGGTTGATACATACTGGTGTCTTATTGAAGGATGATCCATTTATTTTTTTCTTCTCAAGCTCGTCAAGTATTTTTGATACAAAAAGCAAAGGACAAAGATTGGGCTATTGTTATTAAGACAAAATCTCGGACTTATATGATGGACTTATTAAGACAAAATCTCGGGACTTATATGTATGGGAAGACAATTGAAAGATGATGAAGATGATGATACTTATACGCATTCCATGCCATTCAATTTTGTACCAGTTGATAACGTACATGCTACCATACCCTTGGTTAGGACAGAAGTTGAAGAAAACGCTAATGATTGATTCTTATTGGTATTAAATTTTATAATGTTTACAATTTGTAGTAATTATTATGTTAAATTACTATTTACTTCACTACTTCTGTCTCTGATGTAAATGATAGGTCTACGATGTCTCGCCGGGCGACGCTTTCTTGGGGTGCAATTCCAGCACTCCCGGACAGAGGCCGACAATTCTTCTGGACAGCATGCTGAGGCTAGTACTTCGGAGGATGTTCTGCTGGTCCTTCCTCTCCTTCCACACAGCATACTACTGCAGCTCCATCATCCTCGAGGCATCATGACCCTCCCGTCGATCCAGCAGATGATGGATACATATTCAAGGTAATTTATTCCAATATCCTTGATAACTTTTAATTTGATTACACTTTTATTATAGCTCCTTTTATCTATTTCTGTGCAATGGATCGGGGAGTGTCAGACTAGGCGCGGGCTTACAGTATTACGTGATGTTTGGTATGCCCGAGGATGAGAGATATTGGTTTGAGTGCAATGAGCTGGGGCAGCCAATTAAAAAGCCGCCAGCTTATTGAGCTCTTTTTCTGGAGACGGTTGCATGGAGGCATCAGCTTTGTCCACTTAGCTATGCTAAGTGGAATGATATGCTTCCGATGTAAAAGTAGAGATTCTTCAAGTTATACAGTAAAAAATTTGTATTAAATTATTTGTTATCTTGTATAGTTCAAATATTACTATATTTTATATTATTATTAATTATTTTGTTTTTGTAGGATAAGTTTGTACTTCCTCCATCCTCCCATGACTTTGTACTGAAATCTCTCAACCGAAATGGAAAGAATATAAAGCCCAGTTGAAGACGAAGTACAAGTTGCCGGTATGACAGAGGAGCAAGTAGTTGGTACCTGTCCTCCTGATGTACCCCCGCATCAGTGAGTGGAGTTGGTTCACTACTGGTTTTTCTGACAGGGGACATGTATCTTCTAATTATTTGAAGCAAGTTTATTAAAGAATATGGTATATATATATATATACATATTAGTTTCTTGATATGAGTTTTCTTTTTGATTTTGCAGACATATTCTGATATTGGTAGAGCTGCCCGAGAATCTCAGTCTGTTCCCCACACATCAGGATCGAAGAGTTACGCGCGAGTCAGGCAGGAGTTCGTAAGTTTCTTAAACTATTCCCTTAATTTTTTGTGATAAGATTAAGTAGTTCTTATTAAGTCCTTACAGGATATTTCAAAATTGTGTCCTAGTCTTGCAACATATCACTTGATGACAACATCAAGTTACCTAAATACTAGGATTTAGAGGTGCTAGGATAAGTTATTTCTTATAACGGTACATTTATGTATCGTGGTACATATATATGTATCGCGGTACATGTATATGTGTCGCGGGACATATATATGTATCGCGGATGATGTATTGCAATACGTAATATGTCGTGGGCAATGTATCGTGGACGATGTATCGCGATACATATATATCTTGATACTTCAATAATTTTTAAAATAGTTTGAATTATTTGCTTAAAATTATAATATTTCTTGTAGGCCGATGAGCATGGGAGGGAACCCGGTCAGGTAGAGTTTTATCGGATGACTCATACTCATCGTGACGGTACTTTGTCAGAGATGAGTCGAGGGATATATATGTAAGTTATTAACATTTAATTCATTTAATGATTTAAATTATAATTTGTTAATATTTAAAACCCTACTAATTTGTCTAAATTTATACAGGAAAGAGCTACAGCTCTTATTGCTGAGCGTGTTGATGATTCTACAGCATCTACGCAGAGTAGTCGCATCAAGGCCGAGGTATTTACAGAGTTGATGGATCCGGAGCGCTACGGTCGAGTGAGGGGATATGGAGTTGGAGTCACCCCCACTCAGTTATCTGCGGTCAGTACACTTACACGTTAGGCTGTAGATAGTGCTCAGGATGCACGTGTTCGCAGACTCGAGGGGAGATAGAGCATATGCTATGGAGCCGTGTTGAGAAGATTCGACATAGCAATGTCGAGGTAGAGGAGATACGACAGAGAGCTGATGCCGATAGAGCAGCGATGGATAGCATGAGACACAGCACATTGAACGGCTTACATCTGTCATACAGATGTTTGTTCCACATCAGGTACATATATATAAGATTTTAAATATATATTTTTATGTTAAATCAATAATTTATATAATCCCCGTGTCATTAATAGTTTCGAAAGTTAAATATTTTAAATATTTTTTTATAGGCTTCTGGAGCATCAGATCCACATGGACCGGATGACGATCTACCTCCTACAGATCATTGACCTCGACTTTTTTATTATTTCACTCTATGTATTTTCATGTATTTTTTAATTTTGTTAAACAGATATGTATAACAAACTAATATTAAATTGTAATGTATTATATTTTTGGATTTATATTTTGATTTATGTTAGGATGATGATGAATGCCTGGAATAAAATTGAAATATGTCTTTTTATGTACAGGTTAAAAAAATTATATAGATTTCAAATTTTAAAATAATTATTTTTTTTTTTTGAAAATGAAATTCCCGACGCTAATATCTTTATTCCGTCGATAATTATCGATACTTTAAAGAGTCGGGAATAATTTATTCCCGACGCTTTTAATTATTCCGACTCTTTTAAAAAGCGCCGGTAATTATCGTTATTACCGAAGTTTTAAAGCGTCGGTAATTACGTTTTTAACATCATTTTAAAGCGTCGGTAATAATATATTTTCGACGCTTTTTAAAAGCATCGGCAATACTTTTATATCCGACGCTTTAAAGCGTCGACAATAACTGTAATTACCAACGCATTAAAGCATCGAAAAATGTTCGACGCTGTTGCAACGCTTTTGCAAAGCGTCGGAAAAAATCATCTCCATTCTTCGCTTTACAACGTTTTTGCAAGCGTCGAAGATGTTTTTATCGACACTTTAAAGCATCGATAAAGATCAATTTAAACGTTATTAAAAATCCTATTCACTATAGTGAGAATATATAAGTAATTCATAATTGCAGCCCGCATTCTTTATCTAAGAAAAGGAAAAGAGATTTGCATGTACACCATTAATGGATGGCGTATTGGAATGCGGAATTTGCGTCTAATGAATAACTGTGGTTCCATATATATAAGTTATAGGTTAACCGTAAGAGAGATGAAATCCACTATAACAATCGTTCTTTCAGATAAATATGGAGGTCTGCGGCGTATCTAATATTTTAAATACAAGAAAGAAGTTCTTTTCTGTTGTCCGCCGGACCACATTTCTTACCATAGTTTTGTGGATGATAAATCAAGTACCCTTGCCTGGAACCTACCAGATCAAAGCATCCTTATAACGCCTTGTGGAGGGATTTTTCGACAGATAAGGTGAATGCCACCAAATTAGAGGACGAGAGAAGGCTGATTCCAAGTTAATTACCAAAATCCAGTTTACATGGTGCTCCCCAATCTCAACTAGACATGTTTCAGATGTATACAAGAATTATTTAGGAGTTCTGGAACGGTTCATCAATCTTGGCACACAAGACCTAATCTCTTTATATGTTATTAATTTGGCACATCATAAACCACTGCATAACCCTTTGATTAATCTTCTTAAATCACATAAATGGATAAGCTGAGGCCCTTAGTTTGGCTAGTAGCTAGTCAACCTAGCCCGCTGCTTCATTAATATGCTTCCTTTTCTTTACCCACAAATGAAAGCTTAGTCAACCTCCATTTGAATTAGTAGAATGGATAACTTTAAATATAAGTCCATTACACGCAAGCATTTCATGTTGCAGACAAACATGTCTATTGATGCTGGTGATGGTTAAATAAATAAAATTGATGCATCACACCGCACCATCTGAGTCATTGTAAGTCCCAAAGTATCACCAAGCGGGGGACTTCTATGATGGATGGTTGTCACTGTTGAATCAGAGGAGGAGGACGAAAAAAGTATATATTCCATTAAGATATTAGAGGCTAATTTATAGCCTACAAGAAATCATAATACATAGCTATTATGGTTAAATATAATCATGCTTATTAGGTATTTCCTATTTGGGTCAATCCAGCTGCCATACAACCAAACTTCCAATACTCCCCCTCAACCTGGAGCGTAAATATCATGAGTACCCAGCTTGCTATATAATAAATTTAATTGTTGTTTAGATAGTGCATTGGTGAAATCATCAGCAAGTTGAGATGTGCTTGAGACATTTCGAAGAATAATCTCCTTTCGTTGAACGTAGTCTCGAATAAAATGGCAGTCAACTTTAATATGTTTCGTTCTCTCATGAAAAATAGGATCGTGAGCAATATGTATCGCAGCTTGATTATCACACCAGAGAGTTATAGGAGTAGAAAGAGTGACTCCTAAATCAAGTATAGAGCCTTAAGCCATATTATCTCAGATACTGTATGAGCCATCGCTCTATATTCTGCTTCAGCACTAGATCGAGCAACAACCGATTGCTTTTTGCTTTTCCAAGATACTAGGTTACCTCCAAAGATTATGCAATATCTACTTGTAGAACGACGGTCATCCTGAGAACCAGCCCAATCAGCATCAGAGAATCCACTGAGGTCAAGATTTTTAGCAGGTTGAAATAGTAGGCCTTGTCCAGGAGACTTTTTTAGATATCTAACAATACGAAGTACTGCCTGCCAATGTGTTTCAGTGGGAGAATGCATAAATTGGCTTACTTTATTGACTGGAAATGAGATGTCAGGCCTAGTGACAGTCAAGTAGATTAATTTACCAACAAGACGACGATAACGACTAGGATCATTGAATGGAGAGGAGCCATCTAAGGAGGTGAGTTTGGTATTAGGATCCATTGGTATGTCAATAGGTCGAGAGTCCAGCATTCCTGTTTCATTTAAGGTCAAGGACATACTTTCTTTGAGAAAGGTTTATGTCATTCTTTGTCCGAGCAACTTCAATCCCAAACAATATCGTACGGGTCCAAGATCTTTGGTTTGAAAGTGATGAGCAAGAGATGTCTTGATAGATGATATACCAGTGGTATTACTACCAGTGATGATAATGTCATCAACATACACTAGTAGAATCACAATTCCTTGTGTGTTTTTTTTGGTGAAGAGGGAATCATCAGCTGTGCTTCGAGAGAATCCATAAGAGAGTACCACCTTGCTAAACTTTTCAAACCATGCTCGAGGAGACTGCTTGAGTCCATATATTGTCTTTTTGAGATGACAGACCATATACTCCCCCTCACTCTCAAAACCTGGGGTTTGCATGTACACGGTCTCCATCAAGTCCCCATGGAGGAAGGCATTTTTGACATCAAGCTGATGAAGAGGCCAAAACTTATTTGCTGCAAGAGAGATGAGCACCCTAACTGAAGTGAGTTTGGCAACAGGAGAGAAGGTCTCCTCATAGTCTACCCCAGGTATCTGAGTAAAACCCTTAGCAACAAGGCGAGCCTTTAATCGCTCAATAGTGCCATCCGGATTGTGCTTCACAGTGTACACCCAACGGCAACCACCGATTGCTTTCCAGAGGGTAACCTGACTAATGTCAAAGTATCATTTTTTTTCAAAGCATGTATTTCTTCTTCCATTGCTTTCCTCCAACCACTGTGTTGTAATGCTTCCTGAATATTTTTGAGAGGAGAAATAGACGAGAGGGAAGTAACAAAGGTATTGAAAGCATGTGATAGAAGATGAGTAGAGACAAAGTTAGAAATAGAGTACTGAACATGCATCCGATGAGGTCTAGATCCCTTACGAAGAGCAATGGGTCTATTATCGTCAGATGTTAAAGGATTATTGTCTTTGGAAGGATTGCAACAACTGGACTTGTCAGAATCAGAGGGTGATGGAGGTAGTGACACATCAGCAGATCCCTGTTGTTCTTGTCTATCATACACCTGCAATGGCACAACTGGGGGAACATCCACAGAATCGACCACAGGTCGAGGAAGAGCGATTGAAGATGGAGCAAGTGGAGAAAAATAGGGGATAGACTCGAAAAAGGTAACATCGATGGTGGTGAAAAACTTTTTAAGAGAGGGTGAGTAGCAAATATATCCTTTGGACAACCTATAATATCACAAAAAAAATACATTTAATAGCACGAGGATCAAGTTTGTCCCGTCCTGGCATAAGAGTATGAACAAAACAGGTACACCCAAATACCTTGGGTGGAATAGGGTATGGTGTTTGTGAAGGGAATAATACGAAAATGGTGTTTTATTCGCAAGCACCGTAGAAGGCATGCGATTGATTAAGAAACAAGAGATAAGGATGGCAGAACTCCAAAAACTCTTAGGGACCTTCATATCAATAAGGAGAGAGCGAGCCACATCAAGCAAGTGACGATTTTTCCGTTCGGCTACCCCATTTTGTTGAGGTGTGTAGGCACAAGATGTTTCATGTAGAATCCCTTTTTCTTCAAAAAAGTTTTGAAAGGACTTGCTCAGATAGATATTCCTTAGCATTGTTAAATCGTAATTTCTTAATTGGAATACCAAACTGGGTTGATATTTCATTATAAAAGATGCAAAATATGGAAAATAATTCTGAACGATCTTTTAATAAGAAAAGCCAAGTCATGCGAGAGTAGTCATCAATAAATGTGACAAAGTACTGAAATTTATTAATATTGGGAGTTCGAATAGGACCCCAAATATCCGAACAGATTAAATTGAAAGAACTCTCACTATGTTTATCTTTGCGAAAAGGAAAAGTGACACGATGATGTTTACCAAATTGACATGACTCACAAGAAAAATTTGAAGATGACACAGAACCTGGAACCATATGACGCAGGGAAGACAAGGATGGATGGCCGAGACGGCGATGCCATAAAGTAGATGAAGTAGACGAGACCAAAGCAGGTGATTGGACAGAATAATCCATCAGATAAAGACCATGCTGTTCACGTCCACCACCAATCACCCTCTTCGTCTTTAAGTCCTGAAATTCACAATATGACGGATAAAAGTGATAGAACAATTCAAAGAGTTTGTCAGTTTACTAACAGATAAAAGACTGATAGGAAATTGTGGAACACTGAGAACTAAGGAAAGAGATATGGTAGGAGACAATGAGAAGTTACCAATACCCGTGATAGGAACAGAGGATCCATCGGCCAACGTGACTACACGAGTAGAACAAGGAGTAAAGGAGGAAAGATTGGTGATAGGTGTCATATGATCGGAGGCACCTGAATCAATGATCCAAGGCTGAGAACAAGAGAGATAGGCATTACCTGTAGTGGCTAGAGTAGCAGAGGAATTAGACAACATGCGTTTAAAAGATTGGTATTCTTCATCAGTGAGGGTGATCTGGTGACTTTCAGAAGGCACGACTGGAGATGGAGCAGCAGGGGAAGATGCTTGGTGTACGGATGGTGACTGATTCAATCATTCCCAGCAACTGTTGTATTCATGATTAGTACGGTGACAAAATGTACAATATCGTGATGTAGTAAAACGACCACGACCAACCAAATGTCCACTATGGCCACGACCCATACCATGTCCAGATCGACCACGTCCACGATCAATCGTGGAAAGTAAGGCAGAAGTCTCAGATCGATCAGAGGAGTCGGGTTGAGTAGTAGGAACCCAAGTAACAGCAGCAAAGACATCTGATAGGGATGGAGATGTCTGAGTAGATAAAATATGAGATCGTACTCCCGTGAGATATGGTTTAATGGTAGCAAGAAATAGAACAGCTACCAAGGCCTCCCACTGCTTTGCCTGAACAGTGATGTCGAAGGAGAATGGTTGATATGCTTTCCACTCCTCCAGAAGACCACGAAACTTTGCATAATGAGAGTGGAGATCATCTCCCTGAGAAGTAAGGTCATATCACGGAAGATATCATAGAGCCGTTGTAAGTTATCTTCAGAAGAGTATAGTTTCTGAATAGTCTCTCATATTTCTTTAGCAGTATCCAAGAAAATCACTCCATGGTAGACCTCCTCCTCCATATAGTTGATCATCCAATTGATGATCAAGGCATCCTCTTGTTGCCAATGGCGGTAGGCATTGGATGTGACATCCGGAGGGAGTTGGAATAGATGATCATGCTTTCCCTTACTCATGAGAAAGCGTTGCACAGATCAAGCCCAAACAAGATAGTTGTTGGCCCCTTTGAGAGAGATGGAGGTAATTTTCTGAGTCTCAATTTTGAGATCATTCATGGGAGTAGGTAGAGTAGTGTCTCCCATTAGAGAATCTAAGAAGAAAGTTAGCCACAGAGAGTCCAGCGGTTGCACGCGGTGATGGAGGCACGGATCGAAGGCCAGGTGCAATCGATGAGGGCCGCAGGTTGGCGGGGTCGGGTGACGCCAAGACCGCTGGGGGAAACGCCAGGCGGGAGCCGGGACCACGGGATCCGAGAAGAAATATCGCCGATCTGAGAGCAGGGGGGTCGTGGGCAGTCGTGGAGATGTCGGCGAGAGGTCTGGCGGAGATGGGAAACTCGGAAGATGTCGAGAGAGGAATCGGGAGCAGTGAGATTTAAGCTGGAGAGGTTAGGAACGATAGGAACCTTGCTCTGATACCATGTTGAATCAGAGGAGGAGGAGGAAAAAGTATATATTCCATTAAGACAATTAGAGACTAATTTATAGCCTACAAGAAATCATAATACACAGCTATTATGGTTAAATATAATCATGCTTAATTAGGTATTTCCTATTTGGATCAATCCAGCTGCCATACAACCAAACTTCCATAGTCACCAAGAAAATTAAAGATGACCACTACAACATCCAAAGGTTGGTCACCAAACCAAATGAAACCACTACTGCTACGTTGCAAATTATAACAACACTGGAGACAAGCTACTGGGGATGGCTCCACTTGGATTGCATCAGACATCCTCCAGTGCCTTCAAGGCCACAGCAGCCCAAAACGTGGAAATCAGTCCTCGCAATATCACAAAAGCTTGTATATATCTAGTTCCCTTTTTAGCATATCCACAAGCTATATATAAATAGCTCACCCTTTTTCTCAAAAAAAAAAAAAAAAAAAGGAAAAAGAAAAGCTGATCACACTCCAGCTCCTATATATTCGCAACATAAATAAGAAAGTGGTGAATGAATGCCTCATGCTTTGCCAACAAACTCTTCGTTCCTCTGCTTTTTATAAGTTCTATATTTCCGTCAGAAAATTTGGACATCAACCTACTTGGGCATTAAATCAAACACTGATGTTCTGCTATTAGATATGCAAATGGGCCAGGCATGGCTTGAGCAAATGAAAAAAGGTGCCATTGGACAAGCTGGATGGCCCGGCCAAAAATCTAAATCGGCCCACAGGCCAGCCCATTTGTCTCTAATTGCTGCTATGCAAGTATCTCTGGGATAGTCTGGATGCTGCATCCTATACTAAGCACAATTAACTAATTAAGCTAAAATTTTAGCTAAACGTCAGCTCACAAACAGCTCGCTCTCTACGAGAGCTCTGTGCATATCTATCGCCATGTAGTATGTTAATTAAATTCGTAGCAACCTGGAAAAATGGAGAGTCAGAAATGCTAACAAAACCTTTGTTGTATATTCAATTATTTTGTAGCTTAATCTCAAACTTTATTGGTCCATATATGTTGAGTAATTTTGTGGGAATGGTGAATTGGGAAATGGTTGTCCCACCCTTTTGAGGAGGCAGCTTTTGGAATGGACTTCTTCAGTAATTCCACTAATAAGAGGACCTCCCTTCCCTTTCCCTCTCATAATAATGATAATGATGATAATTATGATAAGAATAGTATAATAATTTGTAGCAATACTAGCAGTGGCATTTGGAAAGAAATATTATATTCCCTCAATGGTACCTAATATTTTAAGTCAAGATTTTTCTTTCAAAAAATACCTTTTTTTTTTTTTTTTAATATTGTATGTAGTACTCTTCATTCAAAACAATATTGTCTCAAAATTTTCTTGGAAACTTATCCAGCTCAAGATTTTGTTTTTAATCCCTCATCATCTACCGGCGTTTGTTGGAAGTAAAAGGCGCATTTACATTAGCGGATATTATTCGGTGGAGAGATTGGTTGTATTTGCTGCAGTGATTCTCACTGCCATTGAATGTAGCATTGCATAGGAAAGTATCGCTGCGATTAGTCAACTATCTAACATTCTCATGTTTTCTCAATTTGACTCTTATTAATTTTGCAATTATTGAAGTTTGAAGCTAATCATCATCATTTGGGAGCCTCCACTTCCTAGCTTCTTCAAAATGAACTTCGATGATAATATGCTAGATGGCGACCGTTAAGATGGGAAGAGATCCGTGATTCGAATTCCTAACTCCAAACTCATTGTTGCATCAAGTAGTTAGATTTATGATATCTCATTTCTCAGGGCAAAATTGAGAGCGGCTTGAATGGGCATCAATCATGTAAGGCATATACTCAAGGTCATGTTTATTCTAAATGAGGGTGACTCAATGACTATAATCCGATACCTCTGTCAAATGAATATCCTTTACTGTGGGATATTCAGAGGACAGCAAGGACTTGCACTTTTTTTTAAGCCACATTTGCCAATCAGAAAGTGAACAGAGTAAAGGATATTCAGAGGACAGCAAGGACTTGCACTTTTTTTTAAGCCACATTTGCCTATCAGAAAGTGAACAGAGTCATGGACCAGGTTGTCCATATATATAGCGGATCACTCTGACGGAGCTTTCTGTCTTGATTCCTAATATATTTCATGACATCTTATTTTTTGGTTTCATTAATGTTGGGATATAAGAGATAGACCCATTTACAATGGATCAAGAAAATCATCTATGATTTTCTTAAATGATAAATTGGTCTTTCAAAATTAGGAGAGAGACAAGTGGTCAAGGCCGATATATGCCCCAACCATACCTAGGCGCAAGGCCGATTAAGGCTCAAGGCCGATCGAGGCGTGAAGCTGATCAAGGTTCAAAGCCGATCTATGTTTGAGGCCGATCAATGCCCAGGATTAACATGTAACCAAGGCTGATTCAAGGTATAAGGTTGACATATGCACAAAGCCGATTCAGGCATAAAGCCGATCAACCACTATGGCTGACTTAAGCATCCAATCAGTTATGATATAAATCCGATTGGTTTATTAAGCTGATCAAGAAATGAAAGTAACAGAGAGTGAGGAAGTCACTCTAGTAGAATAATTGATTATAGTTATTATATGCACATGATAGTTTCTAACGGAACTAATCGCTTGAGGCCCTTCTAACTGAATTCAGTTAAGGCCCTAGCTTATAAATATCAGTAAATGAGAGCCTCTGGGAGAGAGGTGAATTCGATTGGCAAGAATACTCTCATTTTTTCTAGCCATTTTTCTTTCAAACCCTTTATCTGTTTAACCCGAATCATTTTGCTGACTTAAGCATCGGAGTATCCTCCACCGAAAAATCTTCGATGAGTGGATTTGTTTTGCAGGATCAGAATGAGCCCAATCAAGCGAATCCATTGGTGCTTTGGAGTCACATCGGTTCGGTAACAACAGATTGGCACACCAAGTAGGGGAAGATAAATTTTTAGGAATCTTGAGAAGAAAAATGGTGAAAGGAAAGACAGAATCTTTCTGCTGGAAGAATTTGTCCATCCAAGAAGAATGATCCAATTCCAGATAATGAGAATGCTATTCCTACGTTAGTTTGGACCAGCAACAATTGGGAGTTCTCTTGAACAAGATGGAAGTTCTTACTGTCGCTATACAAAACTTCAAAAAATGGTAGTCAGCGGATAGCAACGACCTATTACTTCCAAATGCAACCAACGTTCACCGCTACATGAGATTCGATGCCCAAGTCTAAGCCATCGTTCTCGTCATTAGCGATCATCAAGCCGACGCTCCCCCACACGGTGGAATTCCTGACCCCATGATCATGAAGAAGGTTGGAATAAAGGGAAACGGCTTAGATCCTACTCAGTTTCTTCCAACGAGTTGACCCATAGAAGCGCCCAGTGGAGCCCAGATAGTTGGAAGAAGGATCGCTTTGAAAGAAAATTCCACGGGTTAGAATTGCAAGTCGCCCAGCTTGATGACCAGAAAAAGACATAATGACGACCACCTTTCTCTAAGAAAATCATGAAAGAAAAAGTCCCACCTCATTTCAAGATTCCTCGGTTGGAGCGTTATGATAGAATAGCTGATCCCCTTGATCACTTGGATAGCTTTAAAGCTCATATGTTAATCCAGGGAGCGACGGATGCCCTTCACTGTCTCGCATTTCCGGCCACCCTCAAAAAAGCTGTTAGGATGTGGTACTCAAGTCTTCGACCTGGTACCATCCACTCTTTCGAATAATTAGAAAGATTATTTGTATCTCATTTCAGGACTAGCTGGAAAATGCTAAGGAATTCAGACAACCTCTTCTTTATTCAATAGCGGGAAGGTGAGACGTTGAGAGACTATGTGGCCCGATTTAACTCTACTACATTAGAGATCCCTGACCTCAATGAACATGTTACCATGTCCGCGATGAAGAAAGGGCTTTGAGCATCTCGATTCACTTTTTTCTTAGACAAAAGGTTTCCTGTTAACTATTCCAAGTTGCTGGCACGTACCCAGAAATATGTCCAAGCCGAAGAACAGGCTACCAGCTGATGCCAAGTGGAAGGAAAGCTGGCATCAAAAAAGAAAAATGTTAAAGGCAACAGACTTCGGTCTCCCGATGACATGCCAAATTAGCGGCAAAATACAAAGCCGAAGAATCTGATTGGCAAAAGTTATGTCGGAAAATATGATGCCTATACCCCTCTGTCTCTCTCCAGGGAAGAAATATTGATGGAAATTGAAAAGAAAAGCTTCCTTCAAAGGCCACGACCAATGCGAGCGCGAGCAGTCTTGCATAACAAATCTAAGTATTGCCATTTTCACAGAGATCATGGACATATCACTGAAGAATGCATACAGTTGAAAGATGAAATTGAAGACTTGATTAAGCATGGATATCAAGGAAAGTATGTCTATTGACCTTTGGAATGATTTTGATAATAATAAAATATTGGAGCATGCATTTGATTACTAACCATTCTCAAGCATTTTACAAGTTTTTGTAGGATGATATTAATGTACAAATACTCTACCTACAATTCTAGTGTAAGTCAAGTTTATTTTAAAATAAGTATCATGTAATCAAGAGCCCAAAGAAAAATTACCTATGTATTCATGAAAATGGGTCAATTCGATGTATGTTTCTAGTTTAAATTTCTTAGAATAGACTTTAAAGGAGTTTGGAAGGCTTTGAAGTTGGTTGGAAGTTTTTGGATGAAATTTGGTGAAGTTCTAAAGGTTTTTGGTGAAAGTCACTCAAGCCGACTCAAAGCAGATGAGCTAACTTGAAGTATGGCATGGCACTAGGGTTTCTAGCATGCAGACATCTAAGTCGACTCGAAGAATGAAGAGCCAACTCATTCAGTGCTTCATTTTCATAGTTAGACAGGCGAGCTGACCCAACTGATATCCGAGATGACTCAGACTTGGAGTTAGATAATCGAGTCGACCCAACAGTTCATCGAGCCGACTCCTCCAGAGTGAGAAAAATCAGTTCTGAGAAGTTCAGCCGGGCAAGTCGACTCATTGAAGAAGAGCTGACTCAAGCAGAGTTCACTTTCAAAAGTTCTGAGAACCTGAGCTGACTCGACTAAGAAGAGCAGACTCGAGTAGAGTGAAGATTCAGAAGTTCTAAGGAACTGAGCTGACTCGAAGCATTCGAGCCGACTCGAGCAACTGTTCCAGGTTCGTAACGGCTAGTTCCAGAACTACTTTTTTGAGTTCAAAAAGTACTCCAACAGCCATATTTCAAATCTTAATGTTGTACAACGGCTATACTGACTTGAAATCAGTTAAAGAGACTATTTATAAAGGATTTGAATATCTTTTGAACAAGTTAATGAACTTTTAATGAACATTTTAGAGAGTATTCAAGAGAGCCTTCAAGCAAGCACTCAAGACCTCACCAACTCTCATCAGATTCTTAAGGCATTTATTGAGGAAGATAAGAAGCCTTGAAGAGCATTCAAAGAGAAATCAAGAGGGCTTCTCAAGAGCTACAACTGCAACCACCCGACAACGTTCGGTTTGTCATAGTGTTGCTCTATTTTTGAAACTCTTTATTTGAGTTGTTTCAAGTACAACAGGGGCTGTAACTTGGACTTGTAAAGGTTTTTGGTAAGCCTTTGAAAACCAAGAGTGGGTTGTTAGTGATCCCGTGAAAACTAACAGTGGTTTGGGATTTTGGTGGTCTCGGTTAAAATCAAGTTCGGGGTTTTGGATTGTGAGCCGGTGAAAACAATACAATTGTATTTCAAGGGTGAATATAGTAGAAATTTCAAGTGGTATCTTGGATAATGGATGTAGGAGCGAGGTTGCTCCGAATCACTCTAAATTTGCTTATGTTTGTGCTTGTGTGATTGTGCTTTTGAATTGCTTCCGCATCTCTTGCTTAGTTCACATCACTCACTACACAATGTTATTTTAAAAGGAGCACATACTTGTCAAAAATTTTAAATACCCAATTCATCCCCTCTCTTGGATAAGCCACCTAGGCAACAACTCGTATCAGAGCAGTGTCTCTGAATTATACTTAGAGTAAAGATTAATGGCAAATCCCATGAGTACCTCTTTGGCTGAAGGCCAATCCGCAAATAGAACTCCACTATTCACAGGCACTAATTACACTTACTGGAAGGCCTGAATGAAAATTTACATTCAAGAAGTAGATTTTCAATCACGAAAAATGATTCTAAAAGAACCTTACACATCCAAGAAGAAGGTTGATGGCGTGGACATCCCAAAACCTGAAGAGGAATAGGATGAACATGACATGAAAATGGATGAGTTAAATGCCAAAGCAATGAATCTCTTATATTGTACTTTGGATGCCAATGAGTTTAACCGAATTTCTACTTGCAATTCAGTAAAAGAAATTTAGGATCAACTTGAAGTAACCTATGAAGGAACCTCACAAGTCAAACATCTAAGATTGATCTTCTTGTACATAGTTATGAATTATTGAAGATGGAACCAAATGAGACTATATCTGTCATGTTCTCACATTTTACAAATATTATTAACTATTTAAAGAGTCTTGGCAGGACATATTCTAATACGGATCTCGTGCAAAAGATTCTGAGATCTCTTCCAAATAAATGGGACCCGAAAGTGACTATAATCCAAGAGGCCAAGGACCTCAACACATTACCACTGGATGAGCTATTGGGTTCCCTGATTACTCATGAGCTGACCATGCAGCATAGAAGTGAAGATGATATAAAGAAGAAGAAATCAATTGCCTTCAAAACTACAGTAGAATTGAAGAAACAAGAGGAAGAAATAGATGAAGAAAGCCTTTCCTCCGAAGATGAACTCAAAGACGTTTATATCGTACTTATAGTGAGGAGATTCAAGAATTTATTAACAGGAAAAAGAAAAGATATTGGAGAAAATATCATAGAAAAGAAGAATATAGCAAAGACAAGGAAAAAGAGAAAGATAAAGATAAAGAGCAATAGCCCATCTGCTACGAATGCAAGAAATTAGGGCATTTTTGATTAGATTGTCCCAATTTGAAGAAAGCGTACAAAAAGAAGAAGAAAGCAATGGTTACAACTTGGAACGATAGTAAGGAGTCAACTTCAAATGAAGAAGAAGAGACCACAAAAATAGCTAACATATGTCTAATGGGTCTCGAAGATGAGGTAATATCTTCCGAACCTCAAGATGAATTTATATTTGATGAATTAAATACTATATTTCATGAGTTATTATCTGAATACAAAAGGCCGGTCTAAAAGTTAAATCTTTGAAAAATAGCAATGACATTTTATTGAAAGAAAGAGATGAAATTTCAGAAAAGAATAAGATTTTACAAAATGAATTAAATAGCTTTTCTAAAAAATATAAGGCTTTACAAGTTGAAAAAAATAATTATATTGAAAAGAATAAAGGTTTACTTGAAGAAATATTGGTTTACAAAAGGAAGTTGAAAAACTCAAGCCATTGGTTGAAAAGTTAACATTAAGTTCAAATAAGCTTGAGCTGATTTTAAAAGATCAAAGGGATTCAAAGAACAAAGCTGGAATTGGTTATAACCCTTTAAATATTAATGGAGTTTCAGCTATAAAATTTATATCTTCAAAATCATATGTATCAAAGCTTTCAGTACCTAAATTTCATGCATCAAAGTTTTCTATATCAAAATCCTTTGCATCTAGAGCTTCAACATATGCATCAAGAGTTGTTTGTTATTCATGCAATGGGGTTGGTCACAAAGCATTTGAATGCAATTTTAAAAGAAATATTAGAAGTAAAATTAGAAAAATTTGGATTTCCAAAGGAACTAATCCTACTGACCTGCAAGGATCCAGAAAGCTTGGGTACCTAAAAGAACTACTTGATTATTTTACAGGAATGTCTTGTAGCATAGAATGCAAAAAAAGATGGTATCTAGACAGTGGCTATTCAAGATATATGACGGGTGATAAGGAACAATTCATCATCCTAGAGATGAAGGATGGAGGAATGGTCACTTTTGGTGATAATGGTAAGGGAAAGATAATTGGCATCGGTAAGATTATAATAACCCTTTCTATATTTATTAAAAATGTATTGCTAATAAATTGAAACATAATTTATTAAATGTAAGTCAATTGTGTGATAGAGGCTTCAAGGTTGTCTTTGAATTTTTGATGTGCATTGTAACTAACTCACTTGATTCTAGCACTAAGCTCATTGGTCATAGACTTAAAAACATATATGTGGTAGATTTGAATGATCTAGCCATGTCTAGTAGTACAAGTCTAGTGGAAATGAATGCTAAAATCAAGGAGTCTAGCTTACTTTGGCATAGGAGATTAGGTCATGCTAGTATGCATACAATTGCTAAATTAATTTTCAAAGATCTAGTTAGAGGTTTACCAAAATTCAAAGTTGATTTTGAACATGTTTGTGATGCATGCCGACTGGGTAAACAAACTAGGAGAAGTTTTAAATCAAAAAATATGGTTTCCACTTCTAGACCTCTAGAGCTACTACACATGGACCTATTTGGACCAACTAGGATTACAAGCCTAGGTGGTATGAAATATGGACATGTGATAGTAGATGATTTTTCAAGATTTACCTAGATTTTATTCATTGCACACAAAGATGAAGCTTTTAAAGTTTTACAAAAACTTCATAAGAAAGTTTCAAACCAGAAAAATCTTTCAATTATTTCTATTAGAAGTGATCACGGCACAGAATTTGAAAATCAATATTTTGATGAATATTGCACTGAGCATGGCATTGATAATAATTTCTCCGCTCCTAGAACATCACAGCAAAATGGTGTTGTAGAGAGGAAGAATAGGACTTTGGAAGAGATGGCCCGAACAATATTATATGAAGGTAATCTTCCAAGGTACTTTTGGACAGAAGCTATGAATACTGCTTGCTATATTTTGAACCATGTTTTGATAAGATCGATTTTAAAGAAAATCCCCTATGAACTTTGGAATAACAAAAAACCAAGTAATCATTATTTCATATATTTGGTTGTAAATACTTTGTGTTAAATAATGGAAAGGATAACCTAGAAAATTTTGATGCTAAATTTGATGAAGCAATTTTTCTTGGTTATTCAATCAATAGCAAAGCTTATATAGTATTTAACAAAAAAACATTAACAGTAGAAGAATCTGTTCATGTTATTTTTAATGAATCTAATCACTCACCTTCTAGAAAATAAGAGTGCATTGATAATGACACAGGTGCAATTAATAAAGCTATGGAGGATATGAGTCTAAAGGACAAGCCAACTCAAGAAGGAGAAATGGTAAGTCAAGATCATGGTGATCTACCAAGAGAATGGAGGTATGTAACTTCACACCCTAAAGATTTAATTATAGGTGATCCCTCACAAGGTGTTAGGACTAGGTCATCACTTAGAGAAGCACATGATTACCTAGCATTTGTTTCATAAGTAGAACCATATAGTATAGAAGAAGTTGAAAATGACCCTAATTGGATGATGGCCATGCATGAAGAGCTTAACTAATTTGAAAGAAATAATGTATGGACCTTAGTGAATAGACCATCAGAACATCCTGTTATAGGAACTAAATGGGTTTATAGAAATAAGCTAGATGAAAAAGAAAATATAATAAAAATAAGATAAGATTAGTGGCTAAAGGTTATAATCAAGAAGAAGGAATAGATTTTGATGAAACTTATGCATCCGTTGCAAGACTAAAAGCCATAAGATTATTACTTGTATTTGCTTGCTACATGAATTTCAAATTATTTCAAATGGATGTAAAAAGTATATTTCTAAATGATTTTATTTTAGAAGAAGTTTTTATAGAACAACCACCAAGTTTTGAAAATCATGCTCTCCCAAATCATGTTTTTAAACTTAACAAAGCATTGTATGGATTAAAACAGGCACCTAGAGAATGGTATGATAGATTGAGCAAATTTTTACTTGAAAATAACTTTGTTAGAGGCAATGTAGATACAACATTATTTATTAAAAAGAAAGAAAATGATATGTTAGTTGTACAGATTTATGTAGATGACATTATTTTTGATGCAACTAATGAGAATTTGTATAGATAATTTGCTAAGCTTATGTAGGGCAAATTTGAAATAAGCTTGATGGATGAACTGACCTACTTTCTCGGACTCCAAATTAAGCAAACACAGGAAGGAATTTTTATCAACAAAGCAAAGTACATCAAGGAGATCATTAAGAAGTTTTGTATGGAGTCATCCAAAGAATGAGCATATCCATGAGCCCCTCCTGTAGACTAGACAAAGATGAAGATGGACACAACATTGATCAGAAACTTTATCGATGTATGATTGGATCACCATTGTATTTAACTATAAGTAGGACTAATATCTCGTTCAGTGTATGTATATGTGCTAGATTTCAATCAAATCCTAAAGAATCACATATATTTGCTGTTAAAAAATTATAAGATATATAAAAGGAACAAGTAATCTAGGTCTATGATATTCTAAGCAGTCTTCATTGAATTTAATTGGTTTTCTGATGCTGATTATGGTAGATGTAAAATTGATAGAAAAAGTACTAGCTGTACTTGTCAATTTCTAGGGTTGAACTTAATTTCATGGCACTGTAAGAAACAAAACTCTGTAGCACTGTCTACTACTGAGGCAGAGTACGTAGCTGCAGGGAGTTATTATGCACAAGTGCTTTGGACTAAGCAACAACTGAAAGATTTTGGTGTTATTCAAATAAAAATTTCTATCAAATGTGATAACACAAGTGCTATTAATTTGACAAAGAACCCAATTCAGCATTCAAGAATAAAACATATAAAAATTAGACATCACTTTATTAGGGGTCATGTACAAAATGAAAATATTGAACTTGAATTTATTCCAATACAAAATTAACTTGCTGACATCTTTACACAACCACTTAATGAAGAAAATCTCATGATTATAGGAGAATTAGGTTTATGTGATCCATTTTAGATTTTGACATAATTTCTTCTAATTTAAGAAAAATTATCTAGAAGACCTCCATAACCAAATTGAAGTAGATACCCACTTTATATAGTGTGTTCTTAGAGCTAGGCATCTTTTTATTGGAGTTTTAGAGCCTTTTTGTTGATTTTTGCTCGAGCCAACTCGAACAGACAGGGCTCTTGCTGAGCAAACTCGGATGTCGAGATAGTTGTTTTTATATAAGCCATAGGATCAACTTAAAGCTTATGTTTCCTTTTAAACCTCAGTCGAGCTACAAAAAAATCCTTCCAAGACCTAGGGACCACTTCTCCACCACACATTCCTTAAGATTCTCTCAATCCCTCTTCCACACCGTCATTTTGTTTTAGATGGCACCGAAAAGAGCGATTGCTAAGAGGCCCAGATGAGTGGAAACAAGCACTCAAAGGGAGAGAAGGACCAAAAGAAGAGAAGAGGAGTCGACTCAAGCTCAACAGCAAGAAGAGGAAAGGAATTTGTCTCCACAACCACCAAGACAGGTAATTTCGATGGGTAATCAGCCCGTTACCACTGGAAGGAAAATAATTTCAGTTTTCTTGAGAATTTAGGGCTAAGAATTAGTGATTGGATTGAAGGACAAGGCTAGGATTACTTCAGTTCCTTAGATATACCAACCTACCCAAGTCTTGTTAGAAACTTTTCTGAGAATCTGTCATTTGGTGAAAACAGTATTGAATCAATTGTTAAAGGAACAAGAATTGTATTAAATGAAGAAGTGATTGGCAGAGTTTTAAGAATGCCTAATGAAGGGAAAAATCACTTGGTTTTTGTTGACTATGATCTTGATTTTGATGATTAACAAAATGTTTAGTATATATGAGTACTAATTATATTTTTAAGTATATTTATCAGATCTTTGTACTCATCCATGTTGAATGAAGAAATCCATGTTTTCAGTTGAAGAAAGTCCCTAAATTAATGAAAAATCAAGTATATGGACTTTGGAATTGATATGGAAGAACTTGAAGATGCTAAAAATCAATTTTAGAGAAATTTCAGCAAGTTTCAGCACTGGCACAAGCAAGTATCGACTCAAGGCCTGAGAATAAGAAAAATACAGAACAGTATCAAACCAGAATTTTTGCCTTGAGCTGACCTAAGTGTTGACTCAAGAGGTTGACTCATGGTGAAGTATCGACTTAAGAGGTCGATGTTAGACATTAGAATAATAAAAATTAACCCAACTTTATATGATTAAAATTGATACTTTTTGTGATACTTTGTAGGAATTGACTCCATAAACGTGTAGATCTTGATTTTAGGAGTCCAACGACGCAAACGGAATGTAATTCGGACTTCAAACGGGCCCGAAATGAATTTTAGAAGATTTTAGCATGGATTTCAGAGCTGCACGATTTTTGGAGCGCCCTTAAAACTTTTGTTTGGCTCACGGTGGACCGGCTCAATGGTCCACCGCATGAGCTGCCGGTCCACGGCAGCCATTGCTGCCGGTCCACGGGCGGAGCCGTGGACCACCGTGCTCCGATCGCGCCGAAACTTGTCGGAGAGCTCCCCTGGCGCCGCCGAAGCCGCCGCCAACCTTCCCGCCGGCCGGAGAGCTCCCGTTCGGCCGGAAAAATGGCCGGAATCCGCTGCGCTTCGTGTTCGCCGCGTCCTCCGTGTCCGCCGTGCCCTCGCCCGTCGCCGCCGTCGCCAGCCGCCCAGCCGCATGCAGCCGCGTCTCCGCCCGCCAAGCCGGCGCCGCCCAGCCCGCGAGCTCCGCCGCGCGTCGCCAGCGTCCCCCTCCGCTCGTGTCCGCTGCGCGTCCCCCAAGCCACAGCGCGTCTCGCCCTCCGCCCACGCCCAGCTTCCGCCCAGCCATCCCTCCGCCCAGCCTGCTCCCGCGCGCCAGCCGTCCTCGCCGTACGCCTCCGCCCGTGCCGCCCCTGCGCCGCAAGCCGCGAGCAACAAGCCGTCCGCCCCTGCGTCTGCGCTCGTGTCGCCGTGCTGCGCCAAGTCCCCCAAGCCGTCCTCGCCGCACCCTTCGCCCACCCTTCGTCCCTGCCTCGTCGCTGTCGCCCCCGCCACCTCCCCCCGCCACGTCTCTGCGCGTCTGTGTTCCGTCTCCGCCCCAGCCACGCCTCTCTGCCCGCAGCGTCGTCTGCTCAGCTGCTTGTCATCGTCGTTCAGACCGGGATGTCCGAAAACAAGAAGTATCGGAACGAGAAGAGATGTCGGACGACGCTGAATGGACGCAGGATTGTGCGATAGAATTTTTGAATTTAATTTTTGAGATGGGGATGATCGTTAAAAAATCAGATAAGGAGATCGGATTGAGATGAGGAAATCACCGCGCTTTCCACACGGACCCGACACGGTATTTTCAGCTATAAATACCTCGGTGATTCTCTTCTGAAGAGGAGAAATTTTTGGGAGGTTCCACTTGCTGTCCGTAGTTGCTGTGACAGAGAGTCAGAGTTGTATAAAAAGGAGAAAGGGACCCTTGTTCCCTTACTTTTATTTTCTCTGTACTCCAATATTTTATGCAATAAAAGTTATTTGCTTTATATTAATCCATGTTGCTTATTTTTTATTTTAGTCATGCTGGAGTCATGTTGGATTAGCGTTTAAGGTAAGTTGTAGTGAATTAGTTTTGACTGACCTATACCTAAGGGACGGGCCGTGATCCACGGGTACGGGCCGTACTCTTGAGATAGGTCATATCTAAATTATTTTCACAGATTTATTATTTGCATTTAATTCTTGCATTAGTTCTAGTTTATTTAGTTTATTTTAGTTTATTTTAAGTCAAAAGAAATACTTTTTCAAGATAATCCAAAGTCTCTGTGGGATCGACCCTTACTCCGCTATTCTACCCTTTAGAGTAGTGGAATTAAGGTTCTAAATCGGTGCACTACGACACGCATCAGATTTTTGGCGCCGTTGCCGGGACTTTCGGCGTTATTCTGAAAAAAAAAATATATCAATAATTTAAAATCAAAAAAAAAAAAATTCAATTTTCAAAATTTCACATTCAAATTTTCAATTTTCAATCTTGAGTGCCCTGACATAAGGTTGCCCTGGCATAACTGGGAGGTTATGTTGAATGGTTGTCCTAGGGTACAAAAAGGTTGAACACACAAAAAATTTATTTTTTTTTTTTAGATTCACTTAGGTAAATTTATTTTTTGCAAAACCAAAAATATTACACAGACATTTCATAATTTATTAGGATCAGATACTTAATCATCAAAATTAAAAAATTAAGTTTAATTTTGTTTGTTTATAACTTTTTGGACACCTTAGCTGTTGCATTTCATAATTTCATAATATATCTTAAGGGCACAACCCATTAATCAGATAAGGTGGGGAGATCAATACCCTTCCTTAGCCCACAAATCATCAATCCAGCATCTGCATTGACCCAAGCCTTTAATTTTAAAATTAATTAGACGTCAACCCTAAGGATTTCGAGCTCAATAGGACAAGGAAACCCTAGAGTGGACCGGGTTCAGATCATTTAATTCCTTGGTGTCTAAGGAAAGTGGTTCAGGGACTAGAGCCCGAAGGGACGTGAGTTGGTTCCGCTTACCTGGCCAATTTATAATTGGTGTCTAAGGCAAGCGATAAGGGAACCTTCACCCACCTTACACTTACCTGGCCAAGTCAGTTAATTGATCTTGGGCTTGGAGTGCTCGAAGGTAACCTTGGATCAGTTAGGAGCTGTCTAGATCCAGGTTAACCCTAGGATAGTGATTTTGATTTGTTTCACTTGTTTGATTAAAATAATAAATAATAATAAATTAATTAACTTTCTTTTCTAGTTTAGGACTCTCTTAGGAACTTCTCTTTAGACCTCTTCTCATTCTTCCGCTTTCCAATTAAAAAATTAAAAAAAAAATCTTTTATTGCTCTTTGCTTTAGAAGGAGGGTGTATGTTAGTATATTCTAGGCGCCGACTTCGTGAACCTAAACATATATCCCTAGATCCGAAAATCGAAGCTCCAGTAGAGCAACCAGCCCAGGTACTATGGATCCTAATCAAGGAATTGACCCTCCGCTGAAGGAGTACTTCACTCCTTCAAAATACACTTATTCACCTTGTATCCAAGTACCCCCTGTAGATGCCATTCAGTACGAAATCAAGTCCAGTGTGATTCAGATGTTACCCTCTTTTACGGACTTGCGACTGAAGACCCATATAAACATCTAGATGAATTTCTAGAAATCTGTTCCACTGTTAAGATCCAAAATTTCTCCGACGATGCTTTAAGGCTTAGGTTATTCCCTTTTCTCTGAAAGATAAAGCCAAATATTGGTTGAATTCCCTAGACACCGTGACAATTTCAACTTGGGATCAACTTCAGAGGGAGTTCCTTAAGAAATATTTTCCCATAGGAAAGACGAGTCAAATTAAAAGCCATTACTAGTTTTTTCCCAATTAGATGGAGAAATGTTTCATGAAACCTGGGAGAGATTGAAAGAGCTAATTAGAAAATGCCCTTACCATGCCATACCCAAATGGCAATTAGTCCAGTGCTTCTATGACGGTTTGTCAGAAAGGCACCGGCAAATGGTGGATGCCTCATGTGGAGGAACGTTCATGCTTAAAATGAACATGAGGCATGGCAGTTGTTTGAAACGTTAAGTGAAAATTCTCTACATCATATGTCAGCTGCCCGTAGAGATCCTCCCCAGGACCTGTAGAACCTAAGAGAGGAGGAATGTATGAAGTTGGTCGTGCTGTAGACATCTACAGCAAGGTTGATGAGCTATCTCAGAAGCTCGACCAACTTTTGCAAGCTGGAAATAATTCCTCCTCATCTCATCCTACTCATGAAATCTGTATTATCTGCTCGAGTTCCACCCACACCTTAGGTGATTGTCCATCAGCTTACCAAT
The DNA here is from genome assembly GCA_021397845.1 of Areca catechu. Lineage (NCBI taxonomy): Eukaryota > Viridiplantae > Streptophyta > Magnoliopsida > Arecales > Arecaceae > Areca > Areca catechu. Next base: position 20,641,399 of record CM038045.1, read on the forward strand.
TCCTGAGCTTCTTCAGGAGCAAGCTCATCAAGCTCAAACCCGAATGGCTCCTAGACCAGGAAACGATCCTTATTCGAACACATACAATCCCGGCTGGCGCAATCACCCGAATTTTTCTTGGAAACCCCAATCCGAAATTAATTCTTCCGTTAGGCCAAACTATCAGGAGACCAATTTCAAAGCATGCAATTTCCTCAATATCAAAATGCCCCACAGCCTCCACAACCTCCGCCAAGCAATCTTGATCCTTCCTTTCAAGAGAAGATCCTTCAAACTTTGAAGGAGGGGCTGAACATGAATACCCAAATCCTTCACTCCCATACCCATCCATTGCCAAGCTAGAGACTCAGATAGGTCAGCTAGCTACAACTTTCAATCGGAGAGAGGAGGGTAAGTTGCCTAGCCAGCCCATTATCAATCCCAAGGGTCAATACATGGCTGAGAGTTCCACTGGACCTGAAAATTTTCCTGAGCACGCTAAATCTGTTATAACCTTAAGAAGTGGAAAAACATTGGATCAACCTGACCCGACCTAAGAGGTGGCTAAGCCAGAGAAAAGGAATGAAGGAGAAGGAATCCATTGGTCAAGTACCTGTACCTAAGGCTCCATTCCCTAGAGCTTTGGAGTCACCTTTACCATTGGATAAGAAAAATTTAAAATGAATGAGATGCTTGAATTATTCAAGCAAGTCCAAATCAATTTACCTCTCCTCGATGCCATCAAGCAAGTACCGGCTTATGCCAAATTTCTTAAGGATTTGTGCACTCAAAAACGAAAATCTAAGGCACATATCCCTAAGAAAATCCTCTTAACTGAGCAAGCCAGCTCAGTTTTCAGCAAATAGCTCCACCCAAACTCAAAGACCCAGGTACCCCAATTATCTCTTGTGTCATAGGGGACCTTACAATCAAGAAAGCCTTGTTAGATTTAGGTGCGAGTGTAAACCTTCTCCCAGGATCAATGTATGATCTGTTTAAATTCGGAGAATTAAAACCCACGACGGTGACCTTACAGTTAGCTGATCAATCCGTCAAGGCACCCCGTGGAATGCTCGAGGATGTGTTGGTAAAAGTAGATGAGTTCTACTTTCCAGTTGATTTTCTTGTTTTGGATATGGAATCTAGCGGTAGCCCTAGTCAGATACCCATCATCTTGGAAGACCTTTCCTAGCTACCGCTAATGCTTGCATAAATTGCAGAACAGGGTTATGGACGTCTCTTTTGGGAATAAGAAATGCGGTTGATATTTTTAATGCATGCCAAGGACCACCCTCTTATGATCATAACGAGTAAACATGATAGAAGAAGTAGTAATAGGAATCTTCCTGTGTTGCTTAATTCGGATCCTTTGCAAGCATGTTTGACACATTTAGAAACTGACGATTTTGATGTTGCTGAATATGCAAATGAAGTGAATGCTTTGTTAGAGCCACCCAAGTTTAGTACCATTCCTCCTTGGACTGTGAAATTTGAATCATTACCGACTCAATCAAGCCCTTTAGTGCCATCCTTAGAAGCACCACCCAATCTGGAATTGAAGCCTCTTCCTGACAAGTTAAAGTATTCTTTTCTTGGATCCAATGATACCCTTCCGGTAATCATTGCATCTACTTTGACCTCTGATCAGGAACAAAAATTGATGAATGTACTTAGGGACCATAAAGAGGCAATAGGATGACAATAGCTGATCTTAAGGGAATTGACCCTTCTGTTTGCATGCACCACATTCACTGTGAAGCAGAAGCTAAACCACATAGGGACATGCAACGGAGGCTAAATCCAAACATGCGAGAAATTGTTAAAAAAGAAGTGGTTAAATGGTTGGATGCTGGTATCATTTATCCAATTTCGGATAGCCAATGGGTCAGCCCAACTCAGGTAGTACCTAAAAAGTCAGGTATTACTGTCATTCAGAATGAAAGGGTGAGTCAATTTCTACCCGAGCAACCACTAGTTGGAGAGTGTGTATAGATTACCGGAAACTGAATGCTGTTACTAGGAAATATCATTTCCCTCTGCCTTTTATTGATCAAATTCTAGAACGACTAGCAGGGCAGAGTTTCTTTTGTTTCCTGGATGGATATTCAGGATACAACCAGGTTCCAGTATTTCCTGCAGACTAAGAAAAGACCACCTTTACTTGCCCTTTTGGAACGTTTGCATTCAGGCGTATGCCTTTTGGTCTCTGTAATGCACCAGCCACCTTTCAACGATGTATGTTGGCCTTATTCTCCGATATGGTTGGTCATTTCCTTGAAGTGTTTATGGATGATTTTTCTATTTTTGGATCTTCATTCGAGGACTGTCTCCATAATTTGGCTAAGGTATTGAAACGCTGTATAGAAACCAACTTAGTCTTAAGTTGGGAGAAGAGCCATTTTATGGTTTGTGAGGGAATTGTACTCGGACACATTGTTTCTGAGCGAGGGATTGAGGTTGACAAGGCTAAGGTTGAATTAATCTCGAAATTACCTCCCCCCTCGGTTAGACAAGTACGATCCTTCCTTGGCCATGCTGGTTTTTATAGACGATTCATCAAGGATTTCAGCAAAATTTCTCGACCATTGTGTGATTTACTTGCCAAAGACAAGACCTTTGATTTTAGTAAAGAATGTTTGACCGCTTTTGACATTCTTCGAACTGCTTTGACCACTGCACCTATCATCAAGCCCCCAGATTGGACTCTGCCATTTGAAATCATGTGTGATGCTTCTGATTATGCTGTATGAGCTGTTTTAGGACAGAAGCTCAATAGGGAACCCCATGTAATTTACTATGCTAGTAAAACTCTTTCAGATGCACAAATGAACTATACCACTACTGAAAAGAGTTACTAGCAGTTGTATTCGCCCTAGAAATTTCGATCATATTTATTAGGGTCTAAGGTCCTAGTTTACTCTGATCATGCTGCATTAAGACATCTGCTATCCAAAAAGGATACCAAGCCTAGACTGATTCGATGGATCCTTTTGTTACAAGAATTTGACTTAGAAATTTGGATAAGAAAGGTTCCGAAAATATGGTAGCAGATCACATTTCTAGGATCTTAGTAGAATACAACAAGGAAATTATTGGAGATAGGTTTCCTGATGAGCAACTATTCTCAATTTCTTCTACCAGTAATCTCCCCTGGTTTGCCCATATTGTGAATTATCTGGTAACAGGGCAAGTTCCTCCATACTGGTCACAACAAGAAAAAGATAGGTTCTTTTCGCAAATCAAATATTCTTTTGGGAGGAACCGGAATTGTTTAAACACTGTTCAGATCAAGTGATCAGGCGATGTGTCTCTGAGAGTGAATTCAAGAGTATACTCAATTTTTGTCATTCTCTTGCATGTGGGGGACACTTTAGTGGGAGAAAAACTGCAGCAAAGGTGCTGCAAAGTGGATTTTATTGGCCAACTCTCTTTAAAGATGCACATGAATTTGGCCGTAATTATCTCAAGTGTCAACAAAGGGGAATTTTCACGAAAAGATATGATGCCCCTAAACCCCATTTAGTTGTTGAATTTTTGATGTTTGGGGTATTGACTTTATGGGACCTTTTCCTCTTTCCTTTGGATATGAGTACATTTTGGTAGCAGTCGATTATGTTTCGAAATGGATTGAAGCTGTGGCAACTCGAACTAATGATCACAAAGTTGTGATCAAGTTCATTCAACATAACATCTTTAGTCGGTTTGGGTGCCCAAGGGCCATTATTAGTGATGGAGGTGCGCATTTCACAAATAGACACTTTGACGCACTGATGAAAAGTATGGAATTACCCATAAAGTAGCCACACCATACCATCCTCAGACTAGTGGTCAGGTAGAAGTTTCGAATAGAGAGATCAAGCACATTCTTGAGAAAACGGTAAGACCCGATAGGAAAGATTGGTCCGAACGTTTGGATGACGCTTTATGGGCTTACCGAACTGCTTTCAAGACCCCTCTAGGAATGTCTCCGTACCGGTTAGTGTTTGGAAAGGCTTGTCACCTACCTGTTGAATTGGAACACCGTGCATTTTGGGCTATCAAGCAATTTAATTTTGACATGAAGAATGCAAGTTCCCATAGAAAACTTCAGTTAAGTGAGTTGGAAGAGTTACGAAATGAAGCGTATGAGAGTTCGAAAATTTATAAGGCTCGAACGAAGGCTTATCATGACAATTTATAATAGAAAATCATTTGAGCCTAATCAAAAAGTGTGGCTCTACAACTCTAGGTTACGTCTTTTTCCTGGAAAACTCCGCTCACGATGGGATGGACCTTTGTAGTAACTCAAGTATTTTCTCATGGAGCTGTTGAACTTAAGGATCCTAAGCAAGGGAATGTTTTTAAGGTGAATGGCCAGCGTTTGAAACTGTATATTGAAGGAATCAGTGATGGAGAAGTTGTTGAAACTCTTGATCTTGAACACCCAGTTTTGCTGTAAAGATCAACTTTGTCTGGCTGAAGACGTTAAACTTAGCGCTCCTGGGAGGCAGCCCAGCTCTTTCCTTAGTTCATATTTTAACTTCTAGTTCTTTATTTTTAGAATAAATGAAGTAATAAAAGAAGATTGCGGGAACATGGTGATAGAAGGACGTCTAATTCCATACCCTACTAGGTTGTATCCTTCCATGCCATTACATTTTTAATATTCTCTTCCATTAGGGACAATGGAAATTAAGTTGGGGGTGAGGTAATTAATTAAATCAAATCCTCGAGTAAAATTTTAATCAGTTTTGTGTACAAAATTTGTCTCAAATTGAAAAAAATCAAGCTCACTAAATGAGGAGTGATTAATGGTTTAGAAAATTTTAGAGATACTGAGGGATGATTTATCAAGAAAACCCTATAAATGGTAGAGTGTAGTCCAGAAAATTTTAGAAGAGTAATTCCATACCCTTCGGCCTATTGATCTTAATAATGAATCTTACTTATTTTGGTATAAGCATTATAAAAAGTCCCCAGTTAAAAATTTCTGAGGTTAATAAAGATTTTTAGCATCTCTCACTGAGTAACCGGACCCCTTCGCCTAAGTAAGCGTTGTTGTTCGCGTCAAAAGGTGAGGATGTAACGAAATCTTTCGTAGAGTTAGTCTTGACTTAGCATTTTTAACTCGAGTCATAAGCCCGAGGAGTGTTTTACACCTAATGCCCTAAAGCCAACTGGTTTGGGAGTCATTGGCTTAAAGCTCGCTACAAGGGTTAATTAGAAAGCAAGGTGTCAAGACATTGCACTGACTTTACATGATAAAAAAAAAAAAAAAAAAAAGTGGGGACTAAATAAATATTGCATCAAAACCAAACTAAGTTAGAAGATTTAGATAGTGAGATAGAAAGTTGGGAACGAAAACTCTTAAAACTTCTATGGACTTTATTCTACTACTAAATGGATGGAATTGGTAATCCAATGAAGTACCTTTTAATAGTCTAACCATGTATCCTTTGATTTTAGGGTTAGTACGATAATTTTCATTTCATGGACCATCTTAGTACACAAGACTCATCCATTTCCTTTACTCGAGGACGAGCAAAGTTTAAGTTGGGGGGTGTGTTAGACATTAGAATAATGAAATTAACCCAACTTTATATGATTAAAATTGATACTTTTTGTGATACTTTGCAAGAATTGACTCCATAAACGTGTAGATCTTGATTTTAGGAGTCCAACGACGCAAACGGAATGTAATTCGGACTTCAAACGGGCCTGAAATGGATTTTAAAAGATTTAGCACGGATTTCAGAGCCGCACGATTTTTGGAGCGCCCTTAAAAACTTTTGTTTGGCTCACGGTGGACCGGCTCAATGGTCCACCGCATGAGCTGCGGTCCACGGCAGCCATTGCTACCGGTCCACGGGCGGAGCCGTGGACCACCGTGCTCCGATCGCGCCGAAACTTGTCGGAGAGCTTCCCCCGGTGCCGCCGAAGCCGCCGCCAACCTTCCGCGGCGGGAGAGCTCCCGTTCGGCCGGAAAAATGGCCGGAATCCGCTGCGCTTCCGTGTTCACCGCGTCCTCCGTGTCCGCCGTGCCCATCGCCCGTCGCCGCCGTCGGCCAGCCGCCCAGCCGCTTGCAGCCGCGCCATCCGCCCGCCAAGCCGGCGCCGCCCAAGCCCGCGAGCTCCACCGCGCGTCCGCTAGCGTCCCCCTCCGCCGCGTGTCCGCTGCGCGTCCGCCAAGCCACAGCGCGTCCGCGCCCTCCGCCCACGCCCAGCTGCCGCCCCCAGCCGTCCCTCCGCCCAAGCCTGCTGCCGCCGTGCCAGCCGTCCTCGCCGCACGCCTCCGCCCGTCCGCCCCGCGCCGCAAGCCGCGAGCAACAAGCCCGTCCGCCCTTGCACCGCGTGTCGCCGTGCTGCGCCAAGTCCGCCCCAAGCCGTCCTCGCCGCACCGTCCGCCCCTGCGTCACGTCCGCCCGCTGCCGTGTCCGTCTCGCCCCAGCCGCGCTTCTCTGCCCGCAGCGTCGTCTGCTCAGCTGCTTGTCATCGTCGTTCAGACCGGGATGTCCGAAAACAAGAAGTATCGGAACGAGAAGAGATGTCGGACGACGCTGAATGGACGCGGGATTGTGCGATAGAATTTTTGAATTTAATTTTTGAGATGGGGATGATCGTAAAAATCAGATAAGGAGATCGGATTGAGATGAGGAAATCACCGCGCTTTCCACACGGACCCGACACGGTATTTTTCAGCTATAAATACCTCGGTGATTCTCTTCTGAAGAGGAGGAATTTTGGGAGGTTCCACTTGCTGTCCGTAGTTCCACCTGTTGCTGTGACAGAGAGTCAGAGTTGTATAAAAAGGGAGAAAGGGACCCTTGTTCCTTACTTTTATTTTCTCTGTACTCCAATATTTATCAAATAAAATTTATTTGCTTTATATAATCCATGTTTGCTTATTTTTTATTTTAGTCATGCTGGAGTCATGTTGGATTAGCGTTTAAGGTAAGTTGTAGTGAATTAGTTTTGACTGACCTATACCTAAGGGACGGGTCGTGATCCACGGGTACGGGCCGTACTCTTGAGATAGGTCATATCTAAATTATTTTCACAGATTTATTATTTGCATTTAATTCTTGCATTAGTTCTAGTTTATTTAGTTTATTTTAGTTTATTTTAAGTCAAAAGAAAATACTTTTCAAGATAACCCAAAGTCTCTGTGGGATCGACCCTTACTCCCGCTATTCTACCCTTTAGAGTAGTGGAATTAAGGTTCTAAATCGGTGCACTACGACACGCATCAGTCGACTCATTCAGAAAATTCAAGTGTCGACACTTTGTATAATGGCAGAAAGTCGACTCATTCAGAAAATTCAAGTGTCGACACTTTGTATAATGGCTAGTTTTTAGAAGTATATTGATTCCAACTTGCTTCAAACGGCTAGTTTTCATCCCCAACGGTCATAAAAGGTCATCTATGGGTTGGAGAGATATATAAACACCAAAAATCAAATGGAAAAGTAATCCTTTGATGAAATTATTGAATATCCTTCAAGGATTCAAGAATTGAGTGGTTCAAGCCTTCAAGCTTCCAAAGATAAGAGAGTGCATCCAAGCTCACATCACCAAGCTGCAGTTAAAGGCTTCTACAATTTGAAGACAAGATCTTCATCAACATTCAAAGAGCTTCAAAAAGATACTTGCTTTATTTTAGAAAGCTTTATTGTATTCTTTACTTTCATTCTTATATTGTTGTATCAAAGTTTTTGGTGAGCCTTGGATAACCAAAGAGGTTGTTGATTAGTCTTTGTGTAAAACCAACATAGATTGTTGGTGATCCCATAAAACTAACATAGGTTGTTGGTGAGCCCGTAAAACCATCAAAGGTTGTTGGTTAGCCTAAGTTATAAAACCAACAAGGGGTTTTGACTTGTGAGCCGGGAAAATAAGTTGGGTTTTGATTAGTGAGCCCGGAAAACTAATCGACTGTAATCTTGGATTATAGTAAAATTTTCAAGGAAAACTTAGGAAGTGGATGTAGGTGCCTTGGAGTGCATCGAACTACTATATATTCTTATGTTTGTGATTGCTCTTATTTATTGTTATTTACTCTTGCATTTAGTTTGTTAATTCCGTTATATTTTTATTAAGCATACAAACACTTTGGCAAAACACAAGTACTTAATTGCAATTAGCACATACTTGTTGAAATAGTTCAAAAAATTTTATAAAATCTAATTCACCCCCCCTCTTGGATTGCTTCATTACTGGATAATAATTGGTATCAGAGCTCATAATCCAAAATTGTTGGTATTTAAACTTGGTGCTTTGCAAAGAATCTAACGGTTTTGAGTTAAAGATCATGGCAGTCCTAGAAGGTGCTTGTTTTGCTATAGGACATCCAACTAATAGAACACCATTTTTCAATGGCACTAATTATACTTTTGGAAAACTTGCATGCGCATCTATATTCAATCTATTAGTTATTATCTTTGAAAAGTTATAGTTAATGATCCTCATATTTCTTTTATTTTGGTTAATGGTATTTTCATTCCAAAGCTCGAAGAGGATTGGAATGAATATGACATTAAGCAATTTGAAATTAATGCTAAAGCAATGAACTTGCTTTATTGTGCATTGGACTTTAATGAATTCAATAGGATCTCTACATGCACATCGGCGAAGGAGATATGTGACATACTTGAAATTACTCATGAGGATACTCTTCAAGTGAAAAATATTAAAATTAATATGCTTATTCATTCTTTTGAAATGTTTAAAATGCTGCATTTTGAATCCATATATGATATGTATACTAGATTTATGACTATTATTAATGAATTGAAAAGTCTTGGCAAAGTGTATACTGATGCTGATTTGGTTAATAAAATTCTTAGATATTTGGTTAATGAATTGTAAAGTTAAGACATGATCTAGATAAACTAAATTAGGATTGGCAGTCAAACCCTAGGTCATCCTAAGCATTATGAGGTCAAAGGGATGAATTATGCGGTAACCATATGCTAGAGATTCTAGAGAGATGCTCTGCATCTTCGACCTATCCGAACATCGGGTATCATTACTAGATGAAAACTTTGACTGGTATTGGAAGTGTTCCAGTGCTATGGGCTTAGAGTTTGAGCCTATGGGGTCACATACCATAGGGGTTTCTATCTGGTCTTAAGGCTGATCGATGATTAAGAATCGTTTGCTATCACTGGCGGTCAATGTGATTGACCATGTGTTGATACTTGAGAGGTAAACACTTGGCTATGACAAAAAGTATTTTCAGAAGACTTTTTTGGATGAGCCGACTCGATCCCTGCTTGAGTCGACTCGTTCTATGTTCTAGTCGAGCCAACTTGATCCCTACTCGAGTCGACTCGTTCTATGTTCTGGTCGAGTTGACTCGACCCCTGCTCGAGCTGACTTGAATGAACAGTTTGACTGTTTTGTATCCTAGACGAGCCGACTTGAACCTGCTCGAGTCAACTCGTCTCTGCTCGACCAGAAATCCCTGAACGACATTTCTGGGACATTTTTGGAAGGTTTTGACCTGGTTCGAATTTTGAATTCAAGCTATTTTGGCTCCAAACTGTCATTGAATGATTATCATTCCTTCCTAATATGGTTTGAGTCAATATGGTATGCTCCTTGACCTTCTCCCCTAATCGCTCCTCCTTCCTCTTTCTCCCTCTCTTGGCTACCTCTATAAATAAGTATTATTTTAAGGCTGCTGGGTTAGAGAAGTTCTTGATTATCTGTCTCTGAATCTCATTGCTAATGAGATTCTAAAAAGGAAGAAAAGGGTTATGAGGACTTGGGCATTGGGTGTGTGGACTCCTAGCACTCAAGCTAGGCCTTGGGAAGAGAGCTAGTTAGGAAGGGTTCCACCTCTCCTCGTCTTCCAGGAAGAAGAAGATCAGCCCAAAGGATCCCAAGGAACTAGCACTCTGAGGGAGTTGATCAGAGTTGAGCCCAGGTGTGGATCACCTGTAGAGGCCAAACACGTGTGTGGCTCAAGAGCACCATCCTTGGAGCACCACCACTGCATCCATCAAAGGTATAATAGTAAGGTACTTTTATATCCTTGCTCTTCTCTTATTTTGATGTTATATTGCATGCTGTTTATTATACTAGATCCTGTTGCGGGTAGATTGGTAGATCGTTTAGATCGATCTACCAAGCCTTTCGCTGTGCATATTTTAAAATCATTTTAAAATGCATTGTTTCTGCCTTGCTTTTGCATATTGTATGCATGCTGTTTTTCACCTTCATAAGGACCATTCTGCAATGCCCTGACACTTCAAAAAGAATGGCCAAACGAGTAGTAAAGCTGGAAAGATTTGATGTTTCATATCAACCTCGATCAGCGATGAAGGCCAAGTACTAGCTAATTTTATAGCTGAATATACTTAGGACGATAATGAAGAGGAAATGCAAATGTCTGTTGAAAATATAGAAGATGATTCCACTTGGGTTCTTCATATGGATGGTGCTTCCAATTCCTCCGATTGTGGAGCGGGTCTGATTTTGGCAAGTCCCAATGGAGATATTATGGAATATGCCCTTCGACTTTCCTTCAAGACTTCCAACAATCAAGCAAAATATGAAGCCCTATTAGAAAGACTTAGGATCGCTAAGGAACTGAATGTTTGAAAGTTGAAGGTGTTATCCGACTCATAATTGGTGGTAAATCAAGTCAAAGGAGACTTTGAAGCTCGAGATGCGACCCTAGCCAAATACTTGGAGAAAGTTCAAGAGTTGAACGCTTAGTTTGATTCTTTGGACATCAGTCATGTCCCTCGAGAGGAAAATTCTTAGGCCAATTTTCTATCTCGCCTTGCCACCTTAACGCCCAACTCTATGGGTCGGATTTTTGTCGAATATTTGGAGACCCATAGTATTTCGATGGAGAAAGAGAAAAGATACATCAAATTGAACATGGGATGAGTTGGATGGATCCGATAATCAAATACTTGATCGACTAGTGTGGGCACCATAGCTTGAAAGATAATTTAATCCAATATCAAGCCAAGTTCATTATGGATTTCAATGGATTAAGTTAATTTTACTTTTGGTTTCAATGTTATTTTTTAATTGAACATGAGTCCTATAAATAGGAAAATTTATTTCTTTGGTTGAGTTTGAGTCTTGTAATTAGGGTTGGGCTTTTTTCAATTTGGTCTTTTGAGTCCAATTAAGGTCAATTTGGTCTTGTAATTAGTGAATCTACAAGTTGGGTTCAAGATTGGTTTGGGTCTGTATCAAATTTAGCAAGAAGACTTGAAAATTAGGTAAGACAAACCATTTCAACAAACCTTGCCAAGTTGGAGCGCCACATCACCAAGCATAGTTGGAAGCCACCTCACTTTTCTTGCCAACATGGAAGACAACTCACCATGCCACTTCATCCATCTTGGGCGCCTAAAATTAAATTCAAAAGGAAGGCAGCCGATGATGCGGGACTAATATGCATGCAATTCTTTTTGTATATTTTATATATGGGGTTAGGTGATTAATCCTGAATTTCAGATCAAAATTAGTTATAAGAAATTTGTATGAATTTTTGAAGCCAAGCATGCAGATTAGAACCTAGAAAAGTACTAAAGAAGGATCGCCAGGACTGAGAAGCCTCGGTTTGGGCAAGTTCTCCTACAATATAATTACTGGAGGAAGAGGGGGTGTACCTGACAACGTCTGAAGTGCCCGGTGAAGATCACAGCGAAGGGATCTCTCGTTCCTCGATGGATGCGGCCTGGAAAATCGAGCCAAAGACCCGCGGATACCTGGCTTTCTGCTCGGTGGTCCGATTGAGGCTTGGCTAGAGTCGTTGGATTCGTAGGAACTCGGAGACCTGCAAACGACCTGTCGGGGGTTAGAAAACTTAGAGAAAATCAAGAAAACAAAGAAAAATAGCAAATGGAAGAAAGTTTTGGAGGGGGCTGGAAGGATGGTTGGTGGCAGGAAGATGGTTGCAAACACCGGGAAGAAGAACTCTCAAACCCCTTTATGCACACAGCAGGGTAATCACACAAAGCAATATAAGAACTCAAGGTTTATTTCATATCAAAAATCTAGTTTCATACAAGAGGCTAGGGTCCCTTAAATAGACCCTTAACCTTGGGTTCCAAGTAAGGGCACATTAGTCTTTACATAAGAATCCTTTTCCCTCTCAAACCCTAGCTAGAAAATAAGGAAACATTCGGTAGAAAAATCCCTAAAAACTCTCTTGACTTGGCCAACACTTCAAGGATGCCTAGGGGGGTGTGTTGGTCTTCTAAGAGCAGCAAGAGGCCGGCCCAAAGGGGCTCGGGTGCATGGGTTTGGGCCTCTGGAAGTTGGGGTGGCCTGGTAGCCAGGTAACAGGAATATTCCTTGGTATCTTGCTTCTTAGGGGCTTGGGCTTGGCGCTTGGGCTTGATTTCTTTGGGCTAGGATGCAAATGGACCTCTAAAGTCATGGATGCCTTGGTCTATGAATATACTTTGGCATTTGGAAGGGAATCTGGGCATCTGGAGGGCATCTGCAAGGAATCAAGGTTTCTGATTTTCCTCTTGGGTTCTTCAAATCTTCAAGCTGGGTTGGACTTGGGCTAAACTTCCATATTTTCAATTTAGTTGACTTGGTCTTTACTTATATGACGTGGTCTTAAGTCTTCAGTATGCTTAGACAGGACTCAAAAAAATAAAATTAGCTCAACATGAGCTGACTAGCATTGGACTGAACTAACTCAACATGAGCTGACTAGTACAGAACTAAAATAATACTCAAAAGACTCAAATAATAACTAAAATGGACTCAGATGGGCTAAGTCCTTATTACAGATGGACTCATAAATTATTGATCAATTCACAGAGGGTTGAAAAGCCTCTGTCTTATTCTGGTGCCTCCGGTGTCCCCACCAATTCTCCCGGGATGGGAGGAACTCGACCCTGTCGAGTGAAGATCAAGCTGGCTCACATATCTCTTAAGGAGGTCTGGGTGAGGTGCTGCAAGTCCTCTCAAGAAATCCATGAATCGTCCGACTCTGGCCTGCCTTACCATCGGACCAGGAAGCATTGATAGCCACGGCCCTAGGTTATGATGGCTTGATCGTCCAGGATACGCTCGATCCGCTCTCCTCTCTGAGGCCAAATTTGTTAGTGGACACTCTGGGTTAGGGTCACTCACAACAGGAGGGGATAGGTCCAAAGGTCTCACTAGGTATCGCTGTCGATTCCCTGTACTCAACCAGGTCTATAATATTGAAGGTAGAACTAATGCCCAAATCCAAAGGCAAGTCTAACACCTAGGCATTTGATCCAACCTTCTCTATCACTTTAAAAGGTCCGACTCTACGAGCATGAAGCTTCTTTTAGGCCTAAGCCTAACCAAGATAGAATCCACTACATCAAATTCTTTGGTCCATCTTCGGGAATTAGCCAGTTGTTTTGATATTAGTGCAGGTGGTGAACATGCTAGGCACATGCAGACTCCTAACAAATGTGCAAAGGACTCATATTGACACCTAACAGACTCGACTATGCATTCCTATCGAAGGAAATTTTATTGAACTCTTTGGATCTAAACCTAACAGATTATAGGTTCTCTAGGTTTGATCCTAGCTTGACATGCACATGAAAATTTATAGTGAACTCCTAGCAAATTCCAAAGAGTATGCCAGAAGTAACATGCAAACCTAACATGCGTGATGAATGCATGTAGTATACTAATCTCAGCTAAATGCAATCTAATGATCCTAGAAATGCTGGAGGTGTTGGAAAGGGCAGAAAATAAGAAGTGGATTCAAAATTAGTCTGGTAGGGTAGGAAAAAAGGTTCAAGGTTAGTTGGATAAAGTAGGATAAAAGAAGGGGCGTCAGGGACTAATCTAGACTAATGAGGCTAATCTTACGGGATTGTGGAATATCTATGGGCAAGAAAAGGTCCATGCTATGGAAGGATGGGTCAACAATTTCTGGGAAGAGATCTTCAATAGGAATGGTAGGAAGGGATTCATCGTGAGGGCAATGGGTTAAGTAAGCCAAATCCTCAATAAAGTCTTCTTGTTCATGAAATTTAGGAATAGGCTCTACAGTTAGATCCTTTTCTAGTATTTTCTCAGGTAAAATCCTAGTATCAGAGTTCTCTTCCTCTAATTGTTCTTCCACTATAGCTTTAGGTTGGATGTGGTCAAGGTCAACTAGCTCTGGGTTGGTTCTACCTGGATATCTACTGGGTCAGCTAATTCAGGTCTACTAAAGGTGTCTTCTCTTCTCCCTCATACTCATCCACTAGGCTCACATCAGCTTCATACACTTCTGCATTAATGTAAGCCTTGTGAATCTTAGGAATGGTTGGAGAAGGTCGGCTAGTGAGAAATTGGTTAGGTTCTGGTCTCTAATTATGGGTACTACTCCTAGTAGGTTCAGGTTGTCTAAGGGGTAGTGGCTCACTACTGGGTTCATATTTAGGGATACTAATCCTATGGGGTTCAAGTTGACTAGGGAAAGCATGACTACTACTAGATTGATACCTAGGGGTTATGGGCTCCCTAGGCTCATAGGACAAGGGTGCAGATCTATGGGTCACGAGATTATAAGATCTGGGGTCATAGGATTTGGATTCAGCTCTATGGGTCTTGGGTCTACTGGGCTTATAGGGTGTGGGTGCATAGGATCTATAATCATGGGATCTAGAGTCATAGGATCTAGGTTCATAGATTCTGGATTCATAGGTTCTAGGTTCATAGGATTTGGAGTCATAAGATCTATAGGTTGTGGGTATACTAGGCTTATAGGATGCAGGTAAATAGGATCTATCTTCCTGGTCTGCAAAATCCTGATTGGTCCTTCTAGGACTAACCTTAGGGATTGGGTCATGACGATGGGCTCTCCTAGGTTCAGCCTCAAGGTATGGATCAGGGTTTGGGGTCCTCCTAGGTTCAATATCATAGTATGGGTCATGACGATGGGCTCTCCTAGGTTCAACCTCATGGTAGGGATCAGGGTTTGGGGTCCTCCTAGATTCAGTATCATAGTATGGGTCATGACGATGGGCTCTCCTAGGTTCAACTTCATGGTAGGGATCAGGGTTTGGGGTCCTCCTAGGTTCAGTATCATAGTATGGGTCATGATGATGGGCTCTCCTAGGTTCAACCTCACGGTAGGGATCAAGGTTTGGGGTCCTATGGGTTTTCTCTAGGGTCCCTACTCGGGCATCTATTTGTTCAAGCTTCTGGGTCAATTGGGCATTTGCTTGCTCAAACCTAAGATTGAGGGTTTGGACTAACCTTTCTCCAAGGGCATCAAATTGGCATCAAGATGATCCATGGATTCATGGAGATGGTGAATGAGACAGGACTCCTGATCTAATGCTCATGCAAGACTCGATCAAACTAACTACAGCTCTCTAGACCTAGAGTCCAAAACTAGATGTTCAATCAGGATGGCAAACTAGCCTATAGTAACCCTGTACTCAGCCAGGCAGGTGTAAGGGGAGTGTTAGGTCCCTGATTGCCAATCCTAGACACCAATCAGAGATTGGCCAGGTAGGCGGACCAGCACACAAGCCCTTCGGAATTGAATCCCTAAACCACCGTTCTAGACACTGAGCACAAAGCACACATAGGTTAGCTTGACACAATGATCTGACACTTAGCCCGGACCCGACCAGTTGGGTGTCCCTAGCCCCTAGGGCAAAGTAAGTCTAATTAATTTAGGTTAAGGCTTGGGACGGAATGCAAGGGATGTGGTTTTGGGCTAAGGAGAGGTGATCAAATCCTCCCCCCATCTGATATAGCAAGAGTGCCCTTAAAAGTAAATTATGCAATGATGGCAGGCAGATGAGGATGCAAATTAGGGTTTAGATGTTTTTGGTACTTTTGAAGAATATATAATTTTTTTTTTTTTTATATTTTGGTATTTTATTAAATAGAAGAAAACTTGCAAATTATGGCCTAATATGCAGGAAATATACTAAAATTAAAAGATATGCAAAAGATGCTAAACAAAATCCTAAAACTTCCAAACTTGTCTTGCTGAAAAAAACAGAGTCAAAAATTTGCAGGCTGTATTTTGGCTTGCAGAAAATTCACAGATAGAAATAAAATCTGAAAAAATTTAAAATTACTGTGAATTATGATGAATCCATCAAAATAATTTCAGAATCTTTGAAATTTTTATTAGGGAAAAATAATTTAAATAACAGAGCATATACGGACTAAAAAATTACAGAAAATAAGCCCTAATCTAAGCTCTGATACCAAATGATGCGGACTAATATGCATGCAATTCTTTTGTATGTTTTATATGTGGGGTTAGGTGATTAATTCTCAAATTTCAGATCAAAATTAGTTGTAGGGAATTCTGTAGGAGTTTTGAAGCCAAGCATGCAGATTAGAACCTAGAAAAGTACTAAAGAAGGATCGCCGGGACTAAGAAGCCTTGGTTAGGATAAGTTCTTCTACAATATAATTACTGGAGGTAGAGGGGGTGTACCTGACAACGTCTGAAATGCCCGGTAAAGATTTGATCACCAAATCGCCACTTCCAACCCTCTTCCAAAATTATTTTTGCTCCATTCTTCCATCCCTTCCAATCATTAATGAGTTCCCTTGCATGATCCTCCATGGTCACGAGCTAAAGAGGAGGTGTACTTTGCCTTGGAACCAACATCATGGAAGTCTTCATCCTAGGTGTGATAGTTTTCTAGTTCAAGTCTTCAATCCATTGAGTGCTGAAATTTGACCCACCATAACAGAGGTGAGAGCTCAATATTGGTAAGTAAACCTTTTTTTACTCTTAGGGTTTGAATATTTGAATGGTTTATGTCCTAGTTGGAATGGTTTTCCAACCATTAGGTCCAATCTTAATGGATTAAACAAGAGCTATAGTTTCGATTACCTTTAATTCAATGTTTAGCTTTCCTTCATATGATTCCTATGCTTATTTATGAATGAGTTTTTGCTTATGTGAGTAAGGATCATTGCTCAACCAACTAATTAATCTTCTAGCATAGAAATCATACTTTGCATGCCACATCACCGACGGAACTTTACCTAAAAATATTATTGAAGCTAAACGACTCTATTGGATGGCTTCCTAATACGTCATCTTGGAGGGATCTTTATATAAAAAATTATTCAGTCAACCGTTGCTAAAATATTTAGCTCCATCGAATGCTGAATACGCCGGTAGAGAAGTTCATGAGAGTATATGTGGTGATCATTTGGGGAACAGATCTCTTGCTTATAAGATTATACGTCAAGAATACTACTGGCCAACTATTCAAAAGGATACTACAAATTTTGTACGAAGATGTGATCAATGCCAAAGATATGCCAACCTTCAAAGACATCTATCAAGTCAGTTAACTCAGCTGATTGCTCCTTGGCCGTTCGTCTAATGGAGAATGGATATTCTCAGTCCTTTTTTTCCTGCCACAGGACAACAAAAGTTTGTTATTATGGTAATTGATTATTTTACTAAATGGGTTGAAGCTGAACTTTAGCTCAGATCACCGAAGGCAAAGTTGAAGCTTTTATCAGAAATTCTATAATTTTTAGTTTAGAATTCCTTATGCTATCATCACTAATAATGGAAGATAATTTGACAATCAAAAGTTTAAGGACTTTTGCGCTCAATTCCATATCCTTCATAAATTAACTTCTGTCAGACACCCTCAGGCTAATGGTGAAGCTGAAGTAACTAATCGGACTATCCTTCATGACCTAAAAACCCGACTCAATGAAGCTAAAGGACTTTGGGCCGACGAACTCAATTCAGTTCTTTGAGCCTATCGTATGACACCCTGATCTACAATGGAAGAGTCGCCGTTCAGCCTAGCCTATGGGAGCGAGGTTATGCTACCTGTGGAAATAGTTCTTCGATCTTGAAGAACTGACCACTTTGAGGAGCCTAATAACTCAAATCAAAGAAGAACAATTTTAGATCTACTTGAAGGCATGAGACTCTAAGCACAACTGAGAATGGCAGTTTGCTAACAGAAAGTTGCCCGATATTACAACTCACGAGTCAAAGTTAGAGTTTTCCGACCTAGTGATCTTGTTCTATGAAAGATAGAAATCTTTTGACCAACAGATCAAGGCAAGCTTGCCCCCAATTGGGAGGGTCCTTATCGTATCATTTTATCGAATTGAAAGCCTAGATGGCTATCATATAGCTCAACCTTGGAATGTACAGAATCTTCGAAAGTATTATCAATAAAATGATCTGTTCATCTTTCTCATTTTGCTCTTTTGGCATTTTGAGGGTTAGCCAAATTCGCTGACCTAAATTCGACAATTAGAGTTGGTCTGACCCACCATGTTATCGATATTCATGAATCGAGAATTTTTGATACTCTAAGGGTTAGCCTAATTCACTGACCTAAACTCGATAAGTAGAGTTGGTCTGACCCACCATCTCATCGATATTTATGAATCGGTATATCCAACATCTTAAGGGTTGATCTAACTTGCTAACCTATATTGACAAGTAGAGTTGGTATAACCCACCTTCTCATTGGTATATATATGGAAAGTTAGTTTGGTTGGCTAAACTTTAACGATCTTTAGAAAACATATTTCTTAGGATACAAAATTGTCCTGATAAGCATGTACTTAGAAATTCTTGAGACAGTTACACCCAAACATTGAAAAAAAAAGAGATACATCAAGATGATTTCTTATCATCCGATCCAGAAGTCGCCTTTGTGACTTCTTCATCGGTCAGGGGGGCTGGCATTTCTTCGGCTGGATCTTTAGCTTCTCTTTCTTGGTGGCTTCGTCTTTATATATGACAATGGCAGAAACATCCAAGTCTGGATAAGTGTTCTTGATTTTCTTCGAGCAGTCTGATAACTAAGTTTATAACCTTCCACCCATGCCTCGTACTTCTCGTGGTCAAATGCTTCGACATTGCTTAAGATATTCTTGTCAGCTGCTCTGTTTTGTTCGATTAATTTTACTTTCTCTTCGAGAGAACATATTCTTTCCTCCAAATCAGCCTTCTGAACTGTGGCCTCCTCGAGGGTTTGAAGGTTGTCCTTATTAATACTTTGGCTGAATGTATTTTCCTCCTTTTCTTCCCCAACTCTTCTACAGTTCTAATCATTTGATCTCGAGCCACTACTAGCTCTTTCTCTAGTGAAAGATTGGCGGTGGTAGTCTAGATCAAGTTTTGTTCTGTGGTTGCCTGGAGCTCTTCGATCATTTTCTTTCAGCCTCAGCCAATTCCAAGTAGCTATGAAGATCTTTGTTGGTCTTTGTAAGTTCACAAACAGTCTCTTCCATCGAAGAGGTCTTGTGGATGAACTGTCAAAGAAAACAAAAATGAGATCGGCCTTGACAATATAAGCCAATAAAAAAAAACTTCAAAGATAATTTTTACTCGTACCTATAGTATTTTGGAGTAAATGGAAAAAAAAATATCCTTCAGCCCACGACTCTCGGTAGCCTCCCAATCCTTCTGGAGGATGGTGGTTTTTAACAGAGTTTTAGCCAGTCTTGGGTTATCAAGATCAGCATCAGTAGCAAATGTGCTATATCCTCCGATATCCTTCTCTTCAGCAACTTGAGGTACCAATTCGGCTTCCGAATCAGGTGATACTTTAGAAGCCAGAGCCTTGCCCTTGTCGCATGGCTTGGCTCCTTCAATGGTCTGGCGACATATGGTTCCAATGGGTATCCGATGATATGCTCCACCGGATGGGCCTTCTCCTTTTCTGAAGATGATTCTACGGTAATAGGGGTATTCTCTTCAACTGGATTTCTTGAGGAAAGCCGCAAACAGGTTCACCTGAGACCCCTTCGATCAGATCTTCTTAATGGACCTGCTGCTTTCTTCTTGGCGGTCGTTCGAAGCTTTCTAGCATTCGGTTTCATTTTAACAATGGTAAAGGAAAACGACGATCATAGTTATTAATGAAGAGAAGAGAAAAATGGTAGTAAAGTCCAGTTTGACCAGTGAAGACTTCTAAAGGTTAAAAAAGGTTTAACATTAAATGGCAAGACCCTCTTATATAAGGAACATCAACGGTCCAGATTTCTCGCTCAATTTTCAAACACTCCTATAGTCATGACAAGTGCATTCCAACTGACATAAGTTGTAACGACAATCTCGATTTGCAAGTGAGCAATTAGGAAAAATCAAAGGACCACGATCCATCTAATTCTGGAAGCACGCCACTTTGGTGACTTTGATCAGAACATGGTTTTAATTATTCCTTCTCTGCCAATGAAGATATGACATATGGTAAAGGCAGTACATCATAATAATGGAATATTAAAATCGATCAATAGAAGTCCAGAGGATATTTTCTTCTTCTTCTTAAAAAAAAAGAAGAAGAAAAGATGAAGAGAAGGAAAAAAAGAGAAAAGATGTAAAAGAAAAGGAAAATAGAAAGAGAAAGAAAGTCTTGTGAATCCGATCTATCGGATCAGTTTATTACTGGCCGAAGTAGCCTCAAAGGCTAGTGAAGCGGTATATGGCTGTACTGCTCTCAAAGGTCAATTAACTCTGCAAAGCTGACTGTCTTTCGCATGCTTGCAAAAGCACTGGCCGATCACTTATTTTCACTAAGAAGAGTCCGACGACTATATACTTACAAGAAGTTTTTCTCAGATATACATCCGACAACTCTACACTTAGAAATTTTTTTCTTAAAAAGAGGTCTATTTTGTTTGATAGCCTTACATCCGAATAGATTTTTCTTGAAAGAATATCTTCTCTATTTAAGATCCGATGGTTTTGTACTTAAAAAATTTTGTTTAAGATTGAAGGTATTTAGTACGATGATTCATTTATACTTATAAGTATCTATGCAAAGCTATACGATTTGAAGGAAAAAAATTTCTTCATTCATTTTAAGGAGAGAATACATTTACATCATCCAAAAATATAAAAAGAGAAGCATCTACATTAACTTTCAGTGACTTGATCAGAAGAAGGAGCTATGGTTTCTGGATTTTCATTTTGGCCTAAGATCGGAGTTGGAGCCATTATGTCTTAAGCAGAGGTACTTTCAGCTTGTTCTTTGCCGAGGTCTTCTTCATCGATTTCATCAGAAGTTATTTTTGAGGTGTCTAAGTTTGGGTAGTACTTCTTCATCTTCTTAAGACAATCCTCAAAGCCAATATCGTAACTCTCTACTCCGGCTTCATGCAACTCGTCTTTGAAGGCTGTCGATTTTTTATAGTCTTCCACAGCTTGGAGGGCAGCTGATTCTGCTTTCTTTTCTATCGCTTCAGCTCTTTTCTCTTCATTCTTAGCCCTGGCCATTGTTTCTTTAATCAACAATTCAGCCGAGCGGAGTTTCTTTTTTTCTTCTTTAATTTTCCCTCCGAATCAACTAGCTTGGATTGTACTGATTTAAGTTCCTTCTCCAAAGATGTAACTTGGGCAGTGCTCATTTCAAACTTTTTTCAACAGCCTGCCTTAATTCTTTGGCTACATCCCTCTCCGCCTTGGCAGCATCTAATTCATTGCACATTTCTTGGCGGAGTCGATTGAAGCCGGCCACGCTTTCTTCAATCAGGGTGACTTCATGAATAAACTGTATATGCAATAGCAAGGTTAGTCGATTCAGAAGAGATCACTTCAATAAACAAAGATAGAGTTTTATGTCTTACCTTCAGAATACCGGGATAGACGGATGGAAGAGCTTCATCTATCCGGCGTGATTTGGTTATTTCCCAATCGTTCGAGAGAATGATGGCCCTTAATAATCGACGTGCCAGTTCTGGATTATTTAAGGCCGTCTCATCAGAATTTATGTTGAAGTCGATGGTTTCGTCTTCAACGAGATTTCTCTCCTCTTCTTCTTGTTTTGTGGGGCCTTGTCTTTGTCGAGTCGGCAAGGTTGAGATGACAACGGACCGGTTATAGGAATTATAGATGGCTATCTTTCTTGTGCCATAGAATGGAGAGTAGACAGAAAAACATCATCGTCATCAGATGTGCTCCTTATTACAATAGGCGATATTGCCCCTGCAGGTATATCTGATGGTGGGGTGTTCGGCATCGGCTTCTTTGACCTTTTTGGTTCTTCTCTTCTTTTGACCAAAGAGTTGTTGCCTTTCCTTTCTTGGATATTTACCGGAGTGTCTTTGCATTCATCTTCATTGTGGTACCTGCAAAACACCGAAGGTTAGACTTCATAATCGGTTATTACTTTAGAAGAGGAAATAACTGATTTAATGATAAAATACCTAAAGAGGGAAAGGAGCTAATCTTAGCTAAATACAATCCATCTTCGTTAAGAAGCTCTCTTATAGGAGGGACTTCTATCCCTTGAAGCTTCTAAAAATCTTCTTTATCGGCTATTAGGAAAAATCTTCTTTATCGGCTATTAGGACTTTCTTCCCATTGTTTGGGGTAAGACGGGGCTCTCTCCATTCGGCATTGAAATTCCAAGGGTTAATGGAGACTAAATAGAAAAAGCATGGTTCCTAGCCATGAATGACCGAAAGCAACCCTGTGATGAATTTACGACCAGGCCGCAGGTCGATGACCCAACACCCATGGCTGTGGAAGTCTCTTTTCAAGATGAAGAGGGCAGTAAACAAAGAAGTCCTAGGTGTTATTCCAAGGTCACTACATAAGACTAAAAAAGCACAGTTAACCTTATTGTTATTAGAGGTTAATTGAGCTGGAACTACATGGTACATATTGAAGAGTTGGAGGAAAAATAGATGAAGTGGGAAATGAAGCCCTGCCTTCAGATATTCTTCATATTATTATATTTCAGGTGATGGTCGGTCTACTCTTTCATCAGATTAGGGTACTACTGCTACGAGCTCCGGTGGGATATTATAATATTTTTGAAAGGCTTGAACCCTAGAATCATTTAGAGAAGTTCTAACATATTCTACCTTAATTAATTCAGCCTGATGGCCTTGTCTCCAATGGGGATTAGGATTTTCGAGTTCAGCAGCAATGAAAGTTTCTAAGATCCTAGCCATCGAGTGATGAAGAGAGAAAAGCTGACCTGGGGAAGAAACTTAGGAAGAAGAAAGCCGACTCGAAGGAGATCCCTTTAAAAGCTAGAAACCAAGGTGGAAGAAAGATTTGCTCATTAGGGCTGAGAGTTGCTTATATAGTGAATTCCAACGGCCGGATCTCTTGAATTCTGAGCCTGGTCTTTGATCGCGCCACCTGTCTTTAACTTTTGGTGGGGAGATGCGACTCATAGTAAAAGGTTCCTAGCAACCGATGCGATGGGAGGAAAACTAAAGCGACGATCCGCGGCACATCGGTGGATATTTAATAGTAACAGCCTTGATCGAAGGTTTGTGCTTCTTCAACAGCTTTAATTTCTTCATGTTTTCGAATTTTAGAATTGATAATGATGATAGCAGATAATGGTACGGTGGTAAGATTTGTATCATAACTACTTCAATGAGAGATTGACACGTCGCCATGACGTTATGATCGAGAATAGATGTCTTAATTTTGATGTCTGACATAAAAAAAATAATATAAATAAAAATACAGAGAGAAAGAAATACCTTTTGATAGTCTTTCCTTGACTCTTTTCAGCTCCTGATGGTAATAATATTTAAAAAGATTTATTTGAACTCAGGAGCTGGGGGGCAAATGTTGGGATATAAGAGATAGAATCATTTACAATGGGTCAAGGGAATCATCTACGGTTTCCTTAATGATAAATTGGTCTCTCAAAATTAGGGGTGATGGGGCCAGATCGTGATGTGGCACGAGGCAGCTGACGTGGCACGAGGGAGCTGACGTGGAGCCCCATCAGATGCCACGACAAGCTTTCAACACGAGCGCCTTCGTGGGCTGAGCTCCCCTGAAGCAACACCTCTGCCCGTCGAAGCCGAGCTCCGTCCTCCACAGGTCTCTTCCCGCAAGCCTGGAACACCTAGGCCGGAGCTGAGTCCGAGTCCCAACCCAAGGCGGACCCTCAGGATCGGGCCCCGTAGTCAGGAGTCGAGCTCAGCCTCCTCCGCCACGAGGCGCCCCTCTAAGCTCAGGTCCCCTGGGCTGGGCGGCACCCAGTGCCGAGCTCGCCTGAAGCCAGGCCCCGTGGTCAGGAGTCGAGCTCAGCCTTTCCTCCACAAGGCGCCCCTCCGCAGCCGAGCTCATCCCATCTCCACCCTGCCGAGCAGCACCGAGACGAGTCCAGCGAAGGCGGGCCCTACCCTTCCAGCTCGACTTTTAGTTCAAACCAACGCGCCAGCTGCCAAGGAAGCCATGCTTCCCCTCCGAGGATAGTGACGATACTCCGAGGGCCGTACGACAACATCTACCATGCCGTAATTAATGCCCACGACCGTCACTCACTCTAGAAAGAAAGGAAAGCTCACATCAAGGCACCATGCCCTTTGCCGATCCACCGTACAACCAGAGAAAAGACCCTACCGGAGAGCGCGGGTCCCAAGATCGGTGGCCTGCCGATCGAGGCCTTGTCAGGCTCCCAGGAGGGGGACAGGCAGAAGGAATGTCAGAGATTTATGGAAGCTTCCTCAACTGTTAAAATATGAGAGACGTCCCGTCTACGTCACGGTACCTCGCCGTACACGACAGCGGGGGGAGATCCCAAAGCAAACCAAGGTAGAAAATCCCGCCATAGTAAGCAAAAGAGGTATCGGCATCTAATCCATTATCACTACATCCATAGCATACTTCTCAATTCAAGAACACCAGAGGAACCAGAGCAACAGAAGGGAGGAAGGCCAGAGAGGAGGGCAAGACCATCTCGGCCAACACCACTCCCAGCTCATCCTCATCTTCCACTCACACTATATTCACTCCTCCTAGTGTGGAGCTAATCTAGAGGGACTCGACCAGGAGGATCTATTTTCCTGGATCATCACTGACTTGACCGTCGGAGTGCCCCCGCCGGAATCCCGACCCGGGTCACTAACATTGCTTCCTTGCAGGTCCCGAGGTGCCAGAGGCATTCCCAGGTGGGTGGACGTGCGATACCTGACTCCGTCAGCAGCTACGGGCCACGACGATCTTGGCGGTAACAGATTGGTGCGCTAGGAAGGGGCACGGACAGATTAAACCACTTGTGATCTTGTCCAATCCCTGTTCAAGTAGTCCATCAGAAGGATGGTGACCACTCGGGCAAGGGGAGTCTCTCCCAGCCATGCGGAGGCATCCTTTTCTCACGAGAACCCGCACGATCTGGAGACGGAGCCGCCTGCCCCAGTTCAACCACCTCCACTGGAAGTTCAGCTGACTACACTCGCTCAGCAGATGCATACTCTCACCATAGCAATGTGCCAGCTTCAGCACCAACATCGGTCTTTGGCTACACACCAGCAGTCGGAGACCCCCGCAGCCCATGCCACAGCACCCTGCGATAGCCTGCGTTCCTTCCATGGAAGGCCTTCGTAGCCGCGGGCTGTGACAGATCCCCGGTGTACCCACCAGACTCCGTTGAAGCGACGCCGGGCCGGGTCCACTGATGAAGAAAGCTACTCACCTCACCTTGACCGAGGGGCATCCAGACCCCGTCAGGGTAGGAGGGGCAAGGCCCCTCGTCGTGGGCACCGTGCACCCGCATCACCTTCCCCACCCCTCTCAGCGGAGGGGTCTACGGATGAAGCCATCAGGCGCATGGCGGAGAAGCGCCTGGAGGAGCATGACCGCAAGCTGGCGGAGCTGTCTCACCAGTTCGCCAACTTGCCTGGCTCTACTATTGAGCCAGCGGGCTATGAAGCCTATCCTCCGTTCTCCCAGGAGATTCAGGCGGAGTCGATTCCCCGTCGGTTCCGCATTCGTAGGTGGACCCCTACGACGGGACCATCGACCCCTGGACCACCTGGAAAGCTACTAGGCCCTCATGAGGGTCCGGGGGCCATCGATTCTCGTTGTGTGTGCTTCCCTGCTACTCTCTGGAAGGTGGCTCGAGTATGGTTTTTCTGTCTCGAGCCAGAAAGCATCAACTCCTTCACCCAGCTAGGGCAGAAGTTCGTGGCTCATTTCGATGCCTACCGAAAGATGCCACGCGAGATGGATAGCCTCTTCTCCATCAGGCAACAGGATCAGGAGCCGCTGCGAGATTACGTGGCTCGTTTCAAGGCTGCCGCCCTGGAGATCTACTGTTTGGAGAAGCCGGTCACCATGCTGGCCCTGAAGCGAGGACTCAAGACTTCCCGCTTGATGTACTCGCTTGATAAAAAGCCTCCAAAGTCTTATTCCGAGCTTCTCATTCATGCTCAGAAGTACATCTGCACCGAGGAGGCAGATCGTACTCTGTGATAGCTCGACGGGAAGCCACCGAGGAGGCCCGTGCCCGCCGAGGTGCCCGGGGCACGAAAGCCATCACCACCAGCTCGGAGCTCCCGTCCTGGACCGGGGCCAAGGAGCACTCCCATCCTGAAAGGAATCTCACTCCCCTTCTTGCCCGAGGATGAAGATCCTCATGGAGATCGAGGGTGAGACCTACCTGAGGTGCCCACTGCCATTGAAGCCGTTTGCCATCCGTGACAAGTCAAAGTACTATCGCTTTCATCGCGACCATGGCCACGACACCGAGGAATGCCACAACCTCAAAAAGGAGATGAAATCGTCCTACCAAAAAGCCGGTGGGGATGATACCTGGGGGACTAGGCATGCCTCCAAGAAGACCCGGGGGCAGGGACCCTGAGATTGTACTCCCCTTTATAGGAGAAGGGGGAGACGGAGTGAAAGTGTAAATAAAGATGCTGTGTCGTCGAGATGATGATCGCAAAACATCCTGTAAAACGAATCATGGTGGATAGTGGAAGCTCCACAGATGTGCTTTTCTACGATGCTTTCTCCAGGATGAATCTTCCCTCTGCTCAGCTCAAGCCTGTACATACACCCCTCGTTGGTTTCACTGGAGATTCCGCGAGGGTGGAGGGGGAGATCACTCTTCAGTCACTACCAGGACACCACCTCGGCAGAGTACCGTCATGATGACGTTCACGGTTGTTAGGCTTCCTTCGCCTTACAACGTGATCTTGGGCCGACCTGGGCTCAACCTTCTCGACGCTGTGGTCTCTACCAAGAGACTGCTCGTGCAATTCTAACTCCGTGCAGCGTCGGAGAGATGAGGGTTACGCCCCAGCCAGTGCAGCACTGCTTCCAAACCCTTCCCAGGGCCCAGGTACCCGAGGAGGTTCTTGAGCCGGACGAGCTCGACCAACGGGTCCAGGACCCCAGAGGCCTGGCCGAGCACCTACTTCCTTGCCAGCTCGGGGCCGACCTGACAAAGATCGTACAGATCAGAGCTCAGCTACCCAAGGAGGAGAAGGGTCCATTGCTAGAATTCCTGCAGGCCAACACAGATGTATTTGCTTGGGCACGGCAGACATGCCAGGCATACCCCCTGAAGTCATCACCCACAAGCTCAATGTCGATCCGAGGTGCAAACCAGTTCGGCAGAAGAAGAGGAGCTTCGCCCATAAGAGGCAAGCGACCGTCATTGAAGAAGTCGAAAAACTTCTGGCTGTCAGCTTCATTCGAGAAGTGCACTATCTGAGCTGGTTGGCTAATGTGGTGATGGTAAAGAAGAATAATGGCAAGTGGAGGATCTGTGTGGACTACATCGATCTCAATAAAGCATGCCCGAAGGACAGCTTCCCGCTCCTGAGGATAGACCAGTTAGTGGACTCCACATCGGGGCATAGGTTGCTTTCCTTCATGGATGCATTCTCCGGATACAACCAAATCTGGATGCACCCGGAGGACGAGGAGCATACTGCCTTTGTCACTGACCGAGGGACATACTGCTACAGGATGATGCCCTTCGGCCTAAAGAATGCTGGAGCCACACGTACCGACGTCTGGTCAACAAGGTCTTCAAAGACCAGATCGACCAGAATGTGCAAGTGTACGTGGATGACATGCTCATGATGAGCAAGCCGAGCTCGGACCACATCGCCGACCTTGCTGAAGCCTTCCACAACCTCCGGAAGCACCAAATGAAGCTCAATCTACTGAAGTGCGCCTTCGGGGTGGCGGCATGAAAATCTCATGGCATGGCATGATGAGCAAGCCGAGCTCGGACCACATCGCCAACCTTGCTGAAGCCTTCCACAACCTCCGGAAGCACCAAATGAAGCTCAATCTAGTGAAGTGCGCCTTCGGGTGGCGGCATGAAAATTTCTCGGTTTCATGGTCATCCAAATGGGCATCAGGCAACCCGGAGAAAGTCCAGGCGATCCTCGACATGGAGCACCCAACATCCAAGAAGCAAGTCCAACGCCTGACAGGGAGGATCGCAGCCTTAAGCCGATTCATCTCAAGGTCGGTCGACCGCTGCCTCCCTTTCTTCAAGGCGCGGTGCAAAATGCATGACTTCACCTGGACCGTAGATTGCAAGATAGCCTTTGAGGAGCTGAAGGAGTTCCTGGCCTCTCCGCCTCTACTGTCCAGACCGAAAGAAGGGGAGGAGCTCCTACTCTACCTGGCGGTGACTCCAGGGGCCGTCAACTCGGTCCTCGCCCGTACGGACCAGGATGGATCCCAGAAGCCGGTGTACTACACCAACAAAATTCTTCGGAACATGGAGATCAGGTATACCCATTCCAAAAAACTAATTTTTACACTAATCATGTCTGCTAAACGCCTCAGGCCATACTTCCAAGCGCACCCCATTGCGGTTGTCACCGATCAGCCGCTGAGGACCATGCTAGCCCATCCCGAGACCTCTGGAAGATTGGCCAAATGGTCCCTGATGCTGAGCGAGTTCGACATTGTGTACCGTCAAGGTCGTCGCAGAAGGCCCAAGTCCTAGCCGACTTTGTGGTCGAATGCACGGGACTCCCCGAGGAGCCAGAGCGGATGGTCCCAGAGACCCAAGCTGAACCCGTACCACTGGAGGACCCCTGGATCCTCCACGTGGACGGAGCCTCCAACTCTTGTGGAAGCGGGGCGGATCTCATCCTCACCAATCCGACGGGGTGGTGACGGAATGCGCCCTCCGCTTCAAGTTTCCTGCCACGAACAACCAGGCGGAGTATGAAGCACTCCTCGCGGGCCTAAGGGTGTCCCGCGAACTGGGTGTGCAGAACTTGAGGGTCTTCACCGACTCCCAACTGGTCACGGAGAAGTCTCCGGGGATACGAGGCCCGAGACCCCCAGATGGTGAAGTACCTTGAAAAAGTTCGTGCAAGCATGGCGGGCTTCCGTTACTTCCGCGTTTCCACATTCTTCATGGAGAAAATGCTCGGGCGGATGCGCTGTCGAGGCTTGCAACCTTACCGGACTCATCCCTGGGGCGTGCCTGCATCAAGTACCTCAAGAGCCCAAGCTATGAGGGCCCTGAAGAGGTACAACAAGTAGCTCATGAGCCAAGCTGGATGGACAAATATGCCAAATACATCTAGGATGGCCTCTTACCAGAGGACCGCTGGGAAGCTGGCCTCATCAAAGAAAGGACGCCCGATTTGTCTTAATGGACGGTCATCTCTATCGCCGATCTTATTCCTACCCCCTCTTGAAGTGCCTCAGACCCATGGAGGCAGCCTCCATGCTCCAAGAGATACACGAGGGTCTCTGTGGGAACCATGTGGGAGGAAGAACTCTAGCTCACAAGGCACTCCGACAAGGATACTTCTGGGAGATGATGAGGGAAGATGCGTGCTGACTTCGTCAAGAAATGTGACAAGTGCCAACGTCATTCCAACGTCTAGCACCTACCGACCCTGCCCATCTCTCAGCTGTCATCACCCTGGCCCTTCGTGCAGTGGGGGATGGACATTTTGGGGCCATTCCCCATGGCGCCGGGGTAGCAGAAGTTTTTGCTGGTAGCAGTGGACTACTTCACCAAATGGGTTGAAGCCGAGTTGTTGGCCCGGATTACGAAAGCCAACATCCGGAATTCTTCTGGAAGTCAGTCATCTACCGTTTCGGACTCCTCAACTGCATCATTACCAACACGGGAAATGTTCGACAACAAGGAGTTCGAAGGATTTTGTGCCGAGCACGGGATCCAATCGGTTCACCTCGGTTGCACATCCCCAGATGAATGGAGAAGCCGAGGTCACCAACAGAACCATCGTCCAGGGCTCCACACCAGGCTGGACCGGGCGAAGGGCAATGGGTGGAAGAGCTCCCGAGCATCCTGTGGGCCTACCACACAATGCCCAGACTGGCAATGGACGACATGCCATTCAACCTTGTCTTCGACATGGAGGCAATGATTCCAATTGAGCTTGGCATGCCCACGCTACGCATACAGCAGTATGACGAAGCACGAAACTCGGCGCACCTCCTCCTCAACCTGGACCTTCTCGAAGAAACGAGGGACAAAGCACGGCTTCGGATGACAGCGTACCGGCAACAGGTCACCCGATATTACAACACCCGGGTGAAGTTGAAGACCTTCCGACCTGGCGACCTGGTATTGCGCCGAGCTGAGGCGTCTCAACCCAGAGAATGCGGCAAACTCTCGCTGAACTGGGAAGGCCCCTACAAAGTGGCCGAGGCCCTCTCACAAGGGCCTACTATCTCGAGGACCTATATGGTACCAGATTTTCCCGTACATGGAATGCTTTAATCTGAGGAGATACTATCAATAATGTAAGTTCTCCTCCATTTGAAATAGAGGTCCTTTTCCTGTGCAAGGTTTTATTACCTTGCAGGAACATCAAAGACCTGGGAAGCCCCCAGCACCAGCAGCCCAGCTCCTCGGCATCAAAGACCTTGGGAAGCCCTCAGGCACCGGCGAGCCCAGCTCCTCGGCATCAAAGACCTGGGAAGCCCCCAAGCACCGGCGAGCCCAGCTCCCCAGCATCAAAGCCCGAAGAAAAGTCCTCCAGCACAAAGACCTGGGAAGCTCCCAGGCATCGGCGAGTCTAGCTCCCCGCATCAAAGCTCGGAGAAAAGTCCTCTGGCACAAAGATCTGGGAAGCCCCCAGGCACCAGCGAGCCCAGCTCTCTGGCATCAAAATTCGGGAATACATCATGGCACCAACTCTTGAGCCCAGCTCCAAGATGACAAGTTCGGAACCTGACTCCCGGCACTAGAAATTCTAACCATCACGTCCCCGAGCCCAGCTCCAGGATGCCTACTCAAGACCGGAGCTCAGACCTCCAGCCAAGGGCACCATCGAGCCACGCAGCTCATCATCATCAACGTCCCCGAGCCCAGCTCCAGGACACCTGCTCAAGACCGGATCTCAGACCTCCAGCCAAGGGCACCACCAAGCCACGCAGCTCATCATCATCAACGTTCCCGAGCCCAGCTCCAGGACGCCTACTCAAGATCGGAGCTCAGATCTCTGGCCAAAAGCACCTTTGAGCCACGTAGCTTGTCATTGACAACACCCTCGAGCCCGGCTCCATGACGACGGTCGAAGCCGGGCCCCGTCCTCTGCCAGGTCAGCTCCCGCAAGCCCGGGATGCCTAGGCCGGAGCCGAGCACGAGCTCCCACCCAAGGCGAACCCCTCGAGATCGGGACCCGTGGTCAGGAGTCGAGCTCAGCCTCCTCCACCGCAAGGCGTCCCTCCGAGCTCAAGTCCCCTGGGCTAGGCAGCATCGTCGCCAATCAAAGCCCGAAGAAAAGTCCTCCGTCATAAAGACCTGGGAAGCCCCTAGGCACTGGCAAGCCCAGCTCACCAGCATCAAAGTCCAGAGAAAAGTCCTCCGGCACAAAGACCTGGGAAGCCCACAGGCACCAGGGAGCCAACTCACTGGCATCAAAGCCCGGAGAAAAGTCCTCCGGCACAAAGACCTGGGAAGCCCCTAGGCATCGGCGAGCCCAGCTCCCCGGCATCAAAGCCCGGAGAAAAGTCCTCCGGCACAAAGACCTGGGAAGCCCCTAGGTACTTAGTGCCTCCGAGCCCAACTCAAGGATGCCAAGTTCCGGAACTCAGATTTCGGGTGCCGCAATCCTCAATCATCAACGTCCTTTGGACCGGCTCTGAGACACTAAGGTTCAAGACTCAGACTTCCAATACCAGGGATCTCAGTCTTCGACATCTCCGAGCCTAGCACCAAGACGGCGACTACTGAATCATGTCCCTAAGCAACTGAGTCCAAGGCCAACATTCATCACCGGCATGACCTCAAGCTCAACGCCGGGTCCGTGCCAGTCGAAGTCCTCGGCTCCCCTCTCGGACCTCCCTACACCAAAAAAGAAGAAAAAGCAAAGAAAGGGAGGAGAAGAGAGAGAAGAGACATTCCACATTACAGATAATAGAGACAGTGATTGCGAAAGTGAATTTCATTACTGAAGAAGTTGGTTACACTATCTTCCCGGCCCCGACAGGCCGGGTGACCTGGTCAAGAAGAAAAGAAAACAAAAGAAAAGTACAAGTATAAAAAGAAAAAAGATCCTATCCTAAGGAGCTGGCTCCTTCCCCGGGCGCGCACGGTTGGGACCTCTCCCTCCTCCCCTCCGTCGCTTGGGCAGCCCCTGGGCGACCTCCTCTAGAGGAGCAGGTTCAGCTGCTAGAGCCGCTTAGGCTGGATCAGCTGCCTTCGGCTGCGGCGCAGGTGCTACCCCCGCCTCCGACTCGGCCCGGAGCTCCTTCAGCCGGGCCGCTTGGACTCGAGCTCACTGTCGAGCTCCTTCCTTATTCTGGCCGCATTGACTACTTCGGTCTAGAGGCTCTTCACCTTCTGGCCAGCCTCCCAGACCTCCAAATCCTTATGGCCTACCTCTGCCTTGAGGGACGCAAGCTCAACTCCCTGCTCTTTTTCCCTCCTCGCCCAGTTGCGACAGTAATCCCTTATGAGGATTCGCTCCCGCCCTTGCTGCAGTGGGAAAGCCAAATAGCAACAAAATGAAGTAAAGAAGGCAAAACGACGTCAAGGTAAAGAGAAGCTACTTACAGCATATAGCTGGGCAAACGATGTCGTGATGACATCACCAAGGAGTCGCCCACTCCCCTCGTGCCTGTCGCATGACTGAACTGAGAAGTCCATCATGCGCTCCGCTAGGCTCGCATCCTTCATCAAGGACACGTTTGGGCCTAGCCGAAAAGGGACTCAGCGGTAGTCCCTCTCCTGTGTTCCCGCCGATTCGGCTCCTTCGGTGGCAGAAGGCTCCCTTGGCACCAACTGGAGATCAGTGCCACATCGGACCAGACTTGGGGCGCCGGCCTGACTTCTCGTGCCCCCCTCCTTTTCCATGCTGACGACCTCCGGGGGGGGGGCGCTGACCTGGTGGCTGCGGCGGCTGACCTCGTGCGGACAACCACCTCGGGCTCGGACACCGCTACCAGCTCGTGTTGCCCAGAAGGCTCAGGGACGGGCTCGGCCGCCCTCTTCCGCCTGCGCTCCTGTACTGGTGCATTTGCCCTAGCCTGCACTGGCCTCGCCCCATCCTCAGCTCGGGCTCTCTTTGGTGCTGGCTCGGCAGCCCGGTGGCCTGCTCTCGCTCCTCAGAGAACGAGAGCAACTAGTCCATCAAGAACTTCATTGCTGCACCAAGACAGAAACAAGGTCAGACCTCAAAAAAAAAAAAAACAAAAAAGAGAGAAAATAAAAAGAGGGTGGCCAAGTAGAACTCACCCGACTCCTGCACCGAGCTGACCCCGGCCTTGCGGAGATTTTTCTCGGACAGCAAAACCTCGAGCGAGGGTATCTCCGCCGATCTGAGCTGCTCATACAGTTCGTCGTCGGTGGCCTCGACATAAGAGTTCCTATTTGGGGACCGATCTGGGTCACTCCAAACCCAATCGACCCCCTCTATGGAAGTAAAGAAAAATCTACTCTTCCATCCCTTGATGGAAGAGGGGAGGACAAATTTTATTCCCCGAGGACGGGAAGAAAGAGACCACCACCCCTCCTCGGTGGGGTGGCGTTTCAAGGAGAAAAAAGTCCTAAAAAGGAAAAACGAGCAATAATCCCGTGGAAGTGACACAAGACTATGAAGCTAAAGATTGTCCTAATGGCATTGGGGACCAACTGAGCTGGGACAAGACGGTAGCTGGCCAAAAATGAGAAAAAGAAGGGTGAAGAGGAAAACGGAGGCCCCAATGAAGGCCTCCTCATAAAAAGCGATCCGCCGAGGACCACTAGAAGTCACCACTCCCCAGACGAGGAATGGAGAGACGGACGGACTCGGGAATCCCAAAGGCTTCCCAGATGGCCAACAGATCTTTAGAGGTGATCGCCGAAGCGACCCCGCCGGACCTGTTGACCGGAACGACTCGGATTCAGAACAGGAGCAGGAGGAGGAGCAGGAACTAAGGCTAGACGAGCAGGAGGAGAAGACCCGGGTTCCCTAATGGTCACCGGGCCCTGGACAGGCCTCCTGTTGAACTCAAACCTTGCCGCCTCCATCTCCTCGTCGGAGGAGGAGGGAGTCCTCGGCCGGGAGGGTCCGGCTTCGGCCTGGCAAGAGGGATGGAACTCCGAACCGAAGCGATCCATGGAGAAAAGAAAAAAGGAAAAAGAAAGAAAGGGACAGGAGAAATCCTAAGATGACTCCTAAATGACGAGAAAGGGGGGCTAACCTGCAAAAATCCTAAGAAGTCATCGACGACCGGAGAGGAAGAAGAAGAGGGAGAATCTCCTGCAGGATGCTGGGCGTGCAAAGTTTGAACGAGGGTAAGCTTTGAAAAGACTTACCCCTCCTTCTTAAACTACCTACGCCCGACCGTACCTTTGCGGCCCCGAGAAGGCGCCCGCCGCGTGTCAACCACCCATTGGACCAGTGCGCCCATCTGACCGCGGTCGCTCTGACTTCCATGCCCGCCTCAACGACTCCCCCTACGTGGCCACGTGGCGTCCTCCCACAGGCTCGTAGGACCGCAGAGCGAGGCGCCGCCAATTTTGGCCATCATTGCACCAGATTTCTCTGCCTTTCCACGTCAGCACCATAATTACACCCTTCGTCCCAAGCGCCGCACGCCAATGGGCCTCAGGCGTGGAAGGCAAATGATAGGGCCAGATCGCTGATGTGGCACGAGGCTGCTGACGTGGCGCGAGGTAGCTGACGTGGCTCAGCCTCCTCCGCCACGAGGCGCCCCTCCGAGCTCAGGTCCCCTGGGCTGGGCGGCACCCCGTGCCGAGCTTGCCTGAAGCCGGGCCCGTGGTCAGGAGTCGAGCTCAGCCTCCTCCGCCACGAGGTGCCCCTCCGCAGTCGAGCTCAGCCCGTCTCCACCCTGCCGAGCAGCACCGAGGCAGTCCACTGAAGGCAGGCCCTACCTTCCAGCTTGGCCTTCAGTTCAAACCAACGCGCCAGCCGCCAAGGGAGCCATGCCCCCCTCCAAGGACAGTGACGATACTCCCGAGGTCATACGACACACCATCATGCCGCATTAATACCCACGGCCGTCACTCACTCTAGAAAGAAAGGAAAGCTCACATCAAGGCGACATGCCCTCCACCGATCCACCGTACACCAGAGAAAAGACCCTACCGGAGAGCGCGGGTCCCAAGACCGTGGCCCGTCGATCGAGGCCTTGTCAGGCTCCCAGGAGGGGGACAGGCAGAAGGAATGTCAAAGATTTATGGAAGCTTCCTCGACTGTCAAAACAGGAGAGACGTCCCGTCTACGTCACGGTACTCGCCGTACATGATAGCGGGGGGAGATCCCAAAGCAAAACCAAGATAGAAATCCCGCCAGAGTAAGCAAAAGGGTATCAGCATCTAATCCAGTATCACTACATCCATAGCATACTTCTTAATTCAAGAACACCAGAGGAACCAAAGCAACAAAGGGAGGAAGGCCAGAGAGGAGGGCAAGACCACCTGGCCAACACCACTCCCAGCTTGTCATCATCTTTCACTCACACTATATTTGCTCCTCCTAGCATGGAGCTCATCCAGAGGGGCTCGACCAGGAGGATCTGTTCCCCTGGATCGTCACTGACTTGACTGTCGAGTGCCCCTGCCGAAATCCCCAGCCCGGTCACTGACATTGCTTTCTTGCAGGTCCCGAGGTACTAGAGACGTTTCCAAGCGGGCGAACGCGCGACACCTGACTCCATCAGCAGCTACGGGCCACGACGATCTTGGCGGCAACAAGGGGAAAGGCAAGTGTTCAAGGCAGATATATGCCCCAATCCTACCAAGGCCCAAGTCCGATCAGGCTCAAGGCCGATCGAGACGTGAGCTGATCAAGGTTCAAAGCCGATCCATGTTTAAGGCCGATCAACGTCCTGGGTTAACATGTAACCAAGGCTGATTCAAGGTATAAGGTTGACCTGTGCGCCAAGCCGATTCAGGCATAAAGCCGATCAACCACTACGACTGACCTGAGCATGCAGTTAGTTATGATATAATTCCGATTGGTTTATTAAACTGATCAAGAAATGAAAGTAATAGAGAGTGAGGAAGTCACTCTAACAGAATAACTGATTACAATTATTATATGGACGTGGTAGTTTCTAATGGAACTAACCACTTTAGATCCTTCTAACTGAATTCAATTAAGATCCTAACTTATAAATATCGGTAAATGGGAGCCTTCGGGAGAGAGGTGAATTCAACTGGCAAGAATACTCTCTCATTTTTTCTAGCCATTTTTCTCTCAAATCCTTTATCTGTTTCACCCGAACCCTTTTGCTGACTTAAGCATTGGAGCGTCCCCCACGGAAAATCTTCAGTGAGTGAATTTGTTTTGCAGGATCAAAAGGAGCCGAATCAAGCGAATCTATCGGTGCTTTGGGGTCACATTGGTTCGATAACAATAATCGGATATGCTCATATTAGGGTATTACAATTCTTCCATTCCATCAATAATAATAATAAAGCCCGAAGCAAATAATAAATTAGTTTGAATTAGGAAATGTGACACTCTAACTGGCGATACATCCGAATAATTTCATCCATCTCATGTGAGACAAAGTTTAGTCAAGTACTGAGTAGACAAACAGTTCATCCACTGAAACTATGACTCTTGCCATAATGCATGAATTGCTGGATGGCATTTCTTCACATTCATCTGATATGGCATTCTTGCCTTCGGTTTAGCCCAGGACAAAGGCCTTCATAGTTTAGTTGGCACCAAACAATTCCACCCTCTCCACTTCCATGTGGGTCCGCATTATAATGATCAACCAGTTACCGGACTGCTGTCTTCCACCAAATCCCATTCAACATTGCAGAATAGATCTAGTGTTCACATAAAAATCTCTCTTCATGAACTTTCTTTTTCTCTGTAAAGTGCTATTCTTATAATTAGGTTTGATGATATGTAATTAATCAAACAAATTTTATCAAATCTCTCTTTAGGAGTCTTTCATGTGCTCCATCTCTTGGTAGATAAGGCTTCTGCATCATTAAGTGGACAGCTCCCCTTCCCGTTTCTGTCCTCCAACGAACGTTAATCGCATCGAGTTTTGTTTTGCACTCCACGGCAAGTCGGCAACCCACCTCCCCCGCCCACGTGCGAAAAATCGGCCATTCATTTTGCTGGGACCAGCAGGCCCATTGTTCTCCTGACCCCTGGGTCATGAATCATGATCATCCCACAGACAGCCGTACGCCGTTACGGTACGAGACACCAGAGAGTTGCCTCTTTTGGATGGCAGAGTGGACCCGAGAATATTTTTACTTTAGATCTCCCCCCTGTGCCACCTGGGTCGCCTGCTGGATATAATTGACAACGGTCCATCCAACGGTTGTCGTCTTACATAAATTAACGTACACGGCCTGATGGTATACTCGACTGAAGAGTGATAATCTACACTAAAAATTTCGCGTAGCTGTTGGGAATTGGTTAGGTAAGGCTAGGCTTTCGGCCAGGCAGAGCTAGATATAACACTTGCAACAACATTCTTCACCCATATCGACCCAATATGGTGTCCGTGTGTTCTCTTTGTTACCGGCAGCTCGTAATCCACTGGCCTTTTCCATTCCAGTCTCCGACCGACTCGACCTGATCCACTCATGGAGGTGCAACATTATATCACTAATCCATTGCGCTAGCTATTGGTTTTTCAATAAATATATGAAATCCAAATAACAATCAGGACACGTATCAATATCATCCGTCAATTCAAATCATAGCCTCATCATCTCGGCCATTTATAATCTACACCAGAAATAAGACCGTCACCTAAACCAAAATTCGGACAAATAGGCGAGGGCGTGTTGTTTTTCGGATTGGATCAATTTTCGCCATCCGCTATCATCACCAACCGTTCTAAACTTGACATCTCCTTCCTCTCTTTAACATTCACAATGCAATGGAGGCCATCGGAGAACACTTTGCCATTAGATCCATCAAATCATGGAATTAAGCTTGCTATGGCCGGTTAAAGGATATTATTTTCACCGCTAAGATGATTGTTCCGTTAACAAAGTCCTTATCTTATTATCATTAATCGTACAGTCCGAGTATAATTTATGGATAATTTGATTAAATTTAAATTATTTTTAGAATCACGATCATTAGTATGAATGGAATAATTAAGATATCTCTGTCATATTAATCAATACTTTAATGATTTTGATATGGTTAGATCGCTGACGTGGCCGGATAGATTGAGTAGAGTTTTCATCAGACGTCATGATGGATTTCCAACATGAGCCCCTTCGCCGGGCTGACTACCCTGGAGCATCGGAGCTGCTCGCCGAAACTGGGCTCCGTCCTCCGCCAGGTCGGTCCTCGCTGAATCGGGACGTCTAGGCCAGAACCGAATATAAGCCCCCACCCGAGGCGGACCCCTCGAGGTCGGGCCCCGTGGTCAGGAGTCGAGCTCAAGTCTCCGCCACGAGAAGCCCCTTCGAGGTCGGGTCCCCTAGGCTGGCCGGCACCCCGCTCCCTCCGTCAGCTCGAGCTCGTTCGAAGCCGGTTCCTCTGGCTCGAGCTCGTCCCAGCCGAGCCACCTCGAAGCGAGTTCGTCGGAGGCAGGCCCCACCTTTTCAGCTCGGTCCCCAACTCAGACAGAGGCACCAACCACCAAGAGTGCGGCACCTCCTCTTCAAGGACGATGGCGGCCCCCCGAGGGTCGTACAGCAGCACCCGCCATACCTCCATTAATGCCCACGACCGTCACTCACACCGGAAAGAAAGGAAACTCACGTCAAGGTACCATGCCCTCCACCAACCTATCGTGCGACTAGAGAAAAGACCCAACCAGAAAGCGCAAGTCACGAGAACGGCGGCCCGTCAACCGAAGTCCCGCTAGGCTTCCAGGAGAGGGGCAAGCAGAAGGAATGTCAGAAGCGTATAAAAGCTTCCCCGGCTATCTGACAGGAGAGGCGTCCCGTCTACGACACGATACCTCATCGCACACGTCTGACAGCATGGAGAGATTCCGAGACAAGCCAAAGTAAAAAACTCAGCCAGGATAAGCCAAAGTAAGCAAACACAAAAAACAAGGGAGGGAGGCCAGACAAGAGATTGGACCACCTCGGTCATACCTCTCCCAGCTCACTCTCACCTCCATACACACCACACTCACTCCTCTAACGTGGAGCTTATCCAGAAGGGCTCGACCAGAAGGATCTGTTCCTCTGGATCGTCACTAACTTGACCGTCGAAGCGTCCCCGGCGAAATTTCCAGCCCGGGTCACTAACGTTTTTTTTTGCAGGTATCGAGATACCAGAAACATCCCGAATAGATGGACGCGCGACTCTCAACGCCAACAGTAACTAAAACGACGATCCAGACGGCAAGAGATATCATATTAATATATTTATTTTTAATAAAAAATAATAAAAATTTAAATATTTTAAATTAAATATTATTTAATACGATCGAAGTTTATCGGATAGCTGTATCAAAACTTATCTTTTTATTATTTAAAAAAAAAATAAAGAGAGAGGAGGGAGTGAAGAAAGAAAAAAATGACGCATAAGGAGGACATGGTACGGCATAGGGAGGACATGGTACCTTGATTAGGCAGAGGGAATTCGATCTCGACGACAGAGTTAGCAATAAGGGAGCGGCCACCCTAATATCGGAGCTCTTTTTATAGCTCTATGGCTAAGCAGTTGGATCACGATCAAGTGGTCCTTAATTTTTCCTATATTCTAGTAATCTCAAAGCCAGCCTGTTGTGGCGGACCTCCCGAAACTGCATAAATTTGAGCGCCATTAAAGAAAGGAGTTGATCCAGCTCACGCACAAATAGCGTGCCACATCGACACGCTTCCCCGCGTGAACACTCCAAACGTGTCCACGTCATGTGGTCCACAATGTTCGGCCCACCCGAATCGAACCGTCAAATCCTTCCACGTTGTGGGCCCAGCCGAGTACCGGCACGGCTTCGAGGGCTGCACATAAGTAATAATCTCTTCGAGACGTGAGGACCGTAATCGTCGCCCCTTCCTAGATTGGACCCTTTTTACAGATGGTTAGAAAGTGGGATGAGCAAGGAAGCGAAAGACAGATTGACGGCATCCGTACGCTTCCTAGAGCAGGCGCGGCACATCACAGCCGTCGATCATATGCACCACCTCTCCCCGTGTCCAGTTTGCGCCCATGACACGCAAATCGCGGCCCGAAACTTACCTCCCGTCTACTCATTCATTTAAAGCAAGCACCAGCAAACAAGCAACGCAACGTTCCAGAGTCGACCAAGATTCTCACAATATTTACGAGAGATGCCACTAACCGCGACCGACCCCTTTTTTTTTGATGACGATCCAACTCCCTCCGCCGGCAACTCGAATATCGACCGCTAGCCTGTTTGGGATAGCGCAACAACGGATCGGCTAGCTTTTTCTGAAGGGCGGTCACAAGTAATACCAAACCGGACTCGGGTCACGGACGGCGATTGGATGTCCCCGAACCCACGTGAACGAGAATAAAGAAAAAAGAGAGGCAGGAGAACAGGATCGCAGACCGATAGCGTAAATAAAAGGAGAAGAATAGAAAATAATTAAATATCGGATATCTCCACCGTCCAAAACAGTAGATAGACAGTCACCGGAAATCCCGATCCCTCCTTTACAAAATTAAGAAAAAGAAAGAACAAGAAAAAAAAAAAAAATCCCCACGGCGAGTTAAGGACCACAAAGGCAGATAGCCCTTTTTCTCTCCCTTCTTACCCTCTCCTCCAAGCAAAGAATTTGAAGTGTTTTTAATCCCAAAATTAAGGGAAGACCCTAATAAAAGACCAAAAAAAAAAAAAACATTGGTAAAAGGAAACGAAAAAAATGGAGGATTTTTTAATTATTTTTTTACAAGTTCTTGGCTCCCCGGGGACTGTAGCCGTAATAGTGGAGATACCACTTGACGAACTTCTTGAGCCGGTCTCGAGATTGGTGGCCGCTTGTAGCCGATCTCGGCTCGTGCCAAGCTGATGTTGGCGTGGGTGAAGGGGACGTCACCGTTACCCGCATCTCCACCACGTTCCGTTTCGCCTTCACCTTGAGGTGGCGCTCCAGGATCGACACGAGCATCGGCACCGTCACCGGCGAAGTGTTCCCCAAGTTATAGATCCGGTACTGCGCCACTCCCCGCTTCTTCCCCCCGCTCCCCGTGCTCTTCTCCGCCGTGTCCAGCGACCCCAAGCACCCCTTCACTATGTCGTCGATGTAGGTGAAATCCCTGGCAAGATCGGCGCGATCCTTGCCGCTGTAGACCGTAATAGGCTTCCTTTGAAGAATATTTCTGGTAAAGGAGAAGTAGGCCATGTCGGGGCGGCCCCAGGGACCGTAGACTGTGAAGAAACGGAGGCCGGTGATCGAGAGGCCGTAAATGTGGTTGTAGGTGTGGGTGATCTCCTCGCCGGCCTTCTTGGTGGCGGCGTAGAGGGAAGCCGGGCGATCGGTGCGGTCCGACTCCGCGAAGGGGACCTTCTCGTTTAGGCCGTACACCGACGAGGAGGAGGCCCACACGATCGCTGGCTGGGGGTTCGCCGCCTTGCACGCCTCCAGGAGAGTCACAAGTCCGGCGACGTTGCTGTGGACGTAGGACGCCGGGTTCTCGATCGCGTAACGCACCCCAGCCTGGGCGGCGAGGTGCATCACGTGAGTGAATGGGACCACGTCGAAGAGCTTGGCCAGGAGGCGGCTGTCGTTGATGTCTCCCTCGATGACGAAGATGCCGTGGGAGGCGAGCAGGGACTTCCTGCCTTCTTCAACGAAGGATCGTAGTAGGAATTGAAGTTATCGAGGCCGACAACGCCGTCGCCACGCTTGCGGAGGCAAGGGAGACGTGGGAGCCGACGAAGCCGGCGGCGCCGGTGACGAGAACGGAGATCCCCTGCGACCGTCGGACCTCGGCGGAGGCCCGGATCTGCTTCTCCCAGTGGAGGCCACCCCACGACGCCGAGAAATACTTGGACGAAGTGTCGACGAAGCTCTGGAAGCTAAGGTACGACGCCGTAAGCGCGATCAGGAAGAGCGCCCACAGGAACATGGTGCTCGTGGACGCGAAGCACCGGTTGAACTGGCGATTAATCGCGTGGGCCCGCTCGATCTTCACCTTCCCCGGCGTCGATGGGAACAACTCGTCCTCCAAAATCCTCATCTTCTTCTCCGTCACCGTCTTCGTCTTCTTCGTCTCTGTTCCTCTTATTCCACTCTATTCTTCTCCTTCCCTTCTCTCTATGTGTCTCTCTCTTTATTCCTCCCCTAAATCCCTCGAATGCTAATAAAATTCAAAGCGGTGGTGGGTTATTAGTATCGGATGAATGGGGGCGGGAGGAGAAGAGGGAAGGGATGGAATGGAGGAGAGGAGGCAGGGCAGAGGGAATTAATATGTCGGTAATTTTCGGATAGAAAATTCTGCGCCTGCTAGGAGAGAAGGGCGGAGAGTGGGAGGCATAAATAGGGAAAAGTAGAGAGGGGGGGGGGGGGGGCGGGGTGGGGATGGAGGGACAGGAACCGCGTGAACGCGTTGCTCAAGGGACCGCCGATTGGGCGAGCACAAATTCCCGATTTTCCTATTCCAGGACGTTTTGTGATCCCCTTTTTGGCTTTTTTTAAGTTTCGTAGTTTTTGTAAACTGAATTCCGTTTTTTTTTTAATAATAATAATAAAAAAAAAAGAGAGAGAGATAAAATTCACCGTAGCTACCTTCCACCGGGCCGTATTTTTTTTATTTTTATTTTCTAAGAGCCGATTTGATCGGATAATCTGGGCAAATATATATATATATATATATAATATATATATATATATATATATATAATATATATATATACATTAAATATTAAAATAGATAAAAAAATAAATGATTAATGAAAAATATATATATATATATTTGAAGAAGAGGAAAACAATATAATTAGAAAAAAATATTTATTTTTTTATACTGCATTATACAAGGAAAATAATCTAGAATATCTATTTTTTATATAAATATTAACATTTATATTATATCAATATATATTATATTAATAATTTTTTGATACATTGATATATTCATATAATTATTAATAAATAAAAAATATTAATAAATAATTAATGATATATTTTATTTACAAATTTAATATGGGATTTGTTAATATTAATTAATTAATTTTTATATTAGAATATATTAAGATATATTTATAATATGAATTATATTTTTTATTATATATATATAATAGGAAGTATATTTCAAATAGCTGTACATAATAGTGGATTATAAATGAACATACAAAAAAAATATTATTATTGAAATTATTTTTTAAAAATATTATTAACAATTTGATGATATTTTTATCTAATTTTTTTAAATTAAATATATATATATATTAATTATATTTTAGAATAATTTTTTTATGAATCAAATACAATCATTTTTCAGATAAAAAATTTCAAGAAATCGTCGGCATATCCCAATCAAACCAATCCTTAAATTATTTCCCAAGCGAGGATTGTGGGGCCATCTCCCCGGGTTTGTTGGTTGGTGGATCGATCCCGTGGCCATCTGTGTACAACTCACTTAAGCGCTCACAAATAGGATATGTAAACCTTTACTAATTATTGGATCGAATTAAAAGATGCCATGTGGATGGTGCAAAGGGTGGGGGAGGGGTGCTGTAAGAGAGGAAACGCGAGATTGGTAGAAGAGGGAATTAGGGGGAAGGTGGGATATTTGCTGG
This sequence comes from Areca catechu, assembly GCA_021397845.1. Lineage (NCBI taxonomy): Eukaryota > Viridiplantae > Streptophyta > Magnoliopsida > Arecales > Arecaceae > Areca > Areca catechu. Next base: position 20,685,173 of record CM038045.1, read on the forward strand.
TTGAATCGGTCGTGGAGGATAACCGGTACAAGACCGCGGAAGGCAGTGATCATGGTTTGAGATGTCGTTACCTGTGAACGGTTGACGGTGTCCTGGTTGGATTTTGACTATCTTTGTATAGGCCATGATTGATATTTTCTCTTTTACTAGTCTAGTTTCTCTATTTTTCTCTCTAGACATCAACCACGATACAAGATGCCCCTATTTAGGGACAACCCAGCTAGGAAAAGATCAGGTGGAATACAACATACCCATAACAGCGTGGCAAACCAAAGTTCATGCCAAGAGCTAACTAAAACTAGGTTTGGGATGGATAGGCATCCACCAAATAAGGATGGTTTAACTTTGAATGCTTCCTGCCCTTTGGCTATAGCCCCTAGTATCACTATGGACAACACTAACTAAAACTAGGTATGGGATGTAAAAGCTATTCTCCGGATAAGAATGGTTTAGCTTTGGATGCTTCCTACACTGGTATCATTGCGGGCAACTTTGAAGCTAACTAATATCTAAACATAATTAGTACGGGAGTAAGAGAAATCAATTGTACATTTGCTCATACGGTTCCAATTTATTTACCATAATGGCCTCTCTTACCTTGTATAGGGATCATAATTGAGGTCCCATGCTACCTGAGACCCCAATTAATTTGCAATCCACTTTGACCATCTCTTTAAAAATGTGTGACCAATCTATAGATTTTATCCTGCCAAGATATTGATCATGCAATGGCTTGTACACATATTTGATATAGAACAATATGGTTTATGTAGTGTAAACAATCTCAGCCTTCACTTATCCTTTTTTAAAGAAGATGTAGACTGATACATTTGGTTATGTCGATTGATATTATGATAATATACCAACTTTTTGTTTCTATAGCTGCCATTTGAGGATCCCAACTTCTGTAGGTGATTTAGGTCTGTTCTAAAGTTTCCACTTTGGACATTAGATATCCAATATTGAGAATTGTTTTCACCATAATACGCCCCCTAGTGCATTGATAGTAGTCATCTTGGAGAGCTTTGCAGATGTTGAATCTTTTGCATGACATTTAAATTAAAGTTAAGAGGAATTCAAATTCATGTTTCCCACATATTTTTTGTGCCATGATTAGATACATCATCAAACATGGGGTGAGGCGAGAAAGGATATCTAATATCCATAATGTTATTCGAGCACCATCTAATGCCATTGATAATAATAGGAATAGTAATGCTTCGGATTTTTAAAATATTATTCGTGCCAGAAAACTTGTGTCTAAAAAATGCAATACATATGATATATAGGGCCAATAATTATCAATGTTTAGTATTATCCTAGGAGTGACAATTAGATTGAGCTGAATAAAATACGAATTGGATAGGATACATGCTAGATCAAAAAATTTATGGATTTGAATCTGACCTCTTTATTAAACGAATCAAGATTTTTTATCCAAATTCGACTATTTTATTTAATAATAATCTAACTAAATCTATAATGCATTGAAATAAGTTAAACTGATTATAGGTTGATTATTGTCGCCCATATATAACCACCTCTAAAATTAGAGGAATCTATTTAATCCTAGCAAATTAGAATCTATTTACTTAGAAATCATTATATTTTATTTCCTGCCATGAAATTTTTTTTTTGATCAAAAAGTTGATCAACTTTCTTTGTTGAACTAATTGGTAGATTGGTAAAGTTGGAGATATATACATTCAGAATCCTTATCCTTTGCCTAGCTTAAAGGCCTAATTAGATCATTTAGCATTAAATGAATAAAAGTTTATTAATCAAATAATTTTCAAACAAAGTATATAATATCATCATTTTCTTTGATATATATATATATATATATGTTACCATATATCTCTGCCTCAAGGTGTATACTCAAAAGAGTATCACTTTCACCTGTATGTTTTGTCTTGGCCTTCATGCAGCTTGCCAATATTCATCGCACATTCAAATGGGAGCACTTGAGATTATAAGACGACCTCATCCACCACCAGTATTTTTCTAATCATCATGTCACTTTCTCCATTGAGTTATTTACTTTGATATACTTAATTACATAGTCTATTTTACTAAAGAGGGCAGCGTGGGTACATGTTACTCAAAAGAAGGATCCTTCTCAGAAGATATAGTTCCTTGGAGCATAGTTGATCTTGGGATCCACCATAATCAGCATCCATCCCTACATTATCTTGACTAGAGGTCCTCTTCGTTCAACTATGCAAAGCATTTGTTTTTAATTTGGAGGACCATATTATCAAAATCTTTAAATGAATCTTTATTGAAATTTGGCAATACAAACTGACACTACGTACACTTTTTTTTTTTTTTTTTTTCTTTTTCAAACTTTGAGCTATGGTGATTGGCCCTCCTCAAAGCCTTAGCATGGTGCCTTTGTATCCTATTTGGCCTTTTCTCATTTATGCCAATTAATTTTGTATCGATATGGACCCTTCTACTGTCCAGGTTATGATCACAAGTACATGATCAGATAGGGGACTTCTTGTTCTTATTTCTAATTATTTATTGCATTAATAAAGATGGTCTGCCATGGCGGTGCTGCTCGCATGCTTATTCCATATTTTATACAATGCAACCGGTGGGATTTAAAATTCTAGTGGAAGTCTACAAGGCATAATGCCGATTATGATATGGCTTAAAACCAGCATTAAATTGCGATCTCTAGCCTATTTAATTCTCAATCCTGCTCACGAGCTTCTAGATTTGGGTAAACTCTCTTGTTTATCTTCCTAAATTATTCTTAAACTTTGATGAAAGGAGACTGGAAAACATGGATGCATGCCTTGCGGGCACCAACCAATGGACCATCCATCAGAGAGTACCCTTAATTATGACCCATACTTTAATTAAAATAATAGCAAACATGATGCTGAGCATGCGTGCTTATTGCTGTGGACCATTTGGCTTATTATTTGTTTTCTCTTAGTAGAGCAAGCCCTGCTCCATAATTCTCTTATTAAAGTTACTAAAATAGATCATACAAGTACAACAGGTTCAGGAAAGTCCATGGCGTTTTAAACTCCATTGCGCCATGCTTAGGAGTGAAATGGCACCTATTGCCGCATCAACTCTTGAATCGGAACCGGGATGGTTGGATGAATTGGAGCACTTTTTTTCATGACGAACCTGCAACAAAGTCTCCAAGGATGCCGGTGGTGTTCTGACGGGGAACCCTTTGATACTTAAGTTAGCAGGAGATTGAAGGCAATAGAATGGAGGAATCAAGGAATGAACAGCATGTGGAGAGGGAAGAGTCCTCCTTTTTTCGAACGGGGTCTCCTGAGTATCTTATATAGGCATGGAACAGTCCAAAATTATTAGGGAGAGGCTGAGAAAGACCGATCTGCCTCTAGGAGAATCTGGAGAGTGGCCACGTGGCGCGCAGATATGGCGGCATTATGGAAGTAGTGGAGCAGGGCCATTGGGATAGCAGGATCCCGCAATAACAGAAAGGTGCTTCTAGAATACCCTGAATGCTAAGACTTGCCTGTCGGACATCGGCCGTGAGACAGTCGGTCAGTAGGAGAGCGATGGGCCGGACCCCAGCAGGAGAGGGTCGTTCGGACCTCAGCTCTGGTGGGTCAGACCTCTGAAGGAGAGCGATGGGCCGGACCCCAGCAGGAGAGGGTCGTTTGGACCTCAGCTCTGGTGGGTCGGACCTTTGAAGGAGAGCGATGGGCCAGACCCCAGCAGGAGAGGGTCGTTCGGACCTCAGCTCCGGTGGTTCGGACCTCTGGAGGAGAGCGATGGGCCGGACCCCATCAGGAGAGGGTCGTTCGGACCTCAGCTCCGGTGGGTCGGACCTCTGGAGGAGAGCGATGGGCCGGACCCCAGCAAGAGAGCATCGTTCGGACCTCAGCTCCGGTGGGTTGGACCTCTCTTAATTGGAGTCTTGAAAAGAGCAGCCGGTCGGACCGCAGGACTGGGCCGGTTCTTGCTGAGGATGAGCCGTCATGGTACAACAGTTATCCCCCTTGCCTTTGTACTTCGAGTGAATCCGTAGGCTCGAAGGGCGAGGGCATTAAATGGCAGTAAATGCTCCAGCCTTTCAAATGATGGCGAATCCAGTTCGGCGTGCTGCGTCCGGCCGCCTCCTACTCCAATTTTTGTCCCGGGACAAGTGTCAGTGCCTGGTTGGCGAAGACGGGGAGAGAGTTATGGCCAGTATGGTGCGTGGCAGCTGGCCGTTTGGATTCTTGATGCGATGTGGGACACGTGGCCCCATCAAGGCGATCGGTGCACTTGCCGGAGCAGCCCATCCGTCGTTGCTTCGACTATCACGCGGATCGCGGCCGGATACGATCCGGCGCATCCCCTTGGATTCCCGTCCAACTCGGGGACTGAAACGGCTGCCATCGGATCTCGACGCGTGGGGGATGCATTGGGACGTGGCCCCCGGATGCCTATAAAAGGAGGAGGGCGGTGCCTAGGAGGAACCTGTTGCTGCATTTGTGCTGGAAGAAAAAGTTGCCTCCTCCCTCCCTGCGCCGCTCTTAGGCTCGTTTAGAGATCTAAAGAACAGGTTAGTCCAGTCTTCATCTTCCCCCACCTCCTTCCTTTTCTGCAACCCATTTTAGAATGGCCGTGGCTCGCGGTCATAGGGAGCCTGGTCCCTTTGACATCCCGTCGGCTATGACTCGAGAGAGGGTTGAAAGCCTTAGGGTCATATATAACATCCCTTCCACCTTACACTGACCATCCCTAGCCACGAGGGTAGGTGAATGGGCCTCTGAACTTAGGAGCCTCCCCATGTACGAAGACCACCCGAAAGCAGGTCTTCGTTTCCCAATTCATAGCTTTTTCGTCCAGATCTTCAACACCTATAGGATCACGCCTCCTAGCTGACCCCGAACAGCATTAGGGTCCATTGTGGCTTCGTATTCCTTTGTCGGGAGGTCGACATAGAGCCTAGGGTTCCCCTATTTTCAAACTTCTTTCTACTGAAACAGGACTTCCAAAGTCAGGAGTGGTGGATATTCAGTCCACGCCCTGGCCGGAAGATTCTAGGGGGGCTTCCGTCCACTATTCATGGATGGAAGTCCCGATACTTCTTCGTAGATAGCTTGGAGCCATGGGGCTTTGAGGCGGCCTGGAGGGAGCCGAGGCCGAACGCTCTAAATGAAGGAAAGTCTTGAGGGCCAACGAGGCTGACTTCCACAAATTGGAGGGAGAGGATCCAAAGTTTGTCGGCTTTATGCTTCTTGAGGAGAGCCTTCACCAGGCCGGACTCGGTCGACAGCCAATGCTAGGTAGGACGAGAGTCATGTAGAGAGAGATCAGCTTCTCTTTTTTATTTCGGTCGGCTTGATGACTGCCACTAATTCTGACTTTGGTTGTTGACAGGTGGAAAGATGAAGCTAGATCGGGCGGTCCTCTCAGCATGATCCGCTCAACGAAGAGCCGTTCGCATTGCTAAGCCCACCGCAAGAGTCAAAGAAGCGGGCGGCTGAACCGGCACTCGAAAGGCCGAAGAAATGACGGACGGCAGAACAATCGGTAGGACAGTCAGGCGCCCAGTCGGCTTGAGACTGCACTCGATGTGACAGGGGAAAGGAAGTAGCCCCTGCGCCCCCGCCGTCGATGCTGCAACGAGCCCCTGACGCCCGAGGAGCCCCTACGGGCAGAGAATGACATGCCCCTGACCGAACGCCGAAGATTGATTACTTCCGAACGATCTTCTTCGGTCGGACAGTCAGGCGCCCAGACAGAAGAGAGGCGCTCGATGTCGACAGGGCGGAAGTAGCCCCTGCGCCCCCACCGTTGGAGATGACTGCAACGATCCCCTCGACGACCCGGGAAAGCCCTACGGGGGAGGGGCCATCGGCCATTGGGGAGAGGGCCGGTGGTGCCCTGGAGGAGAGAGGAGGAGCACCTTCTGTAGCGCGCTGCTGAGGAAGCAAAGGAACTGCTTCAGAGGGCTGCCCCCGACACTGATGGGTGGTTAGTGAACGAGGCAGCCAGAAGTTCTCTCCGTCATCTTTTGGGGATAAGTTCTACTCTTCCTGTCTTTACTTCAAATTTATGACTGGCATTTCTCTAATCGTGAGCGTTTGTCGGCTGCTAGTCAAGGACAACCTTTTGATGGATGAGGGACTGGGTGAGATGCTTTATACAAAGTAGCTGTTAACCCAGAGGGTCGAAGCGGCCGAGCTGGCGAGGGACATAGCCTGAGAGGCGCTGATGGCTTCCAGGGAAGAGTTGCTCAGCTTGAGGGCCGCAGCGGCAGAAGTGTCCCCCCTATAGGCCGAACTGGAGTCCCAGAAATAGGTGGAAGACTTGCTTGCCCAGAAGGCGGATCGGGAGGCAAGGCTAAAAGACAAGTAAAGGAAGATCAAGACCCTGGCTCGTCGGCTGGCCGTCGAGGAGGGTCGTCTAACCGATCTGGATATCTATGCAAAGGGGTATCAGGCGTCGGCAGAGAGATACAAGGGCTTGCTGAAGACAGCCCAAGATCTGCTAAAGACGACCGGCGAGAAGGCCGTCGCAATGTACAAAGCCTTCGAGGACTTTCACGGAGGAGATGAACGAAGCCGGGACAGTCGGCTTCGACTACGGGTATGATGAGTGCCTAGGAAAGGTCAGTGCAGCGTTCCCAAAACTCGATCTGTCATTCTTCATCCGCCAAGCCGGCGAAAGCAGAAGCTTTAAATGGGACAGACTCGACTGCCCAAGCGGCCGATGCCCGCGGAGGTCGTCTGAAGTAGCCGGAAGGGATGCCCAGCTAGAGTCGAGGCGGAAGGCAGCCGAAGGGGCCGAGGAGGCCGAAGCGGCTGCTGTTGCTGAGGGGGCCGAAGGGGCCATAGTTGTTGTAACTTCTGAGGGTCAGACCTAGTTGTTTGTAAAGGTCTGACCTTCAGTTTTTGTAAAAGAACTTTTTGAAGTAATGAAAAACCTTTTTCTCAATGTCTTGTCCTTTTCTCTTTGAAATTTTCTAAGTGTAGATTAGTCGGCTAATCTAAGCAGACGGTCGGTCCTCTAGGGCAGACATCGAATAGTAGCTCGAGCCGAACAGATCCCATAGGAGTCTGCTTTAAGTACTAGCCCGTCGGCTTTCTGGACCAAGAATTGATAAGGCAGTGGTCGGATTTCAACTCAGGCCGGAGCAACGAGCTTAGGAATTTATCCTAAGTGTTGGTCCGTGGCTTTCCGAACCCAGAAGCAGTTGAGGCAGAGCGGTCGGATTTCAGCTCAGCCGGAGCAACGAGTTTAGAAAATTTATCCTAAGTGTTGGTCCGTCGGCTTTCCGGCCCAGAAGCAGTTGAGGCAGCGTCGGATTTCAGCTCAGCCGGAGCAACGAGCTTGGAAATTTATCCTAAGTATTGGTCCGTTGGCTTTCTGGGACCCATAAGTAGTTGAGGCAGCGATCGGATTTCAGCTCAAGCCGGAGCGACGAGCTTAGAAAATTTATCCTAAGTTTGGTCCGTCGGCTTTCGAAGTGGGCTGCCCTAGAGCCTTTGCCGACAGAGTCGGACTTTCGAAAGTGGGCTGCCCTAGCCTTTGCCGACTGGAGTCGGACTTTTGGAAGTGGGCTATCCTAGAGCCTTGCCGACCAGAGTTGGACTTTCGAAAGTGGTTCGTAGAAGAAATATGAACTTCATTGATAGTACTTGCAGAGTTGTCTACATTCCACGGACGCACCAACTACCGTCCGTCCAAAATTCAAGTCGATAGATGCCGGCTTGAACCACTTCGGCGACCCGATAGGGTCCTTCCCAATTTGGGAAAGCTTGCCTTGCCCGGTCAGCCTCGAGATTTCGGCCCTCCGTAGGACCAAGTCTCCGACTCAAAAAGCTCGTGCCTTGACTCGCGAGTTGTAATATTTCGCCATCTTTTGGCCGCATACCGCCATCTTCATGCTTGCCGGAAGTCTAGTTTCCTCAAGCAAGTCCAGGTCAGCCCTTCGCCGCTCGGAGTTGGCCGGTTCGGCGTAGTGGTCAATTCGGAGAGATTGAAGAGAAGTCTCGATAGGGATGACAGCTTCACTTCCGTAAGTGAGGTTGAACGAGTTTTTCGCCGTCGACGCTCTGGCGGTCGTTCGATACGCCCATAATACTGAATGGAGTTCCTCTGTCCAAGTCCCTTTGCTTCTTGAGCAGGGTCTTCAACCCGTGCAAGATTGTTCGGTTGGTGACTTCAGCCTCTCCATTGCACTGAGGGTGACCGATCGAAGTAAATCGGTGAGAGACATGATATTGCTGACAAAAATCCTGAAACTTAGAGTTGTCAAATTGTCTTCCATTGTCAGTACAATCGTCCGGGGAATGCCGAATCAAAAGATGATATTATTCCAGATGAAGTTCTCCATCTTAGCCTCCGTTATCTGTGCTAGTGGTTCGACTTCCATCCACTTGGTGAAATAGTCGATGGCCACAAGTAAAAATTTTCGTTCCGAGACCGGGGGAAAGGGTCTTAGGATATCCATTCCCCATTGTGCGAATGGCCATGGGGCGGTGATCGGAGTCAGCTCACTGGCGGGTCTCCTTTGAATAACGGAGTACCTCCGACACGCGTCGCACCTTCGGACGAAGTCCGATGCATCCTTCTGAATGGTGGGCCATTAATATCCTTATCGGATGATCTTGTAAGCTAAGGATCTTCCTCCGAGGTGGTCGCCACAAATGCCTTCATGGACTTCTCCGAGGGCGTAGTCGGCGTCCCCTGGCCCCAAGCACTTCAATAGCGGATGTGAGAATGATCGCTTATAAAGGACGCTGTCAAGGATGACGTACTTAGAGGCCGTCAGACACACCCGCTTGACCTCCCCCAGATCTTCCGAGAGGGTTCCTTTGACCAGGAAGGCAAGGATCGGATTTATCCAAGAAACTTCTTGTTCCACCTGATGGACCTCGGTCGGCTCTTCGGCAATGCTAGGATGCCGCAGATACTCCACAAAAGTTCGGTCAGAGGTCCCGCTGGCGGCCATAGCCAGCCTTGACAGAGTGTCCGCCCGAGAGTTCTACAGGCGAGGTATGTGGAGGATTTCGAAAAATTTGAACCGAGGAATGAGGTTTTGTACCTTGTTTAAATATTTTGCCAGGGTCGGATCTCTTGCTTCAAATTCCTCCTTCACTTGGTATTGACCACCAGTTGGGAGTCAGAGAAAACTCTGAGTCGGTTGATGCCCAGTTCGTTGGCGATTCGCAGCCCCACGAGGAGGACTTCGTACTCCGCTTGATTATTTGATACCTGAAATAAAAAATGTAATGCATACTCCAGGTTCTCCCCATCCGGGTCGGCCAGGATCAGTCCGGCCCCACAGCCTGCGAGGTTGGATGCCCCATCCACATGGAGAGTCCAGGTTGGTTTGACTTCATAGACAGCATCGGCTTCAGGTACTTCGACCATTTGATGAGGCATCTCCTGTCTCCACGTGCATTCTGCAACAAAGTCAGCAATTACATGGGCCTTCAAAGCAGAACATGGCTGGAAAGAGATGTCGAACTCCCCTAGCTTGATGGCCCACTTGGCGAGCCGACTGGATGTATCTAGGCTCCGAAGGATTGCCTTGAGGGGTTGGTCGATCAGCACTACAATCAGATGCGCTTGAAGTACGTTGGAGCCACCTGGTGGATGTGACCAAGGAGTATATTAACTTTTGCATCTTGGGGTACCTTGTTTCGGCATCATGGAGGACTTTGCTGATATAATAGATAGGCTTTTACTGTCCGTCCTCTCCGACTCGCACAAGGACGGTGCAGATCGCTTCGTCTGACGTCGAGAGATAGAGGTACAAAGGCTCCCCCTCCGTCGGCTTGGCCAGCGACGGAGGGTTCTTCAAGTATTCCTTCAATGATTCGAAAGCCGACCGACACTCATCAGTCCAAACAAAACCCTCCGACCGGTGCAGGGTCTTAAAGGATGGCAAGGACTTCTCAACCGAACGGGAGATAAAATGGCTGAGAGAGGCGATTCGGCCGGTGAGCTCTTGGATCTGCTTTTTGTTGGTCGGGTTCGCCATCTCCGTGACGGATTTTATCTTGTCGGGATTTACTTCAATTTCCCTCTATGTAACCAGAAAACCAAGGAATTTGCCAGAGGTTATCCTAAAAGTACATTTCGTGGGGTTCAGCTTCATCCGATGGTGCCTGAGTGCATCAATGGATTCCTGCAGGTCCTTGATGTGGTCAGCCCCTTGGAGACTCTTCACTATCATGTTGTCTATATAAGCCTCCATGTTCCTGCCCAGCTGACCTTCGAACACTCGGTTGATCAGCCTCTGAAAGGTGGCGTCGGCGTTCTTCAAGCCGAAAGGCATCATCCGATAACAGCACAGACCATTGTCGGTGACAAAGGCAATCTTCTCATCTTCCGGATGCATCTTTATTTGATTGTAGCCGAAAAAGGATCCATAAAGCTGAGAAGTTGGTGGCCGCCGTGGCATCCACCAGTTGATCAATTTTGGGTACGAGAAAGCTGTCCTTCGGGCAAGCCTTGTTGAGGTCGGTATAATCCACACAGATCCTCCACTTTCCGTTGGATTTCTTCACCATAACCACATTCGCCAGCCACTCAGGGTAGTGGACTTCCCTGATGAAGCGATCTCCGACGGTATTCCAGGCATGTCCGACGCCGACCAAGCAAAGACGTCGGCGTTACTCTAAGAAAGCTGATCAGCTCCGACTTAGGTTTTCACTGAGGGAGCCTCCAATCTGAAGGACTTTGGTGGGATCATCCTCTCGAAGGGGAACAAATAGAATCCTTTCCCCTGGCGGACCGAGGCCATCGGCCTCAACCCTTGGGTCAAGTTGCTCCAAGGTGGGATGGCCTTCCGACTGTTGATTCATAATGGTCAAACACTGCCTAGCCATCCGACGGTTCCCCTCATCACTCTTATCCCGCTCCTGGTTGAAAATTTTGCCAACAGAAGGTAAGTGGACATGATGGCTCTGAATATGTTGAGGGCCGGTCACCCAGGATAGCATTGTAAGGCGAGGTCATCCGAACGACCATTAAAATTGATGAGGAGGGTTTCTGGAGAGGCTCCCATCCCAATGTCACAGGGAGAACTATTTCTCCTTCCATCCGACGGAGTTGCCCCCGAAGCCTGTCAGCGACGCGGGGGATTCCCGCAGCAGCATGGATCTGGATAGATTCATCTTACAAAAGCATCATACAGCCAATACCTCTGTCGAGCTTCCCATTATCAACAAAGTATTCTCCTTACATCGTAATTGGCAATCACTGCCGACACGACTACAGGATCGTTCTCAAAAACATGAGTTTCCAGGAGATCCTCATCAGAGAAAGTGATGGCATTGGAGCCCCGGGACCTTTTAGCAATGTTGGTCCTGTCCTCATAACCTCTTTCCGGATCGTCGATGCAGCATGCCAACATCCCCTCTAGTTGGCCTTTTGATTGGGGAGCTCCGTCTCCTCCGGAGGTTTCGGGCATTTGATGCTTCAGCTCGGTCCCGATGGGGTCGGGCATTTGCCGATGGACAGGCGGGCGGCGGCGGCAACGGCAATGGCGGGCGGCAACGCAGGGGCGGCACAGCATGCACGGCCTGCCGTTTGGGCTTCCCACGGTCGTGGGGCCCAAAGGCGCTGGTGGGGGGGCCCGGCGGGGCCGGGCATGAGCCAGCGGGCAACGGGCAAGCGATCGGGGGCAGGCCGGCGGCGACGGCCATGGGACGTGGGCGACGGTTGGTCTTCCCATGACCGTTCGTCTTCCCAGGCGTGGGCGGCGGAGGCGGCTTCTCCAGCAAGGGTGGGGGCCGGCGAGCATTGGCGACGGTCCGGCAGGGGCGGCCAGGGGTCGGGCGGCCCGGATCTGGGCTGGAAGGGGTTGAGGCTAGGGTTTTGGGCATTTTAAAAAAAATCACGGGAGAAGATGGAATGTAGTGTAGGAATAAAATCGGGAATAAGATTGGGATGAAAGTGGAATAACAGAATAGGGTGGAATTGCGGGAATAGAAAAAATAAAAAAAAATCCGATAAAATAAAGAAAAAATAGAATAAGAACCTGGACCTGCCTTGGATCCCCATCAGCCGGCCTTCCTTCAGCTTGACGTCGGCTGCCGACTTGTTCTTCCACCAGGACGTACTTCTGCACTCTGGCTAGGAGTTCACTGTTGCTTATCGGATGTTTCTTGTTCTAGGGAGAAGGTTAGCTTGGATGTGAGCCGAAGGCCCTCGCTTAAAGGCTGACATCGCTATAGCTTCATTCAGATCCCGGAACTTCCATGGCCGTTGAGTTGAAAATGGGCCATTGAAATCCGAAGGGTCTCTCCCTCCTTTTGCCAGCACGAGGAAGAGGCAGTCGATATTCCTCGGGGTCCGACTGCAAGTCCTGAAATGGAAGAAAACAAGTGATTCGAGTTGAGAGAAAGAGTGGATCGTACTTGGCCGGATGGCAGAGAACCACCTCCAGGCGGTCTTCTTGAGGGTTGCAGGGAAGGCGATGCAATGGAGAGCGTCAGAGGTGCCTTGGACCATTATATGGACTTTGTACGTGCCCAGATGGTCCATCGGATCATTGGTACCATCGTAGGGGTCCACCAGTGGGATCTTGAAGTGGCGGGGGATCGTCTCCGCCAGAATCTTCTCAGAAAACGGGGGACGGGAGTCGTATACCTGTCCCCCTTCGGCCTTCTGGTGGAGGGCGATTTCAGCAATGCGCTCCTCCATGCACATGATCTTGCTGGCATAGTCCTTCGGAGGTTCGGCGGCAAACCGACCACCGAACGAGATGGATTCGGCGTAGGAAGGCGAAGCAGACCTCGCCCTTTTGCCATCAGCGCGATCACCCAAGGACTCCGGGGGCTCCGCGGTAGCATGAGAACCATGCTGAGGGATCTTCGGCCGTCGGCCTCCCTCAGCAGTAGTCGAAGGATTGTGCAGGAGGCAGCTGGTAGTTGCTGTCAGTTGTCGGTCGCTTCTTGGAAATGCTGAACCGCAGCAGTAAGTGTTTCAATGCGATTCACTAAGGTTTGGAACTGTTGCAACCCCAATGTAATGGTAGGTTCTGCAGCAGTGGGGGCGGTGGCAGCAAAATCATTCTCCCTGAAGAGGCTCCTCAGACCTGAAAGAAGAGATATCCCTCCTGGCAGTGGCATTTGGAGCTCTGCCCTTAGCCATTTTCTTGCCGGGATGATAGATTCCTCCTTTTAGAAGAAAGAGGCGCGCCCTTCCTCTAGCGCCAATCTGTTGCCGCGTCAACTCCTGGACCGGGAACCGGGATGGCTAGACGGGCTGGAGCGCTTCTTTCCTGGGTGAACCTGCAACAAAGTCCCCAAAGGCGTCGGTGGTGTTCCAGCGGGGGACCCTCCAATGCTTAAGTTAGCAGGAGATTGAAGGCAACAGAATGGAGGGAATCAAGGAATGAACAAGCGTGTAGAGAGGGAAGAGTCATCATTTTTTCCGAACGGGTCCCGTGGGTACCTTATATAGGCACGGAACAGTCCAAAATCCATTAGGAGAGAGGCTGAGAAAGACCGATCTGCCCCTAGGAGAATCTAGAGAGTGGCCACGTAGCTCGCAGATATGGCGGCGCATCGTGAAAGTAGTAGAGCAGGGCCGTTGGGATGCAAGGATCCCGTAGTAACAAAAGGTGCTTATGGAATATCCTGGATGCTAAGACTTGCCTGTCGGACGTCGGCCATGAGACAGTCGGTCAGTCGGACCAAAGGCCAAGCCTCCGAAGGAGAGCGATGGGCCGGACCCCAGCAGGAGAGGGTCGTTTGGACCTCAGCTCCGGTGGGTCGGATCTTTGAAGGAGAGCGATGGGCCGGACCCCAGCAAGAGAGGGTCGTTCGACCTCAGCTATGGTGGGGTCGGACCTCTGAAGAGAGCGATGGGTCGGACCCCAGCAGGAGACCGTTGTTCGGACCTTAGCTCCGGTCGATCGGACCTCTGGAGGAGAGCGATGGGCCGGACCCCAGCAGAAAAGGGGTCATTCGGACCTCAGCTCCGGTGGATCGGACCTCTGAAGGAGAGCGATGGGCCGGACCCCAGCAGGAGAGGGTCATTCGGACCTTAGCTCCGGTGGGTCGGGACCTCTCTTAATTAGAGTCTTGAAAAGACCACGACCGGGTTGGACTGCAGGAACTGAACCGATTCTTGCTAAAGATGAGCCATCATGGTACAACAGCACCCTAACCTATCTTGCTAGAAAGCACGAGCTTGCAGCAAGCATCTACACTTTTTGATGAAATAAATTCTCAACATTCATGATATTTTTGTAAAAAACGCTGAACATATTAAAACCATGTTTATATTTTGATATTTTATAATTTAAAAGAAAAAACAATTTACTAGGCTTGCGTCAATTACGTGTAAGAGAGGACGAGTATTTGCTATTCTGCACGTATGCATGAGATATTCATAGCTAGAAATTTATTTCGTAAAGATTTTTTTTTGACTATAATTAAAAAATTGCTAGAACTTATACAACATTGATGTCAAGAATTAGGGTGTTGGTATAATGTGAAAATTCATAATTGATGGTGGATTCCAATATTTGTTTTTTTTTTTCAAAAAATAATTAAAAAACACAAATGTTTCTAAAAATGCTACGTGGAAAAATAAAATGGTTCCCGTGAATTGGAATATAATTATGGTACATATGATAAAAAGCCGGTCAAAGTAACTTTCTCCTTACCATCTGTTTCATGTTATTACTTATTGTATAGATGGGTGCACAGGAAAAGAAAAGCTTTGCGATCCAGCCCTGGTACCAAAAACAGCTAAATTGCTGGAATTGGTGCTTCGCACAACTCCACGATGTGGCGTGGAGCTTTGTTTGGTGACATATGGTGGGACTTCATATTGTACATCATCGTAGCACGAATATAATAGCAATGCAATCTGACATCTGATGGATTTCAGGGAGATTGGATTCCTGATATGACTATTACGAAGAAAGAAGAGGGTAGTTGACATCTTTCGAGTCTACAATGAAAAGGAATTATTTAATTTTCTATCAAATTGGCCTTTGAGAGTGGAAACTCCAAAGAAAAGGGACCTAGATTATCTTATCTTGGTCCATGATGCTTCGCTTTTATCACTCATTCCTTTGACCTTGAATCGGAACACCTTGAAACATAAGGGTTGCATGATACTATACACAAGGATTTAAGTCCTGTTGGAATAGGGGCCATCTGGGTGTTCCATCCCGTGCCTCTAAGTTTTTGGTACAGAAAATAAGTGCGGGACCCCGAAACACTCTCCTGGCCTTCGTCCCGATTTTATTCCGGCCAAATTAGGTGTCGATACAGCCATTTCGAAGAAGCCCTAACTTTTTTTTTAATTTTCGATATCGTGACTCGAAAAAAAAAAGGAGAGGGGAGTAATAACCTATTTGCTTGCTTTCTTGCAGATTCGTTAGCATCAGCGTTGGCATCGTCGCTGGGAAGTAAGAGGCATACATCCATGGCACAATCGGAAGGAAGAGCCAAGAAGACGAGGACCTCCCAAGAACGTGAAAGGAGGAGAGAGGAGTTGAGGAGGGCGGAGGAAGGAGGGAGGAAGGATTGAAGGAGCCGTCCGACATCGGCAATGGGGCAACCGATTGAGTGAGGAAGGAGGAAGGAGCTGTCGGGCATCGGCCATGGGGCACTACTCTTTAATCCCAAAAATAGTGGTGTTTTAAGTTAAAATCTAAAAGGCTACAATCGCGAGACTGGTCACAAGGGCATACAGATTTAAATATATCACGAGGAGAGGGGTCACGGAGGCATACGGATTGAAAAATAGTAGACCGAACAGCGATCTCAAATTGAAATATATCAAAATATATGGATTGAACAGTTGGTGGATTGAAATATATCAAACGAACGATGGGTCACGTGGATATGTAAAATAAATTATATGGACATCGAACAAGATAGGTTGCAGAAAAAATGGATTATAAAATCTATGAATTTTTTTTCTGTTTTCTAATAGATAGATCTTGGATTCCCTTTAACGATCAATTAATAGTAAAATGGACCTACAAATTTTTTTCTGTTTTCTAAGGGCAGGTTTCGGATTCCTTTTAACATTTAATTCAACGATAAAATGAATCACAGATGGTTTTTAATGGTCAAATCAATATGACAAAATGAAATAATGGTAAACTTGAGATGCAATGTTAAATAGGGATAAACTTGTTCACAAAAGGCTGAAGGCAGATGGAGAAATCCATCGTATATCTTAGTGATAGTGTTCTTATAGAAGGAAGAAGGAAGCCTTGTTAGAAGAAGGTTGCTTTGATTATTTTTTATTCCAATAGAAAGCTATAATTTTTTAACTTTTGACCCAAAATTATACTACTTATCAAAATTAAAAAATATTTTTTAATAATAAATTATGATTTATTAAATTATTGTCATTATTTTTAAACTATATTTTATTTTATATTGGGAAGATTTTATAGGAGGGAAAGGAGGGAGATGACTCATCGCTTCATTTTTTTAAATTTTAACGGGATTTGCGAACGGTATTCCTACTTTTCTAAAATTTTATATTTAGATCTTGTACATGTACAAAAACTTATTGCAATTTACTTCGGTTCTTGTTTGATAATATTAAATAAGCTCATGTAATTATAAATGTAATTTCTTGTTTAGTTTAAATATTGATCAATTACAAATATAACCTAGACTTGTGACCTGTATGGTCAAGATCGCAATCCATTTAGCCAAGACTTGTGACTTGGTGCTCTAGCATCACAATTATTTTTTTTGATGACACATAAGATATTTTAAAATAACAAATTTAATATTTTTAAACCTTAATACAACCTGAAAATCAATAAAAATTAAGAAAAAAAATCAAATAGAGCCAACCTTAAATGATTAAACTTATATGTACAGTTATGCTTCCACATATTGGATAAAGAAAAATTATCATGCTATATCTACAGTTCATGTATCATGTTATTATTTCTAAAAATAATTAATTAATAAATAATTTTAAAATTCAAAAACTAATAAAAATATTATTACAAACAAAACTCACTATTTATCTAGTAGAATTGT
Source organism: Areca catechu (assembly GCA_021397845.1). Taxonomy (NCBI): domain Eukaryota; kingdom Viridiplantae; phylum Streptophyta; class Magnoliopsida; order Arecales; family Arecaceae; genus Areca; species Areca catechu. The sequence continues at coordinate 20,702,152 of CM038045.1, forward strand.
GAAATAAGTCATTCCGTTCATCATATCCAAAAATTAACTTGAAGACTGTCCTTAAACAAATATTAACTTTTTTTTTAATTACTTTTCTGAACTAAACTTTTCTAGCACATTTTTAACCATATTATTTATGCACACATTTTATTATTTAATACCATAGTTGCCAGAATTGATAAGAGGATATTTAAGAAATACCTTTAATAACAAGAACACCTTTACTAACAAGATTGTTAGAAAGTAGGAGTAGGTTCAAAATTTCGGCTACTAAGTTTAGTACTTATATCACAATTCTAGTTAAATACTTACTTAAATACCAGTTTCTGGTAATGCACTACTTATTAATATGAATTAACAAAAAATTATTAAAAACTTTAATAAATTTTAAAAAGTATGAATATAGTATAAGTACCTGAAATCTAATTTCGAGATACACATACTTATTAATTTTATAATTTATTTTAAATTAGATGGAGCCCGATAGTAAGCCACGGAAGGATCCAGATATTATATGGCATTTTAAAAAAAGAAAAAGGACCAGCATCAATGGAAATGTAATTTATGTGGATATGAAATAAAGGAGGGTGGAGTCATCCAATTGAAACAACACTTGGGGGTGGCTTCAGTGATATGAAGAAGTATTCAAAGGTACCTGCAAAAGTTTGAGTGATGATGAGAGAGCATATTGAGAAAAAAAAAAGAAACAAAGAAGCATCTGGAGCTTGAAGAAAAGTAGTTGACCATCGCACATCTCAATTATTTATTCAGTAGACTTGGATGATGATGATGATTATGTTAATCCAGATGATTTAGAGGCAACTCATCTACAAGAGGCTATCCGGGCCTCTCGACAGGACCAGTGGCAACAAGAGGAGGTTTTAAAGACATAGAGCACAATTTGGATGCTCTCAATTCGAGAAGGATGGTGGCTCTAGTGTAGCAGCAAGATCACGTTCACATTTATAGTATGCTAGATAGAAAGGAGTCAATCCACGAGAATAGAATCATCTTCAATCAAACTTTGTTCGGTGTATTTGAAAAGAAAACAAAGAAAAGCTCAAAAGGTCCCACTATCTATGATTTAGATCCTACAACATATCTAAATTTAGAGTCAAAGCAACAAAGAATTGATGACTACATAAATAAGGATAAGAAAAAATAAATAGGAAGGGCAATTGCCAATTGGTTTCATTTTAGTCATATTCCACCATGGATAGCAACGAATACGTACTTTCAATCGATGATTATTATAGTTCAAAGAGTTAGTCCAGGCATTGATTCTCCTACACCCTATGAGATTCATGGACCATATTTGCAATAATAGGTCATAGATAGCAAAGCTTGGATTGAGTGTTATAGAAGAGAGTGAAATACTTATGGGGTAACATTAATGTGCGATGATTAGTCTGGCCCTACTAGGAGAAGCATTATTAACTTTCTTGTATATTATGATAGGGTAACCATCTTTCATACTTTAATTGATGCTTCAGATAAAAATACATGACTTCAATTATTTTTGGGCTTGATGAGAGATGTAGTTGATGAAATTGGTGAAGAGTAAATCATCCAAGTGATCACAAACAATAGAGTAAACTATATGAAAGCAGGAAAGGATCTGATGTTAGAAAAAACAACATCTATATTGGACCCCTTGCGCAGCATATTGTATAGATCTAATGATAAAAGATATCAGATAGCTACCAAAGGTAAAATCTGTAGTAAAAAGCTGGCAAGCAATATCCAAATACATTTACAATCATACCTGGGTACTTGCTCTTATGAGAAAACATGTACAAGGGGAGCTGCTTAGACTAGGGTTGATAAGATTTGTGACTAATTACAAAGCATTGAAGAGTCTTCTTGATAATAAGCCTGGTTTGATGGCTACGATGACTTCTGATGAATGGAGGGCTTCTAAATATACAAGGATCAATGATGGATGATGTATTGATGGTATTATATTGAGTAATAATTTTGGAACAGATGCTCAGAGATGATTAAGGTAATACAACCCCTTGTATGTAGTGCTACGGATAGTAGATACGAGAAAATTTTCTCAGATGGGGGCTATGTATATCCCAAGATGTCTGCTTGCAAAGAAGAGATCATACAAGCAGTAGGATAGAAGAAGAAAGCAGCACCATATTTGTATATTATTAAGGACAGATGGGATACTCAAATGGAGAAAGACTTGTACTTGGCAGGTTAAAACTTGTTTAAAACTCAACTATCACGTATCCTTTATTGAATAAGTTATGAATATCTTTGCTTTTCATTAATACTATTCTTATTTTCCATGAAGCCTACTATTTAAATCCCAAATATCAGTATGATCATAACATTGCCTTGGATGAAGAGCTTTTGATAGCCCTGAGGAAGTCGTGTATAGGCTAGAAAGTGATTTGAACTTGGCTGCAGAAGTTGTAAGTAGGTAATAAAAGAATATATACCTATTGTTGTCGCCAAGATCGCTGTGGCCCGTAGCTGCTGTCGGTGCTGGAGTGTGCTCCCTTCGCTGTCTCGCCATCCGGTGGTCCTGGACCTGCAAAACAGGGGTTAGTGACCCAGGTCGGGGTTTCCGATGGGGGCACTCCGACGGTCAAGTCAGTGACGATACAGGAGAATAGATCCTCCTGGTCGAGCCCCTCTTAATGGACTCCACACTAGGAGGAATGGGTAGTATGAGAGTGGGATGCAAGTGTGTCGGGGGAAGAACGGCCTAGGTAGAGGGATTCTCTGTGTGGCCTTTCCACCCGCCCTTGCTTAGATTTGCTTGTGGTGATGTGCTCTTCTGGTTAAGCTTGTACTTGTGTTTGAGTGGTATTGCTAATGTCTTTTTTGTGTTGTTGTTACCTCCGAGTTTTGTAGTCTAGGTTACCATTGGGCGCTCGTCTTGGGATCTCCACTAGGCTGTCTAGCGCATGCAGCGGTGTCCAGAGGTGCCTTTCCCGATTCGTGATAGGGGAAGTTGTCATGTGTTCTGACATTCCCTCTGGTCGTCTCATTCCGGGAAACCTGGTAGTACCTCGATTGGTGGGCCGTCACCCTTGGGATTCGAATCTCCTGGTTGACTTTCACTTACGGGTGGTTCAGGTAGTTGGTGAGGAGTGTGAGGCCTCGATCAATGGGCCTCTTCCCTTTCTGGTGTAATCGGTGGCTACAGGTGGTCATTGCAGTCTGGAAGATGTCTCGGTGCAATCCTTGGGTGGCTCCCCGGTGTCCTGGGATGGCGGTGCTTGTGCCTGAGCTGGGGGCTGAGATGGAAAGGCAGGGCTCGACTCTGACCTAAGTGTCCCGAGCTCGCTCTGGAGGGCAGAGTGCAGGCCTGATCCATAGGGCTCGACCTTGAAGAGGCTCCACATGGCGAAGGAGGGCTGAGCTTGACTCCGACCACGGGGCTCGATCTCTGAGGGGCCCTCTTTGGAGGGCAGAGCGCGGGCCCAGTCCAGAGGGCTCGACCTTGAAGAGGCTCCACGTGGCGGAGGAGGGCTGAGCTCGACTCTGACCATGGGGCTCAATCTCCGAGGGGCTCGCTCTGGAGGGCACCGCTCGGCTCCGACTTAGGCATCCCGGGCTCGCGGGTCCGACCTGGTGGAGGACGGAGCTCGGTTTCAACAGAGGCCCCATTGTCTTGGGGGAGCTCAGCCCGGCAAGAAAGTTCGAGCAGGGGAATTGACATGGCATATGACGCGGCGGCTTTCTTTGACGTGGTGCCTGTCAGCTACCCCACGTCAATAGTTTTTCCATATCATTTGCCCCCCACTCCCGAGGCTCGTTAGTGCATGGTGCTCGGGCCGAAGGGAGTAATTGTGATGCTGACATGGAAAGGCAAAAATCTGGTGCAATGATGGCCATGATTGCTTGCGCTCCATGGGATGGTCCTGCAGGCCAGTGCAGGGGCACCACGTGGCCATGTCCGAGAAGTAGTTAATGTTGGCATAGAATTCAGAACGACCGGGATGCCTTTTTCATCGATGGATAGCATGTGGCATGAATTTGTTGGCGGAGAGATCATAACGGTATGGATGCGCCGGGTCACTTTGAAATGAAAAGAAGTTCTTACCCGAAATATCTGTTCTTTTGAATTCTCCATGCCTGCTGCAATATCCGAGCCTTCTCCTTCCTGCTGGTTGCCTCAGATCTTCTAAGGAACCAGGTTAGTCTCCTCTTTCTTCCCTTTCGTCAGAGTAGGGTCCTCCCTCCGAGTCTAGGGTTTTCCTCGGGTCGAGTCCATCCTTTCATCCTCTTCTTCGAGTCCTTTGCTTCTTCTTCCTTTATGGATGTCCCGCTTTGATCCGGGCTTCTGCCCTTCCACCAACCAGGGTGAGGCTGGTCCTTCCGAGCGGAGGTCGGCGTCTCCTTCTTCTTCTGGTGAGGAGGAGGATGCGACTCGTTTCGAGTTCAGCAGGAGGTGCCCTCCTGGTCCAGTACTCATCAGGGAACTAGGGTCCGGTCCTTTTCATCCTTCTCTTCTTCCTTCTTCTTCTGAACTTGCTCCTAAGTCTATCCAGTCCATAGGTCCTGGCGGATTGCCTCGATGATCACCGCCAAGGAACTGGGGACCATTCGAGATGTCTATGGCATCCCGCACTCTGTTCGGCTTTTGGTCCCTCGTCCTGAGGAATGGGTCAATTCCAGTGGCCCGAGCCATATTGCCTTTTATGAGAAGACCTTTTCCGGGGGTCTCCGCTTTCCCTTCCATCCATTCTTCATGTTCGTCCTTAATAACTACCATTTGGTCTCTGCTCAGTTAGTGCCAAACATCATTAGGGTCATTTTCTCCTTTGTTGTACTTTGTCACCTCCACAGGTTTGTTGCCCGGTTCTCCCTGTTAAGGACTTTCTTTATCCTGAAGCGCCATCCGATTGAGGACGGGTGGTGGTCCTTGTATTCCCATCCTAAGGGTATTAGGTTCGAGCTTCCCTCTTCCGTCAAGGGATGGAAGAGTAAGTTCTTTTTTGCTACGGTTGAGGGGGTCGATTGGGTTTGGAGTGACCAAGATCAATCCCCCAACCGAAACTCTGTGATCGATGTGGCTGACCGGGATAACTACGAGCAGCTCCGCACCGCCCAGATCCCTCCTCTCGAGATTCTGTTGTCAAAGCAGAATTTCTCCGAAGCCGGGGTTGACCTAATGAATGGGTTGGGTGAGTTCGACCTGAACTTTTCTTCTTCTTCTTCTTTTTGTACTCCTTCCATTGTTTCCTACGGGCTCTGACTATTGTGTAGCTTGCATGCAGGCATGATCTTCACGGAGAGCGACCTGCTGGCGATCACCCAAAAGAGGCTGCTAACCAGGCTGGTCAAGGAGGCTCCGTCGAGACGGGTCCAGGGTGAGAGTGCGTCTGCGGGCTCCCGCCGTGGTGGCCGACCCGAGTCGACAGGCAACTGGAGCTACTCCTGCCGTGCCGGCTGGCCAGAGTGCGGTGGTGACTGAAGCTGCTCTTGCTCTAATGGAGAGGGTGACGTCTGCGGTGCCGAGGCCAATCCAGCGGGCAGTCTAGAAGATCCCGGAGTGGCACGGTCCTCAGGGAGCGACCCCCGCCACGGAGCATGAGGTGGTTGCCCGGGCAAGGGCCGTAACAACTGCTGCTGGGTCCCCAGTCCCCCAAGTCCGGTTGTGATCGAGGTCGGGGATGAGGAGGTTCTAGCCGAGGTCGAGATCGTGATCGAGGTACCACCTGCACGGGTGTCAGGTCCTCAGCCTGCCCCCGATGGCCCTGCCACTGGTGGGGCAAGGCCACCCATCCCCGGAGAGAGTAGGAGGGAGGAGGCGCGGCGCCGACTTCCTTTCAAGATGGGGCCGGAGAGTTCTTTTCTCCGGAGCCCCTCGCTGGCCGAGTGCATGATAGATTTTTCAATCTAGCCATGCGATCGGCAGGAGATGGCCGGGCTGCAGCTGCACGATGTGCTCAGTGCCATCTTCCCCTAGCTCTATTCGATGAGTTGCTTCACTTTTCTTTCTCTTTTTTCATTTTTTTTGGCTGACCTTTTGCATGGTGTAAATCGGTGATGAGGCCCTCTTCATCAGGGGCTGCTACCGGAACTGGGAGTGCAATGAGCAGCAGCGGGTGGCCGAGATCGAGGCACTGAAGGCCGATCTAAAGGAGAAGGCCAGGGTGAACGGAGTGCTTGAGCAAAAGGTCAGGGACCTGGAGAAGCAGCTCGCCGATGCTGAAGGGCGAGCGAAGAAGCTCCTGGAGTGTCTTGACCTAGAGCGGAGCCGCTCGAGGAAGAGCACTAATGAGCTCTCTCTCGCTGAGAAGAAGATGAGGTGGTACAATGCCGAGGCTAATCAGCATAAGTAGACCGACCAGTCTACTCAGGACAAGTTGGCGACAGAGAGGTAGAAGTTGGCCGCAACTGAGGGGGCGGCAGAGGCGGTGGCCAAGTCGACGGAGGCGGTGAGGATGGAGGCCGCCGAGGCAAGGAAGGAGGCTGTCGGGGCCAGGAAGGATGCTGAAGAGGCCATCGCCATGTACAAGGCCTCGAAGGAGTTCGTCACCGAGATTCACCAAATGGTGTCGGACTCCTTCTACAAAGGCTTCATGTTCCTACGTGACCGGGTTAAGGTGTTTGTTCCTAATGAAGGTCGCGATCGCCTTAGGTATTCTTTTGCCTCGGACGCGGAGCTTGGCCAAGAGGCAGTCGTTGAAGAAGCTATGGCCTCCGAGCCTTTGCCACCAACCAAGGCCAAGACTGGACCACCTGAAGCCGGAGTCGTTCAGCCAGAGGTTCCCGAAGATGGGATCTCTCAGCCTCACAACCCAGCCAGGGGGTCAGCCAGAGTAATGTAGTTTTCCTTTCTTTTTGTTTTCTTTCTGTACTTGGTTGGGGTCACCTGGCATGTCGGGGGCCCAAAAAATGTTTGTAACTGACTTCTGTTAATAAAATTTGAATCTTCCTGCTACCTGTTCATTCCATGGTTCTTCCCTCTTTTCTCTTTCTTTCCTTCCCCTCTCTCTCTTTTCTTTTTTTTTTTAGATAAGTGGGGAGATCAGAGAAGAGGGTCTCACCTTGCCTGGGATTTAGCTACCAGGCTTTTGTGTTGGCAAGTCGGGTGCAAGATTCTGGCAGTCGTGAGCAATTGGGCTCAGAGATTCCTTAGCCAGAGAGCTAGGCCTCGGTCCAAGGTGCCTGAGAGATGGGCTCAGGTCTTGAATGCCTTGGAGCTAGGCTCGAGGCTTTTTCTTCCGGAGAGCTGGGCCCCGGGTCTTGGTCACCTGAGAGTTGGGCTCAGGTCTTAGCACCTTGGAGCTGAGCTTGAAGACGTTGATGATTAAGAGCAGCTTGGCTAGAAGATCCCTCGGTCGGAGAGCTGAGTCCCGGTCTTTGGTTGCCTGAGAGCTGGGCTCAGGTCTTGGCACCTGGAGTTGGGTTTGAGACGTTGGTGATTGGAGAGCAGCTTAGCTCGAAGGTCCCTTGGCCAGAGAGCTGAGTCCCGGTCTTGGGTTGCCTGAGAGCTGGGCTCAGGTCTTGTTATCTTGGAGCTGGGCTTGAAGACATTGGTGATTGGAAAGTAGCTTGGCTCGAAGGTCCCTTGGCCGGAGGGCTGGGCCCCGGTCTTGGGTTGCCTGAGATCCGGCTCAGATCTTGGTGCCTTGAAGCTGGGCTTGAAGATGTTGATGATTGAGAGCAGCTTGGCTCGAAGATCCCTTGATCAGAGAGCTGAGTCCCGGTCTTGGGTTGCCTGAGAGCTGGACTCAGGTCTTGGCGCATTGGAGCTGGGCTCAGGTCTTGGCGCATTGGAGCTGGGCTCGAAGATGTTGGTGATTGGAGAGCAGCTTGGCTCAAAGGTCCCTTGGCTGGAGAGCTGAGTCCCGGTCTTGGGTTGCCTGAGAGCTAGGCTCAGGTCTTGGCACCTTGGAGCTGGGATCGAAGACGTTGGTGATTGGAGAGTAGCTTGGCTCGAAGGTCCCTTGGTTGGAGAGCTGAGTCCCGGTCTTGGGTTGCCTGAGAAATGGGCTCAGGTCTTGGCGCCTTGGAGGTGGGCTCGAAGATGTTGGTGATTGCAGAGCAGCTTGGCTCGAAGGTCCCTTGACCAGAGAGCTGAGTCCCGGTCTTGGGTTGCCTCAGAGCTGGGCTCAGGTCTTGGCGCCTTGGAGCTGGGCTCGAAGATGTTGGTGATTGGAGAGCAGCTTGGCTCTAAGGTCCCTTGGTCGAAGGCTGGGCCCCGATCTTGGGTTGCCTGAGAGCTGGGCTCAGGTCTTGGTGCCTTGGAGCTGGGCTCGAAGATGTTGATGATTGAGAGCGGCTTGGCTTGAAGATCCCTTGGCCAGAGAGCTAAGTCTCGGTCTTATGTTGTCTGAGAGCTGGGCTCAGGTCTTGGCACCTTGGTGCTGGACTCGAAGACGTTGGTGATTGGAGAGCAACTTGGCTCGAAGGTCCCTTGGCCAGAGAGCTGAGTCCCGGTCTTGGGTTGCCTGAGAGCTGGGCTCAGGTCTTGGCACCTTGGAGCTGGGCTCGAAGACGTTGATGATTGAGAGCGGCTTGGCTCGAAGATCCCTTGGCCGGAGAGCTGAGTCCAGGTCTTGGGTTGCTTGAGAGCTGGGCTCAGGTCTTGGTGCCTTGGAGCTGGGCTCGAAGACGTTGGTGATTGGAGAGCAGCTTGGCTCGAAGGTCCCTTGGCCAGAGGGCTGGGCCCCGGTCTTGGGTTGCCTGAGAGCTGGGCTCAGGTCTTGGTGCCTTGGAGCTGGGCTCGAAGACGTTGATGATTGAGAGCGGCTTAGCTCGAAAATCCCTTGGCCGGAGAGCTAAGTCCCGGTCTTGGGTTGCCTGAGAGCTGGGCTAAGGTCTCGATACCTTGGAGATTTCCTGCAAGGCAGATAGATACTCGTGCAAAGGAAAATCATTATTATTATTATTGGTGGGAAACCTTACATTATTGATAGTATTTTCGCAGATTGCAGGCATTCCATGTTTGCGGAAACCAAACGCTGTCGAGGTCCTCGAGGTAATAGGCCCCCTGTGAGAGGGCCTTTGCCACCTTGTAAGGGCCTTCCCAGTTCGGTGAGAGCTTGCCGTACTCCCAGGGTTGAGTTGCATCTGCCCGACGTAGCACCAAGTCTCCATGTCTGAAGGCTTTTGGCCTGACCCGGGCATTGTAGTACCGGGCTACTTGTTGCCGGTATGTCGCCATTTGTAGCTGGGCTTTATCCCTTGTCTCTTCGAGGAGATCCAGGTTGAGCAGGAGGTGTGCCGAGTTCTGCGGCTCGTCATATTGCTGCACTCGTAGCGTGGGCACGCCGTGCTCAACCGGGATGACCGCCTCGATGCCGAAAACAAGGTTGAAGGACATCTCGTCGGTTACCGTTCTGGGCGTTATGTGGTAGGCCCACAGAATGCTTGGGAGTTCTTCCGTCCACCTGCCTTTGGCTTGGTCCAACCTAGTTCTGAGGCCTTGAAGGATGGTACGATTAGTCACCTCGGCTTTCTCATTTGTCTGAGGGTGAGCTATCGAGGTGAATCGATGCTGGATGCCGTGTTCGGCGCAAAACCCTTCGAACTCTCGATTGTCGAACTATCGCCCGTTATTAGTGATGATACAATGGGAGAGTTCGAAGCGGCAAATAACTGTCTTCCAAAAGAATTGGCGGATATTGGCTTCCGCGATCCGGGCCAGTGGCTTTGTCTCGACCCACTTGGTGAAGTAGTCGATCGCCACCAGCAGGAACCTTCGCTGCCCTAGTGCAGGGGAAAATGGCCCCAAGATGTCCATTCCCCACTAGGCAAAAGGCCAAGGGGCTGAGAGCTGGGAGATCGGCGCCGCTGGCTGGCATTGTATGTTTGCATGGCGCTGGCATTTGTTGCACTTTTTAATAAAGTCGATGGCGTCCTCCCTCATGGTCTCCCAAAAGTATCCCTGGCGAAGGACTTTATAAGCCAGTGTTCTCCCTCTTACATGGTTCTCGCAGAGGCCTTCGTGTATCTCTTGGAGCACAAAGGTTGCCTCTACGGGCCTGAGGCACTTCAGGAGCGGGTAAGAGTAAGATCGACGGTAGAGCTGGCCCTCCATCAGAACGAACCGGGAGGCCTTCTTCTTGACGAGGGCCGCTTCTATGCGATCCTCGGGTAGTAAGCCATCGATGATGTACCTGACGCACTTGTCCATCCAGCTCGGCTCGGGGCTGACTTGATGCACCCCCTCTAAGCCTTCGTAGCTTGGACTTTCGAGGTACTCGATGTAGGCACGTCTTAGCAATGAGTCCGGCATGGTTACGAGTCTAGATAGTGCATCCACGCATGCATTCTCCCCACGAGGGATGTGGAAGATGCTGAAACACCGGAAGTCTGTCGTGCTCGAGCGGACCTGCTCTAGGTACTTCATCATTTGGGTGTTCCTAGCTTCATACTCTCCGGAGACTTGTCCAGCAACCAGCTGGAAATCGATGAAAATTTTTAGATTCTGCACACCCAACTCGCGAGAGACTCTTAGACCCGCGAGGAGTGCCTCGTACTTCGCTTGGTTGTTTGTTGCGGCGAATTTGAAGCGGATGGCGCATTCTGCCATAACCCCATCGCTGTTGGTGAGGATGAGGCCTGCTCCACTCCCATCGAAATTGGATGCGCCGTCCACGTGGAGGATCCAAGGCTCCTCCCCAGGTACGGGCTCTGTTATTGTCTGCTCTGGCTCCTCGGCGAACCCGGTGCACTCGACCACGAAGTCAGCCAGGACTTGGGCCTTCTGAGAGGACCTCGGCTGGTATACTATGTCGAACTGCTGAGCAGCAGGGACCACTTGGCCAATCTCCCGCAAGTCTCGGGATGGCTGAGTATGGTTTTCAGTGGCTGGTCCATCACAACCACTATCAGGTGCGCTTGAAAGTAGGGCCTGAGGCGCTTAGCAGACATTATTAGTGCAAAAATGAGTTTCTCGGAGCCAGTATACCTGATCTCCGCATAGCAGAGGATTTTGTCGATGTAGTATACCGACTTTTGAGATTTGTCCTCATTTGCACGGAGAGAACCGAGCTGACGGCTCCGGATGTAACCGCCAGATAGAGCAGGAGCTCCTCCCCCTCTTCCAGCCTAGAGAGCAACGGGGGAGAGGCGAGAAACTTCTTCAACTCCTCAAAGGCTGTCCTGCACTCCTCCGTCCAGGTGAAGTTGTGCATCTTGCGCAGTGCCTTGAAGAATGGAAGGCAACGGTCGGCCGACCTCGAGATGAACTTGCTGAGGGCGGCAATATGCCCCGTTAGGCGCTGGACCTGCTTCTTGGAGGTCGAGTGCTCCATGTCGATGATTGCCTAAACCTTCTCTGGGTTTGCCTCGATACCTCTCTAGGTGACCATGAAGTCGAGGAACTTTCCTGCCGCCACTCCGAAGGTGCACTTCGATGGGTTCAACTTCATTTGATGCTGCCGCAGGTTGTGGAAGGACTTGGCGAGGTCAGCGATATGGCTCGAGCTCGGTTTGCTCATGACGAGCATGTCGTCCACATACACTTGCATGTTCCGGCCAATTTGGTCTTTGAAGACCTTATTGACCAGACGCTGGTATGTAGCTCCTGCATTCTTCAGATCGAAGGACATCATCCTGTAGCAATATATCCCTTGGTCGGTGATGAAGGCGGTGTGCTCTTCGTCCTCCGGGTGCATGTGGATCTGGTTGTATCTGAAGAATGCATCCATAAAGGAGAGCAGCCTGTGGCCAGAGGTGGCATCCACCAGCTGGTCAATCTTCGGTAGAGGGAAGCTATCCTTCGAGAATGCTTTGTTGAGGTCGGTGTATTCTACATAGATCCTCCCCTTGCCATTGTTCTTCCTTACCATCACCACGTTCGCCAGCCAACTCGGATATTGGACCTCCCGAACGAAACCGGTGGCTAGGAGTTTGTCAACTTCTTCCTTGATAGCTGCCTGTCTCTCCGGGGCGAAGCTTCTCTTCTTCTGCCGAACTGGCCTGTGCTTTGGGTCAACACTCAGTTTGTGAGTAATGATATCAGGAGGAATACCTAGGATGTCCGCAAATGCCCAGGCAAATACATTCGCGCTTGCCCATAGGAATTCCAATAGTTGAACCCTCTCCTCCTCGGGTAGCTGGGCTCCAATTTGCATCGTCTTCATGGGGTCATCTTCGAGTGGATAAGAGAGTAGGCGCTCGACCGGGCCTCCCCGGGGGTCTTGGGCCCTTTGGTCGAGATCATCTGCCTTGGGATCATCCTCGGGGACCTTGGCCCCAGGGAGGGTTTGAAAGCAATGTTGCACCGGCTAGGGTGCTCCCCTCATTTTTCCGACGCCGTAGGGAGTGGGGAACTGTACAAGTATCCTCTTGGTGGAGATAACGGCGTCGAGCAAGTTGAGCCCGGGTCGGCCCAAAATCATGTTGTAGGCGGAAGGAAGCTTGATAACCGTGAAAGTCATCATAACGGTGATCTACCGAGGTGGGGTCCCGGTAGTGACCGGGAGAGTGATCTCTCCCTCTACCCTTACAGAATTACCTGTGAAACCTACAAGGGGTGTATGCACAGGCTTGAGTTGATCGGGGGAAAGGTTCATCCTGGAGAAGGCATCATAAAAAAGCATATCTATGGAACTTCCACTATCAACTATGATGCATTTTATAGGATGCTTCGCGATCGTCATCTCGACGACCACAGCATCATTATTTATATTTTTTCCCCGTCTTCCCCATTCCTTATAGAGGGGAGTACATTCTTAGGATCCCCTGCCCCCGGGGCCTTCTTTGGCGCACACGTGGCTCCCTAAGAGATCATGTCCACCGGCTTCTCAATAGGGCGGTTGTCGATGGCTGGAGCTGGCGGGAGAGCGACGAGCGCCTGGGATTCCACCTGAGGTCTGCCCCCCACGAACCTTTTGAGGTAGCCCCTCTTGATGAGTTCTTCGATTTCCCACTTGAGGTTGCGACATTCCTCGGTGTCATGGCCGTGGTCGCGGTGAAAGTGACAGTATTTCATTTTATCACGATCGATGGAGGACTTCATCGGAGGCAGGCATCTCAGGTAGTCCTCGCCTTCGATCTCTATGAGGATTTTTGTCCTCGGGGCAAGAAGGGGGGTGTAACTCTCCTCGGGAACGGGAGCGCCCTTCGGTCTTGGCCCCATCCGGGAGTTCGAAACTGGGGGCACTGGCTTCCGGGTTCCGAGAGTCTCGGTGGGGGTCGGCTTCTTCAGTGGCTTCCCGTCGAGCTCCCACCTCGTATGATCCGTCTCCTCAGCACGGATGTACTTTTGGGCTCGAAGGAGGAGCTCGGAATAAGTCTTGGGGGGCTTTTTGTCGAGCGAGTGGTCAAGCGAGAGGTCCTGAGTCCTCGCTTTAATGCCATCATGGCAACTGGCTCATCAAGATTGTAGATCTCCAACGCGGCAACCTTGAAACAGGCCACGTAATCCCACAGCAACTCGTAGTCCTACTGCCGGATGGAGAAGAGGCTATCTGCCTCTCATGGCAACATCCAACAGGCGTCAAAGTGGGCCACGAACTTCTGCCCCAGCTGGGAGAAAGAGTTGATGCTCTCCGGCTGCAGGCGGGTGAACCACACCCGGGCTGCCTTTCAAAGAGTAGCAGGGAAGGTGATGCAGAGGAGAGCGTCGGTGGCTCCCTGGACCCTCATGAGGGTCCTGTAGCTTTCCAGGTGGTCCATGGGGTCGGTGGTTCCGTCGTAAGGATCCACCTGTGGCATACGAAACCGACTCAGAATCGGCTCCCCTTAGATTTCTTGGGAGAAAGGGGGACGGGCGTCGTAGCCCACTGGCTCATTAGCTGAGCCCGGTAGATTGGCAAATCGGTGGGATAACTCCGCCAACTTGCGGTCATACTCCTCCAGGCGCTTCTCCGCCGCGTGCCTGATGGCTTCGTCAATGGACCCCTCCACCGAAAGAGACAGAGAAGGTGACATGGGTGCATGGCACCCGTGACGGGGGGTCTTACTTTTCCTACCTCGATGGGGCTTGGATGTTGCTCACCCGAGATTCGGTGAGTGGCTCTCCCTGTCGGCAGACCCAGCTCGCTGTCTTTTAGCCGGAGTTTGATGGCTACCCCGGTTGTCAGTGACGGCCCGTGGCTGCGAAGGCCTTCCTTGGAAGGAACACAAGCTGTCACGGGGGGTTGTGGCATGAGCCGCATGAGTCCCCGGCTGCTGGTGGGTGGCCAGGGACCGGTGCTGGTGTGAAGCTGGCGCACTGTTATGGCAAGGATCTGCATTTACTGGGCGAGTGCAGCCAGCTGAGACTTCGTCGGAGGTGGTTGAACCGGAGCGGATGGCCACGCCTCTGGGTTTGTGCGGGTTCCCCAGGAGGGGGAGTCCCCTGCACGACTAGCGGAGGCCTCTCACGCCCGTGTCGTCACCATCCTTTAGTGGAACTTGCTTGTAGAAGAGAAAAAGTGGGGGTCTTGAACTAGATCAAGGACTGTTCACAAGGACACCCCCCTACCTGGCGCGCCAATCTGTTACCGCCAAGATCGCCGTAGCCTGTAGCTGTTATCGGTGTCAGAGTGCGCTCCCTTCGCTGTCTCACCGTTCGGTGGTCCTGGACCTGCAAAACAGGGGTTGGTGACCCAGGCTAAGGTTTCCGATGGGGGCACTCCAATGGTCAAGTCAGTGACGATCCAGGGGAACAGATCCTCCTGATCGAGCCCCTCTTGATGGACTCCACACTAGGAGGAGTGGGTAGCATGAGAGTGGGAAGTAAGTGTGTCGGGGGAAGAACGGCCTGGGTAGAGGGATTCTCTGTGTGACCTTTCCACCTGCCCTTGCTTAGATTTACTTATGGTGCTGTGCTCTTCTGGTTGAGCTTGCACTTGTGTTTGAGTGGTATTACTTATATCTTTTTTGTGTTGTTATTACCTCCGAGTTTTGTAGTCTAGGTTACCGTTGGGCGCTCTCTTGGGATCTCCGCTGGGCTATCAGGTGCGTGCGACGGTATCCCGAGATGCCTTTCCCGATTCGTGATAGGGGAAGCTGTCATATGTTCTGACATTCCCTCCGGTCGTCTCATTCCAGAAAACTTGGCAGTACCTCGATTGGTGGGCCGCCGTCCCTGGGATTCGAATATCCTGGTTGACTTCCGCTTACGGGTGGTTCAGGTGGTTGGTGAGGAGCATGGTGCCTCGATCAGTGGGCCTCTCCCCTTTCTGGTGTAACTGGTGGCTGCAGGTGGTCATTGCGGTATGGCAGATGTCTCAGTGCAGTCCTCGAGCGGCTCGCCGGTGTCCTGGGATGGCGGTGCTTGTGCTTAAGCTGAGGGCTAAGCTGGAAAGGCATGGCTCGACTCCGACCTAAGCGTCCCGAGCTCGCAGGATCGCCTCAGTGAAGGAGGGCAGAGCGCGGGCCCGATCCAGAGGGCTCAACCTAGGAGAGGCTCCACGTGGCAGAGGAGGGCTGAGCTCGACTCCGACCACGGGGCTTGATCTCTGAGGGGCTCGCTCTGGAGGGCAGAGTGTGGGCCCAGTCCAGTGGGCTTGACCTTGAAGAGGCTCCACGTGGTGGAGGAGGGCTGAGCTCGACTCCAATCACGGGACTCGATCTCCTAGGGGCTCGCTCTGGAGGGCAAAGCACAGGCCCGGTCCAAAGGGCTCGACCTTGAAGAGGCTCCACGTGGCGGAGGAGGGCTGAGCTCGACTCTGACCACGGGGCTCGATCTCCGAGGGGCTCGCTCTAGAGAGCACCGCTTGGCTCCGGCCTAGGCGTCCCGGGCTCGCGGGTCCGACCTGGCGAAGGACAGAGCTCGGTTTCGACAGGCAGCCCCGTTGTCCGGGGGGGAGCTCAGCCCGGCGAGGAAGTCCGAGCAGGGAAATTGACACGGCATCTGACGCAGTGGCTTTCTTTGACGTGGTGCCTGTCAGCTGCCCCACGTCAGCGGTTTTGCCACATCACCTATCATAGTAGGAAAGCCATTATATTATTTAAGTATATTAAATTATTAGATTTTGATGACCTTTAATGAGAAGTCTATATTGATTGAGTAGGAACAAAATTTTCGAAAAAGAAAGGAAGCTTTGAAGAACATGAAGCATATAGATCTATATCTAAATATCATCAGGTATAAATATATTATTTTTTTATTATCTATACATCTATGTATAACTGAGGATTTAAGCTTAATAATATATATTATTTTATTTAAACTTTTAAATACAGGAGAATTGAAGGTCCAATGGGATATATCCATGCCAAATCTAAGAAATATTGCTATTGGATCCTACACAAACTGTCTCATCAAGTGGATGCGAGCGCAATTGGAGTGCATTTATCCTAATCCATACATAAATTAGAAATCACATAATCTCACAAAGATTGAGAGATCTAGTCTTTGTATACTATAATATGAGGTTAAAGTTCAGGTATGTCAATGAGAGAAAAGAGCTCATGCAAGTTGATCTATTCGATAAAGACTTTATCCATGATGAGGAGGATGCTATATTGAACTGGGTTGCAGATCAAGAAACACGGAATCCACCAATGTTGGATGATCCAAGAGATTCTCCCCGACCATGCAAAACAATAGTACATGATGCAGGAGTACAGAATGTAGATCGATGGGTGGCCTCTCATTTATCTTCCATTCAAAGTTGAATGCAAGATACTACTAGAGATGATGATGGATCAGGTAGTAGGCAATTTGAAGATTCTGATTAATGATTTGATTGTGAAATGTTTAAATCTAGATATCAAACATAGATTTTCATAGATAGCTAAGACATTGGGACCAGTGGTAAACGCGGGGCAAGTCAACTAAGAGGAAACCAAAGAGCTGCAGTTGAAGATAGATATGGAAAGTCTAAATCAAAGATGAAGGTGACAATTGATCTAATAGCAGCAATCGATGATGTGCCAGTTCGAGATGACGATAGTGAGATACCTGAATTCTCAGATCCTAGATTGCCTAGATTATCTCGGGATAATAGTGATGATGATAATGATAGCAAGAGTGATGATGGATATGATGATCATGATAATCAAGGTGGAGGTGGTAAAGCATGCGGGATTAGTCCTTTTACCGAAGAAGCATATTTCAGCCATGCTACATAGGATCAGGATCATGGAGCCAAACAGTTCTAGATATCAGAATGAGAAAGAGTTGCTGGCCTATAGGAGGGAAAAAAATTATTGAAGGATGTGGCACACAGGCTAAAGATATTTTGGTTCGTTTTCATGATGAGTTGTAAATACCTGAGGAACGTCGATGTCAACCATACCCAGAGTTTATGGCATTGATGGAACAAGATGTGAAATGTAGATTCGAGTCTGAGCAAGTTAGGTTATCATCATCATCAACCAGAATAGAATTTGTTGAAGCGAATAATTCAAATGTATATTCTCAATGGTCATATCCCAAAGAGTATTCTCATCCACCTTATGGATATATTTTTGGATCATAGTATAGTATTGCCTCTATATCCTCATCAAGAATGGCCTGTCCCTTATCCAATATACTATCAAGGGGATTATCCTGGATAGTATCAAATACAAAATGAACAACAAGGATTCGTCTAGCATCAAAATTGGTAATATATTCAAGGTCTCGATTATTAGCAAGACCCGGATGTTTATGAGAGTTATAGACATTCTACTTGGAATTAGTAATAATTTTGATATATTTATGTTAAATTGATGATCCATATTTTATAATATTAAAAATAATTTATTACATAATATTAGCATTATCATACTTTTTGATATAAGTGACTAAGCTCAAGTAGTATGCACTACAATTTTTTCATCTAATTTTAATATTTATGCTTTATCAAGCATTCGTGCATCATCATTTACAAGAAATCGTTGCTTGGTAATCAAGAAAGAATTTTTAACAACCTAAAAAATCATAATATATTATAAAATTATTTTAAATAGAACAAATTTATTATAAATATATTATTTTAAATTTTAAATATATTTAAATAATAAAAAAAATCATAAAATCATAAAATAAATTTATATATATATATATATATATAAAGATATCATAAATATGTACCAGGATGTTCGATCGGGACGATCACTGGGATGGATAGGATGCCAGGCATCCCGTTCTGGCAAAAATCAAGGTGCTCCCATCACACGGCATTTAAAATGTTGACTATACATAAATATAATTTCCAAAGGAACCTTATTCACTTTCATGGAGTATGGCCATTCTTTTACGCCATCGTTGTCGTTTTTTTTTTTTTTTCCTTTTTCTCACTTTACGTGGCACTTGATGACAAGGTTGCAATTCCATGCCAATACTGGCTAGCTGGAATCAGCCATGTTGTGCCGGGCAGAGACCCTCAGACTCAGAACTTGAGTGCGGTGGCATTGTAGCTATACTTTCCCCTTTTCTAATGTTTTCTAAATAATAAAAAAATGAAAGGATGTTCTCAAGTTTTATTGGAAGAACTAGAATTCTAAGCATCCTGTATTGAATATTATCTGATGGGATAAGAACCAACGGAGACAGTTACACAGGATTTAACCCTCCCTATCTTTTTTTTTCTTACCAAAAAAAAAAAAAACTAGAATTCAATGGATCAACAAGGCCAATCAATAGGTTTGCATTAATAAGCTGCACCCAATTTATAACTCTAAGCCTTCTTCTCTTATTCTGCATTTATTTTAGAGCGGTCTCATCTAAACATATCTCGACATACAATCACCTAAATAATTTTAAGAACCATAAGGATATCTATCCATTAATGCTAAAATCCATCAAAATACTAGAGATGTCGAAGTTGGTGATACAAGCCAATCTCCAAGAGCTAGAACCTGTAAAAAAGTTTTGAAGAAAGGATATTCCGGTATAGACCCTGTGATACTTAAGTCAGTTTCCGGTATGACAACGATATGAGAAGTGATATATAGAGATTATTTTAGCATACCTTAGAAGTTCCCAAGAGGTCTTATTTTATTGGTGAAAGGCAAGGATATTTTTGAAATGATAAATCTTAATAGATTTGATGAGAAGTGATAAGGCTTATCAGCAGACTATCAGAGAAATTTTCATTTACAGAGGACATCCATTCTATTTGTGTAGAATTTGCCAAATTTATTTAATGGTGATGTTGACACTGTATGGATCCAAACATACTTTTCTTAATTACAAAGATATCATGGTGATTAGGAATCATGATATGTGATATTACTTTTTGACCGTATAATGAAGAGCATGAAAATAAGTGTCGATTATGTTAGCCTTTAAATGGTTTAAAGAAATACTGTCTAAGGGTCTACTCTTTTGATTAGCTAAAAGAGACTTCGTATGTCAGAAGATATTTGGTCGGTTTAAAAAGGCTTAGTTAGCTAAAGGGTGCTTAATCGGCTTGAAGGAACTTGGTCAGGTCAAAATATCTAGTAATGTTAGAGTCGGAAAAGAAATCGTTAACTTATCAGTGATTCAATTTGATGAATGATCGAAAAGCATGCAACAGGACTAACCGACCAAGCTTATTAACTTTGGACTTCATATCCTTGGCCTAAGCAGAATTTTCGTTAATACTATCTTTTAAGGACCATTCTAAAATCTCACTACCATAAAAATAAATTTTAGTCATGAAATTTAATAATATTTTTTTAAAAAATATTATTACAAATACTCTATAATAATGATATTAAGAAATGTTAAAAAAGATATATAATATTAAAATAATTTTTCAATAAATACTCTCTAATAATGATATTAAGAAATGTTATAAAAGATGTATAATATTAAAGTAATTTTTCAAGGGTGTTGCTGAAATATATTATATGGTGACGGTATCACTACAGTGAATCTGGGATTTACCGACGCTTTTTTTGACTTTTACCAACGCTTATAAACATCGCTAAATAATCTCCCGACGTTTTGTAAAGCGTCGTTAAAGCGTCGCCTATGCAAGCGTTGGGACGCAACTTACCGACGCTTGGGAAAAGCGTCGCAATTCTAGTGACGCTTTAAAGCGTCGCTATACTAAACCCTAGCGACGCTTTAAAGCGTCGCCGATTAGCGACGCTTTAAAGCGTCGCTAGACACCAAATCTAGCGACACTTTAAAGCGTCGCCAGTTTCAATTCTAGCGACGCTTTTCTCAAGCGTCGCTAGGGTTTATTCTAGCGACGCTTTAAAGCGTCGCTAGAACTCGCCACGTCGGAGACACCAAACCTAGCGACGCTTTAAAGCGTCGCCAGTTCCAGTTTTAGCGACGCTTTAAAGCGTCGCTAGAACTGAAACCTAGCGACGCTTTAAAGCATCGCCAGTTAGCGACGCTTTAAAGCATCGCCAGTTAGCGACGCTTTAAAGCGTCGCTAGACACCAAGCCTAGCGACGCTTTAAAGCGTCGCCAGTTCCAGTTTTAGCGACGCTTTAAAGCGTCGCTAGATCCAAAACTAGCGACGCTTTAAAGCGTCGGTAAATTTTTTTCTTAAAAAAAAAAATAAACAGCCATATATACAAACCCATAACCGGTATACATTACAAAAAAGAAACATTCAAACCTGTATCACATCCAACATACACAAACAAATGAAAATATTCAAACTTGTATCACATATCACATCCAACATACACAACACAAATACAACCCAAATATAAAAAGTTTATATATATATATAAACATATCAATCCAAGTTCAAATAAACAAAAAGACATACATAAATAATAAAAAAACCATCTAGCATCACTGATCCGTGGGAGGCTGGTCGTCGTCAGGTCTGCGGCTCGCAGATGCACCAGGAACCTGCAATATATACATCAGGAATTATAATACATATATTATATATATTCTCAATTATTAGATATATACAAAATTAATAAATAATTACTTACCTGAGATGACATGAACATATGCAGCACAGATGTAACATGCTCTAGCTGAGACCTAATGGTCTGCATCTCTGCTCTGTCTGCATCACGTGTCTGTCGGAGCTCTGCTATCTCCTCCTGGAGCTGACGAACATGTAACTGATCATGACTCTCTCTAGTATCCCGACTATATCTACGCACCTCAGATAACTGAGTAGGGGTAACTCCAATCCCATAACCCTCACTCGTCCAGGACGCTCTGGTCCCATCAACTCCGAGAATACCTCGGCCTCGATGCGACTGCTCTGTGTAGATGATGAACCCTCGCCAGCATGCTCGTTATCATAGAGGTAGCCCTATTCTATATTTGACAAAAAATACATATATTAATACTTAATAAAAATAAAAATATAAATCATAATATAACATAAATAAAAAATACATATATATCTCTGGACTCGTCCCGAACAAAACTGCCATCCTGGTGAACGTGAGTCATCCGATAAAACTCCACCTCACCAGGCTCCCTCCCCTGCTGATCAGCCTATATAAAGAATAAATATTACAAAAAATTCAAAATAACACATCTTATATCCCCGTACCATTATACATGACACATGCATGATACATGATGATACATTATGTTAAAACTAAAAGTATACTACTAGTATTATGGGATGAGAAACATACAAACTCATGCCTGAGCCGTGCATAACTCTTGGACCCCGCTGTGTGAGGAACAGACTGAGCAGCTCGTGCAGCTCTACCAATATCAGAATACGTCTGCAAAATAAAATTAAAACAATGTTATATATTGTATAAATATAATTATAACAAGTGAAAATTAATAAATTTTGAAGTGTTTGATGATGCTACACAACCTGTGCCCTCTCAGAGAACCAATAGTGCACCAGCTCCATCCACTGATGAGGGTGAACATCAGGAGGACAGGTAGCTACAACCTGCTCCTCTGTCCAACCCTCTAGCTTGTAGTCTCTCTTCAACTTCGTCCTATATTCTTTCCACTTGTGATTGAGAGACTTAAGCACAAAATCAGATGAATCTGAAGGAAGAACGAACTTGCTCTACAATTTAATTAAACAATAAAATAAATATTAAATGAAAAAAGTAATTCAATTGTTAAAACCTAAGATATAAAATAATATATTAATTTTTTTACCTGCACAACTCGTAGCATTTCTTTTATATGCAGGAAGCATGTCGTTCCACTTCGAATAATTCAGAGGACATAGCTGACCACGGCGTGCTACTGTCCCCAGAAAGCTAGTCAACAAGCTAGCAGCTTTCTTAATAGGCTGCCCTAGCTTGTTGCACTCTATCACTATCCTCTCACCCTCAGGTAACTGCCACACATCACGGACTAATGTGGGTCCTCGCCTACGCCTGAGTCTCCCGGATCCATCTACAAAAAAAAAAATACAGAACATTGTATATCAAAACTATTGCATATGCATGAATTGAAATGAGATAGAATTATTAAATTATGTACCCTGTATCTGTATATCATCGATGATAGGCTCGTCATCAGGATGATCCATAGAAGGATCGTGATGTGCGAACTCGGAGGGAATAACGTCGTCCTGAGGCTGATGTGCAGAAATAGAGGGACTGCCATCAGACCGATGTGAAACTGATCGACTGCCCTCAGGCTGTTGTGCTGAAGAAGTACCAGCCTCGGTCTGGGAAAACTGTATCTGTACATCTGCTAATCGCTTTCTTCGAGGCATGGTGTACCTAACCTGCATTATTAAAAACAAGTCAGTCAACATTATAATCAAATTATAACGGAAATGAATTGCAATTTAAAAGATAACATAATCATCAATGCAAAAAATGTAAACCATCTTACAAACTACTTACTTGTCATAATCAACCAGTTGTACCTTTCTCGAAATCCAACCTAACCAAAATGGTTGTATCATTTATATGATCATCCGGTACAATATTATAAGGCATACACTGAGTGTAAGTATCATCATCTTCTTCTTCCACCCTTTTTCCCATGTCATCCAATGAGATTTTTGGCTAATATCATTAATAGATAATTCTTTCATGTTAAAACAACTCTATTTCTATTACTAAAAAATTATTCAAAATTATAGGTACATATGATATAATTGAATGTTATTTTTAAGGATACTAATGCAAAGGGTAAAATAATGTCATTTACTTTTAAAATGATTATTTATCAATGCATCAGACAACAAATGTAATAGAAAGGTCATATTTCCAGAAACATGATAATTTGAAGGGATATATATATAAAATATGTGATTTCCAGTGTTAGAAATTAAATATGCTATAAGACAAGGGTATATATGTAAACATCTCAAATAGAAAAGGATTTTGGTCAATTATTAGCCCTAAATCACTGATGATAGACATGGCCACTCTGATCCACCGACACATCTTATTTAACAAATGAAAACAAATTATTCCTTTTGAAACAAAGCTTGAGATTGATTTTGCTTATTGGGTTATACCCGTTATGACGCCAATTGAACTAACCAATTTTAAAATAGGTTTGAGCTCATTTTATTTTAGAGGACCCATGTTTTTACTGGTGTTATATCAGCACATTCATAATCATACACCAAGTCCACTGAGACTCAACCTGTAAGGTCCATAAGTTCATCTCTTGAGCTAATTTTTCCTATTAAAATATCTATTTCAAGTACATATATAGCCCCATGGTGACTCTTAAAATAGATGACTGTAACAAAGTATACAAATAAATGTATAGTCATACTCTGACCCACAAACTTAGGCAGGAACTTCCCCAAACCAATCAAACTAAGCAATTGGTGGAGCAGGGTTCATAATTGGCAACCAAGACCTCAAGCATTAAAAAAGGTGGATGTCAAAAGGCCAGTCCAATCAATAACATTAGATCCATGAAACCAATCTCTTATAGATAAAACTTCATATTGGGCAATTTATCCAAGACGATAGGGCCAGAAGACACACAACGAGGGAAAAAAAACTAGGAAAACGGAGGCAGCTAAATGGCGTTTTGCAAGAGAACCAGCACAAATCATAATTCCCTGTAACACCTGCATCAGAGAAACCATCTGTGGTAATATGTCAAACACCCATTTTGGATTTAACAATCTCTTGAATTATCTGTTAATTCACACAGAAAATCAAGGTATCACATTCTGTTTTGCAAAGATTATTGGAACATTCATTTTAGCCCCAATTTCTCAGGTGCACATTTTCTTCTATATTGTGAGAAAACAGAACTTTTACATATTCTGACTAAATTGATGGAAAAGAAAAAAAATTTACCAAGCGGAGGAGGAGGAGGAGGGGGGGTTCGGCAGCGGCTCGATCGACCGGGAGATCACGGACGGCTGCTACGTCGGCGGACCGAGCGGAGGAGGAGGAGGAGGAGGAGGAGGAGGGGGGGGGTGGGGGGGGTGTGTTCGTGGCGTGGGTGGGGGGGGGGGGGAGGAGGGGGGGGGGTGGAGGATGAGGTGGGGGGTGGTGGTTCGGTGGGGGGGGGGGGGGGGGGGGGGGGGGGGGGGGGGGGGGGGGGGGGGGAGGGGGTGGGGGGGGTGGGGGTGGGGGGTGGGGGGGGGGGGGGGGGGGGGG
Organism: Areca catechu; assembly: GCA_021397845.1. Lineage (NCBI taxonomy): Eukaryota > Viridiplantae > Streptophyta > Magnoliopsida > Arecales > Arecaceae > Areca > Areca catechu. The sequence goes on from CM038045.1 coordinate 20,726,473, forward strand.
GGGGGGGGGGGGGGAGAGGAGGAGGAGGGGTGTGGAGGAGGGGGTGGGTGTTCGGTGGTGTGGGGGGAGGAGGAGGAGGAGGAGGGGGGGGGGGGGGGGAGGAGGGGGTGGGGGGGGGGGGTGTGGGTCGACGGGGAGTGCGAGTTGGGGGGGGGGGGGGGGTGGTTGGCGGTGCGAGCAGGGGGGGCGGAGCTTTTAGAGGGCGGGGAGGAGTTGCAAAAGTCCTGACTCTAGCGACGCTTATAAAGCGTCGCTAAATACCAGGAAACTATAGCAACGCTTATAAGAGTCGCCAAATGTCCTGGAATCTTTGGCGACCCTTTAAAGCGTCGGCAAAGGTCACGGACTTCGGCGACGCTTAAAAGCGTCGGCAAATGTACGATCCGGCGACGTTTATAAAGCGTCGGGAAGGTTCCTGGTCTCCGCGACGCTTTAAAAGCATCGGTAAATGTATAGTACGGCGACGCTTAAAGCGTCGGTAAAGGTCCAAAACTGTGGCGGACGCTTTTAAGCGTCGCCAAAGCTCCTTGGACTCCGCGACGCTTATAAGCGTCGGTAAATGTCCAGTCTGGCGACGCTAAAAGCGTCGGCAAAGGTCCCAAACTCCGGCGGATGGTCCGGCGACGCTTAAAAGCGTCGGTAAAACTCAGGGTTAATTGCCGACGCTTTAAAGCGTCGGCGGACTTTCAGTTTTGCCAGCACTTTCAAAAACCGTCGGCGGGTTCTAGTTCTTCCCAATGCTTCACCGAAGCGTCGGCAGAAAAGGGTCGGGATAACCCTGTTTTGCTGTAGTGTATCTAGTAACTCCGATCCAAGAAATATATATATTTTTATGGTGGTCCTCCTCGGGACGATAATTAATGATAGAGATATTACTTGGAATGGTCTATTTATGCAATCGTATATCGGTGCCTATGGACCAGGCATTGTATAAATCATGTATCAACTTGGGCACATCCTTCCTCTTTTCTTTTTTTTTTTTTTTTTTTTTTTTTTTTTTTTTTTTTTTTGGTAAAATATAAGGGAAGAGGAGTTAGATCCCGGACATGGCCATCCCCAGACGGTCTCCATTCCAGCCAGGAATGTTCGATACACGGTGCATATTAATTTTTCCGCGGCCACCGTTCTCACCCGAAAGTCCAGCCAAGGAATGTTGATACACGGTGCATATTAATTTTTTCGTAGCCGTTCCCATCCAAAAATTTATTCCCACTCGAAGGTAAGTACGTCAACCTGACTACCACTGATATCAGCCAACAAGACTCCATAATTATTTTATTAATTTTTTTTAATTTATTTTGAACTATTTTTTATATTTTTTATTTTATCTCCGGACTTTTCAATATCTAAACCAAGACTTAAACCAAAATTTGAATCTCTCCAATTGTGAGTCTTTTTTCATGACCAACAGCACCGTTCACCAGTAATATCCTTCCTCTCTTTGCTGCATGCTATGAAATGCCGTACAGATTATTTGGCTAAATTAATCAATCCCGAAGCACATGGATCCAGGCAGAATCTCTTGTACACCGTAGGTCAAATTTTCTCCCTTACACACCACACCTTCTTCTTACTTCATCGTGGAAGCAAGCTTCCTAACAAGTTCAAATAGGTTAGCCTTTCTATGTCTTTAAGCACATGTATGCGGGTGGGAGAGCGTGGAACATCCACCTAACCTATTCCATGTAGTTTTTACCGGTGGGATGGAAGCTTAATTTCAACAAGCACCACAATGAAATCAAGTTTTTGTAAAAAAGCCACGTGATAATAATCAACTCTAATTGCTACTGGTGGTGGCGCGGTGGTAATAGGCTTTGCTCGTAAGCGAGAGGACGGGATTCGAATCCGTGTAGACGCATTTCGATAAAGGAATAGTCTAGAAATAAAAGAAACAAAAAAAAAATTAATAAAATAATTCTGGAATCAAATTCCGTTCATTCATCTTCTATCACTGGTGGTAGTTAGGTTGACGTACTCACCTTGGACAAAAAAATCAACTCTAATTGTTTAATTAAAATCTCAGCGGATAAATTTATTCATGGCAGAGCAGTCGAAGTTGGCCAAAAGTCCCGACACGTGAAATTGAAGTTGGACATCCGCTACGTCACGGGAAACTTGGAATGCACTCGAAACAATCTTTGTTCCGTGTGACCAGTCTGATGGACAACCAGACCAGCAAATTAAGAAGTTTTAGTGTGCCACCTTCCTTGAGATTTCTGGATGACATATGGATGGGATGGATGTTCTTGAGAAGCCAACATCTAAGTGGGAACATTCTTGGAGGGAGACCGGAAAGGCGTCCAAGTGCCACCGACTTATCATAATTAGCCAAATCCCTTATGTTTGATCAAGGATTGCATGCATTCAAGAATTCGATAATTTGAATTTTAATACATGTACATACATACATATATACATACATACATATATACATACATACATATTATACATACATACATATATACATACATACATACATATATACATACATACATATATACATACATACACTTATACATACATACTATATATATACATATTATATATAGATTATACATATATATATATATATATACATATATATATATATATATACATATATATATATATATATATATATATATATATATAATATATATATATATGTTATATATACATGATCAAAATAATTTCAAGTGGCATAATATCCGTCCAAGAAATCAAGGATAATTCTATTTTTTTATATGAGATAAATAGTTTATTAATAACATTATTTAACTAGAAGTAAATGCTATTTTATTAACGGATAAATTAGGTGCACAATCAACTATTATATTAGTCATTTAAATTTAAATTTGAATGGCATGTACAAGAAAAGAAAAAAGAAAAATAATTTCAGCATTAATACAAATTCAAATTTTGAATTTGAACTCAAGTAAAGAAGAAATCTATATATTTTAAATTTATATTTTATAATATGATCATTTTGTTCATATTTTGTAACATGGCCATTGTGTATATATACATGTTGATTCATTTGTCATTGAACAAATTAATCAATATCAATTTCTTCAAATTTATCATGAAAGCCTTGATTATCTTTTACTTGGTAAGTATTGCACCATCTTTACATTATTCCTATTCTTGATTCTCTTAGCCTAGATAATTTTTTTATAGCCTTCATGATATCACAAGAGTAGAGTTTTTTGATGATAGGGGAGTGATCTCTTCTTCCATTATTGTTGATTCTTCATATTATCTCCATCCATCTGATAATCAGGAATGGTATTTGTTTTGACCATTTTGAATGGAGATAACTACCCTATTTGGAAAAGGCTGATGAAAAATGCCCTAATACCAAGAATAAATAAGGTTTGTTGATGGAAGTATTTCAAAACTGATGCTCATTTATCTTATTTTATAGTTTGGACAAAGTGTAACTCCATGATTATATTGTGGTTGTTCAATGCTATTACTAGAGATTTATATGATAATGTAGTATATGCTGATAATGCATATGCCATTTGGATGGATTTGGAGAAAAAAACTCTCACAAGATAATGCTCCAAGAGTTTTTCAGCTTAAGCACGATCTCTCTCTCATTGTCACAGCCTATTATCAATGCTTAAAGCTTTATGGGATGAGTTGCACTTGTATGACACCGTCCCTCCATGGTGGTGGGGTTGAAAAAGCATTCACTACATTAAAAGAAATAAAAAAATTCATTAATTTCTCATAGGATTGAATTCTAGTTTCAATATGGTACTATCACGAATCCTTAATATTGATCCATTATCCTCAAGTAAAATTTTTCTATGATTTTGCAGAAAAAAAGTATTAATTTATTACTGCTATGCAGTATTCCAATCATGAGGCTACAACTATGACTATGATGACCACTTCTTCCATCATACATGATATTAGTGCAATGTATGACCATTGCCACAAACATAACCACACAAAGGAGTATTGCTTTGAGCTTATTGGTTACATGCCAACATGGAGAATAAAACAAAAATAACTTGAACCATATTGGAAGATAGGGATAGAATCAACAAAGCAAGCAATACCCTATTGGAGCTTCAACTATAGCTGTTTGTGAATCAAATGCTTCTTCAGAATAGGCTATATTACTAATTTCAGGTCTAAACATGCAACGGTACATTCAGTTGCTAAATCTTTTTAATGGTGTGCAATTCTCTTCTAACCAAGCTTCACATACCATAACTTCAACTCATATTATCTCTCAAATATAACTACTTATTTTATCCTATGGTTTGTAGATAGTGGAGCATCAGACCATATGGTCTCATCTTTCACCATCCTAAATTCATATACAGCCATACCCTTAGATAGACCTGTCAAATTGTCAAATGGCCAAATCTTCTTATTTCACATATTGGAGAAGTGAAACTACTTGGTGATATAATTTTTTGTAATGTTCTTTGCATATCAAATTTCATATGCAATTTACTTTCAGTTAGCAAATTGACTTTTGATTTATCTTGTATTATTATTTTCTTTCCTGATTTTTGCATATTTCAAGATCTCACCTCAAAAAAGCTGATTGGAGTGGGTAGACAGAGGGATGGTATCTATTACTGCAGTTTTTCATCAAGCCCCATGCCTTTCAGGCTATGGCAAATATTTTGGTTTACTTGGCATATGCACATCGGGCATACTTCTTTTAGTAGCTTATTTAAAATTTCATGTTTGTCTTTTAATTTATCTCAAAATCATATTTGTATTTTTTGTCATTGTGTAAAACAAACTAGAACTCCTTTTTCTATTAGCAATAATAAAAGCTCTCGTTATTTTAGTTAATTCATTATGACATATGGGTATCACATCTGAGTCCTCTTAATAGCTCACATTATTTCCTTATCATAGTATACGGTTTTTCTTGTGGTACTTCGGTTTACTTAAATATAAATATGAAGTTTCTATTCATCTTGTATCTTTTTATCATATGGTTACTACACAATTTGATTCTAAAATAATATATTCACAGTGACAATGGGATGAGTTCACATCTATACCTATGAAAGAATTTTACCTGGCTCAAGGTATAGATATCAAACATTTTGTGTTTATACCCCTTAGCAAAATGGAGTAGTGGAGCATAAACATAGGCACTTATTGGCTCGAGCACTTAGATTTCAAGTCAATTTGCTAATAAAATTTTGGAGAGAATGTATTTTTATGTTGTATATATATCAATCATTTGTCAACTCTAGTTTTATTGCAGAAAATACCATATGAGGTATTGTTTAATCAACCACCCTCTTATGATCACCTTCATGTCTTTGGTTGCTTATATTATGCACATAACCATAAAAATCATATGCTAAATTTGATTCTAGAGCCATTCGATGTATTTTCTTGGTTATTTATATAGATAAAAGGGATATCATGTTTATGATCTTGAAAGTCATAGTATTTTTATCTCACGAGATGCAATTTTTCATAAATATATTTTTTTCATATTGCTCTTCTTCCACAACAGAGTCAGTGCATGATAGACAGAGAACCAATTTAGTTGTTCCATTGCCCATTCTTGACGATCTACCATCATACATACCTATTGCTAATTCTATATTCGAACCTTCTATAAATTCAAATAATTGATTTGAAATGCTTCCAGCATAACCTCTTCCTGTTAAGTGTAGCCAAATTCCTGAATCACAGTCAATTAGATTCACTTAAATTTGACAAATACTAGCATATCTAAAAGATTATGCCTTATAATTTACCTTCATACGATCCCTCGCAAATTGCCGCTCCAACAGCTCCTTCAGATACCATTTATCCTCTCTCAAATTTCATTTATTATGATAAATTTTCTTTTTGACATCTAGCATTCTTAGCGGTTATCAATTTTATTGATGAGTCATAACAATTTTCACAAGCCACCAAAAATCCAAAGTGGCGTGAGACTATGACAGCAGAGATTACCTCATTGAAAAAAATTAGATATGGACTTTGGTTGATTAATCTCCTGGGAAGAGAACTATTAATTCCGAATGGATACATTGTATAAAGTACAAGGTAGATGGATCAATTGATCGCTATACTGTACAGTTGTTTGCTAAGGGTTATATCCAAGTTGAAGGTCTTGACTACCATAAAACATTGTACTTGTGGTCAAATTAGTCATTGTGCATTATTTATTGGCAATAACAGTTGTATGTAAATCTAAATTATACCAATTGGATATTAGTAATGTCTTTTTGCAAGGTATTTGCATGAAGAGATTTTCATATATATTCCTCAAGGGTTTACATGTCCAGTGATACACGAGTTTGCAAACTGAACAAATATTTGTATAGACTCAAAAGTATCTCGTAATTGGTTTGAAAAGTTTACCTCCTTTATTATCCAGTTCGATTTTACACAATCCAAGGTTAATTTCTCTTTATTCACTCATATTCAAGGTGAGAGTATAGTCCTTATCTTAATATATGTGGACGATATTATTCTTGCCAAAATAATCCTATCAGCATCTCTTCTATCAAGACTATATATATATTCTTTTTATATCAAAGATCTATGTCCATTAAAATATTTTTTGAAAATTGAAATTGCCAGATTGCTGGATGGCATTGTGCTCAATCAAACAAAATATACTCTTGACATCCTTTTTGAGACAGGCATTCTAAGATCCAAGCTATATACATTTCCAATGGAGCAATATTATTCTTTATCTAGTGTCATTGATCCAAATATAGCTAATCATTCTCTATATAGGTGCTTAGTTGGTAGGTTGATCTACTTGACAATTACTCGTTTGGATCTATATTATTTAGTCCACATTCTTAACCAATTTATGCATGATCCACTCCAACTATACCCTGATGCTGCCATGTGGGCTCTTCATAATCTCAAAATGGCACCAGGACATGGCATATTTCTTCCTGCATCTAATGAATTGTCATTAGCTACTTATTATGACTTTGACTGGGCATGTTGCCCCATTACCCATTACTCTACCACTGGCTATTATATGATGCTTGGATATTCTCCACTTTCTTAGAAAACTAAGAAATAAACCACAGTCTTACGCTTTTTTGCTGAAGCCGAATATAAAGCAATGTTTACTATTACTAGTGAGCTTCTTTGGCTTCAAGCTCTTCTCTCTGATTTGTATATTTCTCCCACACATCCCATGTAGCTTCTGTTGCCCAGGTGGCTTACCCAAGAGGGGGGGTGAATTGGGTAATTAAGATTTTTGCAAGTATGTGCTCCTTTTCAAAGTTCTTGGTATGGTAGGTGCTGTGAGTTAAGTGACTAATGCTTCAAGTAAAAACACAAGAAACACAATCACAAACACAACAGATTTTATAGTGGTTCGGAGCAACATAGCTCTTACGTCCACTATGTAAGATATCACTTGAGATTTTCACTATATTCATCCTCGAAATACAACCGAATTGTTTTCACGGGCTTCATTATCTAAAACCCAAACTTGGTTTTATTCCGGGCTCACCAAAAATCCAATATAATGTTAGTTTTATCGGGGCTCACTAACAACCCACACTCTTGATTTTCAAATGCCCACCAAAAACCTTTACAAACCCAAGTTACAGCTCCTGCTATACTTGAAACATGAATAAATAAAAAAGAGTAAAAACACAAAGCAACTTTATGACAAACCGAAGTTGCCGGATGGTTGTAGTTGTAGCACTTAAGAAGCTCTCTTGATTGCTCTTTGAATGCACTTCAAGGCTTCAAGCTTATTCAATAAATGCCTCAAGAATTTATATGGAAGTTAGGTGTGGTCTTGAGTGCTCTTTGAATGCTCTCTTGAGTATTCTTTCAAAAGCTCATTAATTTTTCATTTACTGTTCATATATCTTGTTTAAAAGTGATTCAAATCCCTTAAAATATATATCCCTTAACTGATTTCATGAGGATATAGCCGTTGTAAACCGTTGGGATTCGAAATATGATCATTAGAGACTGTTTTGGATTCAAAAAGAAAGTTCTGGAACTAGCTGTTACTCACTTGGAACTGTCATTCGAGTCGGCTTGGATGGGTCGAGTCGGCTCGGTTCCTCAGGTAGGTCAAAACTCCACTCTGGTCGAGTCGGCTCTTCTGCTTCGAGTCGGCTCGCCTGGCTTGTTCTTCAAAACTGAGATTTTCTGAATACTAGAAGAGTCAGCTCTTCAGTACATTAGTCGGCTCGGCTGTCTGTCTGAGAAACTTTCACTCTAATCGAGTCAGCTCGGTTCCCTCGAGTCGGCTTGAATTCTCAGAACTTTAGAAATCACACTCTACCAGAGTCAGCTCAAAGGTTTGAGTGCCAGAATACTGCGTGCCGTGCCAAACTTCAAGTCGGCTCTTCAACAATGAGTCGGCTTTTGATACTTATCTTCAAAAACTTTTCGAACTTCTCAGAATTCTTCCAAAGGCATTCAATCAAGTCTAGAAGCTCTCTAACTTCATCAAGACTAAGTCTAAGAGATCTAAACTAGAAAATACATAAAGATAGCCCATTTTCATAAATATATAGTTGATTTTTCTTTGGGCTAAACATTACAAAATACAGTTTTACAAAATAAACTTGTCATACACCAAGGTTGTAGGAAGAGTGGTCTTTCATTTAAAACATCCTACAAAAACTTAGAAAACACTTGGAAAGAGTTAGTAACTAAGTGCATGCTCCAATATTTGGTTATCATCAAAATCATTCCAGGGGTCAACAATCTCTCCCTTTTGATGATGACAAAATATTGGGTATGGAAAAACTTTACAGTTATAAGTATAAAAATATTAAACATTTCAAAATAACTTGTGTATAACTTTAAAATTGAAACATATCCATAAGTATCATGAATGTATTGAAGGTATCAGAATTTATCAACAAAGTATCAAAGCTTTTAAATTAGATCTAATGTGTATCAGAGTTAATATATATCAAAAGTTGTTTTTACCTAATATGAGTTGAAGTCCATAATGTGTCAAGGCAAGTTGAATATCAAGATATATCAGCGTTTGCAATTATATTGAAAAAATGTATCAGAGTTTAAAGTAGCAAAAGGTATTAAAGTTAGCAAGAATGTATTAGAGCTACTATCAGAGCTATTAAAGGTAGCAGAAATGTATCAGAGCTCAGAGTTAGCACGAATGTATCAAAGCTATTAGAAGCTAGAGATAAATCAAAGCAAGTTATGATCAGAGCAAATTTGAGTAAATTTTGAATAACAGGGATAACTCCACCTGTTTCATGCACATTTTCAATAGATTGGCCAAAAGATTTTGCAATGCACAACCATTACATGCTATTTTTCCATGCACAGATACAATTACTCCCCCTTTTTGTCATGAATCAAAAAGGGTTCAAAAGCAAATTACATTCCCTTTTTAAATAGCATAAGAAGATCAATAACATTGTTTAAGATAATTTTACTTTCTCATAGAATTTTCTTAATTGCAATTCTTCATTAAAATTCTCCCCCTTATTAGGGTAATTAAAGAGATCAAACATGATATAACAACATTTCATTACACATTATTTTGCAAAAAAGATATTTCATTACTATAAAAGGAAGTACAATGCATCAAAATACAAGAGGTGTTCTTCTTACAAGATACAACAAAAAGAAACAACAAATAGATACACCAACTAGTCTTCTTCCTCACTAGAGAAAGAGCCAATTTCTAAAATAGTGGAGGATGTCTTAGTCTTCAAAGGTTTGAATCTAAGATCTTTATTTCTAGTCCTAGTTGGGGCCTTAGATATTTTGGATTTTAGCTTAGGCCTAGATTTGGGTTTGGTACGAATCGGGATAGGCTCAACTTTAACATCAGTAGGTAGAACAGGGGGCTGTGAAGCAAGAGGAGTAGGATCAAACAATTCTGGTGCAGAAGGAGGTGGTGACTAAGCAGGCTCTCTAGATGCTGAAGCACCTGAAGCATCGGCGGCAAAAGAAAATCTCGATAGGAACACCCAAATAGTCCGAAGCTCGGTAGAGATGCCCTGAACTCCCTTTTGTAGACACTGAACCTCTGCAGTATGCTGGGTACTAAGAGCATCTGCTGCGCCCTGAACTCCCTTTTGTAGACACTGAACCTCTGCAGTATGCTGGGTACTAAGAGCATCTGCTGCTCCTCCAGCGACCAAAATTCATGCGCATGTCTCTAATATTAGACTGAATGTCATCCTGTAGGTGCTGGCGACTCTCAACTGCCTCAACTCTAGAAGATAACTGACTTAGCTCCGTCCTGATCTCCTGAAGTCCAGTATCAACTATTTGACGAAGCTCGCCAAACATCAATAAGAAGGTGCTTGTCATGGACTCTGAAAGCTATCTCAGCTACTGTACAATGAAGGCCTGTGAAGTAGTCGGAATAGTGGTCAATGCTGAAGGTGCTGATGGAGCAACTGAAGGTCCTAGTGGAGTCCTAGGACTACCAGGCTGTCTCACTATCTGTTTATGCTCCTCAGTCTCAACCTTTGTAACATGATCATCATCATCATCACCTCTGTCAACGATAGTCTCAGTATCAGCCATAGGGTGCTCTGCCTGATCATCATCATCCTCATCTGAAGAAGGGTGTACCACCCTCTATCTTGACACTCTCTTCGACCAACTCCCTCAACCTGATGGTAACACATCCACTGTAGGGACTTCATCGAGTAAGTATCAATATGATGCAGTGGTCTACCGTCCTCTCCAGTAAGGTCAATCCCAAAGTCCTGGAATAGTAAAGTGAAAACCATACTAAGGGAAGGCAGGCTTTCACCTTCCTTGTTGCTTACCTTATCTGTACCAGCATAATATACAGGAGATTGAGGGCCTCCCCATCAATCAAGCATCTCATAAAGTCCAGATCTCGCTCGCTCACCAAATCAAATCGGCCTATCCTCGACAAAAAAATCCTGCTAATCATGTTGTGCAACAATCTCATTTCCAGTGACAACATGTTAGCCTGTACATTCCCCACATCATCTACATCTCTTCTCTCAAGGATGAGTCTAAGATTTCTCTTCTTGTCTTTTAACACTAAGTGATTCAGTCCTTCATTAGGCATGTATAGAACATTGCTCAATCTTTCCTCATCCACAATTAGCCTTACACCTTTAACAGTTGATTCAATGTGATACTCACCCAGGGTAAGGTTTTCATAAAAGATTCTTACCAAATTGGGATAAGTCAGAGTGTCTAAAGAACAAAAGTCACTCCACCCTTGAGCCACTATCCATTCTCCTATTCTTAACCCTAGTTCTTCAAAAAATGAGAAAACTATTCTTCTTCCACTAGTAACTAGGCGGTTAGCCATTGAAATGACCTGTCTCGACGGAGAAGAAGACTCATTCCTTTCTTCCTCTTGTTCTGAAACAGGGGCGACTCTTCTTCTCTGCATTTTGACCTTCTTCCCCTCTGTGCACTAGAATCCGCATGCCTTGCTCTCTTCCGTACTGCCATCCTTGGAGCCATAACCGGAAATCAAAGATGGGAGAGGATGAAATTCAAGGAAGGTGGGGTAGAGAGTGGTCCCTAGGCTTTAGAGGTTTTTTTTTTGGTAGTTCGGCTAAGGGTCAACAGGAAATAAAAGCCCTAGTTTGGTCCTACGGGTTATATAAAAATGCCTAGCCCGACATCCGAGTCGAGTTGGCTTGGCCAGAAGTATGACTGCTCGAGTCGACTTAACAAAAATATACTCAGAAAATATTCTAAATTGCTCTAAAAGGTTTCTTATGATAGAAGGATACTATGTAAGGTGGTCATTGTCCTTAAATTGATGTAGAAGGTCTCTTAGATAATTTTTTCTTAATTTAAGAAGAAATTAGGTCAAAAATTCTAAAACAGGTCACATAACCCTAATTCTCCTCTAATCATTTCAAATCTTTCTTCATTAAGTTGCTTAGCAAAGATGTCAGCAAGTTGGTTTTCTATTGTAATGAATTCAGTTTAATTTCTCCATTTATACATGATCCCTAATGAAGTGATGTCTAATTTTTATATGCTTATTCTTGAATGCTAAATTAATTTTTTTATCAGATTAATAGCACTTGTGTTATCACATTTGATAGAAATTTTTGTTTGAATAATATCATAGTCTTCTAGTTATTACTTAATCCATAACATTTATATACAACTCCCTACAGTTACATATTATGCCTCAGTAGTAGATAGTGCTACAAAGTTCTGTTTCTTACAGTGCCATAAAATTAAGTTCAACCCTAGAAACTAGCAAGTACCACTAGTACTTTTTCTATTAATTTTACATCCACCATAATTAGCATCAGAAAAACTAATTAAATCTAATGAAGATTGCTTAGAATACCATAGACGAAGATTACTGTTCCTTTTAGATATTTTTATAATTCTTTTAATAGCAATTATATGTGATTTTTTAGGATTTGATTGAAATCTAGCACATATACATATACTAAACAAGATATCAGGCCTACTTGCAGTTAAATACAACAATGATCCAATCATACCTCGATAAAGTTTTGTTCAATGTTGCCGCCATCTTCATCTTTATCTAATTTGCAGGAAGGGCTTATGGGTGTGCTCATTTCTTTGGATGACTCCATACAAATTTCTTAATGATCACTTTGATATATTTTGCTTGGTTGATAAAAATTCCTTCCTTTGTTTGCTTAATTTGAAGTCCAAGAAAGTAGGTTAGTTCATCCATTAAGCTCATTTCAAATTCACCCTGCATCAACTCAGCAAATTCTCTACAAAGATCCTCATTAGTTACACCAAAAATAATGTTATCTACATAAATCTGTAAAACTAACATATTATTCTCTTTCTTTTTAATAAATAATGTTATATCTACATTGCTCTAACAAAGTTATTTTCAAGTAAGAACTTGCTCAATATATCATACCATGCTCTAGGTGCCTATTTAATCCATGCAATGCTTTATTAAGTTAAAAACATGATTTGGAAGAGCATGATTTTCAAAAACTTGGTGGTTGTTCTACAAAAACTTCTTCCAAATAAATCCATTCAAAAACTCACTTTGTACATCCATTTGAAATAATTTAAAATTCTGTGGCAAGCAAATGCAAGTAATAATCTAATGGCTTCTAATCTTGCTACAGGTGCATAGTTTTTCATCAAAATCTATTCTTTCTTCTGATTATACCCTTTAGCCACTAATCTTGCTTTATTTTTAAGTACTTTTCCTTGTTCATCCAGCTTATTTTTATATATTCATTTAGTTCCTATTACAGGATGGTCTGAGGAACTGTTTACTAAGGTCCATACATCTTCTTTCAAATGGTTAAGTTCTTCATGCATGGCCATTATCCAATTAGGATTATTTTTAGCTTCTTCTATACTATGTGGCTTTACTTGTGAGATAAATGCTAGATAATCATGTACTTCTCTAAGTGATGACCTAGTCCTAACACCTTGTGAGAGATCACTATTGTCCAGGTGGCTTCCCAAGAGGGAGGTGAATTGGGATTATAAAAACAATTCACAAGTATGTGCAATTTGGAATTCTTTTGGGTTTTATGGTGCAATATGCAATGCGGAAGAAATTAAGTAAATGCAATAAGCTAAAGCAAGCATAAACACAAACACCAGAAAATTTAGAGTGGTTCGGAGTAACCGGCTCCTATGTCCACTACCCAAGTACTACTTGGGGATTTCCACTATATCCCCTAACCGGAATATAGTCGGATTGTTTTACCAGACTCACAATTCAAATTTATACACTTTGTTTTACCGGGATCACCAAAGAAAAACCAACTCCCTTTGGTTTTGAACGGGATCACCAAAGAACCCACACTTGATTTTATATCGGGATCACCAAGAACCCAACTTAGGTTTTCACAAGTTCACCTAAAAAATCTTTAACACTCTCTTAAGGACAACCCCTTGCTTTTCTTAGAGAGAAAACAAAGATATAGAGAAATAAAAAGCAACTACACAACAAACTGAGTTTGTTTAAATGTTGCCGATGTAGATCAAGATGAAGCCTAGCTTTAAATGCTCTTTAATGCTCTTCAAGCTACTTCTTTGCTTCTTCAATGAATGGATTCAATAATGAAGAGAAGTGGTAAGCTTTAAATCCTAACTTGAAAGCTTTTGAAGTAGTTGGTGAAAGACTGAAGGCTTTTCAAATTCTCAAGATAAACCAATAATATTCTCCCAAAAATTGTTTAATCCATCAAAAATATTCTTTTATAGTTTCCATGAGATATGGCCATTGTAGGGCCTAGGGATTCGTGAAAGAGCTGTTGGAGATGAATTGGAATTCAAAAATCACTTTCAATAACTAGCCGTTAGAGTGCAGAAAACGGTCACTCGAGTCGGCTCAAGGTCCATGAGTTGGCTCGAAGTCTCAGACAGTCCAAATAGAATTTCTGTGCGAGTTGGCTCTTCAAGCTGGAGTTAGCTCGTGCTTCATCAATTCAAATAGCAAATACTTGAGTTGGCTCTTCGGGACAGAGTCGGCTCGAAGTCTCAGTCACCAAAAATCATAACTCTAGATGGGTCAGCTCTTGGAGCTCGAGTCGACTCGAGATCTCAGACTTCAGAAACATGTATTCTTCCACAAGTCGGCTCTTGAGACACGAGTCGGCTCGAGATACTGAAACTCTGAAATTTCTTCGTGCTGTGCCACAAGGAGTCGGCTCTTGATCCATGAGTCAGCTCTTGCCAAAACTTCAATTAATGCTTCAAACTTCTCCAAAATTCTTCAACACTTGAATCAAACAAGAGCTAATCTATACACTCTTATTTTTACAATTTTACAGCCCATTTACAAGATACATAAGTAAAAAATTAGGGCTTTTACACTTAAAGTCCATAAGAGTCTATACAAGATTGAATTACCTTACAACCAATTTGAAAACCAATTAAAACTAAAGGTAACAAATTTCCTACAAAAAACTTCTTAAGTAATTGAAAGAATTAGTAACATATACATGCTCCAATATTTTGTGATCATCAAAATCATTCCAGGGTCAACAATCTCTCCCTTTTTGATGTGACAAAATACTAGGCATGAACAGGATTTAAAAAATACTTTACAATTACTATGTATCATATCAAATGAGTATCAATTGTTGAACTGATAAGTATCAATACAATGTATCATCTATATCAAAAAATTGAAAACTATTAATACAATGTATCATATGTATCAATAAGTATTGAAACATGATGTATCGAAACATAATGTATCATCTATGCACTATGTATTGAAACTTCACAAAATTGACCAGTATTTGAAGTAAGTTTCATGAAAACTTAACATAAGCTCCCCCTTACTAATGTAATACATTTCTTCATATTTTCATTAAATTTTCATACATATTCATTTTCATATTCACATTCATACACATTTTATTTACATTTCATTCATATCTTCACACTTTCATGCACATTCACATTTTCCCCTTCTCCCCCTTTTTGTCATCAACAAAAGGTATATAGAATAGGAGAACATTCATTCACAGAAAGTCATTCACAATATGTATCATAAAAAGACATGTATCATAAATAGTCATATATATATGAAACTATCAGTACATAAGTGATACAATACAAAAGTGCCTCGGCACGACAAAATAGTATCACAACAACAAAACATGAAAAACATAGAGTCCTAAGACATCAAAATGAAAGACTAAAAACATCAAAAGGATGGACTGGGGTCATCATCACTGGGTTCTTTCTCACTAGTGGAGGAACCGACCTCTAAAATGCCTGGAGCATGCCTAAATTTAGGGAACCTAGGCCTAAGGTCCCTAAGCCTAGTCCTAATAGGTATAGTAGTCCTAGAGGTTTTGTTTTGGCTTTAACTTTAACTTTGGACTCAGAGGAAATCACAATAGGAGTGGGTCTGGCAGTAGGAGGATCAAAAGACAAGGCTAGAGTGCTGGTAGTATACAATATCTCTGTGGCTGGAGTGTCTCCAACATCATATCTTGGAATCTTAGTACCAGTCTCAGCCTCAACAGGAGTGGCCTCAGAAGGAATGTCACTGAAGTGTGCTGCCTGTCCCTGCCCGCAATCAGTGCCAATGTCAGGTGCTGCTATAGAAGTAGTCGATATAGACTGACTGGCTGCTGTAAGTTGTTGAAGAATAGCCATGATATCCTGGAAGCCCTAGTGCATCTCTGACTGAAGTGCAGATATCCTGGCATCAGTCTCAGATCTCTCTCTGTGAAGACTCGAGATCTCATCCAGTACACGCTGCAATTGGTAATCATCACCTGGTCCAACAACTATCGATCCTCTAACAGGTGATCGAGAAGTAGAAGGAGCTAGCTCTGAGGGTCCAGCCTCATCAACATGTGCCTCTGCCTCTGTACCCTGTCTCTATGCTGGCTGAACATCCTCATCCGAATCATCCTCTGAATGAGTCACTGGAAGACCTAAGCTCTTCCTAATCCATTGACCCTCAACCTTAATAAATCCCATCCGGGTCAAAGATTTCAAATTATATATGTCTGTATGCAAAAGTGGTCTACTGTCCTCTCCAGATAAATCAACTAGGGCATCCTGAAACAGTAGGGTAAACACCATCCCGTATGGAAGACATGCTCGTGCCCTCCGAGCAGCTTCCCTCATTTGTGACAACATAATAAACGGTAAATGAGGGCCTCCCCCTCAACCAAGCATCTCATGAAGACTAGGTCGCGCTCACTAACCCAGTCAAATCTCCCCGTCCGGGGTAAAATGATATGGCTAATAATATTATGCAATAATCTCATCTCTAAAGATAATTGATTGGCACTGACATGAATAACTCCCTTCACATTTGTCCTCTCAAGTACCAATCTCAAAGTCTTTTGCTTGTCCTTCAATACTAGGTAGAGCTCACCCTCTTTTGGTATTGAAGAACGCTAGACAACTTTGGTTCACTGATCTCAATATGCTTACCCTTCACAGTACCTTCAATGTGAAATGCATCCAACGACATGTTCTCAAAAAATTGTCTAACAAGGTTGGGATAAGTTGGAAGATTGAGCATACAAAAGTCTTTCCAACCTTGTTTAACCAACCAATTACCAATGTGCAAGTTTTCTTATTCAAAAAAAGTGAAATCTATGCATCTACCCAATGTCACTTGCCTATTTCCCATTAATATTACTTGCCTTGGTGCCTCTTGCTCTTCTTCATGCTCTTCTTGATGTTCCTCCGCCGGATTTGAAGTATCCAACCATCGCTTTGTCCTTCTTTCCTCCGCCACTGACCGAACCAACTTCCTAGGTTTCTTGGCTACGGCCTTTTAGGAGCCATCTAGGGTAGATTAGGATTTGTAGGGTCGTGGAGGTGTTCTAGGAGCTTTTCCTAGGTTAGGAAGAGGAGTCGGCTAAGGGAAAGTGAGAAAAATGGAAAGATATAGTGATTTCAAACCTATGAAGCCCTATTTAAAAACCCTCAGCCGACTCTCGAGTCAACTCACCGAAACACCTGGTGACTCGAGTCGGCTCAAGCCAAAATCACTCAACTCAAAAAAAAAAAAAAAGGTAAAATTAAATTATATGGATTTCTTATCACTAAAATAGGTTGTCATAAACTCTAAAATGAAATTTAAAAAGTCTAGATAATTTTTCCTTATTTTTGAGAAATTAGGTCAAAAATTTTCAGAATGGATCACACAGGCCTAATTCGCCTCTAATCTTTTCAAATCTATCTTGACTAAGGGGTTTAGTAAAAATGTCAGCAAGTTGATCTTCAGTAGGTATAAATTCTAATTCAACAATATTATTTAAAACATGATCTTGAATGAAATGATGTCTAATTTCTATATGCTTAGTTCGAGAATGTTGAACTGGATTTCTAGATAAGTTAATAGAACTAGTATTATCACATTTAATAGAAATTTTAGATTGGATAACCCCATAATCTTCTAGTTGTTGCTTGATCTATAACACTTGAGTACAACAGCTCCCTGCAGCCATATATTCTGTCTCAGCAGTGACAGTGCTACAGAGTTTTGTTTATCACAGTGCCATGAAATCAAGTTAACACCTATAAATTGACAGGTGCCACTTGTACTTTTTCTATGAATTTTATAGCCTCCATAATCAGCATTAGAATAACTAATTAATTTCAAAGATGTGTGCTTAGAGTACCATAAACCTAGATTGCATGTGCTTTTAAAATACTTAATAATTCTTTTAACAGCTATGATGTGTGACTCTTTTGGATTAGATTGAAATCATGCGCACAACAAACACCAAATAAAATATCAGGTCTACTAGCTATTAAATAAAGTAAAGAACCAATCATACCTCTGTACAGCTTTTGATCAACATTTATACCATTCTCATCTTTATCAAGTCTACATGCAGGATTCATGGATATTCCAATTTCTTTACTTGATTCCATGCTAATTTTTAATAATCTCTTTGATATATTTGGCTTGGTTGATTAGAATACCTTCCTTAGATTGTTTAATATGAAGCTTGAGTAAGTAACTTAGCTTCCCATCAAGCTCATCTCGAATTCACCCTGCATTAACTTAGCAAAGTCTTGACACAAAGATTTATCAGTAGATCCAAATATAATAGCATCAACGTAAATTTGAACAACTAAAATTCATTGTTTTTTCTTTGAATAAACAGTGTGGTGTCAACACTATCTCTTACAAAATCATTTGTAATTAAAAACTTAGTCTGTCATACCAGGCTCTAGGTGCCTGTTTTAGACCATACAAAGCTTTATTCAATTTGAAAACATAATTTGGAAATGTGTGATCGATAAACTCGGTGGTTGTTCGACAAAAACTTCTTCAGATAGAAAATCATTCAAAAATGCACTCTTTACATCCATTTGAAATAATTTAAAATTCATAAAGCATGCATATGCTAATAGTAATCTAATGGCTTCTAATCTAGCTATTGGTGCATAAGTCTCATCAAAATCTATTCCCTCTTCTTGATTATATCCTTGTGCTACCAGTCTAGCCTTATTTCTAATTACATTACCTTCTTTATCAAGTTTATTTCTATAAACCCACCTAGTACCTATAACAGGATAGTCATTAGATCTTTCTACCAGGGTCCAAATATTATTCCTCCTAAATTGGTTTAACTCATCATGCATGTCTAACATCCAATTAGGATCAGTTTCAGCTTCTTCTATAGTGTGTGGTTCTACATGAGAAACAAAAGCAATCAAGTCATGTGTATATCTATGTGCATCTCTAGTTCTAATACCTTGAGATGTGTCTCCTATAATTAGTTCTTTGGGATGTGAGTGTGCATACCTCCATTCTTTGGGTATATCTTTATAATTTTTGCTTACCTCTTCTTCATGTGGTTCACTTGTTTGTTTGTCTTTGAGAGTCAAATTCTTCAGTCCATGTTCTAGTGTACTTGCATCATCATCAGCACGATCTTCTTTTCTAGAAGATGTAATATCAGATTCGTTGAAAATAACATATATTGATTCTTCTACAGTCAAAGTTATTTTGTTGAAAACTTGATAGGCTTTACTATTTAAAGAATATCCAAGAAAAATAGTCTCATCAGATTTCGCATCGAATTTACCAAGATTATCTTTTCTATTATTAAGAACAAAACATTTACAGCCAAAAATATGAAAATATTTGATATTAGGCTTTCTATTGTTCCACAGTTCATAGAAATTTTTCTAATGATAGGTCTAATCAAAACTCTATTCAAAATATAGCAAGCGGTATTTACAGCTTCTGCCCAAAAGTATTTTGGAAGATTTCCTTCACAAAGCATTGTTTTGTACATCTCTTCCAAAGTATGATTCTTTCTTTCTACAACACCATTTTGTTATGGTATTCTAGGAGCTGAGAAGTTATGGTCAATACCGTGCTTTATGCAAAAATGATCAAAATGTTGATTTTCAAATTCTGTACCATGATCACTATGAATAGAAATACATATAGATTTTTTAAATTTGAAACTCTTTTATAAAATTTTTTGAATACTTTGAAAGTTTTATCTTTATGTGTAATGAACAAAACCCATGTGTATCTTGAAAAAGCATCTACAATCACAAGGCCATATTTCATACCACCTAGGCTTGTAGTCCTAATAGGTCCAAATAGGTTAATGTGAAGTAGCTCTAAGGGTCTAGTAGTAGAAACAATATTTTTAAATTTAAAACTCCCCCTCACTTGCTTTTCTAATTGACAAGCATCGCAAACATAATCAAAATTATTTTAAATTTTGGCAAACCTTTGACTAAATCCTTTGAAATTAGTTTTGCTATAGTATCCATACTAGCATGTCCAAGTCGCCTATGCCATAGTAAACTTGATTCTTTGCTCTTGTCATTCATTGCTACAAGACTTGTATTGCTTGACATAGCCAGATCATTAAGATCTATTACATAAATATTACCAAGTCTATGTCCAATGAATTTAGTACTAGAGTCAAGTGGATCAACTACTATACCATTGATGACTTGAAGAAAACATTAAAACCAATGTCACAAAGCTGACTAATACTCAAAAAATTATGTTTTAACTTTTCTAGAAGTAATACATTTTCAATAAATATAGAAGAAGTAATTTTGATTTTACCAATACCGATTATCCTTCCTTTGTGATTATCATCAAATATTACCATTCCACCATCTTTTTATTCTAGGATGAAGAACTGATTAATATCACCCGTCATGTGTCTTGATAGCCGCTATCAAGGTACCATCTTTTTTTTATATTTGTGGCTACAAAACATTCCTGCAAAATAATCAAGTAATAGATTTAGGTACCCAAGCTTTCTGGGTCCTTGCAAGTTAGTAGAAATGGTTCCTTTTGGAACCCAAACTTTTTTGATTTTCTTCTTGTCATTATGTTTCAAATGACACTCAAATGCCTTATGACCAATATTATTACAAGCATAGCATACAATTCTTGGCTTTGAATAAAAAGTATGTGATGATGCAAATTTAGGTCTAAATTATTTGAAGTAAAAAACTTAGAGGCATATGATGTAGATGCAGAAAATTTATTTGAAATTGAACCTTTATAACCAATTCCAATTTGTTAGTTGTCTCTCTTTGATCTTTCAAAATTAGTTTAAGCTTGTTGGAACTTAGGGTTAGTTTTTCAACCAAAACTTAAGCTTTTGAACTTCTTTCTTTAAATCATCATTTTCATTTTGCAAACCTTTGTTTTTCTTAAGAAGCTCATCTTTTTCAAATTTGGTGGTCTTAAGTCTTTCACAAACTAGACTTAATTCCCTTTGCAAAATCTTATTTCTTTCACCAAATTCATTTTTATCCTTTTCAATTGTATCACAATGATTTTTTAAGGTTTTCATTTTCAAACCAGCTTTTTATATTCTACTAATAATTCACATAATGCATTATGCAACTCATCACATATAAATTCTAAATTAGGTTCAGAAGTAGTTATCTCGTCCTCCATGCCCATAAGACAGATCTGTGCAGTTTTTGTTCCTTCTTCATCCTCTTCAGTAGATATAGATTTGTCGCTGTTACTCCATGCTGCAAGCATTGTCTTTTTCTTCTTTCTGTTGATCATCTTTTTCTTTGCTTTAGGACAGTAAGGACGGATATGTCCCAGTTTCTTGCATCCATAGCAGATTAGAACTTGATCTTTATCTTTATCCTTCTTCTTTTCTTTATCATTTTCTCTTTCTCTTCCAAAGTCTCCTTTTCTAAATTGCTTCCTCCATCAATTTGTTCTTCTTCTGCCCATAAACCTTTTAAACTTTCTCATTACAAGGGCTATCTCATCATTTTCAAGATCATCATCATCTGATGAGTTTGAATCTTCATTCTTATCTTATTCTGTAGCTTTAAATGCTATAGCTTTCTTTCTCTTGGAATCTTCATCAGTCCTTTGTTGCATGGCTAATTCATGTATAATTAGTGATCCAAGCAACTCATCTAGTGATAGGGTGTTCAGGTCCTTTGCCTCTTGAATAGCTATCACTTTAGCTTCCCATTTATCTGGCAAGGATCTCAAAAATTTTTGAACAAGATCAGCATTAGAGTAAGTCCTACCAAGACTTTTGAGACCATTGATAATATCAGTAAAAGAGTATACATAGCAAAAATAGTTTCACTAGGATTCATCTTAAATAATTCATAGTTGTGCACAAGAAGATTGATTTTTGATGTTTTAACTTGTGAAGTGCCTTCATGTGTAATTTCTAGCTTATCCCAAATTTTTTTAGCAGAATTACAAGTTGAAATTCTATTAAACTCATTTGGATCCAAAGCACAATACAGCAAATTCATAGCTT
Organism: Areca catechu; assembly: GCA_021397845.1. Lineage (NCBI taxonomy): Eukaryota > Viridiplantae > Streptophyta > Magnoliopsida > Arecales > Arecaceae > Areca > Areca catechu. Next base: position 20,748,639 of record CM038045.1, read on the forward strand.
TTGCATTCAGCTCAACTAATTTCATATCATTTTCGTCACAATCCTCTTCTGGTTTGGGAACCTCAATATCATTAACTCTAACAGTGGGTCTGTGAGGTCCTTTCAAGATAATTTTTCATAAATAAAAATCTATGGCTTGAATGTATATTTTCATTCTTGCCTTCCAATATGTATAATTGGTTCCGGTGAAAAGTGGAGGTCGATTTGTGGATTGGCCTTCGGCTAAAGAAGTGCTTATGGGATGTGCCATCTATCTTTACTCTAAGTAATTTTCAAAGACTCTGCTCTGATACCACTTATTGCCCAGGTGGCTTCCCAAGAGGGGGGTAAATTGGGATTATAAAAACTTTTCATAAGTATGTGCAATTTGAAATCCTTTTGGTGTTGTGATAATATGCAATGCGGAAGTAATTAAGTAAATACAATAAGCTAAAGTAAGCACAGACATAAATACAAGAAATATAGAGTGGTTCGGAGCAACCGGCTCCTACGTTCACTACCCAAGCACAACTTGAGATTTTCACTATATCCCCCAACTGGAATATAGTCAGATTGTTTTACCAGGCTCACAATCCAAACCTATACACTTTGGTTTTACTGGGATCACTAAAGAAAACCCAACTCCCTTTGGTTTTGAATGGGATCACCAAAGAAAACCCTACACTTGGTTTTATACAGGGAACACCAAGAACCCAACTTAGGTTTTCATAAGGTTCACCTAGAAAACCTTTAACCCTCTCTTAAGACACAGCCCCTTGCTGTTCTTAGACAAAAAACAAAGATATAGAGAAATAAAAAGCAATTACACAACAAACCAAGTTTGTTTAAATGTTGCCGATGTAGATCAAGATGAAGCCTAGCTTTGAATGCTCTTTAATACTCTTCAAGCTGCTTCTTTGCTTCTTCAATAAGTGGATTCAATGATGAAGAGAAATTGGTGAAGCTTTGAATCCTAACTTGAAAGCTTTTAAAGTAGGTTGGTGAAAGACTTGAAGGCTTTTCAAATTCTCAAGATTAATCAATAATATTATCCCAAAAATTATTTAATCCATCAAAAGTAATCCCTTTTATAGTTTTCTATAAGATATGGCCATTGTAGGGCCTAGGGATTCGTAAAAGAGCTGTTGAAGATGAATTGGAATTCAAAAATCACTTTCAGCAACTAGCCATTAGAGTGCGAGTCAGCTCGAGATCCACGAGTCGGCTCGAAGTCTCAGACAGCCCAAACAAATTTTTGGGCGAGTCGGCTCTTCAAGATGGAGTCGGTTCGTGCCTTCAATCAATTCAAAACAGCAAATTACTGAGTCGACTCTTCAGGGCAGAGTCGGCTCGAAGTCTCAGTCACCAAAAATCATAACTCTGGATGAGTCAGCTCTTGGAGCTCATACTTCAGAAACATGTATTCTTCCAGAGTCGGCTCTTGGGACATGAGTCAGTTCGAGATACTGAAACTCTAAAATTTTTTCATGCCGTGCTATAAGGAGTCGGCTCTTGATCCATGTGTCAGCTCTTGCCAAAACTTCAATTAATGCTTCAAACTTCTCCAAAATTCTTTAACACTTGAATCAAATAAGAGCTAATCTACACACTCTTATTTTTATAATTTTACAGCCATTTACAAGATTACATAAGTGAAAAATTAGGGCTTTTACACTTTAAAGTCCATAAGAGTCTATACAAGATTGAATTACCTTATAACCAATTTGAAAATCAATTAAAACTAAAGGTAACCAATTTTCTGCAGAAACTTCTCAAGTAATTGAAAGAATTAGTAACATATACATGCTCCAATGTTTTGTGATCTTCAAAATCATTCCAGGAGTCAACATCACCTATAATTAAATCTCTAGGGTGTGAAGTTACATACCTCCATTCTCTTGGTAGATCACCATGATCTCTACTTACCATTCTTCTCCTTCTTGAGTTGGTTTGTCCTTCAAGCTCATGTCTTCCATTGCTTGATCAAGTGTACCCGTATCATTATCTATACACTCTTCTTTTCTAGAAGGTGAGGGATTAGATTCATCAAAAATAACATGAACATATTCTTCTACTGTTAATATTCTTTTATTAAACACTCTGTAAACTTTGCTATTGATTGAATAATCCAGAAATATAGCTTCATTAGATTTAACATCAAACTTTTCTAGGTTATCCTTTCCATTGTTTAATACAAAGCATTTACAACCAAATATATGAAAATAATGAATGCTTGGTTTTCTGTCATTCCAAAGTTCATAAGAGGTTTTCTTTAAAATTGGTCTTATCAAAATACGATTCAAAATGTAACGGGCAGTATTCACCACTTCTACCCAAAAGTACCTTGGAAAATTACCTTCACATAACATTATCCGGGCCATCTCTTCCAAAGTCGTATTCTTCCTCTCTACAACACCATTTTGCTGTGGTATTCTAGGAGTGGAGAGGTTGTGATCAATGTCGTGCTCAGTGCAATAATCATCAAAATACTGATTTTCAATTCTATGCTGTGATCACTCCTAATTGAAATAACTGAAAGATTTTTCTGGTTTGAAACTTTCTTGTAAAATTTTGGAAAACTTTAAAAGCTTCATCCTTGTGTGTAATGAATAAAATCCAAGTAAATCTCGAAAAATCATCTACTATCACAAGTCCGTATTTCATACCACCTAAGCTTGTAGTTCTAGTTGATCCAAATAGGTCCATGTGTAGTAGCTCAAGTGGTCTAGAAGTAGAACCAAATTTTTTGATTTAAAATTCTTCCTAGTTTATTTACTTAATCGACATGCATCACAAACATGTTTAAAATCAACTTTGAATTTTGGTAAACCTCTAACTAGATCTTTAGAAATCAATTTAGCAATTGTATGCATGCTAGCGTGACCTAGTCTCTTATGCCAAAGTAAGTTAGACTCCTTGGTTTTAGCATTCATTGCTATAAGACTTGTACTACTAGACATGGCTAGATTATTCAAATCTACCATATATATATTTCCAAGTTTATGTCGAATGAGCTTAGTGCTAGAATCAAGTGAGTTAGTTACAATGCACATCGAAGATTCAAAGACAACCTTGAAGCCTTTTATCATATAATTAATTAATACTTAATAAATTGTTCTTCAATTTATCAACTAGCAATACATTTTCAATGAATGTAGAAGGGGTTATTATGATCTTACCGATGCTAATTATCTTTTCCTTACCATTGTCACAAAAGTGACCATCTTCTATTCTTCATTTCTAGGTTGATGAATTATTTCTTGTCACCTGTCATATGTCTTGAACAGCCCTGTCTATATACCATTTTTTTTTTGTATTTTGGGCTGCAAGACATTCCTGCAAAACAATCATGGAGTTCTTTTAGGTATCCAAGCTTTCTTGGATCCTTGCAGGTCAGTAGGATTGGTTCTTTTGGAAATCCAATCTTTCTAATTTTATTTTATTCTTCTTTTTCATATTATATTGAAATGATTTATGACCAACCCCATTGCTAGAATAACAAATAATTCTAGATTTTTGAAAAGGTACAAATGTAGAAGCTCTATATGCAGAAGTGGAAATATTTGATGCGAAAGACTTTTGATTTGAAAACTTAGGTACATAAGTTTTTGAAGGTAAAAATCTAGTAGCTGAAATTTCATTTATATGCAAAGGATTATAACCAATTCTAGCCTTGCTACTTGAATCTCTTTGATCTTTTAAAATCAATTCTAGTTTATTTGAACTCAATGTTAGCTTTTCAACCAAAGTTTAAGTTTTTCAACTTCTTTTTCAAGCCAACATTTTCTTCATGTAAAGCTTTATTTTTCTAAGAAAATCATTCTTTTCAATTTTCAAAGCTATATGTTTTTCAGAAAAGCCACTAAATCTTTTTGTAAAATTTTATTCTTTTTAGAAATCTCTTCCTTTTCTTTCATTAAAATATCATTGCTATTTTTTAAAGACTTTATTTTCAAACCGGCTTTTTTGTACTCAGTTAATAATTCATGGAATGCAGTATTTAATTCCTTGAATATAAATTCATCATAAGGTTTAGAGGATATTACCTCATCTTCAAGATCCATTAGACATATGTTCGTTATTTTTGTGGTCTCTTCTTCTTCATTTGAAGTTGACTCATCGCTGCCATTTCAAGTTGCAACCATTGCTTTTTTCTTCTTCTTCTTATAAGTTTTCTTTAAGTTTGAACAATCTGATCTGAAGTGCCATGATTTCTTGCATTCATAGCAAATGGACTGTTGCTCTTTATCTTTATCATTTTCCTTTTCCTTGTCCTTGCTGTATTCTCCTTTCCTATGAAACTTTTTCCAATATCTTTTCTTTTTCTTGCCCATAAACTTTTTAAATCATCTCACTACAAGTGCAATATCATCATCTTCTAGTTCATCTTCGGATGAGGGGCTTTCTTCATCAATTTTCTCTTCTTGTTTCTTCAACTCTGCAGTAGCTTTGAAAGTAATTGACTTCTTTTTCTTGATATCATCTTCATTTCTATGCTTCATAGTGAGCTCATGTGTGATCAGGGATCCCAATAGTTCATCCAGTGATAATGTATTGAGATCCTTGGCCTCTTGAATTGCAGTCAGTTTCGAGTTCCATTTGTCTGGAAGTGATCTCAAAATCTTTTATACGAGATCTATATTAGAATAAGTCCTGTCAAGACTCTTCAAACTATTAATAATATCTATAAAGCATGAGAACATGGTAGATATAGTCTCATTTGGTTCCATCTTAAATAGTTCATAGTTATGTATAAAAAGATTAATTTTAGATGTTTTTTTGAAAGTTCATTCATGGGTTATCTCAAGTTTATCCCAAATTTCTTTTGCTGATGTACAAGTAGAAATTCGATTAAACTCATTTACATCCAAAGCACAATATAACAAGTTCATGGCTTTGGCATTCAGCTTACCCATTCCTCTTTAGGTTTTGGGACATCCATGTCATCACTTTTTTCATGGGTGTGTGAGGTCCCTTAAGAATGACCTTCCATAATTGAAAGTCTACAGTTTAAATATATATTTTTATTCGAGCTTTTCAATAGGTGTAGTTAGTGCATGTGAACAATGAAGGTCTATTTGTGGATTGGCCTTCGGCCAAAGAAGTACTCATAGGGTTTTCCATATGATCTTTACTCTAAGTAAATTCGGAGACACTACTCTGATACCAGTTGTTTCCCAGGTGGCTTACCCAAGAGAAGGGGTGAATTGGGTAATTAAATTTTTACAAGTATGTGCTCCTTTTCAAAGTTCTTAGTGTGGTAGGTGCTGTGAGTTAAGTGACTAATATGGAAGCAAGTAAGAACACAAGAAATATAATCACAAACATAGTAAATTTTATAGTGGATCGGAGCAACCTAGCTCCTACGTTCACTATCCAAGATACCACTTGGGATTTTCACTATCTTCACCCTCAAATATAGCCAAATTGTTTTCACGGGCTCACAATCCAAAATCCAAACTTGATTTTATCCCTGGCTCACCAAAGACCTAATATAATGTTAGTTTTATCTGAGCTCACTAACAACCCACTCTTAGTTTTCAAAGGCTCACCAAAAACCTTTGCAAACCCAAGTTACAGCTCCTGCTATACTTGGAACAATTTAAACAAAGAATAGAAAACACAAAGCAACTCTATGACAAATCGAAGTTACCAGATGGTTGCAGTTGTAGCACTTGAGAAGCTCTCTTGATTGCTCTTTGAATGCTCTTCAAGTTTCAAGATTTTTCAATAAGTGCTTCAAGAATTCAGATGGAAGTTAGGTGTGGTCTTAGTGCTCTCTTGAATGCTCTCTTGAGTGTTCTTTCAAAAGCTCATTAATTTCTCATTCACTGCTTATATATCTTGTTTAAAAGTGATTCAAATTCCTTAAATATATATCCTTTAATTGATTTTAGGAGGATATAGCCGTTGTAGACTGTTGGGATTATAAATATGACCATTGGAGATCATTTTGGATTCAAAAAAATTTTTGGAACTAGCCGTTACTCAATTGCCATTCGAGTCAGCTTGGATGGGACGAGTCGGCTCGGTTCCTCAGGCAGGTCAAAACTTCACTCTGGTAGAGCAGCTCTTTTGCTTTAAGTTGGCTCGCTTGGCTAGTTTTTATAACTGAGATTTTCTGAACACTGGAAGAGTCGGCTCTTTGGTACATGAGTCGGCTCGGCTGTCTGTCTAAGAAACTTTGACTCTAATCTAGTCGGCTCGGTTCTCTCGAGTCGGCTCAAATTCTGAGAACTTCAGACATCACACTTTACCAGAGTCAGCTCTTCACTCTCGAGTTGGCTCAAAGGTTTGCGTGCCTAAATACTGCGTGCCGTGCTGCCATGCCAAACTTCGAGCCGACTTGAGGGATCCGAGCCAACTCGAAGGTCGATTCTAGGAAGGTAACGGCTAGTTCCAGAACTCCATTTTTAAATTTGAAAAGTGCTCCAATGGTCAAATATCACATCTGAAAAAATTATGCCCTAAAGGCCAATCGAAATGTTATATTTCGATGGGATTTTCTTTTGTATCCCAAACCAGTGTATTGACATTATCAAAGGCATTTTATTTTCATCATATGCTGTGTCTTATAATTTTATTAAGATATGATAAACCCCATAGATTAGGGTTATGGTTCTAGAGTTATGATGAGATCATATCAGTGAGACCTAAAGCCTTAAAACCCTAATCTAGAATATTCCTGGTCGATGGGATATTGAGTAGGAGATCAATGTTTCCGATAAGACCAGCATATCCTATGTATTCTTGATGAAGAGGTGACTGATTTCACAGTCACTTGTGTTTGACACTAATACTAGGATGTGGGTGCTCATTAGAGAATGAGTTCACTGAATGGATCCTGCTTGAGAATATCTAATGGAACCTTATCTGTTTATCAATAGATAGTTCTCATAGTGGGAGTAGTGCACGTGGTCCTTTGACCTAAGACTGCCATGGTACCTTGTATGCATGAATCCATACTTTGGTTCACACTCAATCATGACACTGAGTCATGCATGGGGTGATACTGGGTATGGTAGATTGCATGTGGTCCTTTGACCTAAGACTGCCATGGTACCTTGTATGCATGAATCCATACTTTGGTTCACACTCAATCATGACACTGAGTCATGCATGGGGTGATACTGGGTATGGTGGATTGCATATGGAGGTTGTGAGTATGTCAAAAAGGAATCGATCAACCCTAGTAAGAAGGAAGCACATCCAGATGATTTCAATTAAATAAAGATTCGGAAAATATTTGATCAAAGTATGAACATTATAAATAGTTTCTAATGGTTCATTAATGAATCATCATTATCAGATTGAGCAAGGAATGAATATGAAATCGGATTTGAGAAGTATCTATATCCATAGTCATATTCAGGGTGCAAGTAGATCGAAGGACTGAAATGCCCGATAACTCACCACTAAAGGGTATTTAGTAAATCCACCAAAATTTCTCATCTTTCGGGTAGGCATGACACATTGCTAGACGTCAATCTTGTCTTGTAGGTCTTCATGAATCAATGATTTGGTTTCATGAGTCAATTCGATGTGTGATTCGAATTGGATAATTAGGTGAGCCAATTTGACCTAATTAGGTCATCCGGGTTCGATCGGATCGAATCGGCTCAAACATAAACCTACTGCTAGCTAGATGTGGAATCCAATGGATCACACACAATAGAGACTTGGCCAAGAAGTCATTCATGATTTAATTAGGGTCATAGGATCCTAATTGGTTAGCCGATTACATATAGCATATGTAGGCTAACCAAATTCCTAACCCAATGGATTGGATCCGGTTGCTTGCTAATGGGCTAACCTAATTATGAAAAACCTAAATTAGGTTGAGTCCTAAGTGGGGCTAGCCTAATCAGAGCTAAATCTGATTTTAATTTAGATTTAAGGGCATTTTAGATGCCATACATGAAGAGTCCCAGTGGCATGGGACTCTTGGTACCTAAATGATGCCTTAACTTCAAAAGGGCACAGAATGAGCTATAGATCTCTGATTTGAATATATTTATATGGTCAGAAAGGAAATTTCATGCTTTTTCCAATGACACCCACATTGCCTATGTTTGACTAGTCAACATTCTTTGAGATTTGCGTGGAAGAAGGATAGCGCGCGGGTGCATGAAGAGTCGCAACTCTTCATGTGGCGCGCGGTTCTGATGGAGAGTCCTTCTGCTATCAGGACTCTTCATAATCTTCGATGTGTGGAGATTGAAGAGGTGCCTCTTAGCTTCCTAGGGACCGGTAATTGACATGTGGCAAGTGAGAATTCGTCCAGATAAAAGAAGGGATGTGAATAAGGCCTTCGGTGCATGAATGGGCTTATTATATATGATTTTTCAAACCAGATAACTTCTCTTCGGTCATGAAAAATCATATCTGATAAGTTGATGGGAGGACATATCATATGCCCCTCTTGTATCTATAAATAGGGATGGTGAAATGAGTCTGAAAAAAAAATAAGAATTCCACCGAAGTATTATTCTAGAGTCTCTCTCTCCCTCCTTCTTTCTTTAAGACAAGACTTGTCTTGTTAAGACAAGGTCTTTTCTAATAGGACAAGGCTTTGTTTTAGGATATAAGCCTAAGGGGTCCTAGAAGAGGGTTGTCCTAAAACCAAGAGTGGTTTAGGAGAGTGTCTTTAGTGCCCTACAGTAGGACAGGGTGTCCTACAGTGGTCAATAGACCAAAGGTTTCCGAAAGAGTTCCACTTCTCCAAGCAACTTGAAGGAGTTCTTCCTTGGTCCGAGTTTCGTGTGGATCACTGTTGGAGGGCGAACGTTTGGGCGCCTGGTGGAGAAGAAGGCTGAATCAGGGTTTTCTTCATCGGATTAGATACTAGCAGTTCAGGTTGATGCCTAAACTCTAGTTTATATTATATATGCATGTTTGTATGTTTAATTCCTAGTAAGGAGGTCTTGGGTTAAGGTTTGGTAGTGTTTCATAATAAATTTTTGAAATCCACGCTTCCGCCTTGGTCACCAAAACCCTTACAGTGGTATCAGAGCCACCTTATTAGGGCTAAATCATACAAAAATTGAGGTTGCCCATTTTGGTAAGACTCTACAAAATTTAAAGTTGCCTAATTTTGTAGGACTCTTGAGTTGCCCATTTTGATAGGACTCTACAAAATTTGAAGTTATCCAGTTTTGTAGGACTCTTGAGGTTGCCCATTTTTGTAGGACTTTATAAAATTTGAAGTTGCCCAATTTTGTAGGACTTTACAAAAGTTTAAAGTTATATATGATTGATATGTTTATGCATATATGTATGTCACTGGTTAGGGTTTTCACTTAAACCTTAACCAATATAGAGATATGTTTAGCTTTCTAGTCATCATACTGAAATAAGGTTGCCCTGGCATAATGGTGGATCCATTATGTGGTAGATGGTTGTCCTAGTATGATGACACACTTGGCACATTATAAAATGATATGATGCATGGTTGATTGAATGGTAATATTAGAATGTGCTTCTATTTGAATTGCCCTCTATTAAAATTATATTAAGTTGTAGTGTCATATACCAAAAGCAAAATAATCAAGATGATTAGTTGATCATTCGGTGTCTAGGAAAAGTGGTTCATGATCGGTAAAGAGGACATAATTTTTAATTGGTTCCGTTGACTGACCTGGCCAATTTTTATTGGTGTCTAGGAAAGCAACGGGGGGACTCCCACTACTCTCCCACTTACCTGGCCGATAAGATTAACTTAATTCTTGATTGATATGCTTTGTGTAATATTCACTACATTAGGCCTTCCTTCATGCTAGGTCAATATTATGTTATGATCCGTATTAGGTTTGTTGTGTACACACAAGGCCTATTATGGTAACTAACATAATTTTGGCCTGGTGCATTTGATGCTTATGGCATGATTTAATATAATACTTTGTTGTGAACACTCAAGAATATTATTATTACAATCATGACTATAAAGGAATGAAGGGTCTTACTTAACTAAAAAATACTATAGTTTGTTGTGCACACACAAGGCTATTAATATTTTAGAGGCCAGGTTTTGTTGAGAATTGTATGAGATACAATTGGAAATAGTTTTCCTACCTTTGAACTTATAAAAGATTTGTTATGTACACACAAGATCTTTTATAAGAATTAGGATCTCAACCCCACTAAGAAAATCAATTAGGGTTTCTCGATCATCATATAGAGGATTATGATGCTTGATAAATAGTGGGAGACATAATTAAGTTAAAGTCCTAATTTAATTATGTTTTGTCAACATTGGTTGTTTGCTTATGTTATGTTCTTTGTTAATGTAGATTAAATGGCCTCTTCACTCTCACTCCGTAGTATACTTGATGCTAATAAATTGACTGGACCGAACTATGTTGACTGGTTGAGAAATCTAAAGATAGTACTCAGCCAGAAAAACTTTCTTACATTCTTGATACCCCTACCTTGGAACCTTTGGGGAAGATGCCTCACAAGAGGAAAAGACCACATACAAGATGTAGCAAAATGACTCACTCACTGTCAAATGTATCATGCTTGCCTCTATGACCAATGAGTTATAGAGGCAACATGATAGCATGGACACTAACTCCATATTGCTCAATATAAAAGAGCTATATGGAGAACATAGTCGAACTGCTGGATATGAGATATCTAAGCAGTTGTTCCGTGCGAGAATGATAGAAGGTACAGTCATACAAGACCACATACTGATGGTTATTGACCTGATCACTCGATTAGGTCATTGGGTTTTGTTATGGATGGGGAGTTGAATCAGGATTTGATCCTGCAGTCACTCCCAGAGTCATTTTCATAGTTTGTTCTTAATTATCATATGAACAAACTTAACACTTCCTTGCCTGAGCTATTAAACATGTTAAAAACAGCAGAGAGCCATTTAAAGAAAAATAAGGCTCCACTTCTTCTTGTGGATGGGATCAACAAGAAGAAGTCAGGCAGAAAGGGTTCTAAGAGGAGATTGAACCCAAAAAGGGGCATCAAGAAGAAGAAAGGAAAGAAGGCCTCCGACAGATGACCTGCTTTCACTATGGCAAGCCGGGTCATTGGAAGAGGAACTGCAAGGCTTACCTTGCAGGTGTGAAGCCTGGTACATCGGATGCACCAAAAGGTATGAAAGAAGTTCATACTATTTTGTCATTGGATTCTTCCATTTCAAATACTTGGGTATTGGATACCGCCTATGGTCATAATATCTGCAAATCATTGCAGGGGCAGAGGCTTAGAGTATTGAAGGAAGGAGACTTTGAGCTCTACGGTGCTGGAGGAGAGTCCATCCAAGCAGAGGCCGTAGGACTTATATCTTGAAGTTACCTTCGAGGAAGATTTTAGAGCTGAGAGATTGTTACTATATGCCTAAGGTTATTAGAAATATCATATCTATATCCTTGTTACTTAGAAGAGATTGTGAGAGCTATTGTATACTATATTGTTATCCACTAATGACAATATACTTCATTTAAGTAACAAACGAAAGAGAGATGATGTAAACAATACTTTATCTCCTATCCTTGACATATTAGGAGACTAGGATTAGCAAGACAAGTTTTTTATTTCCTTACTTATGATTATGAATCATTAGGAACTTGTGATGAGCAATAGTTGCTCAATCAGCTTTTCTAATAAAATTATATGTTGTGGCGTATTTTGCATTCATCTTTTAACTCTATCCACTAATGACAATATACTTCATTTAAGTAACAAACGAAGAGAGATGATGTAAACAATACTTTACTCTGGCACTGTCGGCTTGGACATATTAGTGAGACTAGGATTAGCAAGTTATACAAGTTTTTTTAAAATTTCCTTAATCCTTATGATTATGATCATTAGGAACTTGTGAATCATGTCTCATGGATAAAATGGCCAAGACTCCATTTAGTAGACATAGAGAAAGGACAACTGAGTTATTAGGACTCATACATACAATGTATGTGTGCCTATGACAACTTAGGCCAAGGGTGGATACTCTTATTTCATCATGTTTATTGATGATTTTTCAAGGTACGGATTTGTGTATCTTATGAAACATAAGTCCGAAGCTTTGATAAATTTTTAGAGTATTAAGTATGGTAGAGAAAAGTATTAAAATCCTTCGATCAGATTGAGGAGGTGAATACTTATCCACCGAGTTTCTCGATCACCTTAAAGAAAAGGGATTATCTCTAATGGACCCCTCCTTACACACCACAATTAAAGGTTTGCTGAAAGGAGGAACCGTACCTTATTAGATATGGTACGGTCCATGATGTGCATCACAGAGTTACCTGTTTCCTTCTGGGGATATGCCTTGAAAATCGTGGCTAATATCTTAAATAGAGTACCATCTAAATCTGTCTCTAGCACTCCATATGAGATATGGAGGGATAAGAAATCCAATCTTAAGTATCTTAAGATATGGGGATGTCCAGCCTATGTCGAAAAAATTTTGGACATAAGCTGGATGCTAGAGCAGATAAGTGTCTATTTGTAGGATATCCTAAAGATAGTATAGGATATCTGTTCTACCACCCTACTGAACAAAAGTTTTTGTCAGTAGGCATGCCACTTTTCTGGAGAAAGAGTTCATCCTAAAAGGGTAGTGGGAGAAATATTGAACTTGAAGAAGTTCAATAAATAGATACATCTCAACCAAATGATAACATAGTCAGTATAGAACCAGGATACACCACTCCTATCCGTAGGTCTGATAGGGTGCGTCATGCACCTAAGAGGTATGGGTTCATTATTGAAAATAATGAAGCCCAGATCATTGAAAATAATGAGCCTCTAACCTATACAGATGCTGTCATGAGTAGGAACTCAGACAGATGGCTGGAAGCCATGAGATCCGAAATGGACTCCATGTATGTCAACCAAGTGTGGATTTTGATTGATGCACCAGAGGGTGTTAACCCTATTGGATGCAAATGGGTCTATAAGAAAAAGATTGGGCAGATGGCCAAGTCGAAACATATAAAGCCAAATTAGTGGCTAAGGGTTTCAGACAAAATAAGAAATAGATTATGATGAAACATTTTCTCCTGTTGCCATGCTCAAACTATTCGATCATGCTTGCTATAGCAGCATATCATGATTATGAAATATGGCAGATGGATGTGAAAACCGCATTCCTTAATGGTTTCCTTGAGGAAGAGGTCTATATGTCATAGTCAGAAGGTTTTGTCTTGGAGACTAAACCTAATCAGGTATGTAGGCTGAAGAAATCCATTTATGGATTAAAGCAAGCATCCAGGAGTTGGAACATCCGATTTGATAAGATAGTCAAAGAGTTTGACTTTATCAAAAATGATGATGAACCTTGTGTGTACAAGAAGACTAGTAGGAGTGCCATAGTTTTCTTGGTTCTGTGTGTGGATGACATACTCCTCATTGGAAATGATATCCCAATGTTACAATCAGTCAAGGTATGGTTATCTAAATAGTTTTCTATGAAAGACTTGGAAAAGCATCTTATATACTGGGTATCAAGATCTATAGAGATAGATCTAGGAGGATGCTAGGCTTATCCCAGTCTAGGTACATTGACCAAGTGCTAAAGAGATTTAGCATGGAGGGAAGTAAAAGATGTTACTTGGCCATTGGTCATGGCATACATCTTTCTAAGAAGATGTCTCCTAAGACACCTGAAGAAAGAAATAGAATGAGTTCTATATCTTATGCTTCGGCTGAAGGATCTATAATGTATGCTATGTTATGTACCAGGCCTGATGTGGCATATGCCATAGGTATAGCCAGCATATTTCAGGCTGATCCAGGAGAGGATCACTAGAAGGCTGTGAAAAAATATTCTTAAGTACTTGAGAAGGACTAAAGATATTTTTCTGATATACGAAGGATCTGATCTTAAACTGGAAGCTTATTCAGATTCTAGTTTTCAATCGGATCCAGATGATAGCAAATCTATTTCAGGTATGTTTTTACCCTAAATGGAGGAGCTGTAAGCTGGAAGAGTTCTAAACAGTAACTGTAGCTGACTCAACAACTGAGGCAGAATACATTGCTGTTAGTGAAGCTGCCAAGGAAGCTATCTGGATGAAGAAGTTCATCTTAGAGTTGGGCATTGTTCCGGAGATTGAAGGTCCAGTACCACTTTACTGTGATAATACTGGAGCCGTCGCTCAAGCTAAGGAACCTAGAGCTCATCACAAATCAAAGCACATTCTAAGATGCTTCCATCTCGTTCGAGAGACTGTTGAAAGACAAGAAGTCTGCATTAAAAGAGTAGAAACGAAGAACAACATAGCAGACCCATTCACTAAGGCTCTACCACAGTGGGAGTTTGATCGCCACCTCGATTGTATGGGGTTAAAATTTAAAGGCGATTGGCCTTAGTGCAAGTGGGAGATTGAAAGGATTATGCTCTAAAGGCCAATCGAAATGTTGTATTTCGATGGGATTTTCTTTGTATCCCAAACCAGTGTATTGACATTATCAAAGGCATTTTATTTTCATCATATGCTGTGTCTTATTAATTTTATTAAGATATGATGAATCCCATAGATTAGGGCTATGGTTCTAGGATTATGATGAGATCATACCAGTGAGACCTAAAGCCTTAAAACCCTAATCTAGAATATTCCTGGTCGATGGGATATTGAGTAGGGGATCAATGTTTCCGGTAAGACCAGCACATCCTATGTATGCTTGGTGAAGAGGGTGACTGATCTCACGTCACTTGTATTTGACACTAATACTAGGATGTGGGTGCTCATTAGAGAATGAGTTCACTGAATGGATCCAGCTTGAGAACATCTAATGGAACCTTATCTGTTTGTCAATAGATAGTTCTCATAGTGGGAGTAGTGCATGTGGTCCTTTGACCTGAGACTGCCATGGTACCTTGTATGCATGAATCCATACTTTGGTTCACACTCAATCATGACACTGAGTCATGCATGGGGTGATACTGGGTATGGTGGATTGCATATGGAGGTTGTGAGTAGGTCAAAAAGGAATCGATCAACCCTAGTAAGAGGGAAGCGCATCGAGATGATTTCAATCAAATGAAGATTCGGAAAATCTTTGATCAAAGTATGAATATTAGAAATAGTTTCAAATGGTTCATTAATGAATCATAATTATCAGATTGAGCAAGGAATAAATATGAAATTAGATTTGACAAGTATCCATATCCATAGTCATATTCAGGGTGCAAGTAGATCGAAGGACTGAATTGCCCGGTAACTCACCACTAAAGGGTATTTTGATAAATCCACCAAAATTTCTCATCTTCCGGGTAGGCATGACATGTTGCTAGACATCAATCTTGTCTTGTAGGTCTTTATGAACCAATTGATTTGGTTTCATGAGTCAATTTGATGTGTGATTCGAATTGGATAATTAGGTAAGCCAATTTGACCTAATTAGGTCAATCGGGTTCGATCGGATCGAATCGGCTCAAACCTAAACCTACTGCTGGCTAGATGTGGAACCCAATGGGTCACACACAATAGAGACTTGGCCAAGAAAGTCATTCATGATTTAATTAGGGTCATAGGATCCTAATTGGCTAGCTGGATTACATACTAGCATATGTAAGCTAACTAAATTCCTAACCCAATTGGATTGGGTCCGGTTGCTTGCTAATTGGGCTAACCTAATTATGAGAAACTTAATTAGGTTGAGTCCTAAGTGGGGCTAGCCTAATCAGAGCTAAATCTGATTTTAATTTGGATTTAAGGGCATTTTAGGCGCCATACATGAAGAGTCCCAATGGCATGGGACTCTTAGTACCTAAATGATGCCTTAACTTCAAAAGGGCACAGAATGAGCTATAGATCTTGATTTGAATATAATTTATATGGTCAGAAAGAAAATTTTATGCTCTTTCCAATGACACCCATATTGCCTATGTTTTAACTGGTAAACATTCTTTGAAATTTGCATGGAAGAAGGATGGCGCGCGGTGCATGAAGAGTCGCAACTCTTCATGTGGTGCACGGTTCTGATGAAGAGTCCTTCTGCTATCAGGACTCTTCATAATCTCCGATATGTGGAGATTGAAGAGGCGCCTCTTGGCTTCCTAGGGACCGGTAATTGACATGTGGCAAGTGAGAATTCATCCAAATAAAAGAAGGGATGTGAATAAGGCCTTCAGTGCATGAATGGGCTTATTATATATGATTTTTCAAGCCAGATAACTTCTCTTCGGTCTTGAAAAATCATATATGATAAGTTGATGAGAGGACATATCACACCTCCTCTTGTATCTATAAATAGGGGGCGGTGAAATGAGTCTGAAAAAAAAAAAAAGAATTCCAATTTCTAGGATTGAATTTAATCTCATGGCACTATAATAAATAAACTTGGTAGCACCGTCTATTGCTGAGGCAAAGTATATTGCTGTTGAGAGTTGTTGTGCACAAGTGTTATGGATTAAACAACAACTAGAAGACTTTGATGTTACATAATATAAAATTCTCATCAAATGTGATAACACAAGTGCTATAAATTTGTCTAAAAATCCAATTCAACATTCTAGAACAAAGCACATAAAAATTAGACATCTTTATTAGAGATCATGTTTTGAATGGTGACATTGTGCTTGAATTTGTTCCTACTGAAAATCAACTTGCTGACATTTTCACTAAATCTCTCAATCAAGATACATTTGAAATGATTAGAGAAGAATTAGGACTTTGTGACCCTTTTAGAAAACCTAACCTAATCTCTTCAAAATCAATGAAACCTTATCTAGAAAGCCTCCTATATCAAACCAAGATCATTGACCATCTTACCTTGCAAATTTCTGCCATTAAATTTTAATTCTGAACCTTTTTGACTCTTTTAGAGAGTTCTGGTTCGAGTCGACTCGAGCTACTGCGCTCAAGTCGAGCCGACTCAAATTTCTAATTAAGTCTCTTTATATCTCTGCTCGAACCGACTCGTGCAAATTAGGGCTTGCCGAGCCGACTCGGATATCGGGCAAGCAATTTTTTAGTAGAGCCGTAGGATTTAATCTTAAGTTTTATGCCTTAACTGTTCATTTCTTGCTAGCTTAGAACCCTTGCTATCGACCTGAAAATCCCTTCCAACCTTCAAAACCTCCCTTTTGTAGCTTGATATCTAGCATTCTTCTCAAGCTCGGGTAATGGCTCCAAAAAGGGCTGTCAGAAATAGATCAAAACGAGTCGAACCCTCTGCTGAAAAGGAAAGGAGGATGAAGAATCGGCAAGAAGAGCCAACTCGGTCAGTTGAAATGAAAGAACAAGAAATGGAACCAATTGCAGCTCCTTCTCCGAGATAACCTGTTTCAATGTCCACCGACCCATGACAAGCGAAGAAGAATCATCTTCTCATTCCTGAAAGAACTAGGGCTACGGATTGGAGATTTAATTGTAGGCCAGGGTTGGAGCTTCTTTTATTTGTTGAATGTGCCAACCTATCAAATTTGGTAAGGAGTTTTTATAAAAATTTAAGATTGGAAGAGCAGCACATTGAGTTTGTGGTTAAGGGAAAGAGAATTATTGTGAATGAGAAAAGACTAAGTAGCACACTTGAGATGCCAAATGAGGGTTTGAAACACTTAATTTTGAAAGATAAGGAGAAAACCCTTAGGACAATTTTGAACAGGACAGATGTGAGTGGTATTGGTAATGTAATGGCTAATACACTATCCCTTGAAATGAGACTATTGCACAATTTCATTGGTAGGATCTTTCTCCTGAGAATTGAAAGGTTTGATTGGGTAAGTGAAAGGGATCTTAGCTTTATGGGCATGTATTGACGAGGAGGCCCTCAACTTACCTCACATTATGCTACTGCAGATGAAAGAAGCAGTCAGAAAAGTGAAGGCCTGTTTGCCTTATGGAATGGTTCTTACCTTATTTTTCCAGGCCTCCAGAGTGAACCTAGATGGTGAAGATGGTAGCCCCTTCACCACACTGATACCTACTCCTCCAAATCTTTATAATGAATGGGATATCAATTAACTGAAGGAGCTTGGAGGAAGAAAGGATCAGAACAGAGGGCTAGTGGATCATCCAGCAGTGATCAGGATGATGAGGAGGAGGAGCAGCTACCTTAGGAAATAGAGACTACTGCTGGACCTTCTACATTTGAGGAGACTACCACTACCTCTACTGCTGTTGAGCCTACTGCTACTGAGCCTATTGTTGATGATGCTATGGAGACAGAGCATAGAGAGTATGAGAGTCCCAGGATCTCTCCAGGACCTCCACCAGCAGCTCCTACATCTCCACTAGCTCCACCTCCTGCAGCTTCTGTGACTACTTGTGCTCAGAGACCATCTGTTGATACATCAGGAGTTTTAGTGTCTCAGGACTTCATTACAGATCAGATGAGACTACTTACTCAGATCCTGACCAGTCTTTTGATTCGATGTTTGGCAAACTTCGCCAAACAATCAAAACCAAACTTGAGGACATACAGGTGAGATTAGACATCTTCACTCCAGGGTGGATAGTGTTCAATCCACGGGACCTGCACCTCAGGTGGATTTATAGCCTATCATGGATTCCATCAAGGCAGCTTCTGAAAAAATTAAGAAATCTGTTGATCACAGCATTGAAGAATTCAAAATTGAATTGAGAGAGATGAGTTACAGGATGGTTCTATGGAGCAAGGAAAGAAGGTAGAAGATGATTACACTAAAGGAGTTTGCATTCTTAGAGGTGAATTTGGAAGACTGAGAGGATTTGCAGAGGCATTTGCCAATGCCCAGGCAGTGAGCTGGTTGCACTCAATAAAGGGATGAAGAAGATGGAAGAAGAGCTCAATTCACTATTGAGTGCAACCAGCTATCCACTACTGTTATAGCAGCCTACACTCTACTCCCAAACAGCCTGCACCTCATCCTAGGCAGCTTGCACCACACCTTAGACAGTCTCCACCTCAGTCCACTCAGCCACCTTTTGTTGATCCTATCTCTTCTATGCCACCACCTGGACCATCCACTAGTACTAGTGCAAACATTAAGGTAGAACCAGTAGAAGCTGCTGTAAATATGCCTAGTGATAGTGAATAGACCAATGTTTGTATTTTTGCTTTCAAACTTTTGTAATATGTATTGAAAATCATTGAATGAAATGAAAGTATTTGTTTCTCTCCTATTATGTTTGCAATGGTATCTTTGCTTTAATAGATTATCAAACTTTTTAAAAGTGAATTATCTCAAATAATATTTTCAATCTTCTCATTCTATTTTAAAATCATGCTTTGTGTACTTAACAAAGGGGGAGATTGATTTTAACTGATTACCTTTTTGATTAATGACAAAAAGTGGGAGAACAATGATATAAATATTATCAATGCATGGAAATATACAAAGGAAAGAATTTTGAAAAATTGATATCAATTTTGTAAAGAAACTTGCTTATATTTGCACTGATAAATTTCTCTGACTGTTGTATTCTAATATAGTGTCAATTGCTATCCATTATTATTTACGAACAAGCTTTAATTTTGTTTAGCTCTGATACTCTTTGAAACATGAACAAGCTCTGTCATTTTCTGAAAGCTCTGCTATATATCAAACTTATTACCAAAAGCTCTGTTATATATTGAACATACTCCAAATATTCTAATACATTGTCTATATGCAAGCTCTGGTATATTGATTTCAAATACATTCTTAGTATACAACTCATACATGTCTATACTTATTTGCAAATATACTTTTACACAAGTAACTGTAAAGGTTTTCCATGCTCGATATTTTGTCATCTCAAAGGGGAAGATTGTTGACCCCTTGAGTGATTTTGATGATAACAAATTTGGAGTATGCATTTGTCACACTAACAACTCTTCAAGTGAATTACAAGTTTAAATGTGTCATGTAAAGAAGAGCCCAATTGCAACTTCTACAATCTTATTATGTGTTATGAGTTGTGTTGTAAATGTGTCATGTAAAGAAGAGTCCAAAAGAAAAATTAAAGAAAAATTCTCAAAAATGGGTTACTTTTAAGTATTTTCAAGCTTAAATCTCTTAGATTCAATTGTCAATTGAGTTGTGAAGTATCTTGAATGTTAAAAATACTGCTGGATGTAATCTGGAGAAGAAATGAGATTTTCTAAAAATTCATCCGAGCCGACTCGAGTAAAGGGAGCCGACTCTAGTTCATGGTATGCATGAAGGATTCTGGCATGCAGAGATCCGAGCCGACTTGTAGGAATCTGAGTCAACTCGTCCATAGTACCATTTTCTGAATCAGACAGGCGAGCCGATCCGAAGGAAGTCCGAGCTGACTCATCCATTCAGTCAGATATCTGAGTCGACCCTTCAGAGATCCGAGCCGACTCCTCCAGAGTTCATGAAAAATTAGTTTTGAGAGAACAGCCAGGTGAGTCGACTCTTTTAGAGTATAGTTTTAAAGACCTGTGAATCCGAACCGACTCAAATAAAGGCGAGCCGACTCATCCAGAGTAACGAATCAAGACCACTATGAAACGAGCCGACCCGAATGAAGCAAGGCGACTTGACCAGAACTTCTCTGAGAATCCGAGCCGACTCGAAGGTCGATTCTAGGCAGGTAACGGCTAGTTCCAAAACTCCATTTTTGAATTTGAAAAGTACTTCAATGTTAAACGTTACATCCCAACGATCTACAACAACTATTTTCACTTAAGAAGAGTACAAGACTCTCTAAATAAGGGATTGGGATAGCTTTTCAAAGGTTAATGCTTAGTTGAATATTAAATGAGCTTATGAGCAAGAGAGCGCAAAAGAGCATTCAAGTCAGTCTTCAAGACTTCACCAACTCTTACCTGAAGCTTGAAGCATACATTAAAGAAGTTGAAGAAGCCGCTAAGAGCATTAAAGTGCAATTAACAAGGCTTCTCTCGAGCTACATCGGCAACCATCAGACAACATTAGTTTGTCATTTTGTTGCTTACTTTCTTTAACTCATTTGTGAGTTGTTGGATTATTGGTGAGCCCGGTTTAAAATCAAGTATGTTCTTGGTTAGCCTGTTCAAAATCAAGTGTTAGATTCTTGGTGATCCTGTTCAAAACCAAGTTGGGTTCTTGGTGATCCTGTGCAAAACCAGGTGTTGGATTTCTTGGTGAGCCCGGTTGAAAAACTAAGTTAGGTTTGGATTGTGAGCCAGGTAAAATAATTCGACTGTATTCCGATGGTGAATATAGTAGAAATCCCAAGTGGTATCTTGGATAGTGGACGTAGGAGCTGGGTTGCTCCGAACCACTATAACTTGCTGTGTTTGTATTATGCCTTTTTCTGTTTGCATCTGCTTCCGCTCTTATTTATTTGAATCACAGCACTATCACACAAAAGTAGATTTAAAAGAGCATAATTCTGTTTAAATTTTTTAATTCCTATTCACCCCCTCTCAGAAAGCCACCTGGGCAACACAAGGGATGCGAAGCCCTCTTGTGGGATGACCTTTGGTAGAATAGTTTAGCAATATTGCCCTAACATTTGTGTTCTACTTGAGACCCATCTTTAGAGGGTGAGCTTAGATTAGGTCAAATTGCGAGCTGCATGGTTTGGAGCACCTATGTAGTGGAACTAGAGATCTATCTGGTGGGATCATTGTGCTGTGGCAACGTGGCTCGGTTAGGGTGGACACGATCCATAACTATGAGCAGCAGGCTACTCTAGTCATCTTGGAGCATACTAGAGGACCTTAGTTGCTGTCCGATGTGTATGCAAGCACCAAATATATGGAGTGGAGGGTGCTTTGATCCAAGTTCTCCAGGGTGACAACATTGGCCTGCCTTCTTTTAGTACTGGGGCTTCAATTGTATTGTGGGGTCCCATGAGAAGATGGGTGGTAGACTTTTTGCTGACAATGTTGATTCCAGAGAGTTCAGAAGATTCATCAATGACTTGGACCTTATCGATCTTTGTTATATTGGATTGGGGTTCACTTGGTTTAATAACCAGACTAGGGTGGCTAGGGTTTAGAAGAGGATTGATCGAGTACTCCCTACTTTTGATTGGTTCCAACATTTCTCGAGTTACAAGGTTCAGTACCTTTCGAGGATCGCTTTTGACCATTGTTCTCTCCTCATCATCACTACTGGTCCACCTTTGCTCAAGGTGCCAGTTAGATTTGAAAATTTTTGGACCTTTCTACCCTGCTCGTGGGATCTGGTTAGGAAAGTTTGGAGGATGCCGGTTCATGGAGATGCAAGGTATTAGGTGACCTGGAGGCTTGAGCTAGTAAGGCATAAGCTCCTTCAATGGAATCGATATGAGACTGGTGAGATTTTTAGGCATATTGAGGGCATGGAGGTAGATATTACGGAGCTCCAACATAAGGAGGTTCAAAAGGGGGCCTCCAGGAATCTGATTTAAGGATGTTGCACTACAAGATTTCTACATATCACTCGTTGCTAAGACAACGGAACTTTGTGGAGACAAGTCCACTGTGCAATGGTTCAAGGCTGATGATCGGAATACCAGATTTTTTCATCAGTCCACAATGATGAGGAGGTTGATCAATCACATCATGCAATTGTGGGAGAGCAATAACAGAGTGGTGGAGGATACTAGGGAGATCAAAGAACAAATCTTCTAGTTCTTCAGATCCCATTGGATTGCACAATTAGGAGGGATAGTCTAATCCAAGGATGCCAACCTATGTGCCACACTTTTGATGAGGAGAATGAAGCATTGACTTGCCCTGTTCTTTTGAAGAGGTGCAAGGGATCCTTTGATCTCTTGGGAGGACAAGCTCCAGGGCTAGTTGGATTTCCCTCATTCTTCTTCTACCGTTACTGGAGTATTGTTAGGGGTGAGGTGGTGGAAGCAGTGCAGGGGTTTTTGAGTCCAAAGGCCTACGGAGGAGTGGAAGAAGACCTTGATCACTCTCATCCCGAAGAGACTTGATGCATCAACCAAGGTTACTTTAGATTGATTAGCTCATGCACCACCTTTTATAATGTGTATGCTAGGATTCTGGTCATCAGACTGAATATGTTATACCTTGCCTGATCAGCCCGAAATAGGATGTTTTTGTCAATGGCTGTGACATCATGAACAATTTCCTGCTTGTTTAGGAATTTATGTATGATCTGCAGCATATCCCCGGTCGCTAGAGATTGACGGAGATTAAGCTGGACATAGAACATGCTTATAATCAAATGTGCTGGTCATTCTTGTGTCAGATGCTCCACAGTTTAGGTTCTAGGATAGGTAGATTGGCTGGGTCATGGATTATATGGAGATCCTAAGTTTTGTTATCCTGATCAATAGTGCCCAGACTAAGTTCTTCAACTCGATTGATGGACTTCGCCAAGAGTGCCCTCTATCCCCCTACCTTTTTATTTTTGTATTGACACTTGTCTCATGGTCTTCGAGTGACGGTTCAATAGGTAGAGCTAGAGCCCTACTAGCCCACCCATGGGGCTATGCCTCTTTCACATCTTCTTTTTGTAGTGATTGCTTACTTATTGGTTACGCTTTCGTCTAGAATGCTAGGTGCTTTACATCGAGGCCTACTACCAGGCATTTGGCCAATTGGTGATTTGTAGAAATCCACTATCATCTTTAGTCCCAAGATGAAGGTCTAAGTAAAGTAGGCAATTCAGGATAGGTTGGAAATCCTGGAGTAGACTGGGATCATAACCTACCTAGGGGTTACGATCACAAGGGAGAAACTTCGGAGAGCCGATTGTAGGCCGATGGAACAGTGGGTCCAGGACCACCTCGAGGGCTGGAAAGCCAATTCCCTTTTCATGATGGGTAGGACGATCATAGTGAGATCGGTGTTATGCTCTATCCTAATCTATCTCCTAGTGAGCGTGGTTGTGACAATCTCATGTCTAGGATGACTGGAGCAGCATTTCTGAGACTTCTTGTGGGGTCTACGAATGGCATACAAGGAATTCATTTCTTACCCTGGGAGGTGGTTTGCTAGCCTGCCTAGGATGGAGGCCTGGGGATCCAATCCTTGTTGGTGACGAGGGAGGGCATGATTGCCGAACATATTGCTTACTTCCTTATCCAACTTGATAGCTTGTGGTGTAGAGTAATGCGGACTCGATATGGGGCTGATTCAGGACCCTAGTAGCCATCTGTCTGGGGGCTACGCACACTCTACTATTTGAGCCTCTACTATTGCTGCAAAGTCATATGGCTAGTTGGAGATGTGACTTTGATTTATGTTAACCAAGATGCTTGGATCTCCAGCTTGTTCCTATCTCACTAGCTGACCTACGTTAGTATGGAGGTGGGTAATCATTTATGGGTCTATGACTTGATTACAAACGATGATAGGAGCTGGAGGGCACTCGATGTCACTCGCCTCTTTGGTGGTCATCTTGCGAATGGATTCTTGCCACCCCAATTCTTGTCTATCGGTGTTAGGATTTGGGGGTGTGGGATTGAGCGTGCTGTCCTATGTTTCTTATAAGGGACCTCGTCGAGTTAAGTAGGATAGTGCTAGATAGGAGGATTCAGGCTGCTTGGATTGGAAGTGGAAACCCATCTCAAGTTTAAACTTTTTTTTGGAAGGTTACTTGGGATCGGCTTCCAATTCATATGCTGCTCAAGACAAGGGGCTTGGAGATTCTGATGGCTTATCTGGCCTGCGGGCTTGAGGATGAGTTTGTGGAGCATGCACTCCTGCGATGATCCATAGAAGTTCTGCTAAGGGGCCGATATGTGTCAAGGGAGCAAGGATGGTATATGTTGCTTATCAGATTTGGCTCTCTAGGAATAATTTGGTTTTCAATGCTGAGACTGTGCTTGCTCATCGGGTTCTTGAAATTCAAGAATGCTTTCTTTAGCCGTTGAATGCTATTGTTTTGACATTGCTAGCTCGTCTGTTGACGTCCTGGTGTTCTAAGACTCCCATGCTGCATTTGCAGTGAGCTGGAGAGTACTTTTCATCTCTTGGGAGTCCCCACCATTTGGATTTGTAAAGTTCAACTTTGATGGCAATGTGAAGGATAGCAAGGATGGTGTGTGGGCTTTGTCATCCGTAGTCTAGATGCTAACCTCTTGGCTGAGGGGGGTTGTCATCTTTCGAGCCGTCTGTCCTAGAAACGAAACTTTATGTACTTGAGTAAGCATCATCTACGTGAGATAGGAGCTGCAGGCTAAGAGATTTTTTTCTAAGGATGATTCTATCACTATTATTAGCTGGATCCAGGATAGAGCAGAGTAATTGGACATCCGTCCAATCCTTCATAATATCTGGAACTTTTTATTCTTTTCATTATGATAACTATTTGGCTCGTCTTTCGGGAGGCAAACAGTCTAGCAAGGATTGCTTCTATTATTGCTACCATATCGAAGATGGCATCATGATGATATTTGTTTGTGAAAATGTAAAATATTTATATTTTGATTGATTGGATTGCACTTATATAAAATTAGTGTGATCATCAATTTTATTATAAAATTAGTGTGATCATCAATTTTATTAAAAAGAAAAAAAAAGAAAAAAAAAAAAAAAAAGAAAGAAAAGAGAACATTGCAGCGGATTGTTAGAGGTTCTTGTGGCGTAAAATATATTTACTCAATTTTGCCGTGGGTGGATTTGAGTTGGTAAATATGGACAAAAAAAAATTCCGCTGGTCATTGTGGTTTTCTCGTAGGTGGGTGGATTTGAGTTGCAAAAAATTTCCGTTGCCGGACTCGAACCCGGGTCTCTCGGTGAGAGCCGAGTATCCTAACCAACTAGACTACAACGGAGATGTTATATATGGGTGTTTAAGTTTATCTAAAACACTGTAATAAGTCGATACATGCCAGTCGTGGTCTACGGCCACCGTCACCCTTTGTTTTCCGTTTTCCCCTTCAACAGCCGCACCATACGAACCCAGGCCTTTGATTGCTAAGCTCCTTTACCAGGATGCATCGCCCAAAGCTGAAACTAGAATCTTTGATTTCTAATAACAGGGTCACCCACGGAATTCAGCTGCGCTATATAAAACATAGCATATAACATAGCATATAACATAGCATCATACAATGATCTACGGACTACAATAAGATACAAGAGTTAATATTTAAACTCTTATCAAATTCGCACCTTCCGTACCTATAACGAGAAAAATCCCTTTGATTGTGGCAAAACGATTTTTCTACCGTGCATTCGACAACATATTTAAATTAAAAAAATATTAAAAGAGAGAAAAAAGGAAGCTAAAAATAATTGGAAAAAAAAAAAAATGAAGAATTCTGTTCCGTGGTACATTTATCTGTAATAGATTAATAGAATAACAAGTTCCGGCCATTAGATGGGGCAACATTTAGTCAAATGAAAAGTAATGAAATTCTCTTCATAATTCAGATGTTAGGAGGTGGAGTAGTCTAAGTTGACTCCACAGCAGGTCCACCCAGGTGCTGGAGCTGTAGGTGATGGTGGAACATAGATTTTGGCTCTTTGAAGTACCTCAGCGACAACCCAATGCTTTCCGTTTGCTCAGTGGCCTCGAAGGATCCAACTTAACCTGAAGGTAACAATTTTGTTAGACGGGGAAAAATTAAAAGTTTCAGATAAAAGACAGGCAGAAAATTATTTTGTGTCTCCTAGGACCAGATCTTTAGAAATGGGTGAGTGCTGATTCTTGCTTCATTGTTTCTCACTTCAGCGACTTCAAATACATTTTCCATAACACCCCCCCCACACCCACACCCCCAAAAAGAAAAGAAAAAAAGAAAGGAAATTCTATAAGGCTATTCAGCATATAGACAAAAGTAAATGGACAATGATAAAACTATTATATTAATCATCTAGTAATCCCAAATCTAGGCTCATCTTGTCAGCAAAGGTTCCACTTTTCCAGAAGATTGTTAAGTATACTCAGGCCTGGTAACTGACTTCATCTGATAACAGATCCCCCAGTGTCTCCCTCCCCGTTGCTCTCCTTTTTAACTATTATTAAATGGAAAATAAACTCAAGGTTTGCTATGATGGGCCAAGAATAAATATTATGGAGCATTATCATAATTATCGATGTTAATCTAAATAATTGAGCTTTGCTTAAAAAGGAGAGGGAATGGCTGGTTGAGCGGATCTAGCCATGGTGATATTTGCAGATACCATGGTGCATGATAAAAATTTCATTGTGGGTAGAACTCTAGCAAAGAGCAGATGCAACCGATCAGGGCTTTTAAGGTCAGCTTTTGCCTAAATCAAGAATCTTAGCCTCCAAAAGGACAAGAATGGATCGGCACTATGCAGGTCCTGCTATAAAGAATAAAAGACAGAGCATCTTCTACCAACTAGGGAATTGCGAGTCCTTCCAATAGCAGAACATTGTCCCCATACCCATTTGTTTGTACAACTCCCTCAATTGGCAAAACTTGAGTTTGCTGAACTGCAGTTAGGTCAATCATAGTTTCTAAAACAATGCTTGTTGTTCAATGCAAGTCTTTTAAGTTTGAAATTTAGTATTTATTTCAAAACTGTGATTCCAGTCATGTCCATTAGGATCAACTCTACTTGGACAAAGTCACTTGAATTGATGTCATCTAATTCTGCTGGATCCCACCAGGTTGGGTCCAAATAAGTAGAGAGGGTCAAGTTGAGTTGGGCTTGGTTTGGAAAGATCTAGTTAGGTCTGGTCAGGTCAAGATGGGCTGATCTAGTAAGGTTGAATCTAAAGATGAGGCCACCATCCATCCTCTCCCTTTCCATGACTTTAACTAATGCAACCACCAGGCCAAAGTCAAAATGCTGAAGCACAGGATTCAGGAACTCTAGTCCACCAGCTCTCCACTTACAATTAAACACCAAGGTTGCTCATTCCTACATGAACCCTAGTTTGAGTAACCACTTACACTGAACAAACAGTGCAGTACAATAAGCAGTGATCAAATAAGCAGCTAAGATGTTGAGCAGGGAAGTTGGCAGATTATGTGCTACCAGCTTGGGACAACAAAAAGCTGAAAGACCATGAAGCAATATCAAATGAAGCCTTGGAAGCAGAGCTTATTTAGTAATGAGATCTTTCTAAAAGCATCAGATGCAAAATTCTGAATCCATAAGCACCCAGGGTAAAAAATTCTGGAAATTCTTATCGGTGTTTGAGCCATAGCATTGGATCTACCCTAACAAACTTATCAAAGTCATCTATCAAGTACTCAGCTTCTACATTAGATGTCAAACATTTAACAAAAATTGAAAAGCATTTGAAGGGCAATTAAGGGTTCACAATGGAAAGCTCTGAAATGGACATATACTCTCATAAGTCCTAAATTCAGATTTAACTAAAGAAAAGGTTAGATAAACTAGTAAACACGACATAACTCAATAGGTTGGTTGAAAATTTCTTAATCATGAATACAGGACAGCAAATCAGTGTTTATGCGAATTGGTTGCTATGAAACACCAGATCCCAATTCAGGCCAAGTTCATTTGCTCCAAAGGTATGGTTTGCACCACATTAATGATACTAGATTTCAATAATGCTCACCAGAATGATAAAAACTGATATAGATCTAAAGAAAAGGGATGTCCAAGAATAAATTCTTTGCTGGCATATAGCACGCTTTCATGATCAAGAAGCAAAAAGATATGGTATCAGCAACCTAAGTAGAAAATTTGTAGCATCATCTTGCTTCACTCATGCCTTGTGGTTAAGAAGACTACGTGACAAGTTAAGTTGTTCTCTGAACGGTCATTGAATACCTTGTTTTAGCGACACGTGGTGATATATGTTGCAAAGAACCTAATATTTCACAACAAAAGTCAAAAATTGTAACTTAAAGATGTAAATCAAATAGCAAAAGTTTTCGTGACGTTGAAATATGTAGCGTAATATAGTCCCACGAATTGTCTAAACAGACCAATTGTTAAAAGAGGACGTTGGAGAACTAACCCAGCTTCCATTATTTATTTACTAGGATAGGTTAAGAGGCCGAGCAATAAGATAAAGCAGAGTTTTTTTTAAACTTTCAGTTGTAAGTTGAGAAGCTGTTGAATCTCAGTTAATGTGGTGGCCTATTTTCTGTGTAAATTATTGTGGTATCATAGCCATGGTTGACATCAAAATCACTGAATTAAACTTCTTGTTGAAATCTCCTTACAATTCATGTCCTCTCTCATCAAATCTTCACATCCCTCTTTTACATTATACCTCTCCTCCCATCTTCACCATACAAAAAACCACAGTTTCTATCAAGTAGTCATGCATATTATCATTATTAATACCACCATGTTTACATCAGGGACATGTGGTGTAAAATATACTCCTTAGCGCCCATCTACTACAGAATTGACCCATGAATTTGGATTCTAAATTCATTTCTAGAGAGACGCTTAGAAGCTTCAAATATTCAAAGGTAATATCTAAAGCAACCCTACACGTATAAATTCTTAAATCAATTGCAAACCATCCATTTTATGGGATTACAAGACATGATATAAAAATGGTCCTTTTTCACATACCAAGAACAACGTAGCCAAGTGAGAGAAACAAATCGAAAAAGGAACCGACAACAAAACAAAATTTTGGAGAAAGGGATCGATCCGGAGATGGAAGAGAGAGAAAGAAACGGAGGGAGAGGGATTATTACTCTTCGCCGAGGTTGCAGTCGTTGTTCTCGTCGTGGGCCATGAACTTGCTGGTGCGCTTGACGTAGCGGTTGTAGAGCTTGTGGTGGAACAGCCGATCCACCGCCACCACCACCGATTTCTGCATCTTATTCGACACCACGATCCCCACCACCGGCTTCATTTTTTTTTTTTTTACTCGACTGAAACCTAGAAAGCGATTCGAAAGGAAAGCCCGCGCATATCGGCGGCGTCTGGTAGGATTTGGGTCGAGTTTACCGTCCG
Organism: Areca catechu; assembly: GCA_021397845.1. NCBI lineage: Eukaryota > Viridiplantae > Streptophyta > Magnoliopsida > Arecales > Arecaceae > Areca > Areca catechu. Next base: position 20,778,336 of record CM038045.1, read on the forward strand.
GGTTAGTATTGGTCCGGTTCAAGTATAAACCGAAGGGCCCGGGCCGGGATAGGTGAAAGCCATAACGAATCTCAACTTCCTGACTTCCGACGGGCCAACAACCCTCCTCCATCGCCCTCCGCGACCGCAGCCTCAGCATCGCCGCCCTCGTCCCTGAGCTCTCCCGTCCCTCCGCCGCCTTCCCTACCTCCCGGCCCTCCCAAAGCAAACCCTAGACTCCTCCTCCCCCCTCTCCAATCCACGTACTCCAGAGTAGGGCAGGTAGAAATGTAGTAAAGTCGGATATTTGAATTGATTTTAAGTAGGTTTCAGGGACTTGTATATGAATCAACTCTTTCACATTGCCCACGATTTCTGATGCAATTGGCACTTATATGCTTAACAGTATGGAGCGTATGGAATTGTTTTGTCTATTCAAATGCTCAACTTAGATATGATTGTCTCATACCGGATTGGGTTTTTTTTTTTTTTTTTTTTTTTTTTTTTTTTTTTTTTTTTTTTTTTTTTTTTTTTTTTTCAATTCCTTGGTTTTTTAACATTATATCATATATAGATATATAATATATATTATATATATATATAGCTTGTATTTTATGCCTCTTTTTATATGTTCTACACTACACTTACCATGGCAATCGCTCTTGAACTTCGATCGTTGTTAAAGTTTGCATTTGGCTACATCAGAAATTTTTGTTTAAATCAATGATTTTGTCTATTTTTTTTATCACACAGGCATTTTTTTGGATGTTTGTCGTATGTTGGAATTGGATTATGAAAGTTAGGAATCTAAATTGGGTTATAGAAATTCGTTGAAAGTTATGTCAGTGTGGATTTAAAATTAATCTTGTTTTGTCAATAATGCATAGCTAAGTTTTGAGCTTAGTGGAATAAAGAAGAAGAAAAGAAAAGTGAATGGAAAGAGGTTCAGAATGTCTTTGCCATACCGACCACGCCATTCAGTTGGATAGGCATGGGGTCTTGAGTCATCAAAAATCGGATTGAAATTCGAAGGTTCCCTAAGACGTTGAGGACCGGATCTATAGTTTTTTGGGGGGCAAGTCTCCAATAAACCGGTTTTAATACTACTGCTTCCAAAGCTGGTGGACCCCTTAGCTTATGTTTTTGGCATCATAGGCCTTGGAATCTGAACTTCCTTTTACCCTTTGTTCTTTCATCCTATGCCTGGTTTCAATGGGGAATCCGGTTTATTGTAATCCAGTCAGCCGATCTCATAACAAAGGATATATTCAAACAATCATAATCACCATTCGGTTATCATAACCACCATTCTGTTACTATAATCATCATTCGGTTACCAAAACCATCATTCGATTACCATAACCATCATTCGGTTACCATAACCATATTCGGTTACGGCTACACCTATAAATAAGGATAAGAGGGGACCTCCAAGGATAAGTAGACAAAGGTATATCCAACAACCATAACCACCATTCGGTTACCATAACCACCATTCGGTTACCATAACCACCATTCGGTTACCATAATCACCATTCGGTTATCATAACCACCATTCGGTTACCATAACCATCATTCGTTACCATAACTATATTTGGTTACGGCTACACTTATAAATATGGATAAGACGGGACCTCTAAGGGTAAGTAAGGTCTAAGGCAAACAAGCCTAAACTATGCCAAATTGATTACTCTTTCTTTATCCATTACTCTTTCTTTAAATTCTTCATTTGTTGCCTAGACAATCCCATTGACTTGAGTGTTGGAGTATCTTCCGCCAAAAATCCGGTCCGGGGACCTTTTGCAGGTGTCCATCCGAGTAGAGTGCTTAGGAGCCTGATTGGGAGTGAGTGGGATGCCCGACGCTGTCGAAATTCTAGCCCATGTGATTTAGCGTCACAAAATTGGCGCGCCAAGTAGGGATACGTTTTTCCCTCTTGAAAAGGAGAGTTCTCAGGAAAAAGCAAGATGGTGAACGAAAGGGAGATCGTTCACCATTCTATAAAAAAAAAATTTTAAAAAAAAAAAACCACACTTCCTAAAACAATGTGGAAGATCCGGAGGAGATGGATGAGGACGAGCATGGAGTGGTGGAATATGGCGATCATGTGCGAGAAGCTCTGCTCGAGAGTAGTGCACCGGACGTCCGCACCTCCCCTAACTACGTCGTCACTGCTTCCTCAACGCAGCATCATCCCATGCTGTCCCCAGGGGCAGCATCATGGCCTCCGACGATCTCGTTCCTCTTTCCTACATCATCGACCTCCTCACCGGTCGCCCAAATTCCAAAGCCACCATCCATGATGGCACCTCCATTGATGCTTCAGAAGCCCTCCAGCTCGTTGGGATCGCCGGCAGATTCTTCAAGCTGCAGCCCAAGGCCAAGATCCGCCACTAAATCCGTGCCACCGGTCCTGCATCCAGATCGTCTTCACCAGTTAGCGCCACCTCTGCGAACTCGTCTTCGATGGCCTCGGTGACGTTCTGGCGTAACAACGCCCCCTTTACTGAGACTGTCAAGGGTGCGACAATTCAGCTCTTCGGCTTCGTTGAGGCCCTAGCAACAGCCGCCGATCTCCTGAGAAGCTCTTCAAGATTCTCGACCTCTGCGACGCCATCTTTGACCTTCCTGATATCTTCGCTGTGTTTTGCTCCAAGTCCTGCAAGTCCATCTACACCCAGGCCATCGAGATCCTCTCCTGTCTCGCCAAGGTCGACCGCCCAAAGTGCCACCAGATCCCATCGATTCTTCGCCTGAGATAACGAGCACCGTGGAGATCCGACAGAGTTATTGCAAGGCAAACATGATTCTAGGTGGCATCGATAACGTTGTGGGCTCTGTCATAGGACGTTGTGGGCTCTGTGCATAGGCGACGTTGGTAGCACCATCGGCTCCATTATAGATGGCATCGGTGGCACCGTGGGCTCTGTCATCGGCGAAGGTAGGTAATATCAAGGGAATTGTGATGCTGATGAAGAAGAATGTCCTTGACATCATCGACTTTGGTGCCACCCTTATCGACAACGTCTACGAACTCGGCCAGGGAGTCTCTCTGCAGCTCGTCAGCGCCACCGCAGGCGACCCCAATAATGGTAACAGGGGATAGTGTTAGGAATTGTGTCCAAAGCCAATCGCCTAGGCTGTAGGCGATTGAGCTGAGTATTGTACTCTTTGTATGAATAATATAAATCATTTTGGCAGCTAATCACATTCTTACATTTCCTGTAATGACTCTTTTTCATGTGATAAAGTCCTTAGGACTACATTAACTTCGATATAGAAAAGATATATTGGGTGGTCCTTAAATCAGGTTCACAACCAAATGATAATTGTACTAGATGGCAATGTATCAAGTGTAGGTTATTGTGGTTCACATCGTTTAGTTATCCTCTTGATCAAGGAGTGTGGTGACACTGATGTGATCTGCAAGTAGGATATATGATATCTCATTGAACGTGACTCCGTGTAGCCCCTTTCTACCAAAGGGATACTCACGATTGGATATGGGTATATGTGTCCTTCCGACCTGAGGTCATCATGGTAGCTTGCAAGCAACCCCTGTGCTTTGGTGCCGGACTACCCGGATTTCTAATCCAGTGACGGAAGGTTTCTAGGTACATGTAAGTACTTGTGGAGCAGCGGTGGACCAAGATGGAATTAACTTGTCCAAATAGTTTGGATTGAATGTCTCGCATTGTCTCAATTTAGCAAATCCTCGGTCGGGGTAGTCATAGTGAGGAGTCACTGGACTTGCGAGGTGAAACATGTTGTGGATTGACTTAGCTAGGGTTGGCAGCCTAACCCTAAGTCATCCTGAGCATTGGAGGTCAAAAGGATGAATTATACGGTAACCATATGCCAGAGGTTCGATTGATTGCTCTCGCATTTTCGACCTATCCGGACGCCGGGACCCATTGCTAGATGGTATCTTGTGCTGGTACTGGAATTGTTCCAGTGCTATCGCCTAAGTTCAAACCTATGAGGTCACATGCCACAAAGGATACTCCCTGATCCAGGTGTCAATTTATGATTAGGAATCATTTCTGTAACGGTTTGATTGAGCACATTGGATTGACTCAGGTTTGGGTTGATCAAAATTTGTTCGGTTCTATCTAGAATTATTTCTGGATAACGGGGACTAGACCAAGCCATTAATAATTAGATTTTAATCTAATTATTTAGGTTTGAAGGTTGAACAGGATTACGAACGGATTGGACACATCACCACGGTCATTAGTGGCTTGGGCGAACAGGAATTTCAAGGCATCTCTTCATCTCCCGTTCCACCTCTTTTTGGTTGAAATTTACCACAGATTAATAGATATTTATTGCTTGGTTGAAACGAATAGGATTCTTCCAATACCTGCTGCCTTTTGGTTTTCCCAGCAAGTCCTTTCTCCTCCCATTGCACCGTTATGAATGGTCATGCTGCTTATAAAAATCTGGGGGCTGAAAACCGTGAGAGGTATGATTCCTTTGAGACATTTGTTCACCCTTTCCACCACAGATTTTGGGCTGGGTTTGAGTAAAAAAGATTGGGAGAGAAAGAGTTCTGTTCCTGTTCTGGTTATGCTCAATCTGTGGAAGAACTTGGTTTTGGAGAAAACCAATTTCAGACAGAGCATTCTGTTCTTCTCTTTTCTTCCCACCGTTCTAAGATTTCCGGCGATTAGCATCGCGCGAGAGGCCAGATCTGAGGAGCCCTGGCGTGTCCCCCCTTTAGAGGGTGTTCGCTTGAACACCTGAGAGATGGTTGATCATCCTTGCTGCTGTTTGCTTTGCCCTGTTTTGTGGTTGCAGATTTTCTTTGCAACACCTGGTAGAGAGGAAGAGGTCGTGGTGAACGTTCCAAAGTCTCTCCCTTGAAGCTAGAACAACTAAGAAGTTCCCTTGCTAATTGGTGCTGGAAGTGAGACCAAGAAGTGGCCATTTTTGGTTGGGTTTGCTGCAGCTTTTGGAAAAAAAGAACAAAGCATTCCAACGGTTGAAGAAGAAGAAGACATTAATAACTTTCTTATGTTGTCCCAGCAATTCTAGATTTATCCCAGAGTTATTTCCCCATAGGAAATAAGTAATATTCTTGTTTTATTTTCATGCATGCCTAGATCTAGGTTATATAATTATTTATAAATATTACATGCCCTTGTCGTGCTAGTTTTGCCCATCTTGAACATGTTAGATCCTATGCGTAGCAGGTTTTTCCGTTGTTATTTTAAAATAGTTTTAAAATACATACCGCTCCATACTGTTGCATGCTTAGTGTAGACACATGCAACCGCCGTGTTTCTTTCAGATAGTTGGGGAGCCGGTATACTTGGAGAATACATTACATCGCTGCCGTCCATAGCCGCCGGGGAGTCCATGTTCACGGTGACGTTCAACTGGAACGAGAACCATGGGATACCAGGGGTTGCTATTTCTTCTTATCAACAGGGATTAGAGATAGGCCAACAGATAATGCTGCCACAAGTTCTTAACTTCTGATATTCTTGAAATCATTTCCCAGCTACATATTTCTGAAGAGAGATTCACAGAGTATGCTGATATGTCTCTGTGTCTACCCTCCTCTAAAGCCAAATTGAGCCACTCTGAAGAATTGCATTCAGTTGTCGAGCAGCCAAAGCTAAGGAGTCAAATGTTGGGTTTTCATTTGAGCATCATTTGTGAACCCTGAGCAGATGGTTTACAATCCTAAGCTGCATGTTCTTGAAGCAAACCCTATTGAAGAAATTGATATGGTTTGAAGCAACTCCAGAAGAAGATGAGCCAGTTGTGGGCAAGCCGAAAATACAACATCAGAAGTCATTGCAAGTGAATTGGTTATCACTGAAAGAGATCCTAAGATATCAAGAACTGATTCAGGACTGCTAATTGTAGAAGCAAAATCTATTGAAGATATCAATTCAGCTTTCAAAGAACTTAGTAAAGAAAATCCAAGACCTGCAGGTTGTTGAAGCAAAGTCTGCGAAGACATACATTTAGCTTTCATGAAAGCATCTGATGGCATCTTTGAGAACCTCCAGAGATGACCAAACCCACTGATAGGTCTACAGAAGTTGAGATAAGCGATAGACACCTGGAACCTGAGTTCTTGAAGTGCCTTCTGCTGAAAAAATTGAGTTGGCTTTTACGGAAGCTGTCTCTAAGAAAACTGGCTCAAGAGTACAACAAAATCAGATGGTGTTGAGAAGATGAAAGATGATTCTAGCTCTAATATTCCCACCTCGAAGAAGGCGAAGAAGAAAATTAGCTCTGGCAAGTCAGGTTCAAGTTCCAGCTCAAGTTCTAGCTCAAGTGATTCAGATTAATTTAAGGATAACTACTAAAGAAAAAGTCCACTGAAGCCTATCTTAACAGGGCCCACTAAAGTCCAAGAAAAGGCTCACTGAAGCCTATCTCATCTAGCGCAAGACCGATCAACGTCAAAAGGCACAAGGTCGATCAACACCCAAAAGGTGCAAGGCCGATCTACATGCAATGTCGATTAACGCGCAAGGCCGATCAAGGCCCACGAAGGCCCATAAAGGCCCACTGAAAATCATTGAGTTCATTGAAACTTACAAAGGCGGGCCTGACCAGCCTACCTTATTATCAACAAAAAGCACAGCGACAGTCTAAGCGACCTATCCTACGGTAAATCCAATGACATGCCGAGGCAGGTCTGATCAACCTACCTTACTATCAATCAAAGCATAGGAATGCCTAAGCGGCCTACCCTATAGTAAATTCGATGACATGCGAGATGGTCTGACCAGTCTACCTTACTATCAAACAAAAAGATCAACAAAAGCAAATCTAATCAGCTAACCGATAAAAGTGCAAAGGCTATTATTTTATGCCAATTACTCCCTTCATCGAAAAAGCCAAAGCATTTCATTGGCATCATTTTTTCGAGCTCGGAGATTGGAGGGCTGTGTTATGGTCCAGTCACCCAACCTCATAACAAAGGGATCTATTCAAACAACCATCATTACCATTCAGTTATCATAACCACCATTCAGTTATCATAACCACCATTCGGTTACCATAACCACCATTTGATTACGGCTACACCTATTATTGCCGCCAAGATCGTTATGGCCCGTAGTTAGGGCGAGGTCGGAAACTCATCGCCATCTTACGGGATCCTGCTCGATCGCTCGAACCTGCAAAATAGAGTCAATGACCCGGGCCAGGGATTTCACCAGGAATTCCGGCGGGGGCACTCTGATGCTTAAGTCAGTAACGATCCAGGGGAATAGATCATCCTAGTCGAGCCCCGAGTATGGACTCCATGCTAGGAGAAGAGTTGTGAAATGAAAGAGTACGAGCGAGCCAAGCACAGATTGCGGGAGTGACATCAGAGGAAAGCTCGAACTGGGTGGCTGTGTCCATCTAGACCCCTCCTGGGGGTTTCGCGGTAGTATTAAGCATTATCTTCCTGTACACTGCCCCCTTCTTGCCCGTTGGACCTCACTCGTCTGAAACTTAGCTTGAATATGTGCGTGCGTCTTAACTCGTTTGAACCTGGGAGCTCTTTTTACTCGGGCGTTGGCCGTCGCTTACCTCGGGATCTTTCCCATGCTTATGGGAGGCGTGCGGTGATGTTTCGTGTCATAAACGGGTTATCTTTCCATTCTGGTGACTTGGAAGCTACCGTTCATGCTGACATTCCTTCTGGTCACTCCCTTTTGGACAACTTTGCAGGATCTCGATTGGCGGGCCGCCGCCTCCTGGATTCGAATCTACTGGTTGACTTCCAATTTCGGAGGGTGCAGACGGTTGGTGGAGAATGCATTGCCTTGATTGGAGGATTCCTTCTATTTTGGTGCAAGTGGCCACTTGGTTCACCATCACGGCCCGGCAGGCATCTTTTCATGGTCCTCGGGCATCAGACCGTCATCCCGGGAGAGCGGCGACCTCCTTCAGTAGTAGATTTCTTTGTCCGAGGTGGAGCCGATCTGGAGAGGCGGAGCTCGACTTCGGCCTCGATGTCTCGACCCAAAAGGAGCGCGGCCAGGCGAAGGAGGGCGGAGCTCAACTTCGACCTCGACGTCTCGACGCGAAGGGAGCGTGGCCGAGCGAAGGAGGGCGGAGTTCGACTTCGGCCTCAGCATCTCGACCGAAGGGAGCACAGCCAGGCGAAGGAGGGTGGAGCTCGTCTTCGACATCGGCATCTCGACCTGAAGGGAGCGCAACCGGGCGAAGGAGGGCGGAGCTCGGCTTCGACCTCGGTGTCTCGACCAGAAGGGAGCATGGCCGAGGGAAGGAGTCCGGGCTGGGATGTGCCACATGGTAGCTTTATCCAATATGGCATCAAATGAGATTCCACATCAGTGATCCCGCAACATCATTGCCCCTCACTCCAAAGGCTCGTTGGCGTGTGCGGCACTCGGACAAAGGAGTAATTACGGTGCTGACATGGAAAGGCAAAGATCCAGTGCAATAATGACCACGATCGCTGGCACTTCATGAGACAGTTTCTCCAAGCCAGTGCAGAAGAGCCACGTGGCCATGTCTAAGGAGCAGTTATTACTGGCACAAAATTCAGAGTGGCCACGATCGAAGTGAGACGTCCCACTCGCCGATGGTCGGCACGTGGTGCTAATCTATCGATGGAGATGCTGTAATAGTATGTTGGTGTCGGGTCACTTTGAATGAAAAGTGATTTTTTTCAAAACATCTACTCTTTAGAGATCAGGTGCCCGCCATCGTACCCAAGTCTTCTCTTCTCCCCCGGCCATCTTAGACTCTCCAGGAACCAGGTTCGTCTTCTTTTCATCTCCCAGCAGAGTAGAGCTTTTCCTTTGAGTTTAGGGTCTTCTCGGATGCAGTCCATCTTCCTCCTCTCCTTGAGCTTTCATCTTCTCATCTCTTTAAATGTCTCGTTGCGGTCCCACCTCCATCCCTCGACCAACCAAGCCAAGGCAGGGCCTTCTGTGCGACGAGGCCACCTTCTTCTTCCTCCGATGAGGAGAGGGAAGAAGAATGCTTGAGTTTAGTAGGAGGCGTCCCCCACCGGGATAGTCATTAGGGAGCCCAGAGCCAGCCCCCCTCCCCCCCTCCATCTGACCCGGCCCCGAACCTGCTCGGTCAACAGGTCCTGGTGGGATTGCTTCGACAATCTGTGCTAAGGAACTGGGGACCATCTGGATGTCTACGGCATCCGTACTCCATCCGACTCTTGATCCCAGACCAGCGGAACGGGTCACTCCAGTGGCCCGAGCCAGATCGCCCTTTATGAGGAGACCTTACAGGGGACTTGGTTTCCCTTACACTTTCTTCCTTTCGGTCCTGAGCAATTACTGCCTCGTCCCTACTCAACTCGTCCCGAACACTATAAGGACCATTTTTTGTTTCATAGTACTCTGCCATTTCCACGGGATTATAGCCTGTTTTTTCTTGTTCAGGACCTTTTCATCCTGAAGCGCCACCCTTCTGAGGAGGGGTGGTGGTCCATCTCTTCTTGCCCGAAGGGCATTAAATTTGAACTCCCTCTTCCATCAAAGGGTGGAAGAGCAAATTTTTCGTGCAACCATTGAGGGGGTCGACTGGGTTTGCAGCGACCTAGATCGGTCCCCTAACCAAAATTCTACGGTCGAAGCGACTGACCGAGAGATCTACGAGCAGCTTCGCACAACCTAGATTCCTTCCTCGAGGTTCTGTTGTCAGAGTATAACCTTTTCGAGGTCGGGGTCGACCCAACGAGAGAGTTGGGTGAGTTCAACTTGAACTTTTCTCCTTGTGCCTCTTACTCTATTTCTCTAGACTTGGGACTGATATTGCCTTTTCTGTATGCAAGTATGAAGTTCTCGGTGGATGACCTGCTCTCGATCACCAGGAAGAGACCTCCGTCGAAGTTGGTTGAGGAATCCTCCTCGAAGAGGGCTCGCGACGAGAGCGCGGTGGCGGCCGCTCCCGCCGCGCCGAATGAGCTGAGGAGGAGGGAGGCCGAGACCGTCCCTGGATGAGAGGAGGGGCGGTTGAGGTGAAGCCCGAGCTGGGTCAGAGGGTGGCTGAGCCCATGCCAGAGCGGGACGAGGCGGCGAGAGCCAGTCCCGGTCCCGAAGCTCGAGGTGGTCATCCGGGCTAGGGCCACTACTGCAGCCATCGCCGTAATGTATCCTCCTCCCCCGGAGGTCATTGTTGTCGAGGAGGAGGAGGTGCAAGGGGGAATAGAGCCGGTTCCACGGGCACCGTCCGAGGGGATGCCGAGCTCCCACCATGCCCCCGAAACCTCTTCTGCTGGCTGAGCAGGCGACTCCACTTCTGGGGCGACTAAGAGAGATAGGGATTACCGCCGAGTCCCATTTAAACATACGCCGAATGTCTCCTTGGTTCGGGACCAAGGGTTAGCGGAGCTCATGATGGATTTTGCAATCCAATCATGCGACCGGCAAGAAAAGGCCGGAAAGCTGCTGGGGGACACGATTAGCAGCACATTTTCCCAGCTCTTCTCGGTAAGTAACTTCATCCTCTTAACTTCTTCTTTCTTGTACTGATTGCCGGGATTTCCTTTGGTGCAGCTCGGTGTTGAGCTCCTCTTTATTAAAGATTGCTGCAAGGATTGGCTGAAGAATGATCGGCAACGAGCAGCGAAGCTCGAGTCTTTGAAGACCGAGCTGAGAGAGAAGAATGACATCTCTGGGAGCTCTGTCAAAAAAATAAGGATCTTTGGAAGGAGCTCGCGAGTGCTGAGAGGCACTCGAAGGAGCTCCAGGTAAGCTTGGACCGGGAGCGGAGCCGGTCAAGGAGCAAGGCTAAGGAGCTCACAGCCACTGAGAAAAGGCTGACTGAGTTCAATGCCGAGGGCGTCCGGTAGAAGGGGCATGCTCAGTCTCTCCAGGCCAAGCTGGAGGCGGCCAGGGAGAGGCTGATCGCCGATGAGAAAATGGTTATCATGCTGAGAAGGACTGGCAGCAGCGGTGGCCAAGTCGAGGTACAGGGCCTCAGAGGAGTTCGCCACCAAGTTCCCTAAGACGGCGTCGGACTCCTACAAAAGTTCAGTATCTCCGCTCCAGGGTGGAGGACTTCGTCATAAACAAGGGTTGAAGTCTCCTCAGATATCCCAAGGCTTCGAATGTGGAGTCAACACCAGATTCGGGCACCGCTGAGGAGCCGGTCGCAGACTCCGAGCCTGCTCACCAGCGATGGTCATCGAAGCTGAAGCTGCATAGCCTGAGGCCCCGAAGGATGACATCTCGGCGGAGCACGGTCACGGGAAGGGGCCGTCTGAGTAATTCCCCTTTGTGTTTCTCTTTCTTTGCTTTGACCTGGGCTACCTGGCGTGTTGGGGCCCAGAAGCAGTTGTATCAAATAATTGGTTTTTAATGAAGTAACTTCTTCCAGACACTTCAGCTCGAAACCCCTTCCTCCTTCCTCTTCTCTATTCTTCTCTTTTTTTTTACGTGATGAAGTTAGAGAGAAGTTTCACAAGTTGTCGAGTTGTTTCCACTTTGTTCCTAAATGTTTCAGAAGTGGATGAATATTTATGAGTGCCGGAGTGCTGGGCTCGAAACTTCAGTGCCAGAGAGCCGGGCTCCGGGTTTAAGAGCTGGAGAGCCGGGCTTCCAGGCTTAAGTGCTGGAGAGCATGGGATCCGAGCTTGAGTGCTGGAGAGCTGGGCTTCCGGGCTTCAGTACTTAAAAGCGGGCTCAAATCTTCAGTGCTGAAGAGTCGGGCTCCAGGTTTGAGTGCTAGAGAGCTGGGCTTCCAGGTATGAGTGCCGGAGAGTGTGGGGGATCCGGGCTTGAGTGCTTGAGAGCTGGGCTTCCAGGCTTTAGTACTTGAGAGCTGGGCTCAAATCTTCAATGCCGGAGAGCCAGGCTCCGAGTTTGAGTGCTGGAGAGCTGGGCTTCCAGGCTTGAGTGCCGGAGAGCGTGGGATCCGGGTTTGAGTGCTTGAGAGCTGGGCTCAAATCTTCAGTGCCAAAGAACCGAGTTCCGGGTTTGAGTGCTGGAGAGCTGGGCTTCCAAGCTTAAGTGCCGTAGAGCATGGGATCCGGGCTTGAGTGCTGGAGAGCGTGGGATCCGAGCTTGAGTACCGGAGAGCTGGGCTTCCAGGCTTGAGTGCCGGAGAGCGTGGGATCCGAGCTTGAGTGCCGGAGAGCGTGGGATCTGGGCTTGAGTGCTGGAGAGCATGGGATCTGGGCTTGATTGTTGGAGAGCTAGGCTTCTAGGCTTTAGTGCCGTTGAGCGTGGGATCTGGACTTCGGTAACGGAGAGCTGGGCTCCGAGACTTGGTACCGAAGGACTGGACTCCAGGCTTCGGCATACCGGGCCTTGGGTCGGGCAGCGACATCCCTGCAAGGCAAAAACAGTTTGCATAAAAGGGGATCTTTATTATTATTAGGAAAAGACATTACATTACTGATAGTATGTTCTCAGGTTACAGGCGTTCCATGTCCACAGGAATCTGGCACGTCCAGACTCGTGAGATAATAAGCCCCATGCGAGAGGGCTTCGACCACCTTGTAGGGGCCTTCCCAATTTGGCGAGAGCTTGCTGCATTCTCGGGGTTGGGATGCCTCAACTCGGCACAGCACCAGGTCGCCGGGGTGGAAGACCTTCGGCTTCACTCACATGTTGTAGTACTGAGCTACATGCTATCGGTAAGCTACCATCCGGAGTTGGGCCTTGTCTCTGGTTTCTCGAGGAGGTCTAGGTTGAGGAGAAGGCATGATGGGTTTCTTTGCTTCGCTATACTATTGTATCCGTAGTGTGGGCACACCGAGTTCGATGGGACAACGGCTTTTGCATCGAAAGTGAGGTTGAAGGGCATTTCATCCGTCGCTATCCTGGGCATTGTGTGGTAGGCCCAGAGAACACTGGGAAGTTCTTCTACCCACCTGCCCTTGGCTTGGTCCAGCCTGGTCCTGAGTCCCTGGAGAATGGTCCGATTGGTCACCTCGACCTCCCCATTGGTCTGAGTCCCTGGAGAATGGTCCGATTGGTCACCTCGACCTCCCATTGGTCTGGGGATGAGTGATCGAGGTGAAGCTGTGCTGGATGCCGAGCTCGGCACAAAACTCTTTGAACTCCCGGTTATCAAACTACCGTCCGTTATCAGTGATGATGCTGTGGGGAAGCCTAAAACGGTAGATGATCGACTTCCAGAAGAACTGGCGGACCTTGGCTTCCATGATCCATGCTAGTGGCTCCGCTTCTATCCACTTGGTGTAGTCAATGGCCACTATCAAAAACTTCCGTTGTCCTGGTGCAGGGGAAAATGGACCTAGGATGTCCATTCTCCATTAGGCGAACGACCATGGAGCGAAGAGCTGGAAGAGGGGCGCCACTGGTTGACACTGTATGTGGTGTGGTACTGGCACCGGTCGCACCTCTTCATGAAGTTAGTGGCGTCCTCCTTCATAGTCTCCCAATAGTAACCTTGGCGGAGGGCCTTGAATGCCAGCGTCCTCCCCCTGATGTGGTTTCCACAAAGGCCTTCGTGGATCTCTTGGAGTGTGAAGGTTGCCTCTACGGGTCTCAAGCACTTCAAGAGCGGATGGGAGTTGGATCGGCGGTAGAGTTGTCCCCCCATGAGGACGAACTGCGAGGCCTTCTTCTTGATAAGGCCTACCTCTGCTCGGTCTTTCGATATGGTGCCATATTATGTATCTGATGTACCTATCCATCCTGCTCGGCTCCGGGATGACCTGCTGTACCTCTGCTAGAGCTTCGTTGCTTGGATTTTCAAGGTACTCGATGTGGACCCACCCTAGTGATGAGTCCGGCAAGGTCGCAAGTCTTAATAGTGTATCGATGCGAGCGTTCTCACCTCGGGGGATATGAGTGATTCTGAAGTGCCAAAAACCTGTCATGTTCGAGCGGACCTACTCCAAGTACTTCATCATCTGGGGGTCCCTGGCTTCGTATTCTCCGAAGACCTGTCCTGCCACCAGTTGAGAGTCAGTGAAGACTTTTAGGCTTCGTACACCCAGCTTGCGGGAGACCCTGAGGCCCGCGAGGAGTGCCTCGTATTCTGCCTGGTTATTTATCACGGCGAACTTGAAATAGAGTGCGCATTCAACCATAACTCCATCGCTGTTGGCGAGGATTAGGTCTGCATCGCTTCTGCCAGCATTGGGCACGCCATCGACATGGAGGATCCAGGGCTCCTCCTCGGCACCGGGCTCTTCTTGTTGCTCCGAGATCGTCTACTCTAGCTCTTCGACGAGTCCCGCGCACTCGACCAGGAAGTCGGCCAGCACCTGGGCCTTCTGGGATGACCTTGGCCGGTACGCGATATCGAACTCATTGAGCTTTAATGCCCACTTGGCCAAGCATCCGGATGTGTCGGGATGACTAAGCATAGCCCTCAAGGGCTGGTCCGTCAAGACCACGATTGGATGCGCTTGGAAGTACAGCCTGAGATGTTGAGCAGACATGATAAGTGCAAAAATAAGTTTTTTGGATCGGGTGTACTTGGTCTCAGCATCCCGGAGGAGATTGCTAGCATAGTATATCGACTTTTGGGACCCGTCCTGATGCATGCAGATAAGGACCGAACTGACGGCTCCAAGGGTGACCGCCAGGTATAGCAGGAGTTCCTCTCCCGTCTCCGGCCTGGAGAGCGGTAGTGGTGATGCCAGAAAGTCTTTAAGCTCCTCGAATGCCATCCTGCACTCCTCCATCCAGGTGAACTCGCTCATCTTGCGCAGCACCTTGAAGAAGGGAAGGCAGTGGTCTGCCGACCTCGAGATGAATCGGCTCAATGCGGTGATCCGACCCATCAGGCACTGGACTTGCTTCTTCGAGGTCAAATGCTCCATGTCGATGATCGTCTGGACCTTCTCCGGGTTCACCTCGATCCCCCTTTGGGTCATCATGAAGTCGAGGAACTTTCCCCTGCTACTCCGAAGGCACACTTCGTCGGGTTCAGCTTCATCTTGTGTTCTCGGAGATTGTGAAAGGCTTCCACGAGGTCAGTTACATGGTCCAAAGTTAGCTTGCTTATGACGAGCATGTCATCTACATAGACTTGCATATTCCTGCCGATCTAGTCTCTGAAGATCCGGCTGACCAGGCGCTGGTATGTGGCTCCAGCATTCTTCAAGCCGAATGGCATCATCCGATAGTAGTATGTCCCTCGATCGGTGATGAAAGCAGTGTGCTCCTCGTCCTCTGGGGGCATCCGGATTTAGTTATATCCAAAAAATGCATCCATAAAGGAGAGCAAGCGGTGCCCCGAGGTGGCGTCTACTAGCTGGTCGATCTTCGGTAGAGGGAAGTTGTCCTTTGGATAGACTCGGTTGAGGTCGGTGTAGTCTACACAGATCCTCCACTTTCCATTATTCTTCTTCATTATGACCATATTTACCAGCCAGCTTGGATATTGCACTTCCCGAATAAGCCAGCTGCGAGGAGTTTGTCCACCTCCTCGTTGATCGCCCTTTGCCTTTCCAGTGTGAAGCTTCTCTTCTTCTGCTGGACAGGGCGGTACTTCGGGTCGATACTTACTTGTGGGTTATGATCTCTGGTGGGATCCCGGGCATGTCGGCTGCTGTCCAAGCGAACATGTCTGCTTTCGCCCGGAGGAACTCCAAAAGGTGGGCCCGTTCATCTTGTAGCTACGCCCCAATCTACACCATCTTCGCTGGGTCGATTCCGAGGGGATACGACAGCAAGCTCTCGATCGGGCCACCTCTGGGGTCCTGTGCCCTTTGGTCGAGGTCGTCTGCGCTGGGATCATCATCGGTAGCCTTGGCCCCGGGGATGGTTTGGAAGTAATGTTGAACAAGCTGAGGTGCCCCCCTCATCTCCCCAACACCGTAGGGAGTTGGGAATTGCACCAATAGTTGCTTTGTGAGGAGATTACCGCATCGAGCAGATTGAGCCCGAGTCGGCCAAGGATCACGTTATAGACTGAAAAAGCTTAACAACCGTGAATGTCATCATGACGGTGCTCTACCGAGATAGCATCCCGGCAGTAACGGGGAGGGTAATCTCCCCTTCGACCCCTAAGGAGTCACCCGTGAAACCAACAAGATGTGTGTGCACGGGTCTGAGCTGAGCAGAGAAAAGATTCATCATGGAGAAAGCATCGTAAAAAAGCACATCCATGGAGCTTCCATTATCAACCATGATACATTTTACAGGATGTTTTGCGATCATTATCTTGACGACCACAGTATCATTATTTATATTTTTATTTTCATCCCCCCTTCCCTCGCAAAGCGAAGTATATTCTCAAAATTTCCCCACCCCGGGCATTCTTGGAAGCGCGCTCAACTCCCCAGCATATCATTCCCACCGACTTCTCGGTAGGACGGTTGTCGACGGCAGGAACCAGAGGGAGCGCGATGAGCGCTTGGGGTTTCGTTGGGGATCTACCCCCCACGAACCTTACGAGGTAGCCCCTCTTTATGAGTTCTTCGATTTCTCTCTTGAGGTTGCGGCACTCATCGGTGTCGTGGCCTTAATCATGGTGGAAATTACAGTACTTCATCCTATCGTGACCACTGGACGGTTTCAGCAGAGGTGGCACCTCAGGTAGCGCTCACCCTCGATCTCCATAAGGATCTTCGCCCTCGGGACGAGAAGAGGAGTGAAGCTCCCTTCCGGGATGGGGTCTCTTCTTAGCTTTGACCTCTGGCAGGAGTCCGGTGCGGCTGGTCCGGGCTTTCGCGTCCGGAGGTCTCCCTGGGAGATGGCTTCTTCAGAGGCCTTCCGTCCAGCTCCCTTCTCGTTCGATCCATCTTCTTGGCATGGATGTACTTCTGGACTCGGAGGAGGAGCTCAGAATAAGTCTTGGAGGCTTTTTGTCAAGAGAGTAAGTCATGCGGGAATTCATGAGCCATCTCTTCAGCGTCAGCATAGAACTGACTCATCAAGGTTGTAGATCTCCAGCGTGGCAACCTTGAAACGGGTCACGTAGTCCCGTAAGAGCTCGTGGTCCTGCTACCTGATGGAGAAAAGGCTATCTGCCTCTCGTAGCACCTTCCGGCAAGCATCATCGAAGTGAGCCACGAACTTTTGCTCCAACTGAGTGAAGTAGCTGATGCTCTCCGGCTCTAGGCGGGTGAACCACACCTGAGCTACTTTTCAGAGAGTAGCAGGAAAGGCGACACAGAGGAGAGCATCGATCACCCCTGGACTCTCATGAGAGCTTTGTAGCTCTCAAGATGATCCAGGGGGTCAGTGGTCCCATCGTTGGGATCCACCTGCAGCATGCGGAACCGGCTCAGAACCGGCTCCTCTTGGACTTCTCGGGAGAAAGGGAGATGGGCGTCATAGCCCATCGGCTCACTAGCGGAGCTCTGCATGTTTGCAAACTGGTGAGTAAGCTCTGCCAGCTTGCGCTCCTGCTCCTCTAGGCGCTTCTCTGCCATGCACCTGATGGCCTCGTCGGTGGAACCCTCTGCGGAGGCTGAAGGAAACGGAGAAGGTGACGTGGGATGGTGTCCATGATGGGGGGTCTTGCCTTTTCGATCTCGGTGGGCTCTAGCCATTACCCGCTCGAGGGTTAGGGACTGGCTCTCCTGATCGGTAGATCCGACCCGTTGTCTCTTCGTTGGAGTCCGGTGACTACCTCGGTGGTCGGTGATGGCCCGCGGCTGCGAAGGCCTTCATTTGAAGGAATGCAGGCTATCGCAGGATACTGCGACATGAGCCGCGGGGGTCCTTGGCTACTGATGAGTGGCCAAGGACCGATGCTGGTGCTGGAGCTGGCGGACTATCGCAGTGAAGATTTGCATCTGCTGGGCGAGTGCGGCCAGCTGGACATCTGTTGGAGGTGGTTGAGCTGGAGCAAGGAGCTCCCGTTCTGGATTGTGTGGATCCCATAAGAAGGGGGATCTCCCGCATGGCTGGTGAAGACTTCTCTTGCCCGCGTGTCACCATCCTCCCTGTGAGCTGCTTGCAAGGGGTTTGGGTTGGATCAAAGTATGTCCTGTCACCCCCCTACCTGGCGCGTCAATCTATTGCCGCCAAGATCGTTGTGGCCCGTAGCTGAGGTCGAGGTCGAAACTCACCGCCGTCTTACGGGATCCTGCTCGATCGCTCGAACCTGCAAAACAGAGTCAGTGACCCGGGCCAGGGATTCTAACTGGGGCACTCCGATGCTTAAGTCAGTAATGATCCAGGGGAACAGATCCTCCTGGTCGAGCCCCAAGTATGGACTCCATGCTAGGAGAAAAAGTTGTGAAATGAAAGAATGCGAGCGAGCCGAGTACGGATTGCGGGAGTGACAGCAGAGAAAAGCTCGAACTGGGTGGCTGTGTCCGTCTAGACCCCTCCTGGAGGTTTCGCGGTGGCCTTGAGTGTTATCTTCCTGTGCGCTACCCCCTTCTTGCCCGTTGGACCTCACTCGTCTGAAATATAGCTTGAATGTGTGCATGCGTCTTACCTTGTTTAAACCTAGGAGCTCTTTTTGCTGGGGCGTTGCCCGTCGCTTACCTCAGGATCTTTTCCATGCTTATGGACACGTGCGGTGATGTTTCATGTCATGGACGGGTTGTCTTTCCATTCTGGTGACATGGAAGCTACCGTTTGTGCTGACATTCCTTCTAGTCGCTTCCTTTTGGGCGACTTTGCAGGATCTCGATCGGCGGGCCGCCGCCTCCTGGATTCGGATATACTGGTTGACTTCCAATTTTGAAGGGTGCAGATGGTTAGTGGAGAATGTAGAGCCTCGATCGGAGGATTCCTTCTATTCTGGTGCAAGTGGTAGCTTGGATCACCATCACGGCCCGGCAGGCATCTTTTTGTGGTCCTCGGGTGTCGGGCAGTCATCCCGGGAGAGCGGCGACCTCCTTCAGCAGGAAATCTCTTTGTCAGAGATGGAGCCGATCTGGAGAGGCGGAGCTCGACTTCGGCCTCGGCGTCTAAATCCGAATGGAGCGTGGCCTGGCGAAGGAGGGCAGAGCTCGACTTCAGCCTCGACGTCTCGACTCGAAGGGAGTGCAACCAGGTGAAGGAGGGCGAAGCTTGGCTTTGATCTCGGCATCTCGACCCGAAGGGAGCACAGCCGGACGAAGGAGGGCGGAGCTCAGCTTCGACCTCGGTGTCTCGACCCGAAGGGAGCGCTGTCGGGTGAAGGAGTTCGGGCTGGGACGTGCCACGTGGTAGCTTTATCAAACGTGGCATCCGACTGAGGTCCCACGTCGGCGATCCCGCCACATCACCTATAAATAAGGATAAGAAGGGACCTCCAAGGGTAAGTAAGGTCTAAGGCAAACAAGCCTAGACTATACCAAATTGATTACTCTTTCTTTCTCCATCATCCTTTCTTTGAATTCTCCATTCTGTTGCCTATACCACCCCCACTGACTTAAGCGTCGGAGTGTCCCCCCCACCGGAAATCCAGTCCGGGGACCTTTTATAGGTGTCCATCCAAGAAGAGCACCTAGGAGTCCAGTTGGAAAAGCGAGTGGGATGCCCGACGCCGTTGGAAAAGCGAGTGGGATGCCCGACGCCGTTGAAGTTCCAGCCCAAGTGATTTAGCATCAACACGATCTTTACTCTTTTCACTTTGAGTACACCCTCTTTGATATTGAGGTGCCATATGTTGTTTAGGGTTTACTTATGAAAGTGGTGAAAGTGCTGATCCTATGGATTTCATCTCAGAACACCTTGTTTCACTTAAGCAAATGTTTAGGCCCTCATGTAGCCCGAATCAAGGCTTGCAGAATTCAAACTCTTTGAACGGGGATTGTGCAGAATCTGAAGTAGCAAGGTGTGCTACCATCCATACTAACCTGTAAAGCAAAAACAGCTGTCGTATAATTGCTGCAAAATATTGTTGGTAATATGGATAAATTCATTCTGCAAACACAACGTTTTAAGCACATTAAATTAAATATATGTATGTATGTAGGTATAACAGTTATCTATAATAATTGGCCCAGCACAGATCATTGTTATAATAAAAATAACAACCAGTATTTACCCCTTTAATTTGAGTGTGGTTAACAACCACTATTTACCCATTTAGTTTAAGTATGGTTTTTTCTTAGAATAAAAATAGCTTTGATAGTGACCATCACCTTATAAAGGTCAAGGGGCTACCGATGCCCTCATTTGCATTGCCTTCCCAGCTATGCTCCGAAAGGCTGCTTGAGTTTGGTACTCCTGCCTCGAGTCGAGGAGCATTGACTCCTTTGAGCACCCGGAAAAGAAGTTCGTGGTCCATTTCGATGCATACCAGAAAGTGCCATGCAAGGCCAATAGCCTCGTTTCGATCCGACAACAGGATCACAAGCCCTCCGAGACTACGTGTCTCGCTTTAAAGTTTCCACCCTAGAAATCTATAACCTGCATGAGCCCATTGCCATGTTGGCACTAAAGAGAGGGCTCAGGACCTCCCACTTCACTAGGGATGGCAATGGGCCGGGTTCGGGCCGGATGCATAACTACCTAAACCCAAACCCAAATATTCAATACACTATCCAAACCCGGCCCAAATACTATCGGGACTTGATTTTTTTATCCAAACCCTTCTCAATCGGATATCGGAAAATTCGGATTTACCCGGCCGAAATCCAATTGAGTCATATTAAATATTTTTTTCATTTTTATCAACTTTAAAATCATCTACCATTTTATAAATCATACATATATTAACAAATAAAATTTAACTATATTTTTAGTTCAACATCATTTAATTTCATATTTAATCAAAATTAAATTTAAATTATCTTAAATAAATAAATTCAACAAGACTTAATTTAATACTTCTAAAGTAAATAAAGACATACATATAATTTAAAAGTATATTTAACTCGAAGTTCCAAGTTATAAAAAAATTAAAGAATAATTTTTGGTTAATCCTAAGTTGCAATATCATTCTTTACCCGATCCACCCACTCACCGCTGCTTCTTCACTGATCCGAGTCTCCAAGAGGAGGAAGAGCCACCAAAAAGGAAGAGGAAGAGGAAGAAGGGAGCAAGGGCTAGGGAGCTGGAGATTAATCAAGGATTAATAAAAAAATAATGATTAGGATAAAGGGTTTAAGTATTTTAAAATTTAATAATTAATAATTAATAAAATATATTTATATAATATATATTAATTATATATATTTAAATATTAAAATAATTCAGGTCGGGTTCGGGTCGGGTGTATATCTACCCAATCCGGTCCAAATCTAAAGTTAAGCATTCAGGTTTTATCCAAATCCAATCAAAGCGTCGACTACCCGGTCCAATCAGGTCAAGCCGGGTCGAGTACCCATGGGTTTGGATTTTATTGCCATCCCTACGCTTCACTTACTCCCTTAACAAGAAGTCCCCGAAGACCTACTCTGAGCTCCTCTTCCATGCCCACAAGTACATTCGTACGGAGGAGGCTGACCATACCAGGAGAGAGTTTGATGGGAGGTCCCTGAAGAAGCAAGCCCAATGAGAGCTGGGCGGGACCCACGGATCCAAGATTACTTCGAATCCCTATTCGGGTCCCAAGTCGGGGAATGCCCTCGCCAGGGATGAGAAGTATACCCTTTCATCATCCCAAGATCCAAAATCTTGATGGAGATTGAAGGCGAACGTTATTTGTATCGCCCTCCTTCACTGAAACCATCCAGTGGCCGTGATAAGTCCCGGTACTACCAATTACACTGGAACCATGGCCAAGACATCGAGGAGTGCTATCGCCTGAAGAGAGAGATTGAAGACTTGATTAGGAGAGGCTACCTCAAAAAGTTCATGGGCAGAAGAGCTCCATCCGAGCCTCAAGGTATTGAGGCCCTTCACCCATCGACAATTAGCCCATAGAGAAGTCGATGGGAATGATCTCTTAGGGGCAGGGCAAGAGCTGAAAAGAGACAAGGCGAAAGAGGGAGCTGATGTTGTACCCCTTTTTATGGGGGAGGGAAGAGTTAGGATAGAAAACCCAAATAATGATGCTGTCGTCATAGAAATGATGATAGCAAAGCATCTTATAAAGAGAATTATGGTTGATAGTAGAAGCTCAACCGACATCCTTTTTTACGATGCTTTTGCCATAATGAATCTGTCCCCCGATCTGTTGAAGCCAATATTCACCTCCCTGGTGGGCTTCACCAAAAACTCTGTGCGGGTCGAAGGAGAAGTTACCCTCCCAATCACTACCAAGACACCGCCCTAACAGAGCACCATCATAATGACCTTCATAGTGGTTAAGCTTCCTTCGGCCTACAACATGATTATGGATGGCCCAGGGCTCAACCATCTCGATGCAGTCATCTCCACCAGACAGCTTCTTGTCCAATTTCCGACCCCATATGGAGTTGGGGAAATGAGGGGATCCTGCCAGCTGGTCTAGCATTGCCTGCAGGCTATCCCCGGTGCCAGGAGTGCTGGGGGAGGCACCACAATCGACCAACTGGGCCAAAGGAAAAGGAAGCTAAAGGCAGGCCGATAGAGCGTCTGCTATCGTTCCCCTTTGGGGACGATCCCTTGAAGATAGTGCAAGTAGGAGCCCTCCTATCAGAAGAAGAGAGAGACCGCCTCTTAAGTTTCTTACCAATAAATGCTGATGTTTTCGCTTGGACAACAATGGACAAGCCTGGGATTCCCCCCGACATCATCATACACAGGCTGAACGTCAACTCCAAATGTCATCCAGTCTGGTAGAAGAAGAGGAGCTTTGTCCCGGAAAGATAGAAGGTGATAGATGAAGTTGGAAAGCTTCTTGCGGCAGGCTTCATTCAAGAAGTGCAGTACCCCAGCTGGCTGGCCAATATGGTAATAGTCAAAAAGGCCAATGAAAAGTGGAGGATCTATGTGGACTACACCGACCTCAATCGAGCATGTCCAAAGGATAGCTTCTCACTGCCTAAGATTGACAGTTAGTGGACACCACCTCAGGGCATCACTTGCTTAGCTTCATGGATGCGTTCTCCAGGTATAATCAAATCCGCATGCATCTGGAGGATGAGGAGCATACAGCCTTCACGACGGACCAAGGTACATTCTACTATAAGATGATGCCATTCGGCCTGAAGAACGTCAGGGCGACATACCAACATCTGGTCAACAAAGTCTTCGGAGACTAGATAGGCCGAAACATAAAAGTCTACGTGGATGACATGCTCGTGACGAGCACCAAAAATTTGGACCACATTGCAGATCTGGTGGAGGCTT
Source organism: Areca catechu (assembly GCA_021397845.1). Taxonomy (NCBI): domain Eukaryota; kingdom Viridiplantae; phylum Streptophyta; class Magnoliopsida; order Arecales; family Arecaceae; genus Areca; species Areca catechu. The sequence continues at coordinate 20,801,357 of CM038045.1, forward strand.
TCAATAACCTTCGTCTCCAACAGATGAGGCTGAACCCGACGAAGTGCGCATTTGGCATTGCAGCAATAAAGTTCTTAGGTTTCATGATCACCCAGCATGGGATCGAAGCAAATCCTGAGAAGATTCAAACGATCATAGACATGAAGCATCCCACTTCAAGAAGGAGGTCCAATGCTTGACCAGCCGTATCACCGTCTTAAGCCATTTCATCTCGCACTCTATAGAGCATTGCCTACTGTTGCCAGGTGGCTTTCCCAAGAGGGGATGAATTAGGAATTTAAAAAATAATCAGATATATGCTCTTTTAAATCTACTTTAGTGGTAGGTGCTGTGTTTTAAATAATTAATAGCAGAAGTAAACACAAACAGAAATAGCATAATGCAAACACACAGATTTATAGTGGTTCGGAGCACCCTCGCTCCTACATCCACTATCTAAGATACCACTTGGGATTTTCACTATATTCATCACTGGAATACAGTCGGATTGTTTTACTAAGCTCATAATCCAAACCTAACTTGGCTTTTCAACCGAGCTCACCAAAAATACAACACTTGGTTTTACACAGGATCACCAAGAACCCAACTTGGTTTTGAACAGGATCACCAAGAACCTAACTTGGTTTTGAACAAGATCACCAAGAACCTACACTTGGTTTTGAACAGGCAACCAAGAACCTACTTGGTTTTTAAACCGAGCTCACCAATAACCTAACAATTCACAAAAGAGTTAAAGAAAATAAGCAACAAAATGATAAACTAATGTTGTCTGATGGTTGCCGATGTAGCTAGAGAAAAGCCTTCTTAATTGCACTTTAATGCTCTTCAGTGGCTTCTTCAACTTCTTCAATGTATGTTCAAGCTTCATATTGGAGTTGGTGAAGTCTTGAAGACTGACTTGAATGCTCTTTAGTGCTTTCTTGCTTACAAGCTCATTTAATGTTCAACTAAGCATTAGCTTCTTTAAAGTTATCCCAACCCCTCATTTATAGAGTCTTGTACTCTTCTCAGGTGGATATAATCATTGTAGACCGTTGAAATGTGACATTTGATCGTTGGAACACTTTTCAAATTCAAAAATAAAGTTCTAGAACTAGCCGTTACCTGCCTGGAATCGACCTTCAAGTCGGCTCAGATCCCTCGAGTCAGCTCGAATTCTTAGAGAAGTTCTTGTTGAGTCATCTCGCCTTATTCGGGTCGGCTCGGTTTCACAGTATTTTTGATTCCTTACTCTGGATGAGTTGGCTCGCCTCAGTTCGAGTCGACTCGAATTCACAGGTCTTCAAAACTGTACTCTGGAGGAGTCGGCTCTTCTCATTGGAGTCGGCTCGCCTGGCTGTTCTCTCAGAACTAATTCTTCATGAACTCTAGAGGAGTCGACTCGGATCTCTGAAGGGTCAACTCGGATGCCTGACTGAATGGATGAGTCGGCTCGGACTTCCTTCGGGTCGGCTCGCCTGTCTGATTCAAGAAATGATGCACTAAACGAGTTGGCTCGGATTCCTTCAAGTCAGCTCCGATCTCTACGTGCCAGAATCCTTCAACCGTGCCAAGGATTAGAGTTAGAGTCGCCTCTCTTCATGCAAGTCGGCTCAAGTGAATCTTCAATAAAAACTTCAACTTTTCTCCAGAATACTTCTAGTAACTCTTCAACACTTGAAACTCTTTCCAACTCAACTAACAACAAATTCTAAAGAATTTAAGCTTGAAAAACACATAGAAGTAACCCAGTTTCGAGAATATTTCTTTAATTTTTCTTTGGGCTCTTCTTTACATAACATATTTACAACACAACTCATAACACATAATAAGATTGTAGGCATTGTAATTTAGCAATGAAATCATCCTACAAAAACTTGCAAAGCACTTGAAAAGTAGTTAGTAACATAAGTGTATGCTCCAATATTTTATTATCATCAAAATCATTCAAGGGTTTAACACCTACCGCTCTTTAAGGAACTCCATAAGATGCATTATTTTGCATGGATGGAGGAGTGTCGGGAAGTGTTTGAGAAGCTGAAGAAGTTCCTCGCATCCCCCTGTTACTGTCCAGACCAGAGAGTGGAGAGAGCTTCTCCTCCACTTGGCGATCTCCCCTGGGGCAGTGAACTCGATGCTGGTCCAAACCAATGGAGATGATGTCCAAAGGCCGGTGTATTACACCAGCAAGTTACTTTGTGATGCGGAAACTAGGTACACCCACTCCAAAAAAATTATTTTTTACTCATAGTGTCTGCTCAGCATCTCAAGCCTTACTTCCAAGCCCATCTGATCACAGTTCCCACTAACCAGCCCCTAAGAGCTATCCTGAGTCACCTAGACACTTCAAGATGCCTAGCCAAGTGGGTGGTGAAGCTCAACAAATTTGACATCTCTTATTACCCAAGGCCATCCCAAAAGGCCCAAGTTCTAGTTGACTTCCTAGTGGAGTGTGCGTGGATGAATGTGGAACCTAAAGAGACTTCCCCTGGACCTGCTCAAAACCCGTTCATGGAGGAGAAGGCATGGATCCTCCATATGGATGGAGCATCCAACTCAGGAGGGAGTAGGGCCAATCTCATCCTCGCCAACTCAGACGGAGTGGTGGCCAAATGCGCACTGCGCTTTCTCTTCAAAACAATAAATAATCAGGCCAAGTATGAGATGCTCCTTGTGGGCCTCTGAGTATCCCATGAGATGGCATAATAAGCCTGAAGGTCTTCACGGACTCGCAGCTTGTGGCAGGATAGGTCTCCGGAGACTTCGAGGCTCGAGACCCCGTGATGGCGAAGTACCTGGATCGAGTGCATTCATATGCATTGGATCTCCAACACTTCGAGATCTTCCACATCTCCCATGGAGAAAATGCCCGCACCGATGCCTTCTCCAGGTTGGTGACCCTCCCAGACTTGTTGCTAGGGCGCACTTACATCGAGCATTTGGAAACTCCTAGCCATGAAGTCCCGGGAGAGGTCCAATAGGTCATCCCTGAAGCCAGCCAGATGGATCTCTCATCAGATACATCACTGATAGCACCTTACCTGAGGATCACACGAAAGCTGGCCTTCTCAAGTGAAAAGCCGTCCGTTTCGTATTAATGGACAAGCAACTCTACCGAAGGTCCTACTCCTATCCCTATTGAAGTGCTTAAGGCCAGCGGAGGCCGCTTACATCCTTTAGAAGATACACGAGGGCATCTACGGAAACCACATGGGGGGCAGGACATTGGCCTACAAGGCCCTCCGATAAGGTTACTACTAGGAGACCATGCGGGAGGATACGGCCGACTTCATGAGAAGGTGTGACCACTGCTAGAGGCATACTCACATCCAGCATCAGCCGACCTCTCCACTATCCCAGCTTTCTTCCTCGTGGTCGTTCGCCCAATGGGGGATTGATATCTTAGGGCACCTTAGTGTGTGCCGATAGAAGGCTTGGGCGACATCTCTGATGAATCTCGAGGTGGCTCAGACGGCCCGGCCTCATCTTCCTGTGTCTCCTCCTCCTCTGCAGCAGCATCCTCATCCTCATCTGAGTCAGGCACCTATCCAGAAACTCTGTACCTCCAGTGACCTTGGTACCTCTGATATCCCATACGATGTAGAGATCTCTCATCATATGTGTTTGTATGTAGAAGCTCTCTATACTACTCACCGACAAAGTCGACTCCACAAGCTCAGAATAATCTAGTAAGTCCCATGCCGTAGGCAATAGAGTCGCCTGCTGGTCATTGTCTCGGTCATCTAGTGAATCATTAGCACTGGTAGGCATATGAGCAACCTTCGAATCAGCGACACCATAACCAAGAGCTCCCTCTTTGTGATAAAATCGAATCGCCCGGTCTTCGGCAACAGAATCCAGGCCACAATATGATGAAGGAGTCTCATCTCTGCAAACAGCTGTGACGTGATGACAATGGCTCCCTCACCTGAGTCATCTCTCTCCATAATAGATATGAAGCCCCTGATCCGGTCTCCAAGTGAATCGGCTACAGTGCCTCTCATGGGTATCTCTCATATGTGGCTCAGAATCTTAGTAGATAATAGAATGGAGATGCCTCTGACCTCTCCAATCCATCCATCAATGCCCCTGAGCAAGGTCCCGTATAACTGTCTCATCAAGGCCGGGTAGAATCTCTCTCGAAAAGTATAAAACTGAACTAGTCCAGCATCCCACAACCAGTCTCCTATTCAAAAATGCTGCAGATCTAGGAAGTCAAAATCTACCCGACGTCTGCCTACAATGGCCTTGAAGGCCATGCGATCTGCTCCCGAGACAAGTGGTGGTCGAGTGGGAACATCATGATGCAATGGAACAATTGCTGGTTGAGGAGGATCATACCTCGCCTTGGTGCAGTGCTCCGCACCCTGAGAAGCAAAACGTGGTCTCATCACAACCTGTTTCCTGGGCCCCATTGTCCAGAAATCAAAGAAATACGAAATGGAAAGGGAAACAAGAGCTAGAATCACGATCAAACCATGAAAAACAAGGAGGCACTTGAGGAAATCGAGCTCAAGCTCAAAAAGGAAGTGTTAAAACCCTAAACGGGGACTAACGGAGGCTAGGGCTCAATGAGGGCAAGTGTCGGCTCAGAGGAGATGGGAAGAAAATGACCGTCGACCCTGTTTAAAAATAGTTCACACTGATCAAGTGTCAACACTTCAGTAAATGTCAAGTGTTGACACTCCAGTGAGTCAACACCTCCAAGTATCGACACCTGAAGAAAATCAGGAGAGAGATTTAAATGTTCAGTTATGATTGATCATGAGTTTTAAGATCATGAGGTCAAGAAATTTTTAAAGATAATTCCAAAGATCATAAAGGATGATCGAGATCTAATCAAAAGGATCAATGATCCCTAATTCTCTTCTAATCATATAGAATCTATCTTTATTGAGTGGCTTAGTCAGTATATCAGCTAGTTACTTTTCAGTGCAGATAAATTCAAGCAAAATATCATTATTTTGAACATGATCTTAATAAAGTGATGTATAATCTCTATGTGTTTACTTCTAGAATGTTACACGGGATTTTTAGTTAAGTTGATTGCACTAGTGTTGTCACATCTAATAGGTGTTTTAGTTAATTTAATACCAAAATATTCGAGTTGTTGTTTAATCTACAAGATTTGAGTACAACAACTTTCAGTTACAATATACTCAGCTTTAGCTGTAGATAGTGCAACTGAATTTTGTTTCTTACTAAACCGGGAGATTAAATTAACTCCAAGAAATTGATAGGTTCTTGATGTGCTTTTTCTATCTAGTTTACACTCAGCAAAATCAGCATCAAAATAAGCAATCAATTCTATTACAGAGTCCTTAGAGTACCATAAACCAATATCAATAGTGACAGATAGATATCTAAGTATGCATTTGACACCCAATAAATGAGATTCTTTAAGTTAAGACTGATACCTTGTACATATACATACACTAAACATGATATCTAGCCTACTTGCAGTTAAATATAATAATGAACCAATGATACCTCTATAAAGTTTTTGATCAATACTCTTACCAGATTCATCTTTGTCAAGCTTGCATAAAGGGCTCATTGGTGTGCCAAAAGGTTTTGTCTTCTCCATCCTAAACTTTTTCAGAATTTTCTTGATGTACTTTGCTTGGTTAATGAAGATCCCTTCTTTAGCTTATTTGATTTGGAGTCTAAGGAAGTAGCTTAATTCTCCTATCATGCTCATCTTGAACTTACCTACATGAGCTTAGCAAACTCTTGACAAAGAGCTTCATTAGTGGCACCAAATATAATGTCATCAACCTAAATTTATACCACTATGAGGTCATCAGCTTTTCTCTTTAAAAACAAAGTAGTATCTACATGTTCCCTAGTGAAGCCATTATTAATAAAAAATTTGCTTAATCTATCATACTAAACATGTGGGGCCTGTTTTAAATCATAAAGAGCTTTATGCAATTTAAAAACATGGTCAGGATATGCATGATCTTCAAAACTAAGAGGTTGTTCTACATATACCTCTTCTGTTATGTATCCATTTAAAAAAGCACTTTTAACATCCATTTGAAATAAGTTAAAATTCATGAAACATGCAAATGCATGTAAAAGTCTAATTACTTCAAGTCTAGTAACATGAGCAAAAATTTCATCAAAATCAATACATTCCTCCTAATTATAGCCTTTAGCAACTAGTCTAGCCTTATTCCTAGTTACAATTTTATTTTCATCCAACTTTTTCCTATATACCCACTTGTGCTTATTATGGAAGTATTGGATGATCTTTTTACTAATGTTCAAATATTATTTCTTTCAAATTGGTTAAGTTCTTGCATAGCATTCATCCAATTAAGATCTTTTTCAGCTTCTTCTATACTTTTCGATTCTACTTGAAATACAAAAGCAAGATAATCATATTCATTTCTAAAAGAAGATCGAGTTCTTATCCCTTTTGATGGATTACCTATGATCAGTTTTTTAAGGTGTCCATGAGCATATCTCAACTCCTTAGGCAGGTCCTTGTGCTTTGGTGAAGATCTTGAGATTTTTTCTTCCTCCTTGCTTTGATCTTCCTCGTTCTCTTTGGAAGGAGGATCATTCAAAGTCAGCTTCTTAAGTCTTGAATACCTGCATCAATATCTGAAATATCATCTTTTTTAGATGACTTGTTAGTGGACTCATCAAATACAACATGCATGGATTCTTCCATAATAAGTATTTTTTTATTGAATACCCTATGCCTTGCTAGATGTTGAGTATCCTAAGAAGATACCTTCATTTGACTTGGCATCAAATTTGCTTAATTTATCTTTGCTATTGTTTAATATAAAACACCGGCATCCAAACACATGAAAATACTTAATGATTGGTTTTCTTTCTTTCCAAAGTTCATAGGGAGTTTTCTTTAAAATTGGTCGGATTAAAACTTGATTTAAAATGTAACATACAGTGTTGATTGCTTCAGTCCAAAAATATCTAGGGAGGTCATTTTCACAAAGCATAGTACGTGCCATTTTTTCTAAAGATCTATTATTTCTTTCTACTATCCCCTTTTCATTGCAAAATTTCTTAAAATCCTGATTTTCAAGTTTAGTTCCATGAACACTTCGAATACAAATAATATATGTATATTTTTCATTTAAAAGTTTTATATAAGATTTTGTAAAAATAGAGAAATATTCATCTTTATGAGCTAAGAACAAAATCCAAGTTAAACGAGTGAAATCATCAACTATAACTAAACCATATCTCTTGCTTCCTAGGCTTGTGATCCTAGTTGGTCCAAAGAGATCCATATGGAGTAGTTCAAGATGCCTAGTAGTTGAAACAATTTCCTTAGATTTGAAAGAAGTTCTTGTTTTTTTCTCATATTAGTAAGCATCATAAATCATCTTTTTCAAATCTAAGTTTTGACAAATCTTTGACTAAATCCTTTTTGCATAATTTGAAAAGTAAATGCATGCTTGCATGTCATAATCTACGATGCCATAACCACTAGTCTCATTGATTTTGCCATCCATTGTAACTAAGCATTCACCATCTTGTATAGAAAGATTGTCAAGATCAACTAGATAAATGTTGCCATGCCTATGTCCAATGAATTTTAGCCCATCATCATTAAGACTAGATACCATGCAAAGTGATGATTTAAAAATAACTTTAATTTTCTATCACAAAATTGGCTAATACTTAGTAAATTATGCTTTAAACCATCTACTAGTAACACATTATCAATAAAAGTAGATGGAGAAATATGAACTTTACCAACACCAATGATTTTACATTTTTCATTGTCTCCAAAGATCACATTCCTCCCATTTAAAGCTTCGAGAGAGGTGAATTACTTCACATCTCCCATCATGTGTCTTAAGCAACCATTATCAAGGTACCATATTCTTCTTTTTTTTTTAGTTATAAGACACACCTACAAAAAAGATCAAGTTGATGCTTTAGGTATCCAAGCCATCTTGAATCCTTTAGGATAGTAGTGATGGTTCCTTTTGGAACCCAAACTTTTCTTAATTTATTTACCTTTCTTAAATTACATTGATATGCCTTATGATCAAGTTTACCATAACTAAAACAAGTAATACTAGATGAAACTGGAACAAATAAATTCTTGAAATATTTTTGTTATTTTTTAGGTTTATACCCCAAACCGGCTTTGTTGAAAACTGTACATGGACTATTCAACAGTAAATTCAGTTTTTCAGAACTAAACATGAATTTTTCAATAAAAGGTTTGACTCCATCAAGCTCTTCTTTAAACTTCTTGTTCTCCAACTCAAGGTCTTTATTCTTTTTCATAAGCTCATCATTTGAAACAAAAATCTTGGATCTTTTTAAAATTTCTATCTCTTTTGAGAGATCATTCTTTTCTTTTTCCAAAATAGCAACCTGGGTTTTTAGTTCTTTGTTTTTAATTCCAAGATTGTTGTTTTCAAAAGAAAAAAAATTAGCATGCTTTTTCAACTTCATGTGCTCATTTTTTAATAATTTATATTCATGCACAAGCTCATCAAAAACATCCCTAAGCTCTTCAAAAGTAAATTTAGATTCAGATTGTACCTCATTTTCATTTGCCATAAGACAAAGGTTAGCAACTTCTTACTGCTCTTCCTTCGAACTAGAGTCTTCACTTTCGCTCCAAGTAGCCATCATCGCTTTCTTCTTGTATTTCTTTTTGAGCTTCTTGAGGAGAGGACAATCGAACTTGTAATGACCGGGCTTCTTGCATTCAAAGCAAATGGGTTGGTCCTTCTCCTCCTTTTCTTTTTCCTTGTCCTTGCCTTTATCCTTGCTAGGCTCTCCTTTATGTGGCTTCTTTTTATATGAGTACTTCTTCTTTCTCATAAATCTCTTAAATTTCCTAGCCACTAGAGCCTCCTCATCTTCATCTTCACTTTCTTCCGACTCCTCACTTGAAGGTTCCTTTGGTGTAGTGGATTTGAGGGCAATTATCTTCTTTCTGTTCGCATCCACTACTTTTTACTTTAAGTTCAATTTATAAGTCATGAGTGAACCAATGAAATGCTCTAAGGATAGAGTTTCAACATCCTTTGCTTCTTGGATCGCCGTCATCTTTGGATCCCATGAAGATGGCAAAGACCTGAGAATTTTGTTAACCAAATCAGCATTAGACATTACTTTTCCAAGACTTCTCATTCCATTAATAATATTAGTAAATCTTATGTACATATCAGTGATGGATTCATTAGGTTTCATTCTAAACATTTCGTATGTGTGTACAAGCATATTTATTTTTGTATTTTTTACTTGATGGGTATCCTCGTGTGTAACCTCAAGTGTGTTCCATATTTTCTTCACCGATGCACATATGGAAATCCTATTGAATTCACTAGGATCCAATGTGCAATAAAGCAAGTTCATTGCTTTGGCATTAAGCTCAGATTGCTTAATGTCGTTTTCATCCTAATTTTCTTCAAGCTTTGGAACGGAAACACCATTAACCATAATTGAAGGAACATATGGACCTCTAACTACCACTTTCCAAAGATTATAGTCAATAGAATGCATATAAATGCTCATGCATGTTTTCTAATATGTGTAATTTGTGCCATTAAAAAAATGATGGTCTATTTGAGGCTTGACCCTCAACAACACTAGTACCTATTGGGATTGCCATAGATCTTTTACTCAATGCGGTTAGACCTGCTTAGCTGAGAATCAGGCTCTAATACCACTTGTTGCCCAGCTAAAGCAACCCAAGAGGGGGGTGAATTGGATTTCTAAAGATTTTTCAATGAATTAAAAATCAGGTGCTAGTGTGTTTCCAAGATATTTGTGTGCTCAATAATAATATGCAGCAAAAGTAATGAAGTAAATACAGAAAGAATAACAAGCAATCACAAACATAAAAATTTATAGTGGTTCGGTGTATCTCAAAATACCTACGTCCACTTTCCAAGCTTTCCTTGAGAATTTCACTATAATCCAACCTTGATTACAGCAGATTAGTTTTCCGGGCTCACTAATCAAAATCCCTTGATTTCTACTCAAGGCTAACCAAAAATCTAGTTGGTTTTTCACTCTAGGCTCACCAACAACCTTATTGATTTTCACACAGGGCTAACCAATAATCTCAGTACTAGTTTCAATTCCCTTAAAACTAGTAACAACAAAATAACTCTAGTACAATATAAGAATACAATAAGCTTTCTCAAAAAGCAAATAAACTCGATGAAGCTCTTGAATGTGGTTGAAAAGCTGTCTTCAAGTTGTTGAAGCCTCAATAGATGCTTGAAGATGTGGACTTGAAAGTTATTTCTGAAATCAGTGTACTTGAAAGCTCAAATCTCTCAAAGTATTGAATGCTTAAAGGTTTTCAATGAATGCTCTCATTAGTTTTTCTAAGAATCCCATCCCTCTTGTGTTTAGTGGTGTTTAAATATCTTTCCAATCCCTAAAAATCTGTTTATAGTCATTGGAGAGGAGAAACTAACTGTTAGACGCGAAATGAAAAATCTCCGTGCTTCAAAAACTAGCTGTTATTGTGCTATCCGATCCGCAAGTATCGATATTTCAGATTATGAGTCGATACTTGAGTCGGTACTTGATTAAGTATGTCTTCTGAAGCTTTCTAGAATGCATTGGTACGTCGACACTTCTTCTAGTGAGTCAACACTTAAATCGACATTCATCTCTATGAGTCAACACTTGACCAAACTCCTGAAATTAGCATGTTCTGTATCCTGTTTGGTCTCAAGCCTTAAGTCGATACTTAAATCGACACTTGGCTATTCATGAGTCAATCCTTCTGCATACCGGCTAAAATTTTTTTGCATATCAGCTCAAGCTTCTGTGAGTCGACACCTGAGTCGACACTTCATCTCCATGAGTTGACACTTGACTGAAATAGTGCTGAAACTTATCCAAACTAAAATCTTGAGCTCTTCAAAGTCTTTCTCATGTTCCAAAGTCCATGTAGCTTGAAGATTTATGATCTTAAGTGACTTCTTCAACTGAAAGATAAGCATTTCGATCTTACAATATAAACTGACCATGTGAGTACCTAAATTTGATAAACATACCTTTAACACATAATTAGTACTCATATATACTTAAGTATTTTGTTATTCATCAAAATCAAGGCAGGAGTCAACACCCGCACTCATTTGCCTGACTTTAGGTCTAGCGAAGAAAATCGGAAACTTCCAAAGCCCCACACTCATTCATCCAAGAAAGCTAGGAACTTCCAAAGCCCTGTACTCATCCACCCGGCTTCAGGTCTGGTGAAGAAAGCCTGGAACTTTCGAAGCCCTACATTTATCTGCTTAACTCTAGGTCTAGCAAAGAACCGGGCACTTTCGAAGCCCTGTACTCAGCTGCCTGACTCCAAGTCTAGTGAGAACCGGGGCCCCCAAAGGGCCCGCTTCACCTGCTACAGGCGACTTATGCCCCTGCAGGGCCAAACAGTGAAGAAGAAAGAAAAAGGAAGAACACGATGGAGCAACGTAAACATTGATTTCATTAATAAGTGAAAATTTTTATAGGAAAAGGACTCTAACAAAATGTTCTGAATAAACTAAGAAAGGAAAAAGAAACCTAGGAGTCGGGAGCCAAGGCTAGGGCCTTACCGGGCCTTCGAAACTCCGTGGTAGCTTCCTGTGGCCCAGGCGAAGGTGATGGATCGATCCCTGGCGTAGTGTCGATCGTAGTGTCAACCTTCGCAGAAGGGGCCTCCTCGCCCCGGCATCCAAAGGGTCATCAGGGATGATGTCGTCTAGGTCTGGTAGGTGGAAAAGCTGGGCCATCTTCTTCTTGCATTCCTCGAAGCCTTTGAGGAATGCTGTTGGGATTTGCGTGGTGCTCCCAAGCTTTGGAGAGACTTGGAAGACCATGGCAGGGATGCTGGAGACAATCCCTGAGTGCTTGGAGGCGTGCCAAGCAATTTCTAGAGATGTTCCAGGGGGCTCATGGTGTGTTCATGGGTGTCTAAGACGGGTTTGATCCTAGGGTGGAGTTCGGCACTCCACAAGCTCGAGATTCAGGCTTGTGGATCTTGAGGTTGGAGTCGGTTTGGGATCTACAGGAGTCAGCACGGATGGATCGAGTCGATTTGGTCACTGCAGGAGCCGACTCCTGTAGGTCGACAGCAGGATGGAGTTATGGTCGAGTCGGCTCGTGGTCTGGTCGAGTCGACTCATCTGACAGGTTACAGACTTCATGAGTTGGCCTGGGGAGGAGTGTTTTGAGGGCTAGGTCAGTTGTGGCCTAGGATATATATATGTATCTTCTATCTTGTACATGTGAGAGAGTAGTGAGGTTTTGAGAATAGAAGAGATCACTTTTCTCCTCCAAGGTTTGGTGTTCTTCTTCTTCACCCTCTCTCTGGTTCTCTCAGGTGTTTGCAGCCCCATGGGGGCACACTTCCGCAACGGGAGCGGATGGTGTGCCCCACTCTTTCATTGGTGATGGTTCCTTTCATGGCCATGGTAGCATCAAGTTGATCCCGGGTATTCCACAGGGTCGAGCGAGGTCTCGCTCGCTAACAAATGCATCCCAGATGGCCTCCCGCACCTCCTCCATAAAGGCCTCAGGGGCCTTAAATCATGAGATAGTTTCAGTCATCCCTTTCTGCGTGGCCTCCATCACCACCACGACTGCAGCGGCCTTCTCCTCGACGGACATGGCCTGCGCCTCCGCCTCGTCGAGGTGCATCTCTAGGGCCTGTAGCCACCCCTGTAGGAAGATCACCTTGGAGGCGAAATGGGTGGCCTTCTCCAACAGGTGGGTGAGCTCTCCCTCCTTCCTAGCTAGGTCCTCCTCAAGGCCCTTCGCCCACATCTCCACGTCCCCCACCATGTCCCTGGAGCTAGCTAGGTCGACTTCCAGCCCCTTCACCTGGCCCTCCAGGTTCACCACTTGGTTTACCAGGGCTTTGGCCTTTCCCTCTGCAGACTCTACCTTACCGTGAAAATCCGCATCCCGTCGAAGCAATGCCAGACATGCATCCCGAACTAGGAAGGTGTCCTGGACCATCTGCAATTAAAGAAAGGAAAATGTGGTTAGCCTCAAAAAAAAGAAAGAAAAAAAAAGAAAAGAGATAAAAGGGGACTTATCATGAAAAACTAGGGGAAGAGCCCGGAAATGATGACCCCCAGCGGCGAGCCAGCCCTTTCTCGACGAACCTGAGGCTGGAGGATGAACTCCAGCATCCTCTCAATGAGCCCTGAGTTAAGGGTGATTGCAGCATCCAATGGCACCAAGGTGGACAACCCGGCAACCCTAGGTCCCGACGCCATAGAAGTAGAAGGCCCCGGTGCTGCTAACGAAGAGGGGCATAGTGTAGAAGGTGGTGGGGGCCCAAGTAATGCTGGCCAAGCATCTACCACCTCGGTGGGTGCCAACGGAGTTGACCCTTCCCCTATCACGGTGATGACCGCCATCTCCTCCGCCTTTGGGGATAGCGGGATCTCGATTGTCGGGGGACTGTCGAAGGAGCCGGAGGCATCCCCTCCCCGACCACAACGCTCCCGCTGGGCCTATGGTCGATGTCAGGGCATCATGAGCACTCCTTTCTTGGGGCCCAGAAGAGGTCTCCCCACGGGGCCACCGCTTTGTTTCCACGTGAGGCCTCTTCGGCATTTCCTTCCTGGGCCTCGAGGACGTGGACCGCTTACAAGATATCGCCTGATCTGGTCCATCGAGAACCTCATATCTGTAATCCAAAAGAGGAATTGGGTCAGCTGCTATGTGTTGACAAAGGGCCCAGGTCTGGGGTCTTACCTAAGGTACAGGCAGGGCTGATCCCGACGTTGAACAAGTTCTGTTTGGATAGGAGGTCCCGCTTGTGGGGAACCTCCAAGGTGATGAGCTGGTCGTACACCTCCTAGTCAACGGGCTCCACCAAAGCATTCTGGTTTGGAGATTGATTGGGATCGCTCCAAGCCTAGTTAACCTCCTCGATCGATGCAAAGAAAAATCTACTCTTCCATTCCTTGATGGAAGTGGGCACGTCAAACTTAAGGATCCCTAAATGGAGGGCCACGAACCACCACCCACTATCGATGGAATGGTGCTTCAGGATAAAAAGAGTCCTAAAAAAACAGAATCGGACAACAATGCCATAAAAGTGGCACAACATGATGAAGGAAAAGATGACCCTAATGAAATTTAGGATAAGTTGGGTAGGAACTAACCTATAATGGTCAAAAAAGGAAAGAAAGAAAGGGTAAAGAGGAAGACAGAGCCCAGCGAGGAAGAAGTCCTCGTAAAAGGCAATATGGCTCAGGCCGCTGGACATGACTCATTCCTCCAGCTCTGGAGTCGTGAACCGGATAGAGTCTAGGATCCTGTAGACGCTCCAGAGATGGAGAGCGTCTAACTAGGTCATCATCGAAGCAATCCCGGATGAGTGTGCCTGGTCCTAGCTAGAAGAGGAAGAAGAAGGTGGAGGCAGAGAAGATATGCCGGGGTCCACCATCTGGTGGGGACCCGCTGGACTCTGAATGGGGCATCCTCTTTCTCGCTATCCGAGGGAGGAAACCCCGGCCAGGAGGGCTCCGCCGCACCTGGGTGGTACGAACGGTGGTGCCTCCCCCCAGGAGAACTCATGGATACAAAAAGGAATGGACAGAGGAAAGAGAGAAGGATACAAACCCTAAAGGAACCGCCATGGTGCCTAGCGGAGGGAGAGAAGGTCGAGGAAGAAGACTGACCTGCGGAGACCCTGGGCCACAATTATCAAAATAGGTGTGAGGTTCTCGTTCCTCCCTCTGTGTTTTTTCTTCCTCGAAAATTTTTGAAAAGGTGGATGGAGGGGAATAACCTCTTTGGAAAAGACAGTGAAGCCTTATTACATTGCGTCGAGTAGGGCTTGCATCTTCTCCCCTCCCACGGCCAATAGATCTTGGCCACATGTCGATTTCCACCATGCGGGGTGCTTCGGTTCGTATACAACCACACCAGGCGGGATGTAACCATCATGACGGGCCACCATGCCCACGGATGTGGCATCCCTCAATTGGTGCAAGGCACGATATGCAAATCGACGACGATCGAGGCATTAAATAGCCTAGGCACAATGTCTTCCATGTCAGCGACATCATTATTCTCCTCATCCCAGGCCCAAGGGAGCGCCTCGTGCTTTGGACTTAAGAGTGGGAGGCATCTGATGTGGCGAACCACTAATGTGGAGTCATCTGATGTGGTGAACCGCTGACGTGGAGTCCGTATCAGACACAGCTAGCGATTGAGGTAGCAAGCGGGGCCACCAGGTGAGCTCCCGACCGAGGTTAAGCTCCCGGTCGAGGTGAGCTCCTGTCCGAGGTCGAGCTCCCATCCAAGGTGAGCTCTTGTCCAAGGTCGAGCTCCCGTCTAAGGGGGCTCTCAATCAAGGTTGAGCTCCCAGTCGAGATGAACTCCTGTCCAAGGTCGAGCTCCTGTCTGAGGTGAGCTCCTGTCCGAGGTGAGCTCTCAATCAAGATCGAGCTCCTGTCCAAGGTGAGCTCTCATCCAAGGTCGAGCTCCTGTCCGAGATAAGCTCCCATCCAAGGTCGAGCTCCCGTCCGAGATGAGCTCTCAACCGAGATCGAGCTCCCATCCAAGGTGAGCTCCCATCCAAGGTCGAGCTCCTGTCTGAGGTAAGCTCCCATCCAAGGTCGAGCTCCCATCCGAGTTGGGCTCCTAGCCAAGGTGAGCTCCCATTCGAGGTAAGTCCCCGACCGAGAAAGGTCATGGCCAGGTAGAACCCCCGGCCAGGCCAAATACTAAAGATGCAAGGACCCTCGTGGTCACGATAATAGGATTGGTGAGGGAAAAGAGGGGCATGCTCCCTCAAGGAGCAGCCCTCGATGGAACTTGGATGGCAACCTCAGCACGCAACGTCACCATTTTTATCGAACCCGTCGTGGCTCTTGAGGAGTCGAACCTTCTGCAATGGAGGTGCCCTGTCAGGGCTCCAAATCCTGTGGCGCGCCGCCTGCACCCTCGTTAGAGATGTGCTCCACCGGAGCTCCAGATCCTGTAGCACACCGCCTGCGACCTCCGTAGAGGAGTGCCCCACCAAAGCTCTGACCCTATGGCATGCTATCTGCACCCCCTGCGGAGGAGTGATCCACCAGATATCCAAGCTTTGCAGTACACCGCCTGCACCCTCTGAGGGAGAGTACTTCACTAGAGGTCCAGATCTTGTAGCACTCCACTTACATTTCTGCTAGGACAATGCTCCTCCAAGCTCCAAGCTTGGCAGCACGTCGGCTACACTTTCTGAAGGAGCATCCAATCGAGCCACCAAACCCTGTGGTGCACCACTCGCACTTGTCACAATGGGTTGCCCCACTAAGGATGCAAACCCTGCGGTACACCGCTTGCACCTATTACAGGGCCTCCCTCCAACAACTCCGGATCTTGTCCCATGTGGCTCTGGGAACGAGGCAATCCTAAAAGATAGAATCCCTTGAAGGGGGGAGCGAAGGGGGAAGGGGCCCTAAGCCTGGAATGACAGAACTAACTGCTATAAGAAAGAAGAGGGACCTCCAGCGAAAAGGTAAGCAAGGGCAAGAGCCGGACAAACACCAGAGACCCGCATTTCTAACCCTTCTACTTCAAAATTTCTAGATGCGGAGGCCTCTCTAAGCCCTACTAAAAATGATCTATTCCCCTCAATCGTTCTACTAACTCGACCATTGGAATGTCCCCACTGAGATCACCGGTCCGAATCTCCTTTTCTTTTTTTTAGGAACTACCGATCGGATGCAGGGACTACGTGGCAAGAAGCCTGGCTCTCTGCAAGAGCTCAATTCCGACCAAACCATGTTCAAACTTCAAGCCACGATAATCCAGGCGACAACAAAATCTATAAAGTCTATTTATGCAATCAATTATTTTCCTACTTCCAAACAACTACAAAGTTCATTTTTTATGAGTTCTCTAATTTCTCAGAATCTTTTCCAGCAAACCAAACATACTCCTAGGGTTGAATCTACTCAAATAATTAGGTTACAAAATTTGACCCTTTTTTTCATAAATTAAAATCATACGTGCAAACTCATAAGGGTACAGTTACCGAGCAGACAGAAACATAGCTTTTAAGAGCCTGTTTGGATGCTTGAAAACCATTTATTTGAAACAAAACTGATCTAAAGAAAGATAATCCGGTGACGGTGGAGAATTTTAACAAATAAAGGGACCTGGCAGATCATGGGATTCCAAAAAAAAAAAAAAAAAAATTGAAATCCTTCTAAAAGGTGACTTCCAGTATCCTGATTTCTCATGGACTTGGCTGAGGCAAAAATTCTCCCGCACGAAAATAATATTTTCTTACTAAAATAAGGTATGGTTGGCAAATAATTTACCTGGGCACCCAAACAGGCCCCTAAAAGAGAGTAACACTTAGCCGACTATCCCGGTGGCAGAGCTTCGAAAAGCCTGGGTTGGTGCAGTCTACACCCGTAATGTTTCACAAGCCAATTGCCTTATTATTAAAAGTGATTTAGCCATTGTTATCTCTTGGATCATGAAGGCTCTCACTTATATATCCCTGCACATGCTAATCGGGATATCGCTCTCCTCCAGGATTGTACAAACATCGTGATTAGATATATTTATCGAGAGATGAATTCCGCGGTGGACTAGGTTGCCACCTACGTTGCCAATCATTCCGGCAATGTTCTCTGGACCTCTTTTCGGAATGCCCCTTGTCCCCTTCGAGATATTATCTTATCTGATTATCTTGGCTGTATTCATTTCCAGATGGTTTAAATGAATAGCCTGCTTTATAAAAAAGAGAGAGAGAGAGAGAGAGTAACGCTTGTAAGAACATTTTCTCATCCAACGGTACAAAGAGACCTCAAGAAAATGAATTGCAAACTACTCATTCATGTGATAAGTGCAACCAGCTGAGATTGCTGAACTAAACCTACCAGAATCTTGTATCACGAATCAATTCTCCTCTAGACTATATCAACGTCCACTCCTACCAGATCTTAAATGAACTCGATGGTACCTGCAACAAATGACAAAATTATTGTTACATGTTGTTATAGCGTGCAAGAAAGCTATGAATTTTGATAGCTTAACAACATCCTGGGTTTAAATAATTAAACAGAATTAGTAAATAAAGCAGTCCTCTCATAGGAATAAATGAAAGAAGTGACACAACCAACACTACAACTTTGAAATGAAAATAGTAAATTCCATGTTGAAAAGGGCATCCATAGCATACTACCTTCACATGATGTGGCATGATCTTTATATCATAGGGCACATGAAGCCATGCCTCGGTAGGGTACAACATGAAATTCTCAGGCTTACTGGTGTAGACATCTGCATACTGATGTATATGATAAGAAAATGCTGATTCCCGACCAGTGTCAGTGAGGAAGGTTGCCCCAAAAGAACTATTGAACATGCTGCGCATAGCAGAACGGCACTGTTGCCTTTGCTCATTTAATTCATCCAATAGTGCTCGGCAAGCTTGCCCTCTCTTACTGCTAACAGCTGTTGCATGAACTTTACCAAGTAATTCTTGTATTATGTGAAATTTCGCCTGCAGTCCAGCAATCGATAATGATATCAGAACTGGAGATTTTGATGGTCTCCAAAAACATGTGGATTAATTTGTTGGGGTGTGTGTGTGTGGGGGGGGGGGGGGGGGGGGGGGGAGGAAGTTTAAGGCAGATGCTAATTTTCTAGGGGAGAAAGTTCAACTTCAGTTTAACTTCACTTTTTTGGACAAAAACTTGAACACTTCGATGGATTTGCCATCAAATTGGGGGAAAACAAAGAAATTGGAATTTATCCATCTACCAAATTTGAAAAAGTAAATAGTTTTTTTTTACTTGATCAAAGCTGCACACCTATACTGAAGTCTTAAAAATCACAGCATTAGTTCAATTCAATCATTACTTTCTTTTTTATAAAATGGAAATATATTCAAAGATGGCATGATTACAAACTCCAAACGACCAAACCAAAGCAGCTGTAGGTATTCTGCACCACGAGAACATACCAAAATCAACAGGCTTGAAAAGACTAAGCAAGATCCGCAAGATTGGAAGGAATTTAGAAAATGGAGGATGGGAAGAACAAGGATTACGGGCCAAAAACACAGGAAATGACCTACAAGCAGATTGTTTGGTTAATACATGACTTCTTATTTCAGTTACTGCAAGGGAGATGACCAGCCAATGTTGTTGCACCAGTGTTCCTTAAATCAGCCAGAAATATGATGCCTTCAAAAGAGGAGGCAGGGGTGCAAAGAATTGAAGCAGCTATTGACACTACAATCCTAAGATTTTCACCATGCCACTAAACGTGAATTATGTTATCCTTTCTGTAGACATAGACATCATTGCAGACTGATTTCAACTCAATCACCAAAAACCAACCCCCTAAAAACTATATTTCCAAGTACACCACAAATCCATATATGAAATATCCCATAAATGTCATGATGGGTACTGAAGTTCCTCCTGCAGGACTCCGTTACCTCATCAGCATGTCACTTTTCAGCTGCAGATTTACTGCTCTAATTTGATATCCTTGAACAACACAGCACAGAAGCAAAGTTAAACATCATCAAGGCCTTCCTGGGGTAGTTCAAAATTCACTTATAATTTATATATGTAACATGATGGCTATTACAGCAAAGATAATGTAATGAAATACTAAAAGTCAAAATATAGCATAGTTTTCTCATTAAAGTATTGACTGGATGCTAGATGGAGGATAAGCATACTTTATGATATAAGACTTAGATGAGATGAGGAGATCCATGGGCCAGAAGGGTAGGCTAATGCACAGGTTAAAAGGGAGCACAGGTTAAAAGGGAATGAAGATGGTGGAGTGGGAAATGTGTGGGGAGCAGGGTGGCATTAGATGACCTACAGAAGAGAAGTTTAGGCATGTTGAAATAAGTAATGATGCGGCGCAATGTGGGGAGGTGGGTGATATGAGGCTGAGGGGGCACAGGGTGGAATGTCATGGCAAGGGGTGAATGAGATCGATGGGTGTGATTAAATGGTGCACATGGGTTTCCGATGAAATTTGAGCTATAAGATATCCAATCCTGTATTAAAAGATATACTTTTCTCAGAATCTCTTTGGAATCTAATATTTCAACGTTGCCAAATGTTAATTTCCTGAAAATGATTCCCAATAATCAAAAAATGAAATGCAAACAAACAGAATAGACAACCTCTATACAGATTAAATTTGGGCCCATACCTTGGTTTTGGCCAAACAATTGGGGACCAGATATATGCCAAAACCAGAAGTGAAACTACAGACATGTTGAGTAGCTTTCACTCCAAGTATCTTGTTCCAGTATCATGCTAACAAATGCTACCTTCATGCCACACCATTGATCTCCAAGATCTGATGATGGAGACCAACAGTGGCATTTCACATGATTAGAATTTTAGTAGCATTAAACGTCTATTCCCCCTGTACTTATCCTGGAACTGCATTTCGGCTTTGCCAAGCTGGATCTAGCTAGGAAACACAATTTCTGAAGATCCTGCATTGCCACTTTTCTGAGAGGAAAAGCTACATGTTCTTTCCTTCATACAGGAAACTGAAAAGAATTCTGAAAATAGAAAAGTGCTAATTCATATTGGTAACCATATAAGTGCTAATTCATATTGGTAACCATATGCTTTTAGGGATTAGGATGCCGATTTCTGCTAGATAATTCCGGTGTTGAATAGGAATATGCTAAAGATATTTTTCTTAAAAAAAAGAAATCTATAAAAGGTAATAGTAAGTTGGTTACCTATTTAAATAGGCAGAACCACTATCCCTAAAAATCTTTATCTCCCAATTTGCAGCTTCTCCTTGCTTAGAAACTGATCCCCCGTTTTCTGGGATTATCCCATCCCTCTAATTCATCTAAAGGAAGAGAGGGCTATGGTAGATGGTGAAAGGCATGATGAATGGGGCTGTCCGCATAGGGGATGGGAGGGAGGCAAAGTGGGGGAGGGAGAGGGAGAGAGAGAGAGAAGGGGGGTGATGAGGAGAGATTTGAGGGAGGCATTAGTATATACGAGGGAGAGATTGCTTGCTGGATGACAAGAAAATTTATTATGAGCATGGCCATACTGGTGCACGCAACCAATCACTGTGATGTATTGCTGTGGACCAATCATTGAGATGAGTGCAGGATAAATGGAACCAACACTTGCGCATCTCGGCAATTGGTTGCATGCACCAACATGACCGTGCATGCAATAATTTCTTGAACGACAGGGCTTATTCCGACTAGGCATTTTTTTGGAGTTTTTTTATTATTTTTTAAATTTCTTAGTTACATAAAAAAGACAATAAACTATAGCTAGAATGAAAATTATGATGTTACATATACATACACTATAATGTTACATATACATACATACATATCATGATCAAAATGCATGACTTTGCCCTATTTGATACACTGTTTAACACAACTTTCGAAGAACATATCTGCATATTTTCAAGCAATATGGAAGCTAAAGTTCTAAGTATGAGGTCTAGCTTGGGCTTTTGATCCGGTTCCTGCTCTAGGATCTAGTTTAAAAATCTCTTGCTTGGGTAAACAGCCTAATCATTTTTCCATGTATCCCTCCCCATTCCAGTTTGTCTATTTTACAATGGATCAACTTCACTCGATTGTGGTAGTTAGTGCAAGACTTTAAGTTTTCCTTTCCATCTAATTCTGCAAAGCCAGGTTCCATGCTGGCTGTCTTTGCCTCCCCCAGATGTTATCCTCTATCACAGTGTGTCAATTCAATGGATCAAGATATGACCAACAGATGTTTAGGAACATTATACAACCAATTTTCTATCTCCCTGTTGATTGGTGTAGGTCCAATCAAGGGACTTGCCTAGAAACCTAGGTCAGTGGCAGACTGAAAGACCAATGGTACTGCTTACACAACTTTATCAAATTAGGAGGAACGCTACACCAATGCACTAGATGTGTAATGAGTTGAGACAAAAAAAGGAAGAAAGCTTAATGTCATGCATGAAACCAAATTTACCTCTAAAGCACAGGACCACAGGTTATAGTGTTGGCTTGGTGCCTTGACGCACACGTGGCCCACCAGGCATGCAACCGCATGGTCTACGTGCAGTGGATGCAATTCCGAAGGCCTTTTGGAGTCCTTTTCTATTATGAAGTCGGTTTTGGACTCTATAAAAGGGACATACTGCCTAAGGATTTTTTGTGGTAGCAGAGGGCAGGAGTCTCTTAGAATTTTTTGAGAACTTTGTGAGATTTTTTGAACTTCTTGTTGAGGGACTATTGTATAAGGGTTGAGAGCATTCTCCTCATGTATTCGTATTTTTTCTCTCATAGTAAACATTTACATATTCAATTGATTGTGTCCATGCCTTTTCTCTTCTTTTTTCTTGTGGTATCGACATCATCACTAGCATTGCAATCTTGGATGGGGATCCATATTCCGTAATCATAAGGATTTCCCAACAACTGGTATCAGAGTCCTAGGTTATTCGAGTTGTGACAGTGCTGATCGAGGTTGGAGAAGATGGAGAAGACAGACTCAATCAAGATAGATATCAACCAGTATGATGGGAAGAACAACTTCTTCCTATAGCAAGAGAGAGTGAAGGATATACTCATCCAACAAGAACTGATAAATGCTTTCTTGTACAAAGAGAAACCAACTACCATGGAAGAGAAGAATTGGAAGCAGCTCCAGATGCAGGCGGTAAGCATAATCTGCTTGTACTTGGCAGATGATATGATGATCCATGTGCTTAGCGAGACTTCTCGAATGATGATACAGACAAAACTCGAGAAGATGTATATGGCGAAGTCATTCACTAACGTTCTCTTTCTCTGGAAGTAATTTTACCAGCTATGAATGAGCAAGGGACAAAGCATACAGGAGCATCTCAGCAACTTTCAGAAGATCCTCACCAATCTCCTCAGCATTGGGAAGAAGGTTGAGGAGAAGACCGGCATGTCTTGCTTCCGTCACTTCCCTTTTCTTTTGAGTCTTTGGTGACCACTTTTTTTATGAAAAAAAGCATCATCAAGATGGATGAGATCGCTTCTGCACTTCTCCAGAACAAGGTTTCCAGACAAAAGAACTGAATTTCAAGTTCAGACAGCAACTCAGCTTTGACAATGACCGGAGGTGGTGGCAAAGGAAGAAGCAACAAAAAATCGCAAGGAGGGCAGTTCAGGTCCAAGTCGAGAGATTCTAGTAAGATCAAATGCTACCAGTGTGATGAGTTGGGACATTGAATCAAAGATTACCCATAACTCAAAGATCGGATGAAGACTATGTGACATGGTCCATGTAACAACACTAATGAATATGATGATAGCTGACAAGATATCTACTTCTTGGTAGATTTTAGATTATGCTTGTTCGCATCATATTTATTGCAGAGTAGTTTGACTCTTTAGGGAACAGAGAAAGCACTGTTCATTTGCTGGACGGATTGAGCTATATAATCAAGTGATTGGGACAGTCAACTTACAAGCACATGATAGAGAGTGAAAAGATTAAGGTCCGATATATATCTAATTTAAGGAGAAATCAGATTTTATCGAGTAGATTGGATTCAAGTAGCTATAAATGGGAAGTTGATGATGACATCCTGAAAGTTCTACATGATATTAGGATTATCTTGAAAGGAAAGAAGTGTAGAAGACAATATCTCTTGATAGTAAACTTAGTGCGAGGTGGAGCTCCAGATGCAAGTGGAAGCTCGGCGCGTGGAGCTCCAAGTGCGAGTAGGAGCTTAATGCGAGGTGAAGCTCCAGGTGCAAGTAAATTGGACATAAGACGGGACTCAGAAGGATGATATGCGATGTTACAAAGTGAAGTTTCTATTGCCACATGAGGCTATCTCGAGCAAATCTTAGGTCAAGCAAATCATAATATATGGCAGAGATGGGATTAAGGGACCTAGCTCGATTTTCATGTTTGCCCATCCATGAGCAGCCAGGCATTTGTCCCAGCATATGTGGGCGGGATCATTCATAAACTCTCAAAATTATGTAAAGACCAAATATTGAATTGAAATTGTTAGGTTGGTGCCTCGATGCACGCGCCACTCACCAGGCACGCAACTGCATGGTCATGCATGGTCTATGCAGCACGTGTGCGGGGTGACCACACGATGCATGCGCCGGGCCACCCCGCAGTTCGCATGTAGGGTGACCATGCGGTTCATACATGATGGACGCGATTTCGAAGACCTTTTGAAATCTTTTTCTATTCTGAACTCAATTTTGGAGTCTATAAAATGAACAAACAACCTAAAAGTTTTGTGTGATAGCAGAGAGCAGCTGTAGGAATCTCCTTAGGATCTTTGAGAGCTTTGTGAGGTTTTTTGGAATTCTTGTTGAGGGACTATTATATAAGGGTTGAGAGTGTATTCTTCTCTTATATTCATGTTTTTTCTCTCGTAGTGAAGCCTTACATGCCCAATTAATTGTGTTCGTGCCTTTTCTTTTCTTCCTTCTTGTGGTATCGACATTATCACCGACATTGTGATCTTGGACGGAGATCTATATTCTACAATCGTAGGAATTCCATGAGACCAAAGCCACACTAAAATACAATTGCCAACCTAAGTACTCATTTTTAATAAGTACAAAATTCAAATATAGTGTAACACTTCTACCTGCTGAAACCGATAGCTTTCATCATTTTGGATCTCTATTTCACTCTGCAATGACAGATAATCATCATAAGAGCCAAGATATGGTTAGTCCAAGTAAAAACATGCAAGCTTGATATGCAGAGGATCATTAAGTAAATTGATTATTAACTCATTTTTTAATATCCATATGGTACAAACAAAAATAAGGTGCCACTCTTAATTTTTCCTCTTTATGGTTATAGAATGTATTATACTGTTGTGTTTAAGGTCAATAGCACACAGCGATGATGTTCAGCTTATTGGTCTACATTGACATTTAAGTAAAACCAAGAAACTAAGCAACCTCCAGCATATAATCGAGATGTAGCGGTCGTTAAAGAATTCATCCACACAAAACATATTTTATTATTGTATTAGGACAAATTAAAGCAGCAGCAGAAGGAAGATGATTAAGTTACAAAGATCATATAAAATTAGAGCTTTAGTTGCCCTGACTCTTGCACAACTAGGTGAATCATACGGTTCAATAAAACTATTCAGTCACCGCTTAACCACACCAAAATAATAACAATCATGGTAGTAATAATATTTATGGTTGTAGTAAAAAGAACAACAGCAGCAACAATAATAATAATGGTTATGGAGCACTTATCCATAGTTTAGATGATGTCAGACAACTTGCATAAGAACGGTGCAGAATTCACATAACCAAATACATGATATCAATGAAATGCAGCATACTACTGGTTTTATTTTGAATGTCATCCATGCCACAAATGATACTGTAAATTATGTAGATCTCTTGAGTCATGATCCTCAACATGAACCTCCTAATCACAGAAGGTATAGACATCTATTCACTACTAGCCAAGGAGTCAAAGGACCAGCACATGCCTACCATGTATCATAATCAAGTGCCCAAAAGTTTCAGCACTCTAAAGAATTCCTAAAATTGAGCATCTGTGTAGCACTACTCACTAACCAATTTAGTTGGACAGCAAAACTGCAGGGGGTCAAGTGAAGTCTCGCTCTAGTTACTGTTTCAGCATAGAAGGCTGAGTTGAACCAAACTTAACCCTATATGTTGTCAGTCTTGGAAGATTGTAACTTACCAAATTAATTTACTTATATAAGAAACGCAAACAAGATTACTAAGAACCGATCTTCTAATTTGTTATTTGAATTCATCAGCTATTTGAATGTCCTCTTATGCTCTGTAGTTTTGCAATGGTCTATCAGAAAAACTGATAACAGTGTTGTGCATGTTATACGCCATTCAGTGACTTTCATTCATTTATTAAGCAAGCCTTTTCCTTTTAACACCCTCTTCCATCATAAAAACATCAAGGAACTTATCCAGTCGCATCATCATTTAAATAGGGGCTGGGCAAAATTCTTAAAAATAGTGTAGCAAGATCATCAATAATAACATATTTATTAGCACTAGAGCAACCCCAACCTTCCACATATAAGCCAATCAATTCATCTGCCCATGTGAACGAGTCTCTTGTGGAGATGTTACTCACACAGTCATGCAAGACAAGTGCATACCTCAAGTTCATGAATGATAGCAGCAGTTCGCCAGCCAGCTTTTGAAGGTCCTCTTAAGTCACTGAACAAATGATCACCAAAATATATAACCTACATCAAGGAAATAAGTGTTATAAGGATAACAACAGATGAGATTCACAAAAGAGAGAATGATGATCAGCGCTACCTCAACACAGGATATGGGTGCAAGTGTCCAGGTGATCTAAAATATCCAACAAGGGAATCTCTAAAAATTCAGACACTTGGACATGGCTATGCATAAATTTGAAACAACGAAACATAGAAATAGATTAAAGTGCAGTCCCGTACAAAGCAATAGTAATATTGTTATTATGATGCCATAACAACTGAGAGCTAAATATTAAAATCTATTAGAAAAATGAAAGGAGAAATGGCAGTTTGTCGGTAAAAAAATCAACAAGTCATATCAGCTGTGTTACCTTTTTTCTGAAACATTACTATCTCTCATAAGAGAAGAGATAGGCTATGGTAAGGAATTAAAAAAATAATAAAAAAAGAATACAGCTGTCACATCCTAGAAGAATAAGAGGAGAGGAGATGGAGAGCAAAAAGGAAGACAGTCCAAGGAAGGAGAAGAGAAGTGTCTGAAGGATAGATTGTGAAAAGTGCTTGAGTGCAGAGAGGAGGAAAAGTTATGCACCCTAGCTCTTCTTCCTGTTCTCTTTATTTCCATCTCTTCCCTTCTTCCTTTTTGTTTGGAGACCTGGCCCCCCTGGCAGGGGGTGTGCTTCTGATCTTATGATGGTCGGTTCTGGTCTTTTGACAATTCATAATTATGATACAGGAGACATGGGTGTGTCCAATGCAAAGACACATGGGATATGTGTACAGTGTTGTGTCTGGGGAGAGAGCAAAAATTCTCAATTTTGCCATCTCTAGGCATCACTGTCAATGATCCAACAGACAGCGGTTAACATGAAGCATACATAATTTATATATTTCACACACCAATATGTCGTATCAAGGTTCCCGGGAGCCATACCAGTCGCCGGCCAGTACCGGTACGGTGTTGTACCGTACCGTGCCGACACACGGTATGGCGTAGTGTACCGCTTTAAACCGGTACCCTTTAGGATTTAGGGTTTAGCATTTAGGCCTTAGGGTTTAGGGTTTAGGATTTAGGGTGGCGTACCGGTTTAGGGTTTAGGACTAAATTCTAATATTTAGGACTATTTTCAATTGAAATAAAATAAAAAATGATAATTAAACTAAAATTATCAGTAATTAATGAAAGTGAAATGTAGCATAAACATATAATTATATACCAATGTTTAGAATCGAGTAGAGCGACGATGTTCATAAATATAGGGATCATGACGTACTTTGTAGGAAATTCGGCATGTCCCTCCTGCCAGGCAGCATGATACTCCTCTAAGCTCATCCCAGAAGGTATGCGTGATGGATCATAACTAATCGCAGATTCCTCTCTGATGTCCCAACTCTGAGAACTGTCCAGAGACTGATGATATGGCAGTGCAGGGGCCTATCCAAATATACCAGCAGCAAAATCAGATCCATAAGATGCTCCGGCTGCATGGGATAATGATCACTGGATGCTGACGTTTCAAATGCATCTATGGATCATATGGACCAGAAGCTGTCAGTAGCTGCGGATAAGAGGCATGGGATTAGAAATGATCGACGAATTTTTTTTTGGTTATTTTCCCTTCCACGGCTTTGCAGCAGAGAGCTCTTACAAGCTCTCTGCCTCTTCCTTACTTAAAAAATATGGCAGCCCCCCTCCCAAAAGTCACATAGCTACAGTAGCCATGTGACAAATCAAAAAAAAATTGCCCCACCTGCCCCCTCCCAGCCGTACCGACCCGAACCAGGCCGAACTAGCCAGTTTGGGCCCGTTTCGACCGGTTCGGCACCTGGTTCGAACCGGTTCGGTGCGGTAAGTTTTTTTTTTTTTTTTAATTTTTAATTGGGCTGTGCCGATTTATATGGCCGAACCGTGCCGGCCGGCCACCGGTCCGGTTCGGTACGCCCCGAACCGGCCAGTTCGGCATAGTTCGGAAAACCGTGTCGTATACTATTCATAAATCAAGTTTCAAGTAAACTTGTCAAAAGACTAATTTGTTTGATTTGGGATCCAAGTATAAAGATTGGATGCTAGGAAGCCATTATTTTTGTGACTTACCACAATTTTCCACTTTCACTTTTAAATGAATCATGTTACAAGCACTGCCTGAACATGTTTGTACACCAGTAAGAGCAGATGGACTCATGCATGTGCTTGTGCTTGTAAAAATCATACTAACCAAGGATGTCGGAATGCACATAGGAATCTCCACTCAAAAACTATGGGCACTAGATAATTGGCATATGTCTCTAGTTTCAAAGGATTGCACTTGTGTGCTTTTGAAACAACTATATTCTGACAAGCATGACTAGTTTCATTGACCTCCCTTAGGATCCATGTCATACCAAGTTTCCTTGTTTTAGCATCTTTGGTCCAAAAGCCTCTCCAGGTTTTCCTTATATTCTGACATTACGTTTGGTTACGCTTTTAATTTGTTTCTTCCCTTTAATAATTATCCCCTAAAATTTACTGATCATTTAACTGATTCTACCACCTTATGCTTCCATGTGTTCCAAGTAAACTTCTCATGAATCCTTCAACTCTTAGCTTATGCATCAACATGCACAAGCTACTTTCAAGTCTCAAGTGACCAAACTTTGACAGGGCTAAATTATGTTTCATACGGATTATGTTCTTTTGTCATAAATTTCAAACATGATTAATCTCTATTTCAACTATCTAAAAATACATATGCCTAAAGAAGACACATAACAAGTCAAACTATCCACATTCCACATCCATAGTGTAAAATCTGAAACCTCCTTGCTTCATCTCATATTTATAAATATCAAACCATGTATGAACATATCAGTCTTTATAAATATTATTTCATCCCCTGGAATTCTGTGCATTATGGTGTCTCTGCCTTCTTGAAGTTGTTTCTGATTGTTTCCTCAAATCCTATCTGAAGTCATCAGATATTTCAGTAACTTCCATTATCTCCCCATATGTACCATTTTAAATGTTTCAAACCTAACATAGACTTCCTTCTAGAACAACCTATCATATCCTTGTAGACCATTATCAAGTTTTTGTTTTTATCATTGTCCTATTCTATGTTAAAAAATCTTAGTCGTCGATCTCCAGCTTTTCTCTCCCTTTCATTAAGTTCCTTGTTAACAAAATAGCAGCCTTTTTGCTATTGTGTCCATATCACCAGGTTTCAGGTGGCAGCATGAAGTTGCTTCTTTCACAAAGCATTCTTCTTTTCTGCATTTGTCCCATAAACTGTCCCCTTGCATGATTGTCACTGCAATAAGCACAATTGCAGCACATCTCTTTAAGATAACACTCTGGCCCTGATCAGGTTAAGCTGAGGCATGTTGCAAACAGGTGCTGCCATGTATAACTAATGCTTAAGACTCAGAGGAAAATGTAATACCAAAGATGATTTTCAAAGAATTTTATTGGAACCGCATTTCCCAGTAAGTTCTTCCTTACAAACACAAAATAAAGACCACATAAACAAAAGATAAATGCCATTCTCTAAGTAACTAGATCCTTTGAAGGACTACTGTATTAGTAAAGATAGCACTTCCTGGAAAGACAATCGACCCACATGTTGAACCAATCAACAATTATTGATGCACAAATCAGATCTTTGTGGATAAGAAATCTATTTATAAAGGTCCTCTTGGATATGCAAGCAAAATGGAAAAAGTTATGTTATTATCAATAATAATATAAAAGCAAAAGACATATACCACACAGTTATGCAATTAACAAAACTCAGAAATAAGCATAACAACTAATAAAAATTTGATTACAAATCATGGCCATTTAAGCCAACGCTAGGCCATTTAAGCCAATGCTAGACATCAAACAATTTGTCTAGAGTCTCATTCAAAAGAATTCTAAAAGCAAATAATCAGAAACTAAAATTATTTCATGAGCCACTACATACCTCGGGACCTTTCCACTTTGTAATTTGTAGAAATGACTTCAAACAACCATGATAGTAAACTTGGTTTGGGATAAACATATCCACTGCAGTAAAAGCTAAAGTGTCTTTCTCAATGTCATAGCACCTACAGGATCAAAGTGGGGAAGGCAGAATATAGAACATTAGGTTGGCGGATCAAGTACAAAGATCTAGAAAATAGTTTACAGTAGTGAGTCATCATATTAGAACTAGTAATAGCCACAGAAAATGTAAAGTGGCAGAAGCTGCTCAAGCAAAAAATATCAGTGCCAAAATGCAAGATTGACGTTTTTTAAAGGTAGAAGATGACCATAAGAGTGAATTAAAGAGTACCAAAATTTGAAAAAGTTGAAAATGCTTTTATGAATGTCAGGTAACAATTTGTTTAAAAAAAATGTGCTTCCAGAGCAGTACAAGGAATTACGTGATCCAAATGACAGAAAGCAACGGAACCTATACTTTACATCATTAGTTCATATAAGACATGAAGCTGGGAAACAGTCATAAGAAGTTAAATGGTGATTACCGGAATGGGTGGTCAGAATTGTAGAAGCATGGCTTATTAGCATGAGCAATCACAACATCAAAAAGCTCCCTCCAAGAGTTTCTGTCACCACCATTGTCCTGCTTGATAAAAAGATGAAGAAAAAACTAGTAGTTGTAAGAAGAAATCATAAAAAACAATGACAGCATGACAGATATGTAGATATGTATGTCTAGAGAAATAATCACAATTTTACCATGCCATACCATATTTAGATAAATGCAAAAATATATAACCATTGATTATGATTGCTCAGTGCAGTTTAATATGATACAATACCTAAGAATTAAGATAACTAACAAATCACGCACTTATTATTTTACAGGATGGCCACAGCACTCATTCACCCATAAGAAAACCATTCAAGAATTAACATAATCCTATCTTTTTGCACACATGGCTAAATGTTTAATAAAATCAGCAATATGATTTGAATTTTTGAGGGGAATTATCCACAGTCATATCAATTTCTGGCATTATTAACATTTCCAAAGGAAAGGATATAGAGTTGATCCAGTTAATATTTGGCTAAGGTGACTTCCTGCATTATCAAAGGCTATTGCATGCACACCCAACCAATTTATCAGCAAGTTTTGACACTGACTTTCAAACCTACAGCTTTTGTTGTACAGGTTCTAGCCAATAATCTTGTCATCAGAATCTTCAAAAGCCATGTCCAAATATGGTGACAGGATTAAGCTAATATTCAGGTCGTATTAGGAAAGGTGTGATGTTTTTGCTTGTGTTTTTTCAACAACTAAACCAATATAACTTAAAACGTTGTAATGATATTTCATCACAAGTGTAATGGATGTCTGCCCTTATTAGCAAAGGAGGGAACATTCCTAATTGACAGTTTTAGTATTTAATGCAAGGAGAAGTACACATGGGTTTTCATGAGAAAGTAGCAAAACTTATTATTATTGTTTGCTATCCTTTCTATTCTTCTTTTGTTAGGGTATGATGAGCCAACCTTCATCCATGATATCATAATATCCTTCATCGTATAATCCTAGAATCAATTTTGTTTCCCCGGATTGGACTGTACATCAGATCATGACAAATGATAAAATCAGACTACACATGCAGATCTGTCCTTATAAATCCGATAGGTGCTGCTATAGACATAAACACCAAAATGTGCCATGAAAGATCCTGCAATGTTGAGTATTCTAGAGCATAAGTAATGATTATAATTCGGGCTTTTCTGCGATTGAAGAGACACAACATATGCACAAAAAGAAGCATTCTGTTCAAAATATACAGGAAGAACTAGACTATGAAGATAGACCCTACAGGTCCAGGCCCTGAATATGTGGAAGCAGAGATTCTCAAAGATCTGGAAGAAAAGCTCGATGACATTGAAGATCCAGAACCAAAAAGAAGAAGAAGAAACTATTGAAGGTTTCAGATCACGAGCAATTCCCACAATATCAAATGGTAAAAAGCATTTTCTTTTTTTTTATTCTTTTTATTCTTTTTATTCTTTTTTTTTTTGAGTTCCTTGGAAATGCATCATGTGCTCAGCCTCTACAATGAAGTTATGGAAATTGGATGGTGGTGATCAGAGTCACCTGACTTCCAAATCAAATGGACCACTAGGTTAGATCAATACAGATCAAGCATATCATTTATCTCTAACATACAATGAACCAGGCTTAACTGCTGGAATAAAGAATCAGTGTTCGGAAGGCACCTCTAACATGAAACGCATTCCGCCATCCACAAAATAATATGGAGAATTGGTTAGCAGGAAGAGTTTCTTTCCCTTCTGCTTTAGCATCTTTAGAAAACATAACAGCTCGCTCTGCAGAAGAGACACAAAGAATTTAAGCTTAATCTGTAAGAAAGAATATCATGCACAACCATGGTCTAGTGGTTAAACTTTAAAGTACCACTTCTGCAACATCTCAATAGCAAAAGAAACAATCTTCCCAGTGGAAATTATGGAAAAGTCTAAGGTTAATACTACTTACATTCTTAACTAGGTACTTGTGCGGATCAGCAATAATTTCTTTATGAGCCAAACCGCTTCTATGAACATGTTGAATTGCATGGTTTACATCTTCATACACATAGGAAGCATCAAAATCCAGCTTGGCATCGACAAAATGCTGCACAATATCAGCAATAAGGCATGCCTACAAGGAAAGAAACAATGTCATACTTGTTAGCACAAGAGGATTGAGAAAGGAGGTCTAATTCACAAAAAAAATAAAATAATCCTAAAATAATTGATAACTTGCATCAAATAAAATCCATCTAACAGTACTTTGGTTCATAAAGAGAACATAGATTAAATGGTTATAGGCAACAATTGGTAGGCACAATCCTATCAATATAACAAATAAGGCTTCTGAACTTCTAGAATTAGCATGTGAAACACTGCTTGAAGTTGGTGATCTTTTTTCCTCATACAAAAAGATTTCTTGGAAGGAGATGCCTACCCGCAAGTATGGCTGGTTATGGCCTTATGGGCTCTAACCAGGCACTTGGCTTAGGCTTTGGCAAAGCAAATTCAGGTTTTAGGTCAGATCCAGCTATTCCTAAAGTCTAAGGTCTTCAATAGATTGAGCCAGGTACCAGCCACCCTTGACCTAACCCAAGCTTGCGAAGAGATCTAAATCACATATATCATGCATACAATATGAAACCATTAATTGAAAAAAGAAAACCTTACCTCTCCTCTCCTCTCGCCTTGCACACACCATTCCACCTCCCTTCCACATTCCACTCTCTCCTATCATCCTCCCCTAAAATGTTGTCCACCTCCTCTCCAATAACCTCTACAACTGTCCTGTAATGGCCATAACCAAATCCAATCCATTACAGCTGACCTGGCCATCCCACGCCTACTAACATCCCCAACCTCCTCTACATGCAGCCCCAGCCTGCATATGCTTCATCCAGCCCCAAACAACCCTACAGCCAGTGTGATGTGACCCTTGTCTACCCTCCCCCCCCCCCTCCTTCTCTTGCGTACTCTCACTGTCCTACGATGGCCAAACTTCAGTCATGAAAGCCTAGCAAAAAGTTTGAACCAGCCAAGCTTGGTTAGGAGTGGCCTAATGCAAGCCTAGCCCATTACCTACTTGCAAAAAGGGCACCCAAAAAACCCAGCACAACATTGTGATCCCATGAAACTTTCTGTATGCATTCAACAGCATCAACAATGCACACAACTTGAATTTAGCATGAATCATAACCAAGATCTGTCAGTTTTATAATTGAACTAACCATCTAGAGAAAAGACCTGTAAACCTAAAACAGATCTCTGTAATAGTTCAGATGCACATCTTTAAGGAATCATCATTATATTAAATTAGCATTTTATAAGAATTGATTAAGTTATATGCATCATATCATCAACTATTAACTCGACTTAGTTGGCCGCATCCTCTATGCATAGCATCATATTTTACTTCACATGGTTTATCACTGCTGAGTGCTGACAACTACTTATATAAAGAAATGTAAGAAAAGCATGCTCTAGCAAGTTCTATATTCAGAAATGTTGAGAATAAAAACAAAAACAAAGAACATTTCTTCTGCAGATATCTAATAATCAACACATGTTTTACAAACTTTTAGCTTGTAATTACTGTGTCCTGCCTGCAATGATGAAAACTTGCAACCTTCATAATGTCTGGTGACTAACTCAACTTGACATTTCTAGCATAAAAAAAGAGTATCAACTATCAAGTGTACAGGAAGAGACAATATCTAGCACAAATCCAAATGAGAAGTGGCATTGACAAAACACTGAAATTTTGGTTCACACTAACAGCTGCACAATTAGTACGACAATGTCTAGCTGAATGTTTGACCTGTAAATATGAGTAAAAACTATCTTCGACTATGAATCAGACCAGAAGGCTTTAACCCAAAAAAAAAAAGATGTATCACAATCCATTGAGGAAACAGTAGGAAAGGATAATCAAAAAGAGGTTCAAGATAAAATGAGATAACCATAATAGCTTTCTCAATAATACACTAGTTTGCAGAAAAATGATATTAGATGGTTTAAATCATAAATCAATTTACACAGAGCCATGTGCATACAAATAGAATGCTCTCTCAAAAATAAAAGGTTGCATGTCTTCTTGTCAAAATATGTTGATGCATTTGTTCAAGAATGGATGCATAAGCAACAACATAATGCAAACAATGAACATGAAGGATTGAGAAGCCTGCTCAAAAAGCTATATGGTTTCCATATTGAATATCCTCCATAAAATAACCAACAATTCAACTCAGACTAGATATCAAGGCACAGAAGAGAAGCTGATCAAGAATAGCATCGACATGGATAGCTATTCAATGAAGTTCAATGAACAAAAAACAAAAATGAAGACATACTCATCCTCGGTATCCCTTAAAATGAAATAAAATGAATGAGCCACCAACAGTGACAAGAAAGTAGATGGAAACAGAATGAAACCGAAGAATATAAACATTGTAGATGACATACCTGAACAATTGAGATTCTAACCTCATGTATAACATGATACAGGATTAAATTTAGACAAATGCTTAACAAAATGTTAGAAATGGAGATGGAGACTATGCAAATAGCAAATCTCAACAATAAAAATCCTTATAAAGTCCTAGTACCTACTTCATATTCTTTACTGAACTGTTTTGGAGAATTGAAACATGACTACATCATAAGTCTTCATCCAAAGCTAAAAGGCACTGGCTAGAGTAGAAAAGGCAATGTAGCATCTACTCTTCATCTAGCAGCATAATAAATTATAAGGCCAATATCTAATCCATGGAAATTTGATTTTCCCCTCTGTATCATAAAATTAATCCAGAATAGCCTTGTTTTCACCCTCTATGGTGGAACAATAATTACATGAGGGAATTGTAAGTCGCCATGGCAGCATTGTAGAACGATTACAACCAGAGGACTCGCTATGATGGACTTACATTTTTTAAATTAAAAAAATTTAAATGATAGAGTTCATCAAAATAGGACAGCTTTCACCATCTATGGTGGAATAAGAGACAAGTTTCAATGGACAAGACTCTGGCAATAAGGGCATCAACAGGATATATTGATAATAACATACCCAGTAGCAGATTTGAAGATCCTAGCCCTGACTAACCCCGCCCACAGAAACAATAATCCTCTAGGAGATTTAAGAACATATTTGTAAGTAAAAGATCTACTAAATCAACATAATCACAAAATGGCATGACCATTAACACTAATAGACCATCTAATAGTGCAAACGAAGGTGATGGCATACGGGTAAATAACAAATTTAATGGGCTACATGCAAGTAAATTACATATCTTTAGATACCACGGAGTTCCAACTGCACTTAGTCAGATACAACAGAAGCCAAATGATGGGTTCTCAACTTTCAAAGATTTGTAAGAAGGTTCCATCTCAAAAGAGTTAAAATGCAGAAATCTTTAACCTTCAACTTAACCAACTAACAATCACAAACATATGAATGTCGGATTACATCAATTTCCGGATAAATGTTAAATGCTGACAAATAAGTTGCTTCCTGCTTCAATAATCACCTAGATATGCTCCAAAAATATGTAGTTTCAAACACTCTAAGAATGAATCATGATGGGATACAAAGCAAATATTGTTAATGTAGAATATTAAATATAAACAAGAATTCAAGATTATTTTAAAAAACAAAGATATCACTGAAAAGAACATTGGGTTTTTTCAAAACCGCCTTATTACTCATTCTCTCTCATTATTCCACCCTGTGGCTCAGTTTTCAAGTTTGACTAAACTTGTTGATATTAATATATTGAGAGAGTAAAACTATCAAAAAGAAGCAAAACATTAAGAAAAGATAGAAAAAGAGCCAAACCTTCCTCACCATTAAGCACATATGACATAGAGAAAGAAAGATTAAACCAGGGCTGCATTAGAACATTTGATGTACCTCACTAAAGCAAAAGAAGTCCATTAAACCAACAAGTCGGCATGCTTGATCTCGCCCAATATGTCGGGTGCCATATATCTCTTTTATTTTCTCCAAGGTAAGCTGAATGACACCCAACAAAACATGAATGACATCATGAAAAGAAAATAATCCTTCAATGCTATTTTATCAATGTAAAAATCACAATGTTAAAAGCTTCAATTTGCCAGAGTTTCAAATTTTTGCTTACCTTGTAAATGTAAAATGACAATACAACTAATAAAGGGAATTGCTCAGAAATTATGTACCATATCTACAGATGTTTAGGTAGGTATGACCATCATTTCTCTTTACTACAACAAATGTCTGGATATGAAGGTCTGAGACTTTGAGTGGTGAAAACCTCATTTAATTTCCACCTCAGCTCTCCTTATTTTCTCCCTTCCACCTCACACATGATCTTTTTTTTACCAAGCACAGTGTGCACTTGAAACCTTCAAATTATCCAAGAGAAACAACTTCTCAAAAGAACTATCAGCTGGGAAAAGTTACAGCTGTTCTTTCTCAAAACTCTTCTGATTTTAATCATTTCAAATCCTTAACCTAAAATTTCTAATATATCTCCTATGAGAAACCTATATCATAGTTCTTCATGACCTGTCTCTTCCTAGTCAAGATCCTTCAATAAATCATTTTGTAAATATGGCCTTTGTATTCTTACTCATATTTTCTTTTCAACTTGGTCATTTTATAATCACTCTTGTTTCGTATGTATAATCAACTTTCAGATCATGTCTGCAGGAAGTAGACACACTTTAGATAAAAAAACAAGCATTTGATCACCTTATTAAACCTTCCTTCTATATCTTTGTTCCCTCTTTGACAAGTCAATTACCAATTTCTTTCAAACTTCAAAATCCTATCCAGATTACTCCTCATCCCAAGCTTCCCAAAAACCTCGTATGCATGAGATCTCTACAAGTTATTATTAAACACCTTTATACCCCATCAAATACTTCCATCTATAACTTTATATTTTCTGGGGATAACAATTTAACCTCTTTCTAGTTTCAACTCTAAAATTTAAATTTATTGTGTCTCCCACTAAAAGCCTCACTCTCACCCTTCTTTCTACTTGATATTTGTTGAACTTAGTCATGAATACCTTTTTTTATACTAAAAAGAGACCAAGCATACAACCTCATAGATGTTACTATAAGATTTGATCGATGGCTCACAAGAAATAGATAATTAATCAATGGCTGGAAAGACATCTAAATGACCATCACAAGATGCACACTGCAACTTGCCACACAATATTTTCATTTACATCATTAAAAAGCCCTGCTGCACATGATTTAAGAAGCACATTTCAAATTATGCAATTAGATACAAAGTAAAAGGTAATTCTTCCCTTTTAGATGATCTCAAAAGAAATGAAAGGATATATAAATCAATGGCTTCTATAAATACCTCCATCTTCATGGAATAGAAGGTTTTCTTCATTTTTTTTCAAACCCACTGAAGAATATCAGATGTCAAATGACATGTATGATTTCCCTTCCTAAGTTTCAACATTAATTGTCAACTGATGCTTTACTTCTTGAATTTGCTAATTGAAAATAACAAATCCAGATACTCCAACACCAAAGATTCCAAGCTCATGGAGTCAAGATTACCAACAGCATTGGACCAGTATCAAACTTCAACATGTGACAAAAAAATTGTTAAGAATTATAAACTCTCATCTTACATTCAAAGATAAGAAAACATTAAGCCCGATAAACTAATGTGCAGAACAAATTATACCTCATTTTCATAATGAAATTGCTAACCATGTGACTCATCTTATGCAGAATTGGCATGCTTCAGCATCTCCTTTAGTAATTGTTTAATCATTTGTAAGGACTGCGAGTTCTCAGAAATTCTAACAATTCTCACTACCAATTAAAACTCATTTTTGAGTGGCACAGATGCACGATAATTATGCTTTTTACCATATAAAAACCAGGAATAAATAGACTCTAACTAGGTAAAACGGGACCACATATTCTCAATAAACCGCAAATAGCTCACCTTGTGACGTCCAAAGAAGCATCCATCTGTCTCTATGGACCCAAAGAAGTCGAGTTTCAGAAGGCACCCTTTCAATCTATCATAGTACAGCCCTCTGATGGGAAATGTAGGATCATACTCAAACTGCAAGCAACTTTCTGGATATTTAAGCTGAAAGAGCCAGAGCCACCAACAAAACAAGATAAGTGCGTCTAAGTATATCAAAAAAAGAAAAAGAGAAAAAGTTAATAAAGTAAGAGAGCTTGCACCAAGAACTGCATCGAATAACTGACCTCATTAACAAGGTGCTTTTTTGCAAGGTCATAGACCAAACTCTGTAGATTTTCAGAGTAATGAGCCAAGGTATAGTCATAATCAAAACCATAGACTTGTATGGTGTCCAGCCTAAGATTCTTATTGACATAGATACCTATAAAATTGCGATATAGAACGGAATTTCAGAACTAAAGTTTTAGTTCTTTCTCCATTGACCAATGATACATTGTGCGCGTGTGTGAGAAAGAGAGAGGGACCTTCTGGGTTCATCTTGGGCATTTCCTTTGTCGCCACAGCAATCTTGAGAAAACTCCGTTTGGCCTCCTCGAACTCATGCCGAATCTTCTCAATCTCATCCTCAGCCTTCACCACATCAAGATTGCATGGTTGGCTATCAGTTCCTACCTCGGACGCCACTGTTCCACCGAATCTCCGCCGAAATCTTCCAGGATCGTGCCCTAAATTGCGAAAACCCTAAAAATGTTGAATAATTTCTTCAAGTAATCCAAGATCCTGGCATTAGGAGGGACCAGGGGGCAAGATGGTAAGACAAACCTCCTCTCGACTGTGAATTAAGAGAACTCATCAAGAAAGCAGATCTCTGCAAGAAGGGTGTACAAAAAAAATAAAAGGATAACAACAAGAAGCAGAATGGAGAAATCTTGAGGGAAGGATGAAGATGAAGAAAAGAATTTTGTTCTTTGAGCTTACGAGGGTTTCAAAAGAGGGGGCCAAGAAGGGATGGAGGCCTCTTCGTAAGGCCGCCATAGCCGAGAGGGAAGAACGCAGAGGAGAGAATCTGATTGGAGCTCGAAGCGGGGAGGCGTAGGTCGACGCCGTTTATATACACTCTTGGGGGAGGAGAGGGGGACGTCATCGGATGGCGGCAGCGGCAACAAATATGGGCGGGAGACGGGTCAGTTGTCTGAAATATTGCCACGTGTAGATTATATAATCGGATGGTTTGGATCTATCATTTATCCTGATCGTTCATGCGGCTGAAGTGGCACGCCTAGGGCTACAAATGGATCGGTTTGGCTAGTGATCCGATCCGATTCGTTTAGATATGATCCAAATTTATTTAAAAAATTCATGGATCTGGGTCAAATTTAAAAATTAGATCCATTTATTTTTTGGATCGGATCTGGATTTACTAAATTTGGATTCGACTCGATCCATAAATATTTTTGGATTGTTTTGGATCTTCAGATATATGACCCGATCCAACCCGACCCAATCCGAATCCAGATATAGGACCCGAATCTTTTTTAAAATATTATTATAATATATTATCGGATAAATAATTAAATATCAAATATCAAATTGTAATGGACTGGTTGCTGGCTTTCTGGCTTGGGCCAAACCCGCCGCCCACGGCCCACCCTGACACCTCTTCCTTTTCAATGGTATAGCTTTCAGGCGCCTCTGCCGCTATGCCCACCCTCGGCCTCCTCTTCTGCTTGCCGAGGTCAAATCCCCGCGGCCGTCCCTGGAACGGCCCCTCCGCCGCTCTCGGGGCTCTCTTCTCTCCTCCCCTCTCGTTGCTTCTCCGCGCTGTTCGGACCTTCGCTTCCTCCTCTTTGTGCTCTCCCGTTAGTGAGCAATTCCACTCTCCTCCTTTTCTTCATTTGATTGCCCCCAAGATCGTTTCTTTTTTTGATGGCAATCTCTGATTTTTTTAAAAAAAAAAAATTTATGCGTAGTTTGAAGGCTTGTGGACTGCAACGAGGGATCGATGCTTGACGACTCAGGCTTGGGTTGATGTCCCCGTGGGAGGACTGCTGGAGGTGCCTCTGGCGCAGACTGGGGAAGGTATTGCCGAGTGTGAACTACTTAAATGGTTCATCAAAGAGGGCCGGTGCACCTTCTCCTTCCCTCATCGCCGAACTTCTTCCGTCCGTGAGCAAACCACCATCGATCGAACCTTCTCCGCCCAGATCCAAACCCCCCATCTCCGCACGCGTCGCCTTGCCGCCACCCTGCAGGTCGGTCTTCACCCATCCAGGTCTGCAACCCCTCCTCCCTCGATCCCTACTCTCTCTCTCTCCCTCCTCTCCTCTCCACCCACTCGGCGAGCTTGAACCCTTCATGCATTGTGTTTTACCATTTCCATTATTAATTCAAGTAAAATTTTATGAATGGAACCGTGACCCGATCCGATCCAGACCGGACCCGAACCAGATCCGTATGTTAATAGATTAGGGTTGGGTTATATATGGACCCGACCCGAATGATCCATTGGATCAATAATTTTGATTATGGACCCGACCCGATCCAATTTTTTATTGGATTGGATTTGGGTACAATATCATGACCCGATCAAGAAACTGGGTCGGGTTGGGATCAAGCATAACCCGGTCCGACCCAACCCATTTGCAGTCCTAGGCACGCCGCTACACATAACACCGCACCAATTGAAACCGACCATGTGGAAGCCTATGATTGACCGCATTAGACAGCGTGTTTGCGCCGCATGAATAAGCTCTATTTGGTGTGAAAAAAAAAATTAAGTTGGAAAGCAGTTTTTGATTTTTTTCGGTATAGACACGAGATCATGCTACGATAGCAGCCCTAAAAATTAAGAAATAGTAAATCCTGAATGAGCAGAGAAATACAATCATCATAGCGCCAAGCCCAATCCCGGAGTGTTTGGCCAGTGAGATAATCCAGTCAACCGCATTACTTACCTTCTTATACACATGCCAAACCGATACAATCATTAACGGACCAAAAGAAAAGGGAATGGACGTGACACTGCTGAGTCATGTCTGAATCCATCCAATAACACTAGATGAATTCCCTCAATATAAATCCTCTGGGCATGCAGCTTCTGAATGACCTAGGTGATACCCGTCCATACTACTCTGAGCTCAATCTCCGGAATCGAGAGCTCATAAAGACAAGAGCCTCCAACAGTCTACCCTCGGCATCATAAATGACATGGCTGCACTTCCGGAGGCACCTCTAATTTTATCACCGAAATTCATCTTAACGAAATCCTGAAAAAAGAGCTTCAAAGAAATGTAGATAGCCCTTCAGACTGTTGTCGAAGTAGCATGGGAGTTCAGAAAATTCAGGACCATAGATTAAAATATTTATAAATTAGAAGACCGTAGATTAAAAAATAATAATAATTTAAAAAATTTTAGCATTGTCCAGTAAAGATGGACAGAGAAGAGCGATGACAGGATGAGAAGATTCGTTCAAGCTTTATCCAAACAGCTCCAGGTCTGTTTAATTGCATAACAGAGACCAAGGTCGACAAACCAAAGAAGACAGATTGAAATTTTACATTTATTGAAAAAGATTCAATTATTTCTCTTCGTTCAATAAAAGCAAGATACCATAACAAGCAACATTAAGACCTTTCTTACGAAAAAGAGAGAAAACCACCTCCCAATTCCCTCTCCTCTCCACTCGTCAGATCGCTCTTATCCATCGATCCAACGGTTTCTTGTTACCCCAATCGCTTCTCTCTGCGATAAAGAACGATCTTTGTTTGTTGCTTTTTTTCCCATTTTGCCTTTTCTTGGATTCATGGCGGTGGTGGGTCGGAGTTAGGGTTGGAGGGTGCTTCATAGGAGCCGGGAACTGAATTCTCGGAAAAGTATGGTGGAGCGAAAAAAGTATCCGATCCGAGCGGAGGATTACGAGCTGTATGAATTAGTGGGGTAGGGAGCCAGTGCATCCTTTATCGAGCGCTTTTCATTCCCTTGGATGAGGTCGTGGTGATAAAGATTCTTGATTTGAGAGGGACAAAAGCGATATGGTGTATTTGACTGCTAATTTTCATTCTGGTTCATTTTCTTGCTTCTTTATAAGTATGAAAAAAAAGGAATTATATGATTTGACTGGAAACTGAAACCTATATTAAAAAAAAATTGTATAAAATAAATTGTTATTGTAGATTGTCAGAGAAGTAGTTGATTAATCAAAATCGTTGCTAGAATGATCTGCAATAAAAAATTCTTGATCGAAATTGGTTTTGACGAGGATCCTCCGATGTTCAAATCAGATATTTAGAATATAAAGAAAGTAGTAAGCTATATTCTCAGTCAGATGTTACTTACCTGATCTTTAAGGCTTTTCCTATTTATAGCAGATAGTTGAAGAATTATGCGATTCTGAGAATATCGAGCTATTAATCATGATGTTACAAACATAAAATTTTAATCCTTATTTGTTCCCCTTATCCCCCTTGTGGAAATGTGAAGCGGGCGATTTTCACATGTTCCAAGAAATCAGTCACCCAAAGTGGCAAGGGTGGAGCACATGACATAAGTCCCAAGTTGAAACTGAAATGAGCGATAACTAAGTATAGAAATGTAGCAGCTTGGCATAAAGGTCGGCATATGAACCCAGAACCGGCCACTTCCAAGATAGCACTCCGAACATAGATTTAAGGCATCAATAATACCTCCATGACAAAAATTATTGATCATGGTAGAAAAATCAATCAATAATAAAGTTTTTGTTATCAGAAAACTTCCAATAAAATGAATAATGGAGAGTCATTTGGACCGGACGAGGAAGTGTGGACCATTGGATGACGATGCAAGCATTTGAAACTCTTCCTTAATGGAAATGTTTGCTAACTTGCAAAGCAAGTTCCAAACCAGAGGGGGTTTCTCCGATGGAAGACCCTCCGATACTTAAGCCAGTAAGGAAAGTTTTGGATACAGATAGGAAACTTAAATAATTAAATGGCAAAGTCTTCTAGCATAGTGTATAGCTTGGTTTATCCTTGAAGGTCAACGCTTACCAATATTTATAGATTTTTGTATTAACCAAATTTTGTTGGGAGATAACTTCTTTCTGTTAGCTATAATGATACTTTGTTAAGGTTAACCTCTTTCGGTTGTAGATAACAGCTGACATAACAATTTTCTATTGTGATAGCTGTTGGTCTTTGATTCATTTATTAGATACTTTTAGATAGTCAGCATGTGTTTCAATCGTCAAATGTGCCTTGAAATTTTATATATTAGCTATTTTATTTTATAGTCAGCTGGATCCCTTAATCATGCCCTTCCTTAGGATTAGTCGTCTGGTAATTTCTCTGCGTAATGTAAATAATCGACCTTTGGTTTGATTAGTCAACATGGCTTTTTCATAATCAAAATAATGAGCTGCTATTTATTGAGTTGTCTATCTGACAGTAT
The DNA here is from genome assembly GCA_021397845.1 of Areca catechu. NCBI lineage: Eukaryota > Viridiplantae > Streptophyta > Magnoliopsida > Arecales > Arecaceae > Areca > Areca catechu. The sequence continues at coordinate 20,845,410 of CM038045.1, forward strand.
TGGTCAGCTAGCTTAGTCTCTTGCTGATCAATAAGTCCGACTATTTAGTATAATAGTTGCCCTCCACTCTCAATCCTAGATATTTTATTATCTTGGAAGAAGGGAGTCCAACATTAATGGCCCAGACATCCTTAGACTTCGTCATTCTCTTTTCTTGTATTGGATATTAATATTTTCTTAAGAAAGTCAAGAAGAAATGCTTTGTCGTTTCAATGTCAGAGCCATCAGCAAGCCATTACATCGAAGCGACAGTTATTAATATTAGGAGTGGCAAATGATTTAAAAGATTTGGTTGCTTTTTGCTTTACAACTTTTCTTTGAATATGTGTCACATCACCATTGGAGGCTTTATTATGCACACGTATTAAGGCAACATGTCTTCATTAGAGGGATAATGTGACAAACTGCTGATGGATCTCTTTAGCCACGATTATAATACATGGCACAACTGTTGAATTGTGTTATACCTAATCGACTTTCCTCTGAACTAGATCGGAGCCGATGGCCCTTCGGCCGGGTAGGACCAAAGGTCCGGCTAACCCACCGAAGGTTCGACTGACCCACTTGAGGTCCGATCGACCCATCAAGGATCTGACCAACCCACTTGAGGTCCGACCGACGAACCAGAGATCCGACCGACCCACTTCAGCCGGGCCTATATGGGCCCAAGTCGGGCCGCTCCAAGGACGGCCCGGAGGCTCCTTCTAAATGGTACTAGGATGCCACTATGACAAGATCTTGACATCTCGGTGCCACTACTCCACGGATCCCACGATCTCGGTGTCGTTACCCTACAGATCCCACGATCTAGTGCCACCTGGCTACTACTAAGATTTTTCTACGGGTAGATTGGCCATTCCCAGCCTGGTCCCTAACAGATTCTGATAAAGTTTCGTGCCTATATAAGGTAAAAGGGAGACTCCGAGCGGTAAGAAAGCTTTTCCTTTTCCACGAGCTATCTCCTTTGATTCCTCCATTCTGTTGCTCTAAGCCTCCCACTAACTTAGCCATCGGAGGGTCTCCCACGGAACACCTCCGGCCCGTGGGACATTTTTGCAGGAACCGGGAAGGCGCGCACTCCAGCCAAATCAAGAGAACCCGGTCCAGGAGACTCAATAGCAATAGATTGGTGCTAGAGGAAAGGCGGCCCGAACCTCCATTCTGATTTTTCTTCTCCAAAAGGAGGAATCCACCGCTAAGTAAAACGATGGTGAAGGGAGAAGCTCAGAATACCTCCAATAGGAGAGGCCGCTCCCAGGCGAGCTCGGGAGAACCTCTCAGGGAGAACAACACCGCCCAGCCTACCATCATCCTGGGATAGCAGCACTGCCAAACTCTTCTGAACCGCATCGACACTCTCGCCACCACAATTCAGAACCTCCAAGATGTGGCCAATGATAGACAGCAGCCGCCCGCGACGTCCAGAACCAGTCATCCACCTGCTTCGAAGGGAGTCGACAGCAAGGAGTCTCTCAACACCGCTTCCACGCGACCCCGAAGCCCCGAAGGTCACAGAGGACTCGTGCCGACGGGAAAAGAGTGAGATCCACCTCACACTCTTCTACGGATTCGTTCTCCAACAATGACCAGCGATGCGATGAAGACCCGGGGGACTACACCAGCAAGCTCCAGCGCATGGAGGAGCAAATTGCCAAACTCTTCGATCGATGAAAAGGAGAAGAAGCGCTGGCATACGACTCCCGCCTGCCATTCTTCACCAGAATTATGGAAGAAACTATCCCCCATCACTTCAAGATCCCCCAGGTGGATGCTTACGATGGCACCATCGCCCTCTGAACCATCTAGGCACTTACAAGGCCCACATGATGGTGCAGAGCACCTCCGATGCCCTCCACTACATCGCCTTCCCTGCAACACTTAAGAAGGTGGCTTGGATGTGGTTTTTTGCCGTCCGACCAAGTACGATTCACTCTTTCTCTCAACTGGAAAAGCTTTTTTTGTCCCATTTCAGGACCTGCAGCCGGTCGCCGAGGAACACGGACTGCCTCTTTTTCGTACAGCAGAAGGAAGGAGAAACCCTCTGGAAATACAAGGCTCGATTTAATTTAGTAACCATGGAAATCCCAGACCTCAACGAGCACGTGACTATATCAGCTTTCAAGAAAGGGCTGCAATCGTCCAGGCTCACCTTCTCACTGGACAAAAAGTTTCCGACAAGCTACTCCGAACTACTGGCCTGGGCACAAAAATACGTCATGGCAGAAGAACAAGTAGCAAGCCGATGCCAGGCTGAAAGGAGGTCGACTCCGAAGAGGAGGAGCGATAGGGCTCTCGAAATCTGACCTCCTAGCAATGGCACCACCTCGGCCCGATGCCACAACCCTAAGTCAAAAGACTTCCCCAGGAGGTTCAAGACTTACACACCTCTCTCCATCCCAAGAGAGAAGATCCTTATCGAGATAGAGAAGGAGACCTTCCTACAGAGGCCTCGCCCGATGAGGAGTCCCTCCACGTCAAGGAACAAGGACAAGTACTGCCGGTTCCATCGTGACCATGGGCACAGCACAGAAGATTGCCTCTAGTTAAAGGATGCGATTGACGACATGATCAGGCAGGGGTATCTGCACAAGTACATCCGACCCCAGAGGAGTCGGGCTGAAACTTCCATCGCCAGAAATCCCCTGAAGGAAACATAGCCGCCCAACCAACGCCCTACTGATGGAAATGTTGGCATGCTCCACCGTCAGTCCGATTGGAGAGACGAAGGAGGTCGGGACATCTTAAAGAGGCCTCGAGATTCTAATATAATTAGTTTCTCCGATGAAGACCTCCCAAAGACCCAGGTCTCTGGGAACGATCATGTTATTGTGTCGGTAGTAATTGTCAATTATGATGTAAGAAGGATCCTCATTGATAATGGAAGCTTCACTGAAGTTTTGCTGTCTGATGTCTTTGTCAGAATGAATCTGCCTAGAACTAAGCTGCAAGAATCCCCAACACCGTTGACCGGGTTCGGAGGGAACTCTGTCGGCGTAGAAGGAGAAATAACTCTACCCATGATCGTCGGATCATAACCTTGTCAAAAGACCCTCCCTATCAATTTTATGGTCCTCTGCACGACATCAGCATACAACGCCACATTGGGATGATTGGCCCTTAACAAATTTCAAGCCATTGTATTTACCTACCACTTGCTAGCAAAATTTTTGACTCAGAATGGGGTCGGATGATGAGAGGGGATCGTAGGATGGCCAGGCAGTGTTTGACCATTCAGGACAGGCAATCGAAAGACCATTCCATCTTGGAACAGCTTGATCCCAGGTCCGATGCCGACTACTGCAGAGAACCGATCGAGAAGATCCTATTCGTACCTCTTAAAGAGGACAATCCTACTAGGGTCATGCAGATCAAAAGCACACTCGATGAAGAAGCCAAATCAGAGCTGGTCAGCTTCCTATGAAATAATACCGATATTTTTGCCTGGTCAGCATTCGACATGCCAGGCATCCCGTCGGAAGTCATAACCCACCAGCTTAAGGTGGATCCCACCTACAAGCCTGTCCGATAGAAGAAGAGAAACTTCACTCTCGAGAGACAAAGGGCGGTCAATGAAGAGGTCAAGAAGCTCTTCGAAGCTGGCTTTATCAGAAAAGCCCACTATCCCAACTGGCTGGCAAATGTCATGATGGTGAGGAAGGCCAACAAGAAGTGAAGGATATGTGTAGACTATATTGACCTCAATAAGGCCGGGACACCTTTTCCTTACCAAAGATCGACCAGCTGGTGGACGCCACTGCCGGTCATCAACTTCTAAGCTTCATGGATGCCTTTTCTGGGTACAACCAGATCAGTATGGATCCGGAAGACGAGGAGAAGATAGCCTTTGTCACTGACAAAGGGCTGTACTGCTATAGGATGATGCCCTTCAACATAAAGAACGCCGGAGCCACTTTCTAGAGGCTGATCAACAGGGTCTTCGAGGGACAATTTGGAAGAAACATGGAGGCATATGTTAACGACATGATAGTTAAGAGCCTCTAGAGAGCCGACCACATCAAGGATCTAAAAGAATCTTTCAATATCCCGAGGCACCACCAGATGAAGTTGAGCTCAGCCAAATGCACCTTTGGGATGACCTCCAGAAAATTTTTTGGCTTTCTGGTCACATAGCGAGGAATTGAGGTCAACCCTGATAAAATCAAGGCCGTCATCGACATGGGACATCCAACCAGCAAGAAACAAGTGCAAGAACTCACAGGTCAGATAACCTCTCTCAGTTGCTTTAGTTCTAGATTAACCGAAAAATATCTCCCTTTCTTTAAAACTCTACGGCGATCGGACCGCTTCTAGTCGATCGACGAATGTCAGTAGCCTTCAAAGAACTGAAGGCTTATCTAGAAATGTCTCCCTTACTCGCTAAACTTGTGGAGAGAGAGCCCCTGTATCTGTATCTGTCAGCATCGGATGAGGCAGTGAGCTCCATCTTCATCCGGATAGGAGAGGACAACTAGCAAAAGTCGGTCGACTACATCAGCAAGGTACTCAACGATACTGAAATAAGGTATCCCAAGATGCAAAAGCTTGTTTACTCCTTGGTTATGGAAGCCAAGCAACTGCGGCCCTACTTTCAGGCGCATTTAATCATTGTCTTAACTGATCAATCTCTCAAGGCGATCATCAAAAGTCTTGATACCTCGAGACAACTTGCCAAGTGAGCCATCAAGCTTGGCGAATTCGATATTTCCTTTTGGCCTCGGTCGACCATGAAGGCTCAGGTGATCCCGACTTCATAGCAGAATGTACCTGGAGACAAGAGACACCTCTGCAAACGGCCGAATACCTGAGGATGATATTACTGGAGAGTCAGACCCCGCCTGGACACTCCATGTGGACGGGGTGTCTAATCTTGCTGGTTGCGGAGCAGGCTTGATCCTGGCCGACCCTGACGAACAAAGCCTGGAATATACCTTGCATTTCGCATTCCAAGTATCAAATAACCAGGTAGAATATGAAGCCCTCCTTGCGGGACCGAGGATAGCTGATGAGCTGGGCATCGATCGGATCAGAGCCTTCTCTGATTCCCAACTGGTGGTAAACCAGGTAAGGGGCAAATTTGAGATGAGAGATCTGACCTTGGCCAAATACTTACATAAGGTACAGAGCCTCATGACTCAGCTTAAATCTTTTGAGATACTCCATATACCTCGAACGCAAAATTATCGGGTGAATGCCTTGCCACGACTGGCCACTACCATCGCTAACCCCTCCGACTGGACCCTCGTGGATCACCTACAAAGCCCAAGCATTGCTGAAGAGACATCAAGAATCCATCAAGTGGAGCGAGAAGCCTCTTGGATGGACCCCATCCTTGCATTTCTTAATGAAGGAACCCTGCTAGAAGATAAGACCGAAGCCAAGCATGTGCGCTGGACTACCTCAAAGTACGTTGTCCTCGACGGAATTCTCTACAAACGGTCATTCATGTAACCATTACTGAAGTGCCTGGGGCCATCGGACATCGATTACGCACTCAGAAAAGTGCACGAAGGCATATGTGGCGACTACCTGTGAGGTAGATCTTTAGCCTACGAGATCATCCGACAGGATTTTTACTGGCCAACCATTCAGAAGGATACTTTGGACTTTGTTAAAAAATGCGACGCATGCTAGAGGTATTCCAACATTCAAAGATGACCAGCTAGTTAGCTAAACCAACTGACCACCCCCTGGCCGTTCACGCAATGGGGAATGGACATCCTCGGGCCGTTCCTCTCAGCATCAAGATAACAGAAGTTCCTGATTGTAGCCATCGACTACTTCACCAAGTGGATGGAGGCTGAGCCACTGGCGTAGATTACCGAAGCCAAGGTGGAGACCTTCATCCGAAACTGTATCATCTATCGATTCGGCATACCACAGGCAATCATCACCGACAACGAGCGGCAATTCGATAACCCGAAGTTCCAGAATTTTTATCAGCAATACCATATCTCCCACTGGTTAACTTCAATCGGGCATTCCCAATCCAACGGGGAGCCCAAAGTCACTAATTAGATGATCCTACATTGGTTGAAGACCCGATTGAATGATGCTAAGGGACTTTGGACGTAAGAACTTCATTCGATGCTTTGGGCCTATCGGACTACCTCTCGAACAGCGATCGGAGAATCTCCATTCAGTCTCACCTACGGGAGTGAGGCGGTCACACCGGTGGAAGTCTCCTTGTAGTCCTTCTGGATTGATCATTTCACCGAACCAGCCAATTCTAAACAGAGAAGGGCTGATCTCGACTTGCTCAAAGAAACCCGCCTCCATGCGAACCTGAGGATGGTGACCTATCATCAAAGAATGGCCAGATATTACAATTCTCGAGTCAGGGCTCGAAGCTTTCGAGTCGGAGACTTGGTTCTGCAGAGATCAGAGATATCCAGGCCAACTGAACAAGAAAACTCTCCCCCAACTGAGAAGGCCCTTTTCGGGTGATCGAAGTGATCTGGATCGGAACTTATCAACTCGAGCATCTAGATGGATGGCAGGTGGTGCGTCCTTAGAATGTAGATAACCTCCATAAATATTATCAATAAAGACAGTAATTTACACTACAAAGAAGTCCAATTCCGATCGACAAAGGCTCTAGTGCAGCACACTCAAGTCCAATCCCGATCGGCAAAGGCTCTAGTGTAGCCCACTCAACTCCGATTCCGATTGGCAAAGGCTCTGTATAGCCCATTCAAGTCCGAGCCGATCGGCAAAGACTCTAGTGTAGCCTACTCAAGTCCGATCTTGATTGACAAAGGCTATAGTGCAGCCCACTCAAGTCCGATCTCGATCGGCAAAGGCTCTAGTGTAGCCCACTTAAGTCCGATTCTGATCGGCAAAGGCTCTAGTGTAGCCCACTCAAATCCGATTTCAATCGGCAAAGGCTCTAGTGTAGCCCACTCAAGTCTGAGTCCGATCGACAAGGGCTTTAGTGTATCCCATTCAAGCTCGATTTCGATCGGCAAAGGCTCTAATGTAGCCCACTCAAGTCTGATTCTGATTGACAAAGGCTCTAATGTAGCCCACTCAAGTCCGATTCCGATTGACAAAGGCTCTTGGGCAGCCCATTTAAATTTGACCTCCGTCGGAAAGTACTTTATGGGATCCTTAAACACTTGAGGGATTTTCCTATAAATGACTAGTTCAAAGGTCCCTTAGAAATCTTTTCAAAAGAGATGAGTTCGGGCTAAACCAACCTCTCGACGCTTAGAAATGTTTCCAAAAGAGATGAGTTCGGACTAAGCCGACCGTTCCACGTTTAGAAAAATAAACGTCGAAGACATATACCAAAAGAAGAAATTATTTCATTCATTGATAAGAAGTTCTTGTACAAGAGTGGGTAGACTTTTATAATCAGTTTTAAGTCTTGCCCTCGGGGTACAAGGGGGGACTGGTTGGAGAAGCTTCAGCTTTAGCCTTCTGCGCTGTATCTGAAGTCCCGATCGGTGCCTCCGTCGGCCTTGTGTCGGCAGTAGCTCGGGCATCGGCCTCGATGTCGGTCAGCCCCCATTCTTCTTCCACCGGCTGCCTCAACTGTATGGCAAATAGGTCGAGCTTCGAAAAGGCTTCAACTAACTTCTTCAGGTAGTCATCGAAGTCGTACTCATAGCTCACCACTCTGCCCTTCTCCATCTCATCATTGAAGCTAGCGGAAGCCTTGTATTCTGCCACAGCATCGCGGACCTGCTCCTCTGCCAGCTCTTTCGCTTCCCTCAGGTCGATCAGATATTTCCCCGCCAGGGCCTTGAAAGACCGCACGCTCGTCTCTGCATCTGCAGACCTCTCCTCCTCTTCGGACAGCCGACGGGTCAAGGACTTGACCCTTATATTTTTCTTCTTTAGCTAAACCTCCCGCGCAGTCAGCTGGGTTTGCAGGTCCTCTATCTACTTCTTCAGTGACTCAACTTCGGCCAAATTGGTCGAAAGTCCTTCCTCGATGGCCTTGTACGATACCAGCGTCGCCGCTCTTGCCGCCTTCAGTGCTTTGGCCTCCCTAGCCGAGGCCTACGCCACACGGACCATTTCACCGAGACCCTCGTCCATCATCGAGACCTCATGAAGAAGCTACGGACAACAGACCATGTTAGCTGTATATAAGAAGTGAGAAGAAGGAAAAAAACAAAGGGGTGATGGAAGTACCTTAAGCAGATTGAGGTAGAAGCCCCTCGTCACCTCGTTCATCTTACGTCGGCTCATTTCATCCCAGTCGCCATCGGTGATGGCCCCTTTTAGCAGGTCCCTAGCCTGCTGGGGGTTGTGAAGAGCACGCCAGCGCTGGTAGGTGTCGTGGCTGACCTCTTCAGCCTCCACCCATTCGACTGCCCCTCTCTCTTCACCTACGGGGCGGACTATCTCCATCTGCTCGGCTGATGGCAAGGCTGGGGCCATCCCTTCTTAGATCGGCTCCGACGCGGTTGACTCTGGTCGGACAGCCGACTCCCCGGTAGTGGGCGGAGGTCCCAACACCTTCGCCGCCCACCGCACCGATAAGAGTACATCGTCCTCGTCGGATTTCGATGCCACTACGATCCGCCCGTTGCTTCTTCGGCTTGTCCGCGGTCGGCACCACGGACTGGGCGGCCCTCTTCTTTGCCGCCCACTCTGCTACCCTCACTCTATCAGGCCTCATCTTCTCTCCTATTGCAAGGGTAAATCGAAGTAATAAAGAATAAATATAGCCGACATAATAAAAAAGAGACCGGACAGCGGTTTCTACCTACCTAGGGTGTTGGGGCGGCTGACTTTGGCCAAGTGGAGGCTGTCCTCCCGAAGCAACTTCGGCACCATTGTGACGCCGACAACCTCCATCTCATTAAAGTCAGCTTGGTCGGCCATCAGCATGCTCCCTTCATTAGCCTTCAACCTTGGCTCCCCCCATGATAGGTCAAAGCCCCAAGGCTGAAGGATGTGCACGAAGAAGAACTTGGATTTCCATCCATGGATGGCCGACAAAAGACCTCCGAGTATCTTCCACCCGGGACGGGGGCTAAGCACCCCACACTCTTTGCTCCTAAAGTATTTTTTCAGAACAAAGAAGGTGGTGAAGAGGGAGGTCCTAGGCTCTGCTCCGGCTCTCTGGCATAGAACCATGAAGCAGCTGATAGCCTGAATGCTATCAGGATCAGCTGCATAGGAGTAATTCTATAAAAATTAAAAGACTCGATAAAAAAGTCACACAAGGGGAACCTAAGGCCAGCCTTTAGGTGATCCTCGTATACCGGGAGGGCTCCAGGGCTCAATGACCCGGTCACCCTCCCTTCCCAGTCCGGGACAGTGAGGTGCAGGGTGGAGGGAATGTTGTATCTAATCCTAAGGGTCTCTACTCGATCCAGTATCAATTCAGACTGGACCTGATTGGGACCTAGCTCCTTCTCCCTACGGTTAGAGCTCCGGCTACTGGAGGCCATTACTATGAGGCTTGAGAAGGAGGAGGACTAACCCGGGGACTGGTTTCCTAAGAGGATGGAGACGGTGGAATATGGCACTCTCTTTCCAAGTGCAGATGCAGCAAGAAACTCCACCCAGAGTCTCAACGCCTCCTTTTATAGCCCCTGGGAGAACCGGTTCTCACCGTCCCTCGAGTGTCATGACCTAAGCGTCAGGGTACAACTCTCCATGTGGTGGAAGTCGATGCGACAGAGAAGAAGCGCATTCGAGCCATGATCCACGTGATCGTCATATCAGCGGTGGAGGGGTCACCCCCAGCGCATCACCAACCGTCCAGATGTCGCCACGTCACTTAAGTCACATCCGAAGCCCGATGGCCAAGCGGGCGAAGTTGGCCACTCATCATTGCACCCTTCTGCATTAACTACCGCTCCCTCCACTTCCAATACGGTGTCGACACCTGTCCCGAGCACGAGTTTTCGGAGTGGGAAATGACCATACACAGCATGCCCAATCAGATCCGTAATCATCTCAAGGATAAATACATTCAATGCGAGAATTATGCTCTTGCCCGTCGGAGCTACAAGCCCTTTCGAAGGCCAAGAGCAATGGGGGCAACTGTTATACCCAATCAGTTTTCCTCCAAACCAGACCGGAGCCGACGACCCTCGGTTGGGTCAGACCAAAGGCCGACTGACCCATCGAAGGTCCGACCGACCCACTTGAGGTCCGACCGACCCACCAGGGGTCCAACCGACCCACCAGAGATCCGACCGACCAACTAGGGGTCCGACCGATCCACTTCAGCGGGCTCATATGGATCCAAGGTGGGCCGCTCTAAGGATGGCCTGGAGGCTCCAGAGGCTCCTTCCAACTGGTACCAGGATGTCGTTACGACATAATCCTAACATCTCGGTGCCACTACTCAGATCCCACGATCTCGGCACCGTTACCTTACAGATCCACGATCTGGTGCCACCTGGCCACTACCAAGATTGCTTTAAGGGCAGATTGGCCATTCTCAGCCTGGTCCCTAATAGATTCTGGTAAAGTTCCGCACCTATATAAGGTAAAAGGGAGACTTCGAGCGATAAGAGAGCTTTTCCTTTCCCACGAGCTATCTTTTTTTATTCCTCCATTCTGTTGCTCTAAGCCTCCCACTAACTTAGCTATCGGAGGGTCCTCCGTCGGAACACCTGCGGCACGTGGGATATTTTTGCAGGAACCGGGAAGGCATGCACTCTAGCCAGGTCGAGAGAACCCGGTCCGGGAGACTCAGCGGCAACAAATTGCTTGTAGTTCAGGAGCTGCATCATAATTATTGTCAATATTTATATAAGGCTTCTTCTTTCCGAAATTTTCTTATCAAGACTTTTGGTTTCTTTCTTCCTAAGAGCTCTCACCTCCTTTAGGATCTTCTTCTTTGATTTCCATCTTCTTCTTTCGTGTAGAGAGCTGCATTGTTGCCAATGTTGCTGGTCAAATGATAGAGTTAGAATGGACTATAATATCTTAAGTATAATTACAGATATCTTTTTTTTTACTAATACAGTATATCTAGTTTCTAATTATCTAATTTAAACTGGCTTTTGGTGATAAGGTTTCAATGGCGTTGCTGTGACAATCGGTGGCGCCACTCTCATATCTCAGGTAATTAGATTGGCATGGACCAAAGGATCGATTTTAGGATTTTCTCTTCAAAATAGCCATCATAGAAGATCGATGATTTTGAGATATTCTCTTGTGATCTCTAGCACTTTTTCATCAAGGATTTTATTTTCTTCTTGGGAGTCCTTCCAGAAAACATAGTACAAAAGGTCGCAGAGATTCTATATTTTTAAAATTTTGAATCATTTTAAATACTTATCTTCCATCATGTTAATTTGGTGAATATAATGAGTAAGAGTTGGAATGATGAGTAGGAGTTGGATCATAGAATTTGGCCATAATTTTGACCCTCTAGTAGTTCGATACTCTTCGGTATCTTCATCTTAGTGTCTAACGATCCAAACATGAAGTGATGCATATATAAAGATATCATGATCCAAATATTTGCCTAGTGATCTTAGAGCATTTGGGATGCCATCGATGTTTTGATTGTTGACAGTCTTTGAGATTTGTGTCTAAGCGATCAGTTGGGTCCAAACATGAAGTGATGCACATATCAAAGATATCATGATCCAAATATTTGCCTAGTGATCTTAGAGCATTTGGGATGCCATCGATGTTTGATCGTTGACAGTCTTTGAGATTTGTGTCTAAGCGATCAGTTGGTCTCATCATGATAGTTACTAAAATTTTTAAATTCTTTATTTATTTATTTTAATTTTTTATATTTAAAAATTTATTAATAATATTTTTATTTAATTTTTTATTTAATTGTACTTGTTAATTATTATTTTATATTTAATATAGTTTAAGAAATTTAATTATTTATTATTAAAATAAAATTTTAAAAAATAATTACTTTTTATAAAAAAATTTAAAAATATTGGCGATGATGTTGGTGATGATAAATTCCATTACTAATAATTTATTATCGATAGCTTTTTTAGCAAATAAATTGTTTAAACACTAATAATATTTTTTAAAATAAAAATATTATTAGTAATGGTCTTTGCCATTGCTAATATCGATCTTAATAATAATTATTAGCGATGATATTTTAGTCATCTCTAACAGGAATTAGTTATGAAAGAATTTTATATAATAATTTTTTAGTGACGAGAAATCACCGCTACCAAACTTTCCAAGAGACATTTTTTTGGTAAAGTAAAGGGATGGGGAGATAAATCCCGGTGTAGCTACCCCACAGGCTGGTCAACCGGACACTACTAAGATGCCGGCTAGTAGAATAGGAATATAAAGAGAAGAAAACCCTGATTTCTCACTCACACCAAGATCATAGCTCCAGAAAATTCTTGGATTTAATTGAGTCATTCACGGAATCATGCCTAAAACTCGTGACCGGTTGATAGTGAGGTAAAGCCTCTACCAACTGGGCTACTGCTTTAGTAGTTAAGGGACGTCTTTTGAAACCAAACAAGCGATGTGTACCTTCAATCTCTCCCGGTAATCCCTGAGGGGAATAATTTGTTTATTGAAAATAAGAAGGGAAGGAAATAAACCGTCCTAACAATATCACGATATAATTATAGGGCAGCTATACATATAATTCATCTTAAAAAATAGATAACCAAATTTGATCAGATTAAAAAATTAAGATAAAAATTAGGATTATATAATTTTAAAACCATTTAAAAATAAATAATATAATTTAAAAATTATAAATTTTTACCAACAGTCATATCATTAAATTTTAAATTATATTTATTGGCATAATAGCATTGATGCTAATTTTTTAAATAAAATCAGTCATATAAATATCGATAATGCCAAATAATTTTTGGTAAAAAAATATCGAAAATGGGATGACGAGCAACATAAAAGTTATTCAAAAATCTTGAAAATAAAAATATTATGATTTTATAATTTTAAAAAATATATATATTTTGGTAAACCGTTGTATTTAGCTTAAAGTTTTAATATGAATATAATTAAGAAAGTCAGAAAGATAACATCATGAAATGATCTCGGGATATGACCAAGGTCGATCCATAAAATAGAACCCGAATGCTAGGCAACAAAAAAGGCAATCCAATCTACCACTGAGTTGGCCTTCCGGCACATGTCTGATAATACATGAAGAACAACTCTAAAGTAGAAGCGTGGATATCTCGAAAAAAGAGGATGCACCGACTTGGACCTTTTGACCTCCTGAATCCAAATAATGATAGTAGCCGAGTCATCTTTTATGATGAGATGGTCAACCTATAGGATCGTCCGAGCATAGACAATTCTAATCTAGGCACCATGCAGTTTCGCAATCAGGATAACCAATTGAAGAAAATGATATCCCTTGTAACAACAAAAATATGATTCGAATCGCGTACGATAAAATTAGTTTGTCTGGATCTCTCGCCAAAGTTATAGTGAAAAATAGTCATCAAGTCACAATTTCAAAATAACTTTTAAAAACTCAATATAATTTAGATATTAAAAATATAATTTATTAAAAAAATAAAAAAATAGTCACCAAACCGAAATTTCAAAATCCCGACATTGTGCATGGATTTTTTGATAAAGGATCCCAAATCACTTTACGTTATCGATCTAGTTGTCACTCGATGTTGTTTTCGATGAACGGTACTGCATCGGAAATGCGGCCCGCTATGATCGCAGCCTGCCGGCAAAGCCCGGCGAGGCCGTAGGTTGGTAGGCTACGACACCTGCAATAGGAGGGCCAGCGGCTGCGGATCAGCTCACACGCACAAACGACCACCTCGCATGCCTCGGAATTCCTCCACCAACATCTGTCCCACCCACAGAATACCTCCCACGCGCGTGCCCCGCAGAAACCCGTCGTACAAGACAACGGTCACCATCACGGCTGGAACCGATCCCATTCCAAACAGAGAACGACCAATCTGCCGGGTCCCAACCGCCCCGTCATCCGCCCGACGCCACGCCACCTCCCATCCCCCACCCCCAAAATAAAATAAATAAAATAAAATAAAATCACAAATTTACCCTCCGATGCCTCAGCGAAATTCGTCGGGGCATTTTGGGAAATTGGAAAAGGCGGTCAAAGCGACAACCAGGTCTCCAGTAATCGCTGCTGAAAAGTTGGAATGTGGGCTCACAGTCTAAGGTGGCATCAGGACCACAAGATCTGAACGCTCCAAAGCTATTAAAAAAAAAAAAAAAAAAAAATTTATAAATAAGGACAACAGGAAAGAAATGTGCTGCTCTCCCCGAGGAAAGAAAGAAGGGAAACACTCTCTTCCAACTATAAAAATTCTACCTTCCTTTACATCTTTTCTTTTCTTAACGTTAAAAAAAAAAAAAAAAGAAAAAAAAAGAAAAGAAAAGGGTAGTAGCACGGCTCAGGCAGGTTGGAAACGAATTTTTCTTAAAAATACAAAAACTATTTCGCTAAATGTCAACTTATCGTTGGTGGCCCATCCTAATGTGCATTTTACCTAGGACCAGATAGCTCCATTTCTTGTAATACATCCATGGAATGGTTATCATCGTCGTCATCATCACTACTACCACAATTATCATCACTGTTCATTACAAACAGTGCATTAGAGTCACTTTGATGGTGGGCGCTTGGAGCATCATGATGCGTTGTGGGTCTATTGGAAGCTTCCCACTTGTCGGCTAGCCCATCACCTTCGAGCATCCTTAACACCTCGGACATTTTCGGACGGTGAGAGGGGAGGAACTGGGTGCAAAGCAGGGCCACCTGGACCATCTCGCCCACTTCTATCCGGTCGTAGTTGCTTCCCAAGTCTCGATCCACAGTAAATCTAGCTTCTTCTCCTGATACACCTTCCTCACCTACATGTAAGAAACTACTAAAATAACCATCCATGTATCAAGATATTTATGGCATATTTATAGAGACATTCATGTACACATGTTGGCACGTACAATCCTGCATGCACCAACTATTGCATGAAGCTAAACTTCTATATATTATTATAAGATAAGTTTAGGGTGGATAACAAGGGTTACCCAGTCGAGCATGGCGCCTTTCTGGTTCGGCCCCTTGCCAAACTCAAGGGCACGCTGTCCGGTGACAAGCTCGAGGAGGAGGATGCCGAAGCCAAAGACGTCGGTCTTGTCGGAGGACTGGCCGGTGGAGAGGTACTCTGGAGCGATGTGGCCGACGGTGCCACGGACGGCGGTGGTGACATGAGAGTCTCCATGGTCGAGAAGCTTGGCGAGGCCAAAGTCGCCGACCACCGCCTCGCAGCAGTCGTCGAGGAGAACGTTGGCAGCGTTGGCACCTTCACATCCGGTGAATTATCTTTGGGTCGCATTGCTCGTGGAGGTACTGCAGACCCCTCGCTGCTCCCAGCGCTATCCGTTTCCTCGTGTTCCAGTCCAGCGGCGGTTTACCTGAGAGAGCCGAAAGAATTAAACACCGTCCATGAATAGAATTAATACACCGATTTATCAAAAAACAAAAAAAAAAAACACCGTAACGTGACCCCGTCGCCACAGGCGACAAGGTTAAAGTCATTTTCTCCGGTGGTCAAGATTGGTGTTTTTAATAAAGATTTAGGCTCCCAAATTTTAGGCATCGGGTATGGATCGTACCCAGCCGGCAAATTAGACGGCAGATCTCGGAGGATGCACCGGAAGGCCTTCGCGGAGCATCCAAAAGATGGCTGCGTTCGCATCCGCATATGGTCCTGAAACGGAGTTGGTAGGGTCCACCTCGGTCAAATCGAGGGCGCGAAAACGGTGTGCCACGGCCATCATTAACTTGACACGACAGGGAAGAAGTACAGAATGTACAGTGATCGAGACGGCCTACGCAAACTATATTAATTACCGGCCCTGGACTTGCAGGTTAAATAAAACGGGATTCGGCCACCACCAAGAGGACCGGACCCACCCGCTAAATCCCATGTGGGGCCCTCGGGGACAACCATGGTCCAGTCCAGTCCGCATGCGAGGACGAGGCTGGCGGGATGGAGATCGGAGCAGTAGTTTAAATAATTATTAAAGCGGTCCGCCGGAGCTGTGCACCGTACCTCGGAGACGGGAAGCGACGCTGCCGTTGGGCATGAAGGGGTAGACGAGAAGGCGCTCGCCGGCGGCGGTGGCGCAGTAGCCGAGGAGGCGGAGGAGGTTGCGGTGTACGGCGAGGCTGATCATCTCCACCTCCGTCCGGAACTGGGTCTCCCCCGCTGCGCCGGCGTCATTCAGCCGCTTCACCGCCACCATCGTGCCGTTGGCGAGCCGGCCACGGTACACGTGCCCGAAGCCCCCCTTCCCCAATAGATTCCTCCCGCTGAAATTTTCCGTCGCCACCTGGAGCTCCCTCAGCCCGAACAGCCGGAGGTTCCCTGTCCCCACCACCACCGCCCCCTCCCCTCCCTCCCTGGAAAACAGGAAAAAAACGGACATTTTGATCATCGCCCGGAGAGAGTTTGTATTTTTCTTCGAGTTTAATGACAGCGAGAGATTTGGTGACTGACCGTTGAGGCCGAGGTTGGAGCGGTCTTTCTTCGTCTTCCGCCACCAGAGGAGGGAGATGCAGAGTAGGAAGGAGGAGGCGCCAAAGCTGGTGCCAATGGCAATGGCTAGTTTCTGGGCTTTTGATCTCTCTGGATGCATTGAAAGCGATTCCGCTGAGTTAAAGAGTGCCAAGCTTTGCAATATCGGTTAGAGAAATGAGAGAAGAAATTGATTACTTCGAGAAGACTCCAAGAGGAAGGGAAGAGAAACGGGGGTTGGTGTTCTCAAGCACTCTTCCATGCTTCCGCTTCCGCATATCAGAGGATTCCCCACTACACTGAGATGGAAATGTAGAGAAATGAGAGTTAGCAACTCTTAAACGCATTTTGGAATATAGAGAAACAGGGATTGTGCTCACTTGAATGTTCTGGCGGGGAACGGGGCAAACGGTCCACTGAGGTTATTGTAAGACAAATCCCTGGAATGGAGCAATCTTTGTGGTTATATACCCAGAACAGAATACAAAACAGAGGAGAATTCCTCTCTTGCTCTGATTTTTGTAGAAGAATAAAAAAAAGCCAAGACATGGAGACTTACAGGAATGAGAGCTGTGGGATCTTCGATAGCGATACAGGGAAGGCTCCCGACAAGCTGTTGTTGTTTAGTCTCCTATACACGAGATCGAGGAATAGAGTACAATAATGGGAGAAATAAAGAACAAGAATGCACGCTTGAATAAGATTGTTGGGGATTTCTTTGTATTCTTTTTTCATGATTCCGAGATTAAAACCACTCACAGATATCGAAGGAGAGCAAGGCGACCCAAGGATTCGGGGACCTTTCCGGAGAAGTGGTTGTTGGAAAGATCCAGCGTCTGGAGCCTTCGGAGCTGTCCAAGCTCGGCCGGGAGTTCCCCTGTTACGTTGTTGTTCTGAAGTAACCTGAAAGCCCATTAAAACAGATTAAAATGAGAGAACAGAGATCTATCCAAGAACTGGGTAGAAGGAAACGAATACGGGTTTTTGTGATCTTTATTAAGGTTTTATATGTCGTTCTCACACTTGCTGAAGATTCGTAAGACTCCCAATACTCCCAGAGGTGTTCCTGATAGGCCTTGGCTCGGCGCTCCACTGCACCAAAAATAGAAAAGGATAAAAAAAATAAAAAAAAATAAAAAATTAAAAGGCAATTAAACCAGATAGGTCTGAGCAAAGCCTGAGTCCAGTGAATGATTCAAACCATTAAGAACAAAATGTCCCTGTGCACAAAATATTTAGAAAGAATACTTCCATCATACTCACTAAAAGTATAAGAAGAGAAGTCTCCTTGCAAATTCTACAACCCAATATGAACAACTCCAATATCAATGCAACAAATCCTACCACAGCCTGAACAAATACTACATTTAATTATTACGAGAAAAAGCTCCCAGTAATCTAATCTGACTGTTTTTATGAGTACTCATTAAATATGAGAAGCCCTGAAGTCTCCTTCACACAAAATTCTTGGCGCTGTAAACAATGAACTATTGGAAAAGGACTCCCATTACTGCTTAAACGAAGTACTACAGTTATATTATCAAAGCATAAAAGAAATCGAGAAGTGCTCTCCTAAAATCCAATAAAAAGCTCACACCCTTCAAGCAAAATATTTTTGTTGCATTTATGAAAACACAAGAAGAGGAGCTCTCCTCCAAATCATACCCATTGAACAAAATCATCCTTTTATCTACATTAAATCCTCAGAAAAAGAGAGCTTAAAAAAAAATAAATAAATCCATCAGAAATACTAGAAACTGCTAAAAATCAATAGCCTCACAAGCTAAACCTCTTCTACATTGTACTAAGAAGAAGAGCACTAAATGTTGTCCCATAAAGCCCATTTAAATTTAAAACAAGAGGACCATTTTCTAAACCCAGCAAACCATTGAATGAAGAAGAAGAAGAAGAACAAGAAAAAGTCTCACAGGCCAATAACAAGATTCTCAGAAGAACAGGTGATCATAGCCCAGCTACAAGGATCCACAGAGTACTCATCCAGTTGCTCAACGCCCCATGCGGGTCGTTCAAACTTTTCTGATAGCTATCAAGGCCTCCACTAAGAAACAAACAAACAAAAGAAACACCATTACTAAAACTAATAACATATTAATTAATTAAAAAAGAGAGACCAAGCACTCAAGAGGGAAGTTTTTGTTGGAATGTGAACTCTTTTATACCTTCCATGTTGACGGGCTCGAAGGAGAGAGAGAACGAGGCGAAGAAAAGCAAGAAGACAAGGAGTTCTAAGGGGAACCAGAGCTTAGAAGGAGCCATTAGAGCAGCAGGGAGATAGGAGAGAGGAGAGACTCCGAAGCCTTTGGGTGTTTGTTATAGCCGAGGAGAGAGAAAGCATCGGTTCAATGATGGTGATGGGAATGAGGTCTCATCATGATGAGCTGCACATAATGTGTACACCGGACGGCTGTGATGATGTGATGGGGGACGGGTCCATGATGAGGGCATAACATGAGGATAATGAAGGGGAGACATGGGTCACAGGGGAGTGCAGGGAGTACAGGGAATTCGAGATCAGCGGGCTGATTCGGGTGTCAGAGAGAACCCAGAGTTTAGAGAGAGAGAGAGAGAGAGAGAGAAAAGCAGGGAGACGGGGTGGGCGGGCGAGGCCAGAGTCCGGCAGTACTCGCTCTCAAAGCGTGCCCACACTCATTTCATAGGCTTGGAAGGGAGGGAAAGTGGAAGGAAAGAAGGGAAATAAAGGGAAGAGGAAAAGAAAACGAGGGGGCCCACTTCTCTATTGTTTTTTTTTTTGGTTTCTTTGGATAAAGGTGAAAAGAAAGATGGTTCCGTTGTTGGATTGGGAGTGGCAGTGCGTGCCTAATACTACCACCGTTCTTGCACAAAATGGTCTTTTTACTTTTAATTGGATGGATCAAAGACGCGAGTTGCCACGATATCTTGCTCATTTTGCTTCTGCCCCTCTTCTCATGCATTGGACCCATTGCACTGGAAAGTGGTTGATATATGCGGGAAGCACTTCCATTTAGACCCTGGGCTGGGGTACGTTTAAGGCAAATGTTGGTCCTTTAGAAATTTGCAACCGAGGGATGATGCCAGTAATTTCTTTGCTGGTTCTCTGGGATTTAAATCCTGTCCCTCGCTATAATCTCAATGTTGCAATTGTATTGAGTGAAACTCCAAAATGGAGTCTATTTTAAAAAAATATATTTGGTAGAGAAAATGGAGCCTTTGTATTTGCTATTTTGCTTCGAACAAAGCCATCGAGGAAATGTTATGTTTGGTAATTAGTACACACCATTTCTCTAAGCTTCGGTCATTTTTTTCTTTTCCTATCTTTTTTTTTTCCCCCCTCCGATATCTAGGGATGCAAATGGGTTGGATCGGATTAGATCATAAGTAGTCCGATGCGATCTGATTTTTGATCGGGTCCTAATATTATATCCAAACCTAATCTACTAGAAAATCGAATCAGATCGGGTTGGATCCACTATAGAATTTTCAATTCAACGGGTTATTTGGATTGTATCGAATCTATAAATAACCCAGTTCTAATCTAATAAATTTAAATTTAGATATGATCCGAACAAAATATAGAGAAAACTATTTTAATTATTATATAGCTAACTATTATAATCATAAAATAGATAACAAATAATATTATTTTAAAATAAATTGAGATATAAAATAATTATAACTTTATCTCTATATTAAAAATAAGTTTCATATAAATTTTAAAATATAATTTAAAGGTTCAAATAGATATAATCATAATAGTATTAATATGTTCGAATTAGATCGGATCGGATCAGGTTCAAATTCAGTAAACCCAGATCCAACTCAAAAAAATAGAACGGATCTAATTTTAGGACCCGATCCAGATCCGCGTGTCTCTAAAATTATGTTGGATTGGTCTAAACTAGTTGGGTCACGAGTCAACCTGGCTCATTTACAGCCTTACCGACACCCTTACGGTATGAAGTAATTCACATACATGATTGGCTACATACTTTTTTTTTCGCTAATTGACATTCTCAAACCCTACAAATAAGTATACTATTATGCCGTCAGGCGTTATTGTGCAAATTTGCCTCCTTGTTGTGCTTGATGCCCCTATTATGATTCCTGCGGCGCCTCTGAAATATATATCCTATACTCCTAGTACCACATGCATGCAACCAATCATGACCGCTTGTTCTTATAAACTCTATTCATGTAATGCGCATCGTGATGTATTATATGAATGAGCGGTTATGATTGGTGCAACGCAGGACTGTATGATGCATATAGTTGGGATATGATATCTCAGCTGGAGGATCATGGCTACCCGTCACTGGACTAATCTATTCCAACTCCCGCACTTAGGTTGCATTTGATACATTGCCGAGCAATCTTGAAAAGTAATATAAATTGCCAATAATGTGGATTACTAATAATATTGATGAGGTAATGTAGATTACTGTATTTGGTACATACATGTTGTGTAATGTAAAAATCAAACTCCAAAATACTATTAAATCAAATCTATATTTTATTTATAAAATTTATTTTATATTTAATCCATTTATTTAAAAAAATATTTTTTAATATTTTATATTAAAAATATTTATATTTTATCATTTATATAAAATAAAAAAAATATTAAATAACTTAATATAAAAATTTATATATTAAATGGAAGATATATTTAATAAATACTTAAACATATTAATAATATATTACATATTAATTTATATATTAAATGGAAGATATATTTATATAATATAATATATTTTGTATTATAAAATATAAAATATAATATAATATAATATAATTATGTAATAATTTATTAATTATATAATATATTATATTATTATTAAATATTTATTATATTATATTATATAGAATAGAAGAGAAAAGGAGGAGAAGAGGAGGATAATTTGGTAATTTAGATTATCTAGAATGTGGTAATCTGGATTACCTCTAGGAGGAGTGGCAATCCATATTATCTTATGAGAGGTAATCCAGATTACCAGATATAACAGGTTGTCATCCAGAAAAAATATATCAAATACATAATATTAGGGATGGCAATTTTTCCGATCCGACGGGTATCCGACCCGACTCGATCCTAATGGGACGATAAAACCCGACCCACCTAATTAATAAATGGATATGGGTTATAAAAAAAAATCCGACTCGGGTTTGGGTCGGGTATGGGTAATAGTACGTCCCGACCCGAACCCGACCCGTTTATATATATATATATAAAATTATGTTTATAAAATATTTAAGTAAATTGGATATGGGATGGATATATCCGACCCGACCCGACCCGTTTAGCTTTTAAATAAACTAAGTTTTATGAGACCGGGTATACCCGACCCGTCCCGATCCATACGTGATTTTTTTATACCCAACCCGACCCGAGACAGATATGGAGGCGGGTATGGGATGGATAACTTTTTTAGCAGGGCGGTATGGATTTTGGATGACCCGACCCAAACTCGACCTGTTGCCATCCCTAAGTAATATGGTGGGATCCTATTAAATTATTAGTAATATAGATCGATTGCCTATTACCAAAACACAATCTTAGTGAATGCAAGGGATGGGCCAGTTTACTCCAAATCATGTTTGCCTTGTTAAAAAAGCCCATATTGCAAGAAATGTGGCCTTTTTTTGATAGAGCGGAGTATTCAAACTAGTAATCTAGTATGAATACAGCTAAGAAAATCAGATAGGATAATATCATGCAAGAGAGCAGGAACATCACCCATCTAGGTCCAGAGGACATCATCGAAATGATTGGCAACATAGGAAGCTACCTAATCAGCCGTAGAGTTCGCTTTTCAATAAACATGATGCACGATGATCTCTGTACAACCCTGCAGAAGAAGACCTATATCCCGAATATAGGGGTGCAGGGAAAGAGACCTCTGAGCCTCCTAGATCCAGGCAATGATAGTAGTAGAATCGTCTTTAATAATAATCTGATCAAGGTTTAAGATCCTCTGGGCATAAGCAATACCCGCCCACACTCCTCGGAGCTCCGCCATGAAAGTTGTTGGATTAGTGAGGTGGCGGCCCCCAGCCATGAGAAAGCTAAGTCCAGGGGTGTGGATAACAAAACTACCCTACCCTAGCCATTCCTCACACTCCCATCAAAGCTAAGCTTGAAGAACATCAGAGGAGGGGGTTCCCAAGAGATGAAAATCTAGCGGGGCGCTCAGGAGCAAAGGTAGAACCCCAGATCTCCATGGACCTTCCATTGAATAAGAGAAATTGCTGACAATGAGCCCTAGCTCGCTCGACAATGATTGTAGTAGAATATGTAGAGGATGCAAATAATATCATCACGAGTAAGCCAGATATGATAAGTAATATATATCCATAAAAGTAGAGGAGTGACTCCGGGTGCCAGTACGAAGAAGGTCAAGGAAGGTATGCACTAGGTCTGATGAGTGAATGAAGAGTCTGTCGAACTAGTCATTCGCCAAACCTGCCAAGCTCTTGAACAAAGAAACGGAATATAGTTATGGTCCTCACAATGAGCCCCACAAACTAGACATGGAGGGGTAAGAAGAAACCCTCTAGCTAGAAGCATAGATATCATGGGAAGAGATGCCAAGCCACTTTCCAAAAGAAACAAAAAAATCCTAGGATGAACCAAAAGTGAGCAAATCCAGCCAATATCCAATCTACCCAGCAAGTCCGAGATAAATAAAGAGATCGTATCAAACAAAAGAACCTGGGAAGAACTGAAGAGCCCCCACCGCAAGTTATCACAAGGATGGATTGGCAAGGCAATAGAAAGAACTTGATGACCGAGAATATCCCCGAAGAACCGGATAACCAGCACCGGATACCATTGCATAGTACCCAGAACAAAAAGATCAGAGATATACATAGTATCCGGAATATCAATAGAGATAAAGATCGGCCATCGGGCAACATGAATCTCCAAGATCCAAGAATCAGTGAAGAATTTAATTGACCTACCATCGCCTACAATCCAACGCAAATGCTGAATAAATGGGCCTTTTGATTCAATGCAAAACAAAAGATTTCGATTCCATATCCATATCTTCTGACCTATTGAAATAGATGGGCCATGAGATCATATGGTATATATTATTGTACATATTATATACGTATTAACGTAAAGAATCGATTAATATTTTGTCAAGTAACTATTATGTTGGCATACGACTGTTACCTGCTTGGTTGTTTACCATGTTAATGTTTTATCTTTATTTTTGTCATATTTCATATTAACTTTCCTTGGGAAAATGGGAATTTGTTAATCAATCACCTCAACCGAATGAGACTTTTAGACGCAACGGTCCATGTCCAATGTGACAAAAGAAATAATTTATGGGATTATTAACAAAAATAATCAGCAGTATTGAAAATTGAATTTTGTTTAATTATGCAAGCAGGGTAATTTGAATTTGATTTTGAACATCATGAGATACAAACTTAATAGGCTAGATGGAACTGTAAGGAACCAAAATCCCTATGGTGCATACACTAGAGTGGTTACAAGAAACGCTTTTCTTAGTTTATTATATTTTTTATTGTGTCCATCTTAAAGAAAAATCCAAGAATCAAAGCAAGATGAAATTTTTTCTACTAACAAAGTTCGCTGATCTTATTACTTAAAATAAATAAATAAAATATACAAGTATGAAGAGAGATCATGAGGCTATCCACCCCCTCCCCCCATCTTTCTCTTATCTTTATCAAACCATCTCTCCATCTATCTATCCAAATGCTTTGCTCACTGGTACCCATCTATAGTTATGTGATACTACTTAACAGAATTAATCATCTACCTATCTAATATACTTCCAGATAATTGATACATATTGATGTAACCGGATTGCTGACGTGGAGCAAGGAGCATGACGTGGAGCCTTCATTAACGCCATGCCGGATTCCACTATCGGCCCCTTCGTCGGGCTGAGCTCCCCGATGTCAACGGGGCCGCCCGTCGAAGCCGGTCTCCGTCCTCCACCAGGTCGTACCCCGCCCGGGTCGGGGCACCTAGGTCGGAGCCGAGCTTAAACCCCACCAGAGGCAGACCCTTCGAGCGCGAGGTTGGGCTCCGTGGTCCGGAGTTGAGCTCAAGCCTCCTCTGCCACGTGAGACCCCTTCGAGGCCGGGTCCCCTGGTCTAGGCGCACCTTAGCCACCTCAGCCAGCCCGAGCTCGGTCAAAGCTGGGCCCCTCTAGCCTGGTGCCGAGCTCGACTCCTCTCCGCACAGCCGAGCCACCGCAAGGCGGGTCCCCTGCGAGTGGGCCCCATCTTCCCAGCTCGGCCCCCAATGCAAATCAAGACATCAACCGCCGAGGAAGCAACACCTCCCATCCGGAGACAGTGAGGGCCCCCCGAGGACTGTACGACAGCACCCGCCATGTCACATAATGCCCACGGTCGTCTTCACCAGGAAGAAAGGAAGCTCATATCAGGGACTATGCCCCCTACCGACTTGCCGTACGACCGGAAAAAAGATCCCACCAAGGAGCGCGATTTTCGAGAGCGGCGGCACAACAGTCGAGGCCCTGCCAGGCTTCCAGGAAGGCAAATCAAGGAATGTCAGAGCTTGTGGAAGCTTCCCTAGATACACATAAAGAAGGCGTACGTTCATGGCACGATATCTCGTCATACCCGTTGACCAGCATGGGAGAACCCCGAGGCAATCCACAGGAAAGGACCCAGCCCGAATAAGCAAAAAGGAGGTAACACTCATTTTTCTAAGAGGACAAGGACGGCATTCTCTACACACAAGAGGGCCAATTTTCCAACAACACATCCACCACAAAGAGAAAGAGGAGAAGGGGAGAGGCCAGACAGGAGGGCAAGACCACCTCGGCCACCCTATCTCTCAGCTCACTCATACTCTCACACACTCCACTCACTCCTCCTAGCAGGAGCTCATCCCAAGGGGCTCGACCAAGAGGATCTGTACCCCTAGATCGGTATTGACTTGATCGTCGGAGTACCCTCACCGGAATCCCCAGTCCGGGTCACTGACACTGGCTGTCTTGCAGGTCTCGAGGCATCGGAGTCATCCCCGACGGGTAGACGCAGACCACCCGACACTATCAGCAGCTACGGGCCGCGACGATCCAGGCGGCAACAGATTGGCATGCCAGGAAGGGGGGCGAACGACACTCGATCCAGTTCAAACCCTGCTAGGCCAGTCCCTGGGAAGGATGGTGACCACCCAGGCAGGGGGAGCTTCTCCCAACCGTGCAGAGGCATCCCCTTCTCACGGAACCCACACAGACCAGAGACGGAAGTGCCTGCCCCGGTTCAACCGCCCCCATAAGAGACCCAGCTGATCGCACTTGCCCGGTAGATGCACACTCTCACTGCGGTGGTGCGCCAGCTCCAGCCTTAGCACCAGCACCGGTCCTTAGCTACCCACCAACAGCCAGAGACCCCCGCGGTCCACACCATAGCACCCCGCGATAGCCTGCGATCCTTCCATCGAAGGCCTTCGCAGCCGTGAGCAGCCACAGACCCTCGGGATACCCACCAGGCCCCGATGAAGCGACGACGGGCCAGCTCTTCCGACGAAGAAAGCTGCTCACCGCACCTTGGCCGGGGGGCACCAAAACCCTGCCAAGGTAGGAAGGGTAAAGCTCCTCGCCATGGGCACCACAAGCCTGCGTCACCGTCTCCGCCCCCCTCAATGGAGGGGTCCACAGACGAAGCTATCAGGCGCCTAGCGGAGAAGCACCTGGAGGAGTACGACCGCAAGCTGGCGGAGTTTGCCCGTCAGTTCGCCAACTTGCCTGGCTCCACTAGTGAGCCAGCGGGCTATGATGCCCACCCCCCATTCTCCTAGGAGATCCAAACGGAGCCAATTTCCTACCGGTTCCGCATGCCGCAGGTGATCCCTGCGACAGGACCACCGATCCCCTGGACCACCTGGAAAGTTACCGGGCCCTCATGAGGGTCTAGGGGGCTACCGATGCCCTTCTATGCATCGCCTTCACTGCTACTCTTCGGAAGGCAGCGCGGGTATGGTTCATCCGTCTCGAGCCAGAAAGTATCAGCTCTTTTGCCCAGCTGGGGCAGAAGTTTGTGGCTCATTTTGATGCCTGTCGGAGGATGCCACGCGAGGCAGACAGCCTCTTCTCCATCAGGCAGCAAGACCGTGAGCCGCTACAAGATTACGTGGCTCGCTTCAAGACCGCTGCATTAGAGATTTACAGCCTAGAGGAGCCGGTGGCGATGCTGGCTCTAAAGCGAGCGCTTAGGACCTCCCGCCTAACCTATTCGCTCAACAAAAAGCCCCCGAAGACCCATGCTGAGCTACTCTTCCGGGCTTAGAAGTACATCCACGTCGAGGAGGCAGATTATACGAGATGGGAGCTCGACGGGAAGCCGCTAAAGGGGCCGGTGCCCACCGAGAAGCCTGAAGCGCAGAGGCCGAGATCGCCAGCTCAGAGCTCCCGACCAGCACCGAGGTCGAGGAATGCCTTCACCCTTCAGGGGAACTTCACTCCCCTTCTGCTCCGAGAACGAAGATCCTCATGGAGATTGAGGGCGAGACCTATCTGAGGCATCCTCCACCATTGAAGCCATCCTTCACCCGGGATAAGACAAGTACTGCTGCTTCCACCGTGACCATGGCCACGACACCGAGGAATGTCGCAATTTCAAGTGAGAGATCGAAGAGCTCATCAAGAGAGGCTACCTCGAAAAATATGTGGGGGGTAGAACTCGACCAGAGTCCCAGGCGCTCGTTACTCTCTCGCTAGCTCTAGCCATCGACAACCGCCCCACCGAGAAGCCGGTGGGCATGATCTCCTGGAAAACCGAGCGCACGTCCAAGAGGACCTGGGGTGCAGGAAACTCTGAGAATGTACTCCCCTTTATGATGGAAGGGGATAATGGAGAGAAAAACGTAAACAATGATGCCGTGGTCGTCGAGATGACGATCGCAAAGCATCCTGTAAAGCACATCATGGTAGATAGTGGATGCTCTACGGATGTACTTTTCTACGATGCTTTCTCCCGGATGAATCTCTCCCCTACTCAGCTCAAGCCAGTATATACTCCCCTGGTTGGTTTCACGGGAGATTCCGCAAGGGTGGAGGGAGAAATCACTCTCCCGGTCATTGCCGGGACCCTACCTCGGCAGAGCACCGTCATGATGACGTTTACAGTTGTCAGGCTTCCTTCGCCTTACAACGTGATCTTGGGCCAACCTGGGCTCAACCTCCTCGACGCTGTCGTCTCTACCAAGAGGTTGCTTGTCCAGTTCCCAACCTCTTAAGGTGTGGGGGATGAGGGGTACGCCCCAGCCAGTGCAGCATTGCTTCCAGACACTCCCCGGGGCCCGAGCACTCGAGAAGGACTCCGAAGCAGACGAGCTCAACCAGACAGCCTAAGACCCTAGGGGAGGCCCAGTCGAGCACCTGCTTCCCTATCAGCTTGGAGTCGACCAGGCAAAAATCGTGCAGGTTGGAGCCCAGCTTTTCGAGGAGGAGAGGGCTCCACTATTGGAATTCCTGTGAGCAAACGCAGATGTGTTCACCTGGACGGCGGCCGACAAGCCAGGTATTCCCCCTGAAGTCATCACCCACAAACTTAATGTTGATTTAAAGTGCAAGCTAGTTCGACAGAAGAAGAGAAGCTTCGCCTCGGAGAGGCAGGCGACCATCAATGAGGAAGTTGAGAAACTCCTCGTCGCCGGCTTCGTCCGAGAAGTGCAGTATCTGAGCTGGCTGGCGAATGTGGTGATGGTGAAGAAGAATAATGGCAAGTAGAGGATCTGTGTGGACTGCACCGATCTCAACAAAGCATGTCCGAAGGATAGCTTCCCTCTGCCAAGGATAGACTAGCTGGTGGATGCCACTTCAGGGCACAGTCTGCTCTCCTTTATGGATGCATTCTCCGG
This sequence comes from Areca catechu, assembly GCA_021397845.1. NCBI lineage: Eukaryota > Viridiplantae > Streptophyta > Magnoliopsida > Arecales > Arecaceae > Areca > Areca catechu. The sequence continues at coordinate 20,873,751 of CM038045.1, forward strand.
GTACAATCAAATCCGGATGCATCTAGAGGACGAGGAGCATACCACCTTCGTCATTGACCGGGGGACATACTGCTACAGAATGATGCCCTTTAGTATGAAGAATGCTGGGACTACGTACCAACGTCTGGTCAATAAAGTCTTTAAAGACCAGATCGGTAGGAATGTACAAGTGTACGTGGATGACATGCTCGTCATGAGCAAACCGAGCTCGGACCACATTGCCGACCTCGCTGAAGCCTTTCACAGTCTCCGAAAGCATCAGATGAAGCTTAACCCAGCGAAGTGCGCCTTTGGGGTGGCGGCCGGGAAATTCCTTGACTTCATGGTCACCCAGAGAGGCATCGAGGCGAATTCAGAGAAGGTCCAGGCAATCCTGGACATGGAGCACCTAACATCCAAGAAGCAGGTCCAGCGCCTGACAGGGAGAATCGCAGCCCTAAGCCGGTTCATCTCGAGATCGACTGACCGCAACCTCCCTTTCTTCAAGGCGCTATGCAAGATGCACGACTTCACCTGGACCGAAGAGTGCCGAACGGCTTTCAAAGAGTTGAAGGAGTTCCTGACCTCCCCACCTCTGCTGTCCAGACCCGAAGATGGGGAAGATCTCTTGCTTTACCTGGCAGTCACACCAGGGGATGTTAGCTTGGTACTCGTTCGTACAGACCAGGACAGGTCACAAAAGCTGGTACTACACCAGCAAAATACTCCATGATGCAGAGATCAGGTATACCCGCTCCGAAAAACTCATTTTTGCACTAATAATGTCTGCTAAGCGCCTCAGGTCCTATTTCCAAGCACATCCCATCATGGTTGTGACTGATCAGCCGCTGAGGACCATGCTAAGCCATCCCGAGACTTCTGGAAGGTTAGCCAAATGGTCCCTGATGCTGAGCGAGTACGACATCGCATATCGGTCGAGATCATCGCAAAAGGTCCAAGTCCTAGCCAACTTCGTGATCGAACGTACAGGGCTTCTCGAGGAACCAGAGCGGATGGTCCCGGAAAGCCAAGTCAAGCCCGGCCCGCTGGAGGGCCCTTGGATCCTCCACATGGACGGCGCCTCCAATTCTTGTGGGAGCGGAGCAGGCCTCATCCTCGCCAATTCTGATGGAGTGGTGACGGAGTGTGCACTTCGCTTCAAGTTTCCCACCACAAACAACCAAGCGGAGTACGAGGCGCTCCTCGCGGGCTTGAAGGTGTCTCGCGAGCTGGGCGTACAGAACCTCAAGGTCTTCACCGACTCCCGCTGGTTGTCGAACAGTCTCCGGAGAGTACGAGGCTCGATATTCCAGATGATGAAGTACCTGGAGAGGGTCCGTTCGAGCACAGCAGGCTTTCGTTACTTCCGCGTTACCCACATTCCCCGTGGAGAGAACGCTCATGCGGACGCACTGTCAAGGCTCGTGACCCTACCGGACTCATCCCTAGGGCACGCCTATATCGAATATCTCGAGAGCCCGAGCTACGAAAGCCACGAGGAGGTGCAACAAGTAGCCCCCAAGCCGAGCTAGATGGACAAGTATGTCAAGTACATTCGAGACGGCCTATTGCCGGAAGACCACAAAGAAGCTGGCCTCATTAGAAGGAAGCCGCCCATTTCGTCTTGATGGATGGCAAGCTCTACTGCCGATCTTTTTCCTACCCTCTCCTTAAGTGTTTCAGGCCCACAGAGGCAGCCTTCGTGCTCCAGGAGATACACGAAGGCCTCTGCGGAAATCATGTAGGAGGGAGGACTCTAGCATACAAGGCACTCCGCCAGGGATACGTCTGGCAAATGATGAAGGAGGACACCGTCGACTTCGTCAAGAAGTGTGACAAGTGCCAGCGCCATTCCCATATCCAGCACCTGCTGGCCGCACCGATCTCCCAATTGTCGTCTCTCTGGCCTTTCGCCCAGTGGGGGATGGATATCCTGGGACCGTTCCCCATCGCGCCTGGGCAGCGAAAGTATATGCTGGTGGCGATCGACTACTTCACCAAATGGGTCGAAGTAGAGCCGCTAGCTTGGATCACAGAGGCCAATGTCCGCCAATTCTTCTGGAAGTCTGTCATCTGCCATTTTGGACTCTCCAATTGCATCATCACCGACAATGGGCGATAGTTCGACAACCGAGAGTTCGAGGGATTCTGCACCGAGCACGGGATCCAGCATTGGTTCACCTCGATCGCCCATCCCCAGATGAATGGGGAAGCTGAGGTCACCAACCGAACCATTCTTCAAGGACTCCGCACCAGATTGGATCGGTCAAAGGGCAGATGGGCAGAAGAACTTCCGAGCATCCTGTGGGCCTACCACACAACGCCCAGGACGGCGACGGGCGAAACACCTTTCAACCTGGTCTTCGGGTCGGAAGCGGTAATTCTAGTTGAGATTAGTGTGCGGAAGCGGTATTCTAGTTGAGATTAGTGTGCCCGCTCCGCGTACAGCAGTACGACCAAGCACAGAACTCGGCACACCTTCTCCTTAACCTAGACCTCCTCAAAGAACAAGGGACAAAGCTCGGCTCCGGATGGCAGCATACCGGCAATGGTCGCCCGGTACTACAATGCACGGGTGAAGTAGAAGAATTTTTGTCCTGGCGACTTGGTGCTGTCGAGCAGAAGCGTCTCAGCCCCGGGAGCGCGGCAAACTCTCACCGAACTGAGAGGGCCCCTATAAAGTGTCCGAGGCTCTCTCTCAAGGGGCTTACTACCTAGAAGACTTGGACGGCGCCAGGTTCCCCCGGACCTAGAACGCTTGTAATTTAAGGAGATACTATCAATAATGTAAGTATTCCCTCCATGAGAAATAAAGATTTCTTTATGCAACACGATCTATCTGCCTTGCAAGAAACTATAGCCACGAGCCCAGCTCCCTGGCATCAAAGACCGGACGACCCTCCAGCACCAAAGACCGGACGACCCTCCAGCACCGGCGAGCCCAGCTCCCCGGCATCAAAGACCAGACGACCATCCGGCACCAAAGACCAGACGACCCTCCGAACCGGCAAGCCCAGCTCCCCGCATCAAAGACCAGACGACCCTTCGGCATCAAAGACCGGACGACCTCCAGCACCAAGACCAGACGACCCTCCGGCACCGGCGATCCAGCTCCCCGGCATCAAATACCGACGTCCGTCCGGCACCGGCGAGCCTAGTCCCCGGCACCAAAGACGGACGACACTCCGGCACAAAGACCGGACGACCCTCGGCATCAAAGATTGACGACCCTCCGGCACCAAAGATCGGACGACACTCCAGCACCGGCGAGCCCAGCTCCCGCATCAAGACCGGACGATCTTCCGGCACCAAAGACCGGACGACCCTCCGGCACCAAAGACCGATGACCCTCCGGCACTGGCGAGCCCAGCTCCCGGCACCAAAGACCGGATGACCCTCTGGCACCGGCGAGCCCAGCTCCTCGACAAAGGACCTGGGAAGCCCCCAGGCACTCAACCAACGCATTTTCGAGCCCAGCTCCAAGGCGCCACCTCAAGTCATCAGCTTCCCCAAGCCCAGCTCTAAGACGTCCATCAATGCCCAGAGAAGAGTCCTCTGGCATGAAGACCTGGGAAGCCCTAGGCACCGGCGAGGCTAGCTCCCCGGCACCAAAGCCTAGAGAAGAGTACTCTGGCATGAAGACCTGGGAAGCTCCCAGGCACATCGGCAAGCCCAGCTCCCCGGCACCAAAGACCGGACGACCCTTCGGCACCAAAGACCGGATGACCCTCCGGCACCGGCGAGCCCAGCTCTGAGGCGACATCCCCGAGCTCTGCTCTGAGGCGATGTTCCGTAGACCCAACTTCCGAAGGTCAAGCCCCGAGCCTAGCTCCAAGGCGTTCAAGATGTGGATCACCCTTAGGCGCCCGGGTCTGAAATTCCTCCCTACAACCTCCTCGTACCAACAAAAAGAGAAAAGAGGAGGGAAAGGAAAAGTGACATTCACACCACCAAAGGAAAGAAGCCAAACCTATGGAATCAGTTTTCATTGCTTGAAAAGAAAATTTTACATCATGTTCCAGGCCCTGACAAGCCAGGTAGCCGCGGTTCAAAGGAAAGTACAAAAAGAAAGAAAAAGGGACACGCGAGGGAGTCCTAGACTACGAGGCCGGTTCCTCCCCTAGGCGGTGCACGGTCGGGACTTCCCCCTCTCCAACCTCCGGGACGGGGTCGCGTGCTTGAGCGGGCTCTGCCGGAGGAGCAGACTCAGCCGCAACTGCCGCAGAGATCGGCTCAGCAGCCTTCTCCTGCGGTGCTGCCTCGGCTACTGCCACAACCGGGGTCGGTTCGGCAGCCTTCCGGGCCACTGGCGGAGATGCCTTGGCTGGAGTAGCCCCTTGCCCTCCTGCGATTGCCTTCGGAACAGGAGCCTTCTTCCCGGGAGCTCGGAGCGCGGCCAGCCACTCCTCGGACAACATTCCCCGCAGCGGGAGACACAGTACGAGTACCCCTTTGCAAAGGAGTCCATCACTGCTTCTTTGAAGTCCTTGAGGTACACCGGGGAGGCTTTAAAGGCAGCCACCGCGTCCGCAACATCCCTCCTCGCGCCCTCCACTTTGCTCCTCACTTCAGCCGCCAAGTTTTCGGCACGCTCGGCCCGGGGATCGCCGCCGCCATTTCCTTCTCGGCGACCTCGGCGGCATGGTTGGCGGTAGCGGCCCTCTTCTCGGCCTCGGCGGCGCTCCCCTCAGCCTCAGCGGCCCTCTTCTCCGCCGTCGCTACCTTTCTCTCCGATTCGGCCTAGAGCTCTGTCAACCGGGCCCTCTTTGATTCGAGCTCGTCTTCGAGCTCCTTCTTCATCCTTCATCCTGATGAGGTCGGCAGCCTCGGCCGTGAGACTCTTAATTTTAAGGTTGGCCTCCTGGGCCTCCCTGTTCTTCCGGCTCGCCTCGACCCGCAGGGACTCGAGCTCGATCAGCCGCTCCTTCTCCCCTTCACCCAGTTCCGGTAGAAGTTCTGGATGTGGACCAGATCCCAACCTTGCTGTATAGAAGGAAGCATGTTAATTATCAAGAAAAAAGGAGCTCGGGAAAGATAAAAAAAGGGGGGAGAGAAGGAATTTACAGCATAGAGATTGGCAAACGTCGAGCAGACGGCGTCGCCCAGAAGCCTCCCACTCCCATCTCGTCGATCGCAGGACTGGACGAGAAGTCCATCATCCGCTCGGCAGGTTGGAATCCTTCACCAGAGAGACGTTCGGCCCCAGCTTGAATGGGACCCTCCGGTAGTCCCTATCTCTCATCCCCGCCTGCTCGGACCCTTCGGCAGCGACAGTGGAGGACATCTTCACGGCCATCCGCGAGCTTGGCACCACCTCGGGCTGCGGCGGGGCACTGGCCTCACTTCCCTCGGCCCCTCTTCCTCCTCGAGCATGACGATTTCAGGGAAAGAACCTCCGCCTGGCGACAACAGTCACCGACCTGGCCCTAGTGACCATCTCGGGCTCAAGCGCGGGACCTTGATCTCGCTAACCCGAGGTCGCCTGGGCGGGCTCGGGCCCCCTCTTCCACCTCCGCTCGGCGATCGATGCATCAACCGCGGCCTGCACCGGTGGTGGGCCTTCATCAGCGAGCCTGCTTCGGAGCAGGCCCGCCGGCCTCGGCAGCCTGCTCATGTTCCTCAATAAACGAGAGCAGCTCATCCATCGAAAACTTTATTTCTGCACCGGAGGGAACGAGGTCAGCCAACGGCAGCAAAAAAAAAAAAAAGAGAAAGGAGAAGAAAAAGAAAAAAAGAGAAAAGAAAAAAGAAAGGAAAGTAAATAAGAAACAAGAGGGGGGTGGTCAATTCGAACTCACTCGGCTCCCGCGCCGAGCTGACCCCGGCCTCGCGAAGATTCTGTTCTAACAGTAAGACCTCGAGGGGAGGGATCATAGCCGATCTGAGTAGGTCGTACAGATCGAGGTCAGCAGCTTCGACAGAGAAGTTCCTATTCGGAGATCGATCCGGTTGCTCCAAACCGAGTCGATCCCCTCTGCCGAGGCAAAAAAGAATCTGCTCTTCCATCTTTTGATGGAAGAGGGGAGTAACAAATCTAATGCCCCGAGGGGGGACGAAAGGGACCACCACCCATCCTCGGTAGGGTGGCGTTTCAAGGTGAAGAAGGCCCTGAACAAGGAACAAGGAGCATGACATGGAGCCTCCATCGATGCCATGCCGGATTCCCACTATTGGCCCTTCGCCGAGCTGAGCTCCCCGATGCCAACGGGGCCCATGCCCATCGAAGCCGGGCTCCGTCCTCCACTAGGTCGATACCCACCGGATTGGGGCGCCTAGGTCGATACCCTACCGGAGATCGATGGGGCGCCTAGGTCGGAGCCGAGCTTAAACCCTACCAGAGGCAGACCCTTCGAGCCTGAGGTCGGGTCCCGTGGTCGGAGTCGAGCTCAAGCCTCCTCCACCATGTGAGACCCCTTCGAGGCCGGGTCCCCTGGTCTGGGCGCACCTCAGCCACCTCAGCGGCCCGAGCTTGGTCAAGCTGGGCCCCTCTGGCCTAGTACCGAGCTTGGCTCCTCTCCGCACAGCCGAGCCCACACCGCAAGGCGGGTCCCCTGCGAGTGGGCCCCATCTTCCCAGTTCGGCCCCCAATGCAAATCAAGACATCAATTATCGAGGAAGCAGCACCTCCCATCCGGAGACAGTGGTGGGCCCCCCGAGGACCGTACGACAGAACCCACCACGTTATCATTAATGCCCACGGCCGCCATTCACACCAGAAGAAAGAAAGCTAACATCAGGGGAATATGCCCCATACCGACTGCCGTACGACCGGAAAAAAGACCCCACAAGTAGCGCGATTCTCGAGAGCGGCGGCACAACAGTCGAGACCCTGCCAGGCTTCCAGGAAGGGCAAATCGAAGGAATGTCAGAGACTTGTGGAAGCTTCCCTAGATATCCAATAAAGAAGGCGTACCGTTCACGGCACGGTATCTCGTCATACCCGTTTGACGGCATGGGAGAAACCCGAGGCAAGCCACAGGAAAGGACCCAACCAGAATAAACAAAAAGGAGTAGCATCATTTTTTCCAAGAGGACAAGGATGTCATTCTCTGCACACAAGAGAAGGCCCAATTTTCAAACAACACATCCACTACAAAGAGAAAAGGAGAAGGGAGAGAGGCCAGACAGGAGGGCAAGACCACCTCGGCACCCCACTCCTAGCTCACTCATACTCTCATACACTACTCACTCCTCCTAGCGTGGAGCTCATCCGAGGGGCTCGACCAGGAGGATCTGTACTCCTAGATCGTTACTGACTTGATTGTCGGAGTGCCCCCGTCGGAATCCTCAGCACGGGTCACTGACGCTGGGTCTTGCAGGTCTCGAGGCACCGGAGTCATCCCGACGGGCAGACGCAGACCACCCGACACCATCAGAAGTTACGAGCCGCGACGATCCAGGCGGCAACACATATCATGTTCACCAATATATAATTTATAACCATAGATATATATCTCACAAATTAATTATTGACAAACCAATATATACCTTAAGGCAAATCAATATATAGTTTTTAAAATATTACATTTACCTGTAAATATTTAAGATCATGTGATATTATTCGGAAATAATTTATCCAATGACCCAATAATACACCTCAAAAAAACTGACACAATTTTATATGATATGGTGTTCATTGGTGCATGGTCCATCATCCTACGATACATTCTCATCAATTTATTGATATATATATAAATTTATTTGATACATACTAGTATAATTTAATATATATATTTCTAGATAAATTAATATATTATTTTAAAACATGATACTCATAAATATCAAGTTCAAGATCATGCTATAAATAAAAAATAATTATTAAGTATGTATGACATGGGCATGGACAATACTATATTTTAGATAGATGGATGGAGAAATGGCTTCAATGCCGGCAATGATGGCCTCATGGTCTTCTCTTGATGTAGTGTATTATGTTTTGACATGTTTTTTTCTTATTGGAATGGACGAATAAAGAGCCTTGTGGGTAGCAATTAGATATTCTTTATAATGCAGCAGCATTTATGTGCGACCAAAAGTTTTTGAGCCAAGAAGTATATTTTTGGGTTGTATTCATTCCAGAAATATTTGTGAATTCGCCATCTTACCCATAAAAAAAAAAAAAAAAAAAAAAAAAAAAAGTTTTTTGAGATAAGAAGTACATTTTTGTAACAAAAAACAGTATGACCCTTTCTTTCTTTGGCTTTTTTGATCAAGAGGGCATTTTCAAATTAAGACATTTTTCAAACACTTCTCATGCGATAGACATCTAAATATGTGCAAATATTTACTGTTATAATAAAACTATGATAGTTAGGATGGTATCACATCGGCCAGAGCAAGGACAGTAAAAACAAATTTCATATCTTACTTTAAAATAATAATAATAATAATAATAATAATAATAATAATAATAAATCATCGATATTAATGATCTAGTTGGTATCAAATGGCACTTTATTTTTTGAATGAAAAAAAAAAAAAAAGAAAAAAAGGTTGAGGGGTAAAGTAAAAAATCTTATTGTTTTGTGCTGTACTAAAGGAATGTTTTTTAAAAACCTTCCAGCCTAAATCGATTCTCTAACGTTCATGTGAACGATGATATGGGCAAAAGTTAGGAGAGAGAAAAAGAGAACGGCAAAGTTCAAAAGAAAGGAAAAGTTAAGGATAAAGGCACCTTCCACGCCTTCACCCTCCCCTCCCTCCACCTTTTCTCTTTGCCCGATCGCCATCCTCCTTCGAGGCATAAATAAAGTTAAAGATAAGTACCAGATTGTGGAACGTCTTTTTGCGTGGTAAGCATGTGATCGTCGCCACTTGGGGAACATTTTTGATGGTGCCATTTCAAACTTCAAATCCACTGCTTGATAATAATTGCCAGCTTCTACTCGGTTGATCAACAAAAGCCATCGAGATAGCACCGTGGTGGACCCTTCTATAGACCTCACAACTCTTCCCTAAGCTCAATTGGACTGATGATATATAATTAAGAAAACAAAGAAGACCTTATCCACCCTTGAAGTAATATTAATCTGAATGACATAAGTAGCTTAATCTCACTAAATTCAATGAGAGAGCTGTATTTGATAGAAAAACTAAATCAAGGCATACAAATATACCGTATACATTCAAAGAAAAATAAGGATCATAGATTACCTCCTGCCATGAAGTCTGAAGGAGATTTCTTGATGAGCGCTTCCAATCAATGAGCAATCGCACAATTGATGATGTATGCCTTCTTGATGTGCTCTTGATAGGGATTCAATTCTTCGAAAAATATTTTTGAGGGAGTCTTTACCTAACTCAGAATGTAAAAACTCCTTATCTTTCACCGTATCTCCTATTCCTATCCATAGGATATTTTAAAAGAAAAGTAGTTATCGCTTAGTTAGTGGATAATCACTATTAACTGAAGTTGGTTGGAGATAAATGAAGATAGTTACCGGATAAAATAAAATAGGATCATTTGAATGGGTTACAACATTCTCCTACTTAATCCGTATATTTTATAAATTCATAGTCCCCAACACCAAGAAAAATCAAATACATGGATCATGGCAATAGGTCCTCTATAATCGAGTATTATTTTCATGTATTACAATGCATTCAATTCCTTCACCACTGATCCATATGTGATAACATAACTTAATGAATAAACAACATTTATTCAGAGTCCAAAGAGATTTATTTATTTATTTATTCTCAAAAATTAAACAATGATGTGTACACCCAAATAAGAAATAAATAACAACTGAAATAAGAGTTTCATTACACAATAGTGTTCATACAACTGAATTACATCATAGGACCAATTCCCATTCGCATTACATGATCCTTAAAATTCTTAATTGGCATGCCTTTAGTTAAAGGATCAGCTATCATTAATTCAGTGCTAATGTGTTCTATAACCAATTTATTTTCTTTAACACGTTCCCTTATAGCTAAATACTTAATGTCGATGTATTTACTTCAACTACTACTCTTGTGGTTTTTAGCCAAAAATACAGCAGCTGAATTGTCACAGTACAATTTAAGTGGCCTAGTAATGGAATCAACAATTCTAAGTCCTATTCTAAGCCCTGAGATGAAACTCTTTAACCATACACCATGCCATGTAGCCTCAAAACAAGCAGCGAACTCTGCTTCCATAGTAGAAGTAGCAGTCAAGTCTATTTGCACTCCTCCATGATATGGCTCCACCGGCAAACATAAATATAAATCCTGATGTTGACTTTCGAGAATCAGCATAGTCGGCAAAATCCGAATCCGGGTAACCTTCTACCTCCAAGTAATCAGTTCGTCTATACATAAGCATGTAATCCTTGGTTCCTTGAAGATACCTCATGACCTTTTTAGCAGCTCTCCAATGGTCCAAACCTGGATTACTCTGATATCTTCCTAACATTCCCACTGCAAATGCTATGTCAGGTCTTGTACAAATGAACATACATTAGGCTTCCAACAGCTGAAGCATATGGAATGTTGCGCATTTGTTTCCGTTCAAGCTCATTTTTCGGGCACTAGTTTAAATCAAACTTATCGTCCTTCACAATAGGTGCAGTATTCGATGAACATTCTTTCATCCGAAATCTCTTTAAAACTTTATTGATATAAGTTCCTTTAGATAATCCCAAAATGCCTCGAGATCTATCCCTATGGATCTTAATGCCAATGACATAAGATGTCTCACTCATATCCTTCATATCAAAGTTTTTAGAGAGAAATTGTTTCACCTCATATAGCAACCCTTTATCATTCATTGCAAGTTGAATATCATCCACATATAAGACAAGAACAAATCTTGCTCCCACTAACCTTCTGGTATATACATTGATCCATGATATTCTTTACAAAATCGAAGGAAGAGATCACATCATGAAATTTTAAATACTACTGATGAGAGGCTTGTTTCAATCCATATATGGATTTTTTAAGCTTGCAAACCAAATGTTCACCTCACTAGGGGAGAGTCCTTCAGGTTGTTTCATATAAACCTCTTCCTCTAGATCTCCATTGAGGAACGCGGTTTTCACATCAATTTGATGCAATTCCAAGTCAAAATATGCTACTAATGCCATTATCACACGTAAGGAATCTTTCTTGGATACAGGAGAAAAAGTCTCTGTGTAGTCAATTCCTTCTTTTTGAGTAAATCCTTTTGCAACAAGTCTGCCTTATATCTTTCAATGTTGCCAAATGAGTCCTTCTTGGTTTTAAAGACCCATTTACAGCAATAGCACTTGCACCATTAGGCAACTTGACAAGATCCCAGACTTTGTTAGTTGCCATAAAATTCATCTCATCTTTCATGGCATCATACCATAAAATGGATTCCTTGCAACTTATGGCTTGTGAAAACGTTCAGGATCATTTGCGACTCCAATATTATAGTCAGATTCTGTAGATACACAATGTAATCACTAGGAATAGCTGATTTCTTTACTCTAGTTGATCTTCTTAATGTTGTGTCAATAACCTCCTGATGAGTATCTTGCACAACTGGTTTTTCAACAGTTTCTGGTAATTGTTGAACAATAGGACCTTCTAGATCATTATCAGCAGCTTATGGAACTCAATGGCTAGTTGTCGAGCGCCTATTTGAACTTGAGGGGTGCTTTGAATGACAACCAATCTCTTAATTAAAGTAGAAGTTGGAGTATCTAAATATTCTTTCTCAGAAGAAGCCAAATGCTGAGATTGATCACTCTCACCGATTAAGTCATTCTCAAGAAATTTTGCATTTCTTGATTCTACAATCCTAGTGCTGTGAGATGGACAATAAAATCTATAACCCTTGGACCTTTCAGCATATCCAATAAAATACCCACTTATGGTCCTTGGGTCTAGTTTTCTTTCTTGTGGATTATAGACTCTCACTTCAGACGAGCATCCCCAAAACAGTATATGTTGCAAACTCGGTTTCCAACCTTTAAATAACTCAAATGGTGTTTTAGAAACAGCCTTGGTTGGAACTCGGTTTAATATATATGTGGCCGTTTTGAGAGCTTTAGTCCACAAGAATTTGGAAGCTTAAAGCTGCTAAGCATACTCCGCACCATATCCAACAGTGTTCGATTTCTTCTTTCAGCTACACCATTTTGGTCCGGTGACCCTGTCATAGTGTACTGTACAACAATTCCATTTTCTTCAAGAAATCGAGCAAACGGACCAGGTGCTTGTCCATCCTCAGTGTATCTACCATAATATTCTCCACCTCTATCTGATCTCACGATCTTAATTTGCTTACTGCATTGTTTCTTTACTTCTGTCTTAAAAACCTTAAAGGCATCTAATGTTTCGTTCTTACTATGAAGCAAGTAGAGATACATATATCGTGAATAATCATCAATAAATGAGATGAAATATTCTGACCATACGAGTCCATATCTGGACTACAAATATCCGTATGTATGATCTCCAATATTTCCGAACTCCTCTTGACACATTTCTTAGATTTATTGGTTGCTTTCCCTTTATGCAGTCAATACAAGTGCTAAAATCAATAAAATCAAGAGTATTAAGTACTCCATCATTACTAATCTTTTGATTCTCTTAATGGAGATATGGCCAATCTTCGATGCCACAAAATAGAAGAATTCTCATTCACGACACATCTTTAATACCTGCATTAGTTGATTTGAAAAAGATTATCAGACAATATACCATTCCCAATAGTTTGGATTTATAAAATAAATCAACAGAGAATATCCTAATAGTGCAAGTCTTGAAACAGAATTAATTTCTTGAAAAACTTGGTATATAAAAGGTCTTCTCCAAATCTAAAACAAAGCCAGAATCTAAAATAAGTCTGCACGTCCCAATTGCTTCCACATATGAACTGATCTTGTTTCCTGAATAGATACTTTGTTCACTTCCCACCGGTTTCCTTGATTTAGAAACCCTGCAAGGTATTTGAAACATGGATTGAAGAACCAGAATCAATCCACCATGTGTTATGACAAACAATATATTGGATTCATAACATACAGATGAGGTTAAGTACCTTCTTGTCAAGCCAAGCCTTGTCAGCCAAGCCTTGAATTTAAGACAATCCTTCTTTAAATGCCTTTCTTTTTACAAAAGAAGCACTTAGGTTCCTTCTTGTCTTCCTTATGGATATGTACTTTACCCTTTCCCTGCGTTTGGCTTGAGCAGCTTTATATTTTTCCTGAGTAGCAAATAAACATTTTCTCCCATTTCCATAGTCAGCCTCCCTTCCTCTTGAACACACATGGTCAGAAGTTCATTAATAGACCATTTATGTTTGGTGTGTATAGGATATTTTGAAAGGACCATACTGTTGTGGGAGTGAATTCAGGATAAAATGCACCAAGAAAGACTGACATCTCAACCTCTAGGAATTTTAACTGAGCCGCAATGTCCCTCATCTTCATGATGTACTCACGCACACCTTTAACAATAGTAAGCTTCATTGATGACAATTTTGCCATTAGGGTGCTAGCTAGTGTCTTATCTGAAGACTCGAACTGTGCATCAATAGCCTTCAGCAGTTCATCGACAGTTTTGCACTTTGGAATTGAACCACGTATGCTAGCAGAAATCTTAGTCCGTATGAACATCATACTGAGGCGATTAGATCGCTCCCATTGTTCATACGCAGCAATTTGAGCCTGAGTTCTAGTAGGAGTTACTGCAGGTGGCATAGGCAATATCCATGCATCCTAACTGTAGAAGAATTCTCTCTTTCCACATTTTATAATTGTCACCACTTAAATCGAGAATTTTACATTTGATATCAGAAATATTCACAGGTAAAAATAGCTGCATAAATAAAATAAACAATCATGCTTATGTACTGATATATTGAGGCATACAACTTAATATCATGTTTTACAATGTAAACATGCAATAACATGAATCAATAACATATAATAACTACCTGTGGGCTAAATTATTATACTTAAATAGATTCATCAACTTAATGATGTGACTAACAAATTTATATTCCTTTTCTTAATTCCTGTGGGTAAATTTAGAAAATAATTTGTTATAGCATCCTAATTAATTATATAAATACAATAAAAATTCCTGTGAGATAGATTTATTGTATTAAATATATTAATTATAATTAATATCATTTAATCTTATGTGATCTTTGCAATATAATTTTAATTAATTAAAGATGCTGTGGCTAGTCTTCAATAATTAAATTTAAATTGATTACATGACATTTAATCTCCATTATAGTTATGACATGGAGAAAAAATAAATATGTGTCTCAAACTAGGTAGTAATAGTTTCTAAAGAAACCAATCCCAAGTTAATTGTAGTCATTTATAAAAGATATAAGAATTTCAAATACAATGAATTCATCTAGAACATATTGAATTTTATTTTTATTTTTTTTGTTTATTTCAACTTTGCAGCAAACAATGCACCACACAGACATCAGCAGACAAAGGACGGAAATCCCATCGCACCATTTACGCACAACATGGCCCAATTGAAATGCACGGTGCACACCTCGTTGGATTTCCTACACCGGCCAGGGGTAGGAAGAATTTTCTCTGGACATCATACATGTACAAAACATGTGATGAGAGACAGGAAAAAAATTTCATGAACCGCAAATCATGGTAAGTCTCAAAGTACATCTAAAAAAATATTAAACCCTGATGCCCTAGGAGTTATAAATACTCCATAGATATCTATGTATTTTCCAAGATACAATTTCACTAATGGTCCAAGGTGGACATGGGTTCAAATCCCACGGTATTTCATGTTTAGATAAATATGAAACTGATAAACATGAAATAAACATGGAATCTTTTTTTTTTTTAATTTTTATAAATGTCCTCTGCTCTCATGCCGACGTCTCTGTCACCCAGTGTGAGAAGAAAAATCGACGAATGTGACGTCTCTAGGTCTAAAAAATATTTTAGATTAGCAAATAGAATCCAAAATATTTCTCTGTCCTTCATCTAGGATGAGAACCATAGAATCCATTGCCCCTCACATCGAAAGTGAAAAGAAACCGACGAAGGATTCAGTCCTTTGGGCATCGCATTTCAGCGGTAGATGGCCCAGAGATATTCCTCAAAGGATCAAAGGAATATCAGTTTCTTTGAACTTTTCATGATCAAATCCAGATTTCAGGTAGGAGATATTACCTGCTCTAATTCCAACTAATAGAAAAAACTAAATCAAGGATACACATATACTCTAATTCCACTAATAGAAAAAACTAAATCAAGGCATACAAATATACTGTATACAGAAATAAAGATCATAGATTACCTCCTGCCATGAAGTCTAATGAGATTTCTAATTGAGCGCTTCCAATCAATAGCAATCACACTCTTAGAATGTAAAAACTCCTTATCTTTCACCTATTCCTATCAAACAGATATTTTAAAAGAAACATAGTTATTACTTAGTTAGTGGATAATCACTATTAACTGAAGTTAGTTGGAGATAAACTAAAAATAGTTACCGGATAAAATAAAATAGAATCATTTGAATGGGTTACAACAATATTATATGGCTTCGGTCATTTGTATGATGGGAAATTCGAAGCTCACGGATCCATTTTAGACGTTTCAGGGCAAATTTATAATATGAACGACTTTTCTTGAGGTCTTGAACTACCGTTTTTTGAAAAATTGCTTCTCTTGGGGAGTCAAGGAGGTGTGCAAAGAGCTGAGATTTGCAAATTCTGATATCAGCTTTTCTCCATTGTCCTCACGATACTTTATGGCATCAAACGTTTAGTACAGGTCAGAGAGGCCAAACTCAAAAGTGGCTTCTTTAGTTATAATGGATCACTAGCATGGCACTTTTCCCGTGTCTATAATGGAGCATTGGCATGGCACTTTTCTTACTTCGATCCGAGTAGTCTAAGACTTCTATAGCAATTGCCTGATAAATGATTTTATTTTATTTTAATCAAAGATTATGTCTCGATCCTTATGCTGGATCACGAGTTCTTGGTGAAACTTATCCCGTGTATTGGTTAGGATGATGAAATGAAGGATGAATGGTTCCCATTTTTCATTTGGTTCAGAAATGCTAGATGAGTAAAAAAGATGGATTATCCATTCATCCGGGTTCACAAATTTGTATTTTTTCAATCAGGGAGGATAGATATGATTTTAAATAATAAATTATTATAATAACTAAGTTATCCCCGTAAATGAATAGTTTTTTAAAAAATTTCATGCATTTTCATCCATATTAATTTCATCCATCCTCTCTTATACCAAATAAAAGATAGAATCATTTCATCCATCCTTCTAAGTTTTATCAAATAATTAGAATCCATCCTCTTTTCCATCCATTCTTTCTACAATTTATCTTCCGTACCAAACAAAGCTTTAGTTCTGTTCCGGTAAGCAACAATGGGCTTGGCCTCGGTTCTAGCCCTTCTTCTGACAACAATTATGGGCCGAATGTCATACCGGAAAATATATGCGGTCGTAATGGTTTATGTTTAAAATTGGACATGGAGCCCATTATCCATTCATAGGCTCATGTGCATTCTTCGATTCTGTCAGCATGGCTCGCAAAGAGTTAGGCATCCTTCATCCAAAAACATATCGAGAAAGGTCCAGCTTCCCACAAGTCATCTCGAGCCACTAATCAAATAATGTTTGATCCATTGGGCTTGTCTTGGTCTACGACATGCCTACATTTGGCTGGTTGGTTTTGTAGCATTAGATTATGAGAAAGATAGTTGGGTCACTCCTAAAATGATATCTGTTGATGTGGAACCTTCGTCGACCGGCGGAGCCGCTAGAGTGCCGGTTCGCTTTTCTGGATACCTGCAAAACAAGTTCCTGATTGGATTTTCTCCGGTGGGGATACTCCGATGCCTAAGTTAGAGGAAGATTCCAGCAACAGAATGGAGAGTTTCTGAAGGGGAAGAAAGATGGTGAAAGTATCTCTTTTCCAGGCTTGTGTAGCATACCTTGAGTATCCCTCTTACCAGTATTTATAATTGTCGTGCCGTGTGTAGTTAGGCTTATCCCCTAGAGTTAAGACGGGGTCGATTAACTTTACTCCGCGTATAACATAAGTGGTTGCCAATTGATTCTAGCCAGTCTGGAATCGTTGGTGTTTGAGCTAGTGGCTACGTGGCCACCCCGATGTGGCTGTGATTGAAGATAGTGGTCAGGCGGTCGATCGTAACCACCGTATCCACTTTCGAAGATTTGAGATCAACGGAGATTTTGCTTTTGGCCTCTTATTTAGGAGGGACCAGCATTGGATTGTCAAAATATCTTCGGTTTGTCCTCTGTGGGACAAGCCGAAGATACCTCTGTTATTTATGGCGGAGTCTTTCCCTTTAAAAAAAATTATGGAGCGAAGTTGGCATCATCTTTGGACCGGTCTTCTTCGGATGGCCTTCTTCGGCCAGTGTGTAGGAGACTAGTCAATGGTTGGTCGTGGTAGAACTCTTTGGGATTAACGTCTTCGGCCAAGGCCGAAGACTGACCCTACGATGTGACGAAGGCAGGGTCGTCGCTTTGTCTACCCACGTAGTTTCCTACGGGTGCTCCGATTTAGATGCCTGATTCAGAAGGAACTTGGTGAGTGATTGAACCGGTAATTAGCCTGTGCTAAACTGACATATCATAACAGCAGTTGCCCCCCACTCTCAGTTTTCGAAGCAATGATTTACCTTGAAGAGTGAGAGTATTAATGGATTGTCGTATTCTGTAAGAAAAAGCGCAACCAATGATGGTGAATCTTTGGTCCGGTCGCTCGCCATAACTGACTCTGATTCGAGGATCAAGTTGAGGACAGCTGTCGCTTTTCTATTGGAACATGAAAAGAAAAGAGTCAGTCGATGGGTCGTATCTCTCCTTTCTATTACGGTGACTCAGCTGATCCTTCAATTAAAATTGGGTAGAGGACGTGGCCTCATCCCATCCCTTGAGAAGGTATGGGCTTCATCTCCATCGTTGGATGAAGTCACACAAATCATGGCTCTTGGTTCTTCCCGTGTCAAATCAGCTTGTCGTCGCTTGAGTTTCGCACCCATCCCTGGTGTCTACATACGTGGCGCATTCAGAGGGAGGGTGCCTCTTCTTTTGAGGAGGAGCTCTAAAACACTTCTTGTCCCCTTATAAAGGGAGAGGGAGGACTGGTTGAAGAAGCTTCTCCGCTCCCTGTTTGCCTTTGCTTTCTGCTTAGCTTTTCTTGCTTCTAGTCTCTTGTTTCTTCCGCAGGCAAGGTTTCCCTGCTCCTTCCTCCCTTTTCTTTTTTAGCATGGTTGAGGTCTCTAGGAGTTCGTGCCATCGTCGGGGGGGGGGGAGGCTGGCCTTTTGGTTATGTTAGGGATGCCGTTGCCGAGATTAGACCAAAGCTAGTTCTCAGTTTTGTTTCTCTTAGGAAAATAGCTCACCTTTGGGAATGTATTGCATCCTGAAGATCTTCTAGTACTCCCAAAACCTGAAGAGGCGGGTAAATAGGCCTCCCGCCGGTTTGCATCGCCGTATACGAAGACCATTTGAAAGCCGGTCTTCGTTTTCCACTTCATCCTTTTCTCATTAGGATCTTTAGCATGTATCAGATGTTTCCCGCACAGTTGACTCCGAGCAATATTCGGAGCATCTGTGGATTTGGTCCGATGCTATATAGCTAATGTAAGTCCTATGAC
Source organism: Areca catechu (assembly GCA_021397845.1). Classification (NCBI taxonomy): domain Eukaryota; kingdom Viridiplantae; phylum Streptophyta; class Magnoliopsida; order Arecales; family Arecaceae; genus Areca; species Areca catechu. The sequence continues at coordinate 20,892,349 of CM038045.1, forward strand.
TAGTTTATTCACTTCCCTCTTTGTTTTGAAGAGGGATTTCCCACGGCTATGGAGGTGGTGGGTCGGGACCTTGTCCTGGTCGTAAAATGAAGGACATGTCTAGCGTCATCAATGGGTGGAAGCCCAACTTTGTCTTTGTCTCCTCTACTCAACCATGGGGTTTCGATAGTGAGTGAAGAGAGCCCCGTTTGGATGCTAATGCTGGCAAGAAGGTTATGGTGGCTGACCAAACTGACTATACCTTGTCGTCTGGTTCGGAAGCCATTTCTATTCGAGAGCTTTAGAAGAGAGGAATCTTCACCTTGCTGGGATCAGCGAGTCCTCTGCATTAGGTACAAGATGATAGAAGACTTCGGCTCCTTCTTGTTTCATGGCTCTTCTGTCCAACTAATTCTGAAATCTGCTTTTATCTGCAGGTGGCAGGATAAGGCCTGATCTGGCTTGCTTCGTCAATCTGTCAAGAGAAAAATAGCTCAGGCCCCTTCTTCGGGATCCGAGTCCGAAAAAAGACCCAAGAGAAGGGAATCAGTAGAATTGCCACGTCCTCTAGGGGGACGTCTGGGGGGGATGAAGTCCCGCCAATGGAGCTTTCGACAGAGCTCCCACCAACTGAGCCTTTACTGAGGGCTAGCTCTCCGATCCAAATCATGGAGAGTCCAACTCCGGCAGTTGATGCAGCACTGCTTGCCCCTCTATGATGGACAAGGGCAAGGCACCACAAATTGAAAAGGGATTTATGGGGAATACTCCTCTGGACAGGGATTGCGAGGTAAACCTCTCAAAGTTTTCTGACACGAGAGGTCTCATACTCCCTGATGTAGCTAGGCGGATACTGAAGGCATTTTTGCTGCCCCGTGACCGGGCAGGCACTTGGAGTCGGCGCCTTGCCAAAGTATCCGATTTCGCTTTTTCCTCTTTACTACGATAAGACAACTACAAGCTTTTTCTATCCCTAGTTGGCTGTTTATATTGTAACCAGTATTATGTTTTAATCCATTGATATAGCTGGTCCACGATGTCACCTTTTAGAGGAGGGTTTGGAGGGCATCGACAACTTCCTCCATAGCTTAAAGGAGGAGCTTCAGATAGCCAGGGCCGAAAGGAGGTGGCCGAGGAATTAAAGCTATCCATGGAAGAGAGGCTCACCCGCAAAGACGCCGAAGTCCAAGATTTGAAAGGCAAGCTGAAGAAGGCTCAACTGAAGATCTCTGAATAGGAGGCAAAGCTGCGGAAGAGAAAAAGACAGGTTCATTCCTTGGAGCATTTTGCCAAGGAAAATCAGAAAAAGGCCGAAGACATAGCCAAAATGATTGATGAGGTGGTTAAGAGAGCCGAAGAAGCGACTCTGAAGGTCAAAGCAGCGGTGAAGGAGTCCGAAGCCTTACGAGAACAGGCAGCCAAGGCAGTCGAAGACTTCAAAAAGTATTCGCAGTTCAAGGAGGAGGTGACTGAAGCAAGTTTGTTCAGTTATAAATATGGCTTCAATGACAGACTCAAAGGGATCGACGAAGTTGTTGGCTTTAGCCCTTGATTTTGATGACTAACAAGATGTTGAGTATCTATTTTATACTAATATTTCAATTATAGTTATGAGTTTCAGGATACAGGTACCACAAATTCTCTATATAAAAGTATGAAGGCACTCATTGGAAGCTAAGCAATTTTCACTATTTAAGAAGTCTTCTCATCTAAAAAAGGCCTCAAAATAGATCAAACGAGCTTTACAAAAAGGGTATTGAAGTTTCATTGAAGACATTTTGAATTTTGAAGGTTGGTACAAGTTTTTGTCAAGTTGCAGAGTCAAGTGTCGACTCATGGCATGCTAAGTGTCGATACTTCAGAGAGTGGCACGCAGAAAAATCCCTTTGGTATGTCAAGTGTCGACTCATAGGAATCAAGTGTCGACTCACAGAAGTCAGGTGTCGACTCACAAAAACGAAGTGTCAACTCATGGCTTGAGAAAATTGAAGATACATAACTATGTCATTCGAGATTTTTCTGTCAAGTCGGCTCAGGATATTCAAGTATCGACTCACAGAATTCAAGTGTCGACTCGCATGGTTCAAGTGTCGACTCATAACCTGAGAATAGAAAAAGGACAAAATCCTAGTTTTTCAAATGTTTATACCTTGAATCGACTCTTGCTGATCCAAGTGTCGACTCATGAAGACTCAAGTGTCGACTCATGAAGACTCAAGTGTCGACTCACGGGTTATGACAGCTATAATGGCTATATTTTCTGAGAGGCAGAATTAATCCCTACAAGCTCCCAACGGCTAGTTTTGCTCCACCAATGGTCTTAAACCATTTTTTGAAAGTTTTTAAAGTATTTAAGCTTCACCAACCTCATTCATGACGAACCAACTCACAAGAGCAAGACCTTTCTTGAGAACTTCACTTCCAAAGACAAAAAGAGAGCAAAAGAGAAGATTCCATTGAAAAAGCTTACAAGCCTTCATTTCAGCATTCCAAAATAGTTTGTGAAGTGCTTCCAAAGAGAAGACAACTCAAACAATCATTAAGAGCCTCAAAGATTCCATATTCAACTCTATGAGAGAGTTTGCCTGTACTTTAAATTTATATCTCTGAATTTATTTCTGTACTAGTTTCTAGGATGTTTGAAACTAGGTGTTAGGCCCATCCAAGCCTTGAATTGGAATCCAAGCCTAGGTTGGCTTGAGTAAAGGTTGTTGGTGAGCCTAAGTGAGAAACCAACTTTGGATTTGACTTGTGAGCCCGTTGAAAATAAGTTGGCTGTAATCTAGGTTGATTATAGTGAAATTTCCAAGGATCTTGGGGAGTGGATATAGGTGCTGGGCTTGTACTGAACCATTATAAACTTTTATGTTTGTGTGTGTGCTCTTTACGATTTTGGCATTACCGCTTATACTCTTAGCATTACATCTCATTCACTTGGTGCACACTTGCATTGCTTCCAAACACATTAATTTTAGCACATATCTGCTTTAATGTTTTAAAAAAATCCAACTCACCCCCTTTTGGAGGCTACGCTGGGCAACAAGTGATATCAGAGCTTGGTACTCGCATATAGGTCTAATGATCTTGAGACAAAGATCTAATGGCAGCCCAAATCGGAGTTGGAATTGTTGAGGACAAGCCTCAAATCGTTCCCTCTTGTTTAATGGCACAATTATACATATTGAAAACATGCCATTTGCATTATATTCAAGCTATTGATTATAATATTTGGAGGACTATTGTTAAGGGTCCTCACTGTTGGAAAATGTGTCCAAAGCCAATTTCTACTATACAGTTTTATTTTTTTTGTAATTTGTGATTTGTAATTGTTTATGGCAGATCTTTTGGAAAAAAGAGGGAAAGAGTGAAGAAGTATTCCTGGCAGTTCATCACTATTTATCTTTCTGAAATGAGTCTTGAGAGGAAGTCCTTAGGACTATTTGTATGTGATTAGAGAGGATGTAAAATATGAAAAATGGTTACGACCAAATGATACACTTATTTCAGGATGATAGTATATCAGTATAGGTCGTTGTGCGCCATAGTCGTTGGTTGTCCTCTTAACCAAGGAGTGTGGAGACACTGGTAGGGCATGCAGATGTTGTGTTTGACATTTCATCGAACATGACCCGTCTGTACTTTTTTCTGCCTAGAGTTTTGTTATGGACGTAGTTATCCCTCAACATGAGATCGTCATGGTAGCTTGCGAGCAACTCACTGTACTTGGTGCTGGACTATCTGGATTTCTAATCAGGGACGAAAGTTTCTGGGTACAGTTAAGTACTCGTGTAGCTGATCGGATCAAGATGGGATTGAACCTCCAAAGTGTTTGGAGCAGATATCTTACTATATTTCAATTTAGCAAAACCTTGACCAGGGTAGTCTCTGTAATGTGTTACAGGACTTGTGAGATTGAGACACATTGTTGATGGACTTTATGGGTTGGGCAGTTAACCCTAAGTCTTCCTGAGCATCGAGGTCAAGGGATTAATTACTAGGTTTCCATATCTCCTGGTTCTTGATTTTGATCTGCAACTTCGACCTATCTGGACGTCGGGTGTCATTGCTAGATGGTGACTTTGACTGGTATTGGAAATGTTCCAGTGATACGGGCTTAGTGTTCGAACCTATGGGGTCACACCCATAGGGGTTTCTACTAAAGAAAAGTATTTTCTTTACCCAAGTGTCGATACTTGATATTTTTGAAAGTGTCGACACTTGTGTAAGTGTCGACACTTGTTGATTTCGCAAGTGTAGACACTGATGTCACAAAAGGTTGTAACATAAAATCTTCATTAATAATTGGTGATGCATGGAGGTGAATTAAGTAATGTGATTACTTGATAGCCTAATTGATGAGCTATAAAAATCTGGAACGAATCAAATAGGATTTGGTTCAAAATAGGTTGGATCCAATTGGGTTGAACCCATGTATGCACACTTGACCGATTGATTTCAATTATGAACTGAAATCAATTAACATTAATCTGAATTTAAATAAGTTTAAATTCAATTTTGAGGAGGTATGTAACTTTCCATGACCATAACTTCCCATAACTACCCATTACCACTCCATTATCACCCATAACTCACCACTTTCCCTCTCCCTCACCATCTACATAATGGGCTGAAGTGGGAGGACGAAAAAAAAAAGAATTCAGCAAAGAAATGCTGGAAAATAAAAGGGAAGAAAGGGAAGAAGCTAGGAAAGGTTCTCGTTTTATGGGTATGAGATTTTGGGAAGAAGTGTGCATATTTGTACCTAGTGATAGAGATCTTAGGATTGAGTGTTTGAGAAGGATTCCAACGACTCATTCATCACCTCTTGTTTCTTCATTCATCGGAGAGTCCGCATCAAAAGAAGAAAAGGAGTTCCGATCAAATTGTTCCACAACAAGCTAGCACTTGGAGTGGAAGTAGATTTTGAAAGAGCCCTGGTGTGAACCACTGTAGAGGCGGACACGTGTGCGGCTAGTAGAGTTCTTCTTCCTCCTCCTGGATCTTTCGCAGCGGAGAGAATCTCCACTTCATACGAGGTATGGTTTTACATATATAGATATGTGCTTTGAAATGTCATAGCATGAATCATGATTTTCATAGTTTATATTAATCATTCATGCAAGATCTTGGGATAAGTAGCATAGAAAAGTTTTAAAAAGCATGCTTAGATTAAATGTTAATCTTCTCGACAATGCTTCCGCTGCATGTATTTTGAAAAGTTTTAAAATGGAAAGCATGCTTGCTACTAGTTTACCTTTCACTCACCAGCTTACCACCTTTGTTAATGGCATTCTCACTCCCAGATGGAAGATGAATGGGATGAGAATGACATTAAGCAAGTTGAGCTAATGTTAAGGCTATGATTTATTGTTCTGGCTCTAGACCCAAGTGAGTTCAATAGAATTCAATTGTCTCTCCGCTAAGAAAATATGGGACATACTTGAAGTTACCCATGAGGGTACACATCAAGTGAAGACTACCAAAGTTAACATGCTCATTCATACATATGAAATGTTTAGAATGGAACCATCTGAGTCTATTAGTGAAATGTACACTCAATTTACTAACATTGTGAATGGCATGAGAAGTTTGGGTAAAGTCATTTCTAATACTGAATTAGTGAATAAAATTCTCAGGTCACTTCTTCATCATGGGATCTAAAGTGATAGCTATTGAAGAAGCTAAGGATGTGACACACTACCACTTGAGAGCTTCTAGGATCTCTAATGATATATGAGCTATCATTGAAACAAAAGATTGCGGACAATGACAAGAAAAAGAAGACCATAGTATTTAAGTCTACAACAAAAGAAGATACAAGTGATGATTTGATGAGGAAGATGATGAAGATGAAACAACTCTCATCTTAAGAAAGTTTAGGAGGTTCATGAGAAAGAAAAATATATAGTTTCAAGAAAAAGCCTCAAAAGGGAGAGCCTAGCAAAGAAAAAGAAAAAGAGAAAGAAATGGAGCAACCTACTTGTTTTGAATGTAAAAACCCAGCCACTCAAGATTGATACCCCTTTTAAGAAGAGCAGAGGAAACTAAGAAAGAAGCAATGATGGCCACCTAGAGCGAGGGCGAGACTCAAGTTCAGATGAAGAGCAGCAAGAAGTCACTAATTTTTGTTTAATGGCTAATGATGATGATGTAAAATCTAAACTTGAAGATGAATTACTTTCGAAGAATTGCATGATATTTTTGATGATTTAGTTGTTGAGTATCAAAAACTTAAATGAAAAACAAAGAGCTAAAGAAACAAAATTTGGAATTGATTAAAACAAATGATAAGTCATTGATTGAAAATGATTGTTTTCTTCAAGAAAACAAGAAGTTAACTGATAAAATTATCCTTTTAGAAAAAGAAAAGGAAGATTTGAAAAAGGAAAATCATTTGTAACAATTGAAAATTTGCTAAACAAAATAAAGAATTTTTGTAAGAAAACAAGAAGTACAAGGATGAGCTTGAAAAATTAAAACCATTTGTTGAAAAGTTTATTTATAGTTTGAAAAACTCAATATATTTTTAAATAATCAAAGAGATGTTTTTAACATGGCAGGATTAGGTTTTAAACCTCAGAAACAACAAAAATTTTTCAAGAATTTTTTTGTACCTGCTTCTTCTTCCATTACTTGTTATTCTTGTGGCAATGTGGGACATAAATATATTTGTGTAACAAAAGGAAATTGAATAAAGTTAGAAAAGTTTGGATTCCAAAAGGAACTATATCCACTAACTCTAAAAGATCCAAGATGACTTGGGTATCTAAAGTCTCCACCTGATTTGTCATTATAGGTGTGTCGCAACCAACAAAAAAAAAGATTGTGGTACCTCGACAGTGAAAGAAAGACAGGGTTGCGAGTGCCTACACTAAGCATGCAATAGCACAGGGAGCAGGTATGTTTTTTAAAATAATTTAAAATAACAGTAGAAACAACTACTCCGCACAGGATCTAACATATTCAAGATGCATGTACAGACAAAACAAGGCATGAAGGGGTATGTAATATTTATAAATAATTTTATAAACCTAGATCTTAGGCATGCATGAAAAATAAAACCAGAAATCTTACCTTATTCTGCTTGGATAAAATAGGGTAATACTGGAATAGCTGGAATATCTAGAATAACTTTATTCCAGTCTTCTTCTTCCCGCAGCCTTTTGAAAGCTTTTTTCCTCTTCTCCAAAAGCAGCAAAGCCCAACCACAAATGGGGAATCCTTTGGTCTTTCTTCCTACTACAATAGCAAGGTGGATGCTTGATGGAAGTTGCTTCAAAGGAGAGCTTTTGGATTGCTCATTCAACAACGTTCGGATGGTTCTTTTCCTCTCTTCCAAGTGCAGCAAACCTGAACCAAAAATATAGTATAGCAAACTAGCAGCAATGGAGGAACAATCGGCTCCCAGGTGCTCAGGAGAACACCCTCTAGAGAGGGGACATGCCTAGGCTTCCTCTGATCCGGCTTCTCGTGCGATGCTAGTTGCCGGAAACCATTGAAACGGTGAGGGAAGGAAGGGAAAAAGATAACACCTTGTTCTGCAACTTGTTTTCTCCAAAACAGAGATTCTTCTTCCACTGATTGAGCACTAATGATAACAGGAAAAAATTAAGAGGTTATTCTCTCCCAATCACTCACAAGAACTTAGGCCCAAAACACCGGTTGAAAGAATTGTGGAAGTTCTCCAAAGAAGAAGACATTTTACGTTTTTAGCAGTTCAGAATTTATAACCAGCATGAACAATGAAACCGGTGCAATGGGAGATGAGAAGACCTGCTGGGAAAATGAGAGGGCAGCAGGTTTCAAGACGAATCAATTCGTCATCAACACAGCAATTAAGAGCAATTAAACGTTGGTTTGATCCCAACATAAATCGAGAAGAAATGGGAGAGGAAAAGATGCCTTAAAAGCCCTATTTGCCCAAGCCAATATTATCATTTGGATTTGTCAACAACTGGTTCACAACGGGTTTAAAAATCCTAAACCGGTTCTAAACTGGTTCACAAAATAATTAGATCAAAATCTAATTATTAAAAGGCTTGGTCAAATCTCGGTCAGCCAAAAACAATTCTCGATAGACCCGAACAATTTTAGATCAATCCAAAATCGGGTCAATCCCAGAGTGCTCAATCAAACTGTTACCAAAATGATTCCTAACCCATAAATCGGTACCTGGATCAGGGAGAGATCCTCTATGGCGTGTGACCTCATAGGTTAGAACTTAGGCGGTAGCACTGGAACAATTCCAGTACCATCACAAGATACCATCTAGCAATGGGTCCCGGCGTCTGGATAGGTCGAAGATGTGAGAGCAATCAATCGAACCTCTGGCATATGGTTACCGTATAATTCATCCCTTTGACCTCCAATGCTCGGGATGACTTAGGATTAGATTGCCAACCCTAGCTGAGTCAATCCACAACATGTCTCAACCTCGCAAGTCCAGTGACTCCTCACTAGGACTACCCCGGTCTAGGATTTGCTAAATTGAGACACTGCGAGACATTCAATCTAAACTATTTGGAAGGTCAATTCCATCTTGGTCCACCACTACTCCAAAGTACTTGCCTGTACCCAGAAACCTTCCATCACCAGATTAGAAATCTGGGTAGTCCGGCATCAAAGCACAGGGAGTTGCTTGCAAGTTACCATGATGACCTCAGGTCGGAGGGACACATATACCCATATCCAATCATGAGTATCCCTTTGGCAGAAAGGGCTACACGGAGTCACGTTCAATGAGATATCATATATCCCACTTGCAGATCACATCAGTGTCACCACACCCTTTGGTCAAGAGGACAACCAAACGATGTGAACCACAACAACTTACACTTGATACATTGACGTCCAGTACAATGTATCCTTTGGTCGTGAACCTGGTTTAAGGATCACTCGATATATCCTCTCTATATCGAAGACAATGTAGTCCTAAGGACTTCATCAACATGAAAAAGAGTTCATTACAGGAAAAAGTCAGAATGTGATGAGCTACCAAAATAATATTTATAATTCATATAAAGAGTACAATACTCAATTCAACCGCCTACAACCTAGGCAATTGGCTTTAGGACATAATTTTCAATAGACAGCGATTGCTCAAGGCACATGACTGGAGATGTAGAGCAGTTCTGTTCTCTTGCATATCAAAATGGTGGAAATATAACCTTCAATGATAATGAAAAGGGCAAAATCATTGGGATTGGTAAAGTCCATATCACCCCCCTCTACTTATATAGATAATGTTCATTTTGTTGATAGTTTAAAGCATAATTTATTCAGTATTAGTCCGTTTTGTGACAAATATTTTAAAGTTATTTTTGAATCTTCCATGTGCATTGTCTTTAGTCTTGATGACAATAGCATCAAGTTTATTGGTCATAGGCATGGTAATATTTATATGGTTGATCTTGATGATCTTTCAATGTAAAAGGTCAATGCCTAGTGGCAATAGAAGCCAAGATCAATGAAACTAGTTGGCTTTCGCATCGTAGACTAGGATATGCAAGTATGCATTTGCTTTCAAAACTTAACAAAAGATCTCATAAAAGATTTGCCAAAACTTAGTTTTGAAAAGGATAAGATTTGTAGTGCTTGCCAACTTGGAAACAAACTAAATCTTCTTTCAAACCTAAGAGAGTTGTTTCTACATCTAGACCCCTAGAATTATTTCATATGGACCTCTTTGACCTATTAGAATAACTAGTTTAGGAGTGGGTAAAAAGTATGGTTTAGTTATTGTTGATGACTTCTCGTTTTACATGGATAATATTTTTAGCTCATAAAGTGAAATGTTTTCTGCATTCATTAAATTTCATAAAAGAGTCTCAAATGAAAAAGGTATTTCAATTATTTCCTTAAGAAATGATCATGGTATGGAATTTGAAAATCATGATTTTGAAAAGTTTTGTAGTGAAATGGTATTCATCATAACTTTTCTGTACCTAGAACACCTCAACAAAATATGATGGTAGAAAAAAAAAATAGAACTCTTGAAGAAATGACACGCACCATGTTTTGCAAAAATTATTTGCCTAGATATTTTTGGACAGAAGCCATAAACACTGCTTGCTATATTTTAAATCATATTTTAATCTGACCTATTTTAAGAAAACACCTTATGAGCTTGGAAAGGTAGAAAACATTCAATTAAGTATTTTCATATTTTTGGATGCCATTGTTTCATTTTAAACAATGGCAGGACAATCTAAGCAAATTTGATGCCAAGTCAGATAAGGGTATCTTTTTAGTTACTCTACATCTAGCAAGGCATACAGGGTCTTCAACAGAAGAACACTTATTGTTGAAGAATCCATCAATGTTGTATTTGATGAGACTGATCAAAAGTCTTCTAGAAAAGATGTTCTTGATGATGAAACGGATCAAAGAACTGAAAAAGTGAACAACAATGAAGAGCCTTCCAAGGAGCAAGATGACAATTAAAACAATGAAGGGAAACAAGTACAAGGAGTTGGTGACTCATCTGCCCTAACCCATTACCTAAAGAATGGAGGTATGCTCATGGACACCTCAAAGAACTTATAATTGGTGATCCATCAAAAGGGATAAGCACTCGTTGTTCATTAAGAATGTATGTGATTATTTAGCTTTTATTCTCAAATAGAACCGAAATCTATTGAAGAAGATGAAAATGATTGTAATTGGTTAAACGCTATGCAAGATGAACTAATTAATTTAAAAGGAATAATGTTGGATTTTAGTTGAAAGACCTACTAATGTTTCAATAATTGGCACAAATGGGTTTTCAGAAATAAACTTGATGAAATGGATTAGTTACTAGAAATAAAGCTAGGCTAGTTGTCAAATGATACAATCAGGAGGAAGGGATTGATTTTGATAAAACCTTTGCTCCTGTTGCTAGACTTGAGGCAATTAGGCTATTATTAGCATTTGCATATTTATAATTTTAAACTATTTCAAATGTGTTGACCCATAAGTGATTTTGATGATAACAAAACATTGGAGCATGCATTTATTTACTAACAACTCTTCAAGTGTATTACAAGTTTATGTAGATGATTCTAATGCTCAATTACAACTCCTACATCCTTAGTTTTTGGAATGAGTTGTGTTGTAAGTGATTCAAAAGAAGAATCCAAAAAAAGGTTAAGTAAAATCATGAAATGGGTTATTTCTGGGTTGTTTCAAACTTTAAATCTCTTAGAGAAGATTATTAGAAGAGTTGGAAAGACTCTTGAATGTTTGAATCTTATTGGATGAATTCTAGAGAAGAATTGAAATTTATTGAAGAACTCATCTGAGCCAACTCGAAGCAAAGGAGCTGACTCTAGCACATGTCACGCATGAAGATTTCTGGCACGCAGATATCTGAGCCGACTCGTCCAGAACAAGATTTCTGAATCAGACAATCAAGCCGACTCGAAGGAAGTCCGAGCCGACTACATTATTCTATCAGACATCCGAGCTGACTCCTCTAGAATCCAGAAAGAAGAGTTCTTAGTGACAGCCAATCGAGCCGACTCTAATGAATCCAGGCCGACTCTTCCAGACTGCAATTCTGAAGGCCTATGAATCCTAGCCGACTCGAAGTAAGGTGAGCCAACTCTTCTAGAGTAAGGAATCAAGCTACTAAGAAACTGAGTCGACCCGATTGAAGAGTGGCGACTCGACCAGAACTACTATGTGGACCCGAGCCGACTCGAGTAGATCCGAGCCGACTTGAAGGTCGATTTCAAGCTTATAACGGCTAGTTCTAGAACTTGAAATTTGAATCCAAAAAGTGCTCCAATGGACAAATATCACATCCCAACGGTCTATGATGACTAAAACTACCTGAGAAGAGTACAAGACTATATATTTGAGGGATTGGGACCTCTTTTAAGTAAGAAGCAAGTAGAGAAATGCTAGATTGAATATCCAAGAAAGCTTGAGAGCAAGAAAGCACTAAAGAGCATTCAAGATAGTCATCAAGTCTTCACCAACATATCTGAAGCTTAAAGTAATTATTAAGAAAGCTGAAAAAGCCATTAAAGTGCATTGAAGTGCAATCAAGAAGGCTTCTCTTGAGCTGCATCGGCAACCATCCGATAAAATTTGTTTGTCATTCTGTTCTTTCTCTTTACAATTTCTTTTGAATTGTCGGGTTGTTGGTGAGCCCGGTCTAAAAACCAAGTGGGTTGTTAGTGATCCCGTTGAAAACTAACTGTAAGGGTTCTTGGTGATCCTGGTAAAACCAGTTGGGTTCTTGGTGATCCTGTTTAAAAACCAGTCTTGGATTTCTTTGGTGAGCCCAGTTTAAAAATCAAAGAGAGTTAGGTTTGGATTGTGAGCATGTTAAAACAATCTGACTGTATTCTGGATGGGGATATAATAGAAATCCCAAGTGGTAATCTTGGATAGTGGACGTAGAAGCTGGTTGCTCCGAACCACTATAATTTCTGTGTTTGTGTTGTGCTTTTCTATCTACTTTCACTTGCTTTTAATTATCTACACTATAGCATTAACACTTTAAAGTAGTTTTCAAAGAGCACTTAATTACTTTAATTTTTTAAATTCCCAATTCACCACCCCTTTTGGAAAAGCTACCTGGGCAACAACTGATATCGAAGCAGTGTCTCTGAATACATTTAGAGTAAAGATTGATGACTCATCCCATGAGTACATCTTTGGTTGAAGGCCAATCTACCAATAGACCTCCACTCTTCACGGGCACAAATTATTCATATTGGAAAGCTAGAATGAAAATCTATATTAAGATATTGATTTTCAATTATGGAAGGTCATTCTAAAAGACCACATATTTTCATAATCAAAATTAATGGCATGGATATCCAAAGCCTGAAGAGGACTGGGATGAACACGACATGAAGATGGGAGAATTAAATGCCAAAGCCATGAATCTATTATACTATCCTTTGGATGCTAATGAGTTCAATCGAATTTTCACTTGCTCTTCTGCAAAGAAATTTGAGACAAACTCGAAGTGACCCACCAAGGAACTTTCAAGAAGTGAAGACTTCGAAGATTAATCTTCTTGTCCATAGTAATGAACTTTTCAAAATAGAACAAAATGAAACTATCTCTGACATGTTTACTCATTTTACAGATATTATTAATGGTTTGAAAGTCTTGGCATGGTTTATTCAAATGCTGATCTAGTACAGAAGATTCTCATATCACTTCCGGACAAGTGAGACTCTAAAGTGACTGCCATCCAGGAAGCTAAAGATCTAAACACCTTACCTCTGGATGAACTGATGGGTTCTCTCATTACACATGAGCTAGCCATGCAGCATAGGACTGATGATGATCAGAAGAAGAAAAAAATAATAGCCTTTAAAGCTGCATCGAATTCAAAGAAAGATGATGAATCAGAAAATGAATGCTCCTCCTCTGAAGATGACTTGGAAGATGAAGATATTGCTATGATCGTAAAAATTTAGAAGGTTTATGGAAAAGAAGAAAGGAAGATACTATAAAAATTCCATAAACGAGGTTAGCACTCCAAGGACAAGGACAAGGATAGAGAAAAGACAAAGAACAAATACCCACGTGCTATGAATGTAAGAAGCCCGGGCACATCCATCCAGATTGTCCTCTACTGAAAAAGATGTTTAAGAAAAAGAAGAAGAAAGTAATGGTTGCTACATGGAGCGACAGCGAGGAGTCGACTTCAACCGAAGAGAAGAGACCATAAAGATTGTAAATTTAATCCTAATGGGTCTCGAAGTTGAGGTAACATCCCTCGAACATCAAATAGAATTTACATTCGAAGAATTGAATTATGCTTTTCATGATATATTATCTGAATATAAAAAGGCTGGAGTAAAGATAAGAACTCTAAAGAATATAATATTTTTTTATAAAAGAGAAGGAAGAAATTTTAGAAAAGAATATTTTATTGCAAAGAGATTTACATGCCTTTTTTGAAAAGAACAAAGCTTTGGAAACTGACAAAAATACATGTATTGAGAAAAACGAAGCTTTGACTATTGAAAATAATGATTTGAAAAGGGAGGTTGAAAAACTCAAGCCACTAGTTGAAAAACTCACTTTATATTCAAATAAGCTTGAGTTAATTTTAAAAGATCAAAGAATTTTTGGAAACAAAGCTGGAATTGGTTTCAATTCTTCTAGTTCAAATGGGATTTCAGCTACTAAATTCATATCTTCAAAAGCTTATGTTCCAAAAACAATATCTCAAGAAGCTTTTGTATCTAATCCTTTTGCATCCATTTCTAAAGCTACAATATATGTACCTAAGAATTTAAATAGAAAATCTTTTATAAGAAAAAAGTTTTACATCTGTATCAACATCTAGAACTCCAAATCGTACATCTTTTCATAATTCTAGAATTATATGTTTATGCATGTCATGGAGTTGGACATAAACTCTTTCATGTAATTCATTAAAGAAAAATGCATTCTAAGAATAGAATTAAAATAATTTGGGTTCCCAAAAGAACCACCTCTGCTAACCTGCAAGGATCCAAGGCAGCTTGGGTACCTAAAAGAACTTCTTGATTGTCTTGTAGGAATGTCTTGCAACCCAAAAATTAAAGAAAAGATGGTATCTCGATAGTGGCTGTTCAATGCATATGACGGATGACGAGGATCAATTATCATCCTAGAGATGAAAGAAGGAGGTATGGTTACTTTTGGAGATAATGGCAAGGAAAAAATAATCGGAATCGATAGGATCAAATGACCGCCTGTACTTTTATTGAAAATGTATTGCTAGTAGACAAGTTGAAGCATAATTATTAAGTATTAGTCAATTATGTGATAAAGGCTTCAAGGTTGTCTTTGAATCATCTATGTATATTGTAACAAACTCTCTTGATTTTAGCAATAAGTTCATTGGACATAGACTTGGAAATATTTATGTGGTAGGCCTTAATTATCTAGCCATGTCTAGTAGTTCCAGTCTAGTTACAATGAATGCTAAGACCAAGGAGTCTTGTTTATTTTGGCATAGACGATTAGGTCATGTTAACATGCATACTATTGCCAAGTTAATTTTCAAGAATCTAGTTAGAGGCATGCCTAAATTAAAGTAGATCTTAATCATGTTTGAGATGCATGCCAAATAGGTAAACAAACTAGGAGAAGTTTTAAATCCAAAAATATGATTTCAACTACTAGACCCCTTTAGCTACTTTACATGAACTTATTTAGACCAACTAGGACCACAAGCCTAGATGGTATGAAATATGCACTTATGATAGTAGATGATTTCTCTAAATTTACTTGGATTTTGTTTATCGTTCATAAAGATGAAACTTTTAAAGTCTTTCAAAAATTTCACAAAAAAGTTTCTAATTAGAAAAACCTTTCAATAGTTTCAATTAGGAGTGATCACGGTACAAAATTTAAAAATTAATTTTTTGATGATTATTACATAGAAAATAACATTGATCATAACTTCTCTGCTCCTAGGACACCACAATAAAAATGGTGTCGTAGAGAGAAAAAATAGGACTTTGGAAGAAATGGCTCGAATAATGTTGTGTGAAGGCAATCTTCCAAGGTACTTTTGGACAGAAGCGGTGAACACTGCTTGTTATATTTTGAACTGTGTTTTAATTCGTCCAATTTTAAAGAAAACCCCCATGAGCTTTGGAATGAAAAGAAACCCAACATTAATTACTTTTATGTATTTGGTTGTAAATGCTTATGCTTAATAATGGTAAGATAATCTAGAAAAATTTGATGCTAAATTCATGAAGCAATTTTTTTGGTCATTCATTACATAGCAAAGCATATAGAGTATTTAATAAATGAACTCTAATTGTAGAAGAATCTATGCATGTTATCTTTGATGAATCTAACCCTTCCTAATAAATCATGGATTTACACGTTTATTTTAAGTATTTTAGTTAATTAATGGTGCTAACATTCTTTTAATAACCTAATTTCATAATTAATAGACTTGCAAAACTAATTATTTAAAAATATCTTTGAAAAATGTGAAATTAGAATACATTCATGAAAAATAGATTTCAAGTCAAAGCACCACACACCCATTAAATGATTAATAAAAATAATTAATGATCATGGAATTGGTAAAATTAATAAGTTTGAAACCCGCCAATAGTTAGAGCTTGATTTATGGAATCCAACGACATAAACGGTACTTAAATCAGGTTCGAAATGAAGAAGTTATGAATTTATTTAGCATTTTGTACACATTTTGATGCTGCATGTTTTTGGAGCAGCCGGTCCATGATGACTAAGTTAGAGCTTGATTTTGTACAAATGTCACATCCCAACGGTCTATGATGACTAAAACTACTTGAGAAGAGTACAAGACTATATATTTAAGGGATTGGGACTCTTTTAAATAAGAAGCAAGTAAGAGAATGCTAGATTGAATATCCAAGAAAGCTTGAGAGCAAGAGAGCATAAAGAGCATTCAAGATAGTCATCAAGTCTTCACCAACTCACATATGAAGCTTGAAGCAATTATTAAGAAAACTGAAGAAGCCATTAAAGTGCATTGAAGTGCAATCAAGAAGGCTTCTCTTGAGCTGCATCGACAACATTCTACAAAATTTGTTTGTCATTATGTTGCTTTCTCTTTTACAATTTCTTTTGAATTGTTGGGTTGTTGATGAGCCCGGTCTAAAAACCAAGTGGGTTGTTAGTGATCCCATTGAAAACTAACTGTAAGGGTTTCTTGGTGATCCTGGTAAAACCAAGTTGGGTTCTTGGTGATCCTGTTTAAACCAAGTCTTGGGTTTCTTTGGTGAGCCCGGTTTAAAAACTAAAGGAAGTTAGGTTTGGATCGTGAGCTTGTTAAAATAATCCGACTATATTCGGTGGGGGATATAGTGAAAATCACAAGTGATAATCTTGGGTAGTGGACGCAGGAGTGGTTGCTCCGAACCACTATAATTTTTGTGTGTTTGTGTTGTGCCTTTCTATCTACTTTTACTTCTGCTTTAATTATCTATACCACAGCATTTAACACTTTAAAGTAGTTTTCAAAGAACACTTAATTGCTTTAATTTTTTAAATTTCAATTCACCCCCCTCTTGAAAAGCCACATGGG
The DNA here is from genome assembly GCA_021397845.1 of Areca catechu. NCBI lineage: Eukaryota > Viridiplantae > Streptophyta > Magnoliopsida > Arecales > Arecaceae > Areca > Areca catechu. The sequence continues at coordinate 20,909,363 of CM038045.1, forward strand.
CAACAAAATGGATGTCAAAAGTTCTTTTCTAAATGGATTATTGTAGAAGAAGTTTATGTAGATCAGCCCCCTGGTTTTGAAAATCATAAATTTTTCAATCATGTTTTTAAACTTCATAAAGCTTTGTATGGTTTGAAACAAGCTCCAAGAGCTTGGTATGATAGATTGAGTTCATTTCTACTTAAAAATATTTTTTCTAGAGAAAATATAGATACCACATTATTTTTGAAAAAAAAAAATAATGATCTTTTAGTAGTACAAGTTTATGTCAATAACATCATATTCGGTGCTACTAATGAATGTCTTTGTCAAGAATTTGCAAGCTAATGCAGGGAGAGTTTGAGATGAGCATGATGGGAGAACTTAATTTCTTCCTCGGACTCTAGATCAAGCAAACAAAAGAGGGGATCTTCATCAACCAAGCTAATAAGTATACAAAAGAAATCTTAAAGAAGTTTGGAATGGAGAATACCAGATCATTAGGTATGCCTTTGAGCTCCTCTTGTAAACTTGATAAAGATGAATCAGGTAAAAGTGTAGAACAAAAGTTATATAGAGGTATGATTGTTCGTTGCTATATTTAACTACAAGTAGCCAGATATAATGTTCAGTGTTTGTATGTGTGCAAGATATCAATCTGCTCCTAAAAATTCTCATTTATTGGCTGTTAACCACATACTTGGATACTTATCTAGTACTGTGGATATTGGACTTTGGTACTCTAGAGATTCATCATTTGAATTAATTACATATTCTGATGCTGATTTTGCTGGGTGTAAACTTGATAGAAAAAGTATTAGTGGAACTTGTCAATTTCTTGGAGTTAATTTGATTTCATGGAGTAGCAAGAAACAAAATTCACTTGCTCTATCTACGATGGAAGCCAAATATATAGCAGCTGGAAGTTGTTGTGCTCAAATCCTATGGATCAAACAACAACTCAAGGATTTTGGCATCAAATTAACTAAGACACCTGTAAGATGTGATAATACTAGTGCAATTAATTTAACCAAAAATCTCGTTCAACATTCAAGAAGCAAACATATTGAAATAAACATCACTTCATAAGATATCATGTGCAAAACTCAATATGATGCTTGAATTTGTTTGAACTAATAAACAATTAGCTAAATTTTACTAAGCCCCTGAGTGAAGCAAGATTTTGCATGATTAGAGGGAGTTAGGTATCATAGATCCTTTTGTGTAGAAACCTTTCAAAATTTGTTCATACTCAAATTCTTGTGCCTAAACTCATTTTTTTTGTCATAAACCCTTCCCTAGAAACCCCATGATTTTCAGATTTTTTATTGACTTTTTTTTTATTTCTTGGCAAGTGTCGACACTTGATTTTGGCCAAGTGTCAACTCAAGTGTCAACACTTGACCAAATTTCAAGTGTCGACTTATAGGCAGAAATCCTATTTTTCTAGGGCATCACCTGTTCATTCCGAGCCACTTGTCTTTTATTTCTCCTCTGCCCTAGTGGTCCCCTAGCACTCCATTGACCTCGGAACAGTGATCTACCATCCATATCCCTCGATTTTTTGGTAAATTCCTCTCTTTTCCTCTCTTTTTGTATGATTGCTCATGATTTTTCTCGTGATTTCTGTTGATTCAGCCGAACCTCTCTTTTTCATTTTCTTTCCTTCATTCGGTCCATTCTTCCATTGTTTTCCTGTGGGTTGGTTCGAGATATTGCTCATTCCCTTCCACATTTCTTCCTCTCCTTCTTTTTTGGTCCGTTCCCTTGATCGATTCTTGCTTGCCCTCACTCTTTTCTTCCCGTCGGCCTCCGTTTTCCTTTTGGTCATTTCCTCTTCTTTTGGGCATTTTCAGTTCACCCATTCCCTCTCTTATTCTTTCCCTCTATTGGTGATCATGGGACCCTGCAAGCAAGGGCGGACCACACCAATTATTCTAAGGAAGGCCGAATAAATATAAAATATTAATATTAATAAATAATTAAAATTAATTAAATATTTTTTATAATATTATTTAAATTATACTTATCTTATTTCATAAGATTAAATTCATTAATAAAAAATCTACCATAAAATTTTTAGCTATCTCCTTATCGATATAAGTGACTATAATCGATAAAAAATCATCTTCCATCTTGTTGCATAATCTGGTCTTAACATTTTCATTTTTGAAAATATTTTCTCTATAGTAGTAGTTAAACTGGAAGAGTAATAAGCGTTATGGACTCGTAGAGGATATGCGCGCACCGGCCACAGTAGTGGTAGCGTCGCGCCAAGTACTATTGGCATTGCACAACAGGATGTGACATCCATCGAGCGATGGTGCCAAAGATGATGGGATGTGAGTGCAATAGTATTGGTGGGAGCCTAAGGCATGACGGGCATCCACCCGTCCGTGGCCTCCAAGATCCGATTATGTTACGCGATGGATCCGGTCGCTAAGATGGTGCATGGCTTCACCGCACGCAGTGTTCGTTAGTACGATGAGGCTGACGAAGGCTACTAAGATGTAGTCATAGACCAACGCATTGGTGGTATCAACTGCCTGGTCTCGTCGTGGAGTGTGTTTAGTCGATCGCATCACATGACAAGTCCGGCCACCATTTTATTTATTGGTTTGGTGAATGGGATGGTGCTGACTGCATGCAGTGGCTTTGACCACGGTGAATTCTGGAGACGGGTACTGGTCGAGTAATAAAAGAAATTTTTTTATCTTCTTCTAAAAAATTATAAAAAAATTTTAATGAAAATAAAAAATAAATTAGTAGTGATCCAACTTTCAAATAAAGAAAGCTGATTTACAGTAGTTGTTTCATTTAATTTTTTTTTAAAGATTCTTCAAGTTATATTAATATTTCTAAGTTTAGAAGGGCCAAATATATAAATATATAATATATATTTAAAATTTTACATAAAATCTTAATATATAAAAAAAATAAAAAAAATTAGGGGAACAAGGGCCTCCTTGCCCCCAGCGGTTCATCCTTGTATATATTTAAAAGTTTACAAAAAAAATCTTACTTATAAAAAAAATTTTTAAAAAATTAGGGAAGGCCAAGGCCTCCCTTGCCCCCCTGGCGGTAAGCCAATGCCTGCAAGCAAGTAGTTTCTAAGAAAAGGTTGAGTCAGGGTTCTACCGAAAGGTGAACCAAGGCTCGAAGTGATAGAGGACAGTAGTCTGAGCATGAGAGAGTGGCACCCCCTCATTCCCCCATAGCAGACAGAGTATCAAGGAAGATTATCACTGCCAGCTTGAACTCCTTCTGTACTATGAAGGAGAAGTATTACCCGTACCTTATCAGAGAGTTCTATGAGAGTTGGCTTGCGGTGGATTGATATGGAGCAATACAGTCTGAGGCATAAAGATTCCAATTTTTGAGGGCATATTAAGCAGAGTCTGGGATATTCCCCATCGTGGGATTGTGCCACATGTGTTGGAGACAGGAAGGAGGCATTTCGATGTATTTTAGAGTGAGACGATGTTCGCGGTGTGACTACAGTTACTGCGAATCAGCTATCAGTAGAGATGCGACTCCTTCACCACTTCATTGCAAGGATTCTTCTGTCGAAGACTGTCCTTTGATTTTATCATTGAGCGGGAGCTGATGTTGATGGTTTGCCTCACACAGAGACACCACCGTCAACCTCCCAGCCTTGATGATGAGCCAGATGTGTGAGGCTACGACCCAGCATCGACTATGTCTTCCATACAGGATGGGGCTGACTCGTCTATCAGAGCTTATCATGTTCCTTTGGAGGAGGCCTCCAAAGATATTCTACACTCTGATGTGTACGACGAGCGATCCTACATCGTATAGCATACAGGAGGATGGCAGCAGGTGGGTTCGTAGAGAGTCTGGTTAGGAGCCAGATGAGGAGGATGAGCTGCGAGCTACAAAGGCAGGGCCATTTGGGCCTACTAAGCATTGACACCTCCTAGACCTGCACCTATAGCAGCTTCAGAGTCTGAGCCAGTCACCCCTGTACCTATTTCTTCACCGGCTGTTGCTCCGCATACATCTACTATGGTGCGGACACCAGAGGCACCAGAATAAGACAGAGGCTTCTCAACTCTCTATGGATTACTTAATAGTATTTGAGTCCATTTGTAATAAAGCTTAGCCTATTTGAGTTATCATTTTATTATTTAAGTCATGTACCAGTCAGCTCATGTGAGCTAGTTTTTTTTCTGAGTCCTGTACATGTTAGTCTAAGTCCAGTGAAGACTCTATACAAGTGAAGACCAAGCTAGTACAAGTAAAGATCACCCAGCTTAAAGTTATGAAGACTATGGAAGGCCCAGTAGAAGAAATCAGATGCCCTGGAGGCCCTGGACCGTAGCCTGAAGCAAACTGGGCCAGCCAAGGCCCAGGAGAGGAGTCATTTGGCGCCATCCACCCTATGGTCAACCCTTGGTCGGCCACTTAGGGTCACCTCCCTTGGCTGACCAAGGCAAGAGAGAGAGGGAGCAATTTGAGGGAAATCAAATCCTAGACCTACCATGTATTCTAGCTAGGGTTTGGGTGGGATTCAAATTCCTAGGAAAAGTCTTTTATATCCTTACTTGGGGACCAAGTTTGTGAGTCTATTAAGAGACTCTATTCTCTTGTTTGAAGACACTTTTGATGAATATAATTGAGTTTTCCAATTGTTGTGTACTTATTGCTGTGTGCTAAGGGGATTTTGTGTGAGCCCCTCCTTCCTCCTTATGTCCTGCGCGCTGTCTCCAGTCGCCATCCACTTCCCCAAGCCTTGGCTGTCCACATCAAACCTCTCTTTTTCTTGCTGTTTTAACTTTATTTATCATCCTTGCTTTGTTTTCTACCCTTGATAGGTTGTTTGCAGGTCCCTTGATTTCTATGAATCCAACGACTCCATCCGGGCAGCGATTGGATCATCGGGTTGAAAGCCGAGAATCTACAGGTCTTCGGCTTGATCATCCAGGCCGCATCCAGATTAAGAACGATCCCTTCATCTATGATCTTCATTAGGCACATCAACCGTTGTCAGGTACACCCCCTGCTTGCCAGTAGCATTCTTGAAGGGGAATTAGCCCAACCGAGACTTCTCAGCCTCGACGGTCCTCTTTTCTATTACTTTTTAGGTCCTATTCTGCATGTGATTGCTTCTTGTTTGCATAGAACCCTCTACTTAGGTTCTTGGTCTGATCTTTGGGATTAAATATCTAACACTTAAATAAAAAATACAAAAATACTTATGCATGCATTTTAGTTCCGCATCATACTGAGTCTACCTTTACGGAGTAGATCAGGACTGAGATTGCTGAGGTTAGGAGTGAGATCATTGGATTAGCTATCCGGACTACTCATCTTCACTTTGAGATTGAGGGACTGAGAGCACATACTGATGGTCAGCTCTCAGGGATCAAACAAACTATGGAGGCAGGTTTCATCGAGATTCGAGATCTTCTGAGATCTCTCTTACCTTCGACTGCACCTTCTGGTCCACCTCCTCCTCCTCCAGCAGATGACATCGACCACCCTGATAGACATGATGACACTCCTAGAGGTGATGGTCATGGTGAGGCTGATAGAGACACTGATGTGCTTGGTGATGACAGCGACGACGGTGACGACAGAGCAGGAGACATGAGATTGTTAGCAGGGAGATTCAGACTCCTGATGCTTCCACTGATACTCCTAGAGATGCTCAGCTTGCCACTGCACCAGTCTTTCTGACACCAGCAGAGACTCTGCCTCCACCCTCTACTAGATCTTCTAGGGTTGTACCCAGCTTTGGACCAACTCTTAGGACTAGGAGCCATGACACTCTTAAGATCCCTAGACCCCTTGCTTCTAGGACTAGGATTAGAGTTTCCATTTACTTTGAGCTTCCATCTGATGAGAATAGCCTCACAGATGTTTACCTTGTTGTTTATGTTTAAGCATTTAGTTTTCTTTACAATGTATCCGTTTTTAGTCATGTTTTAGTTTATCCTATGTAAGCAATGTTGTACTGAAATTCTCTTGAATATATGAAAGCTTGCTTTTATCTCATAATTACTCTTCTTTTTATCCATTAGCTCTGATACCAACTGATATTTATTAATATATTGTCGGATCTTGGCCCCTAACCAACTTTGTATGCATTAATTCAGGAGGAGTTTATCCTTTTTTTCTTAATGTTTAATGTTGACAAAAAGGGGGAGTAAGATATATATAAGCATTTTCTATAAATTCTAAAATATTTCAGAACTTATCTAACATAGGAGGAGAGAAAATAATCTTCACACTATTTGGCACTTCTCCTCCATGAAATTGTGTTGTATAAACTTTGATATGCTAAATTAAAGTGTATGCTTACTTGAATGAGTGTTCAATATCTATAATTGAATTTAAATACTTATATTCTCAAGATTTTGTTATCATCAAAAGGGAGAGATTGTTAGCTTTGGCCCTTGATTTTGATGACTAACAAAACGTTGAGTATATATTTTATACTAATATTTCAATTATACTTATGAGTTTCAGGATACAGGTATCACAAATTCTCTATATAAAAGTATCAAGGTACTTATTGGAAGCTAAGCAATTTTTACTATTTAAGAAGTTTTCTCATCTGAAAAGGTCTCAAATAGATCAAATGGAGCTTTACAAAAAGGGTATTGAAGTATTATTGAAGAAAATTTTGAATTTTGAAGGTTGGCACAAGTTTTTATCAAGTTGCAGAGTCAAGTGTCGACTCATGGCATGCTAAGTGTCAACACTTCAGAGAGTGGCATGCAGAAATTCCTTTGGCATGCCAAGTGTCGACTCACAGGAATCAGGTATCGACTCATAGAAATTAGGTGTCGACTCACAGAAACGAAGTGTCGAGTCATGGCCTAAGAAAATTAAAGATACAGAACTATGCCATTCTGAGGTTTTTTTATCAAGTGTCGGCTCAGGAGATTCAAGTATTGACTAACAGAATTCAAGTATCGACTCACATGGTTCAAGTGTCGACTCATAGCCTAAGAATAGAAAAAGGACAGAACCCTAATTTTTCAAATGTTTATACCTTGAGTCGACTCATGCTGATCCAAGTGTTGACTCATGAAGATTCAAGTATCGACTTCGACTCACGGGTTCTGACAGTTATAACGGCTATATTTTCTGAGAGATAGAATTGATCCCTACAAGCTCCCAACGGCTAGTTTTGCTCCACCAATGATCTTAAACCATTTTTTGAAAATTTTTGAAGTATTTAAGCTTCACCAACCTCATTCATGAAGAACCAACTCACAAGAGACAAGACCTTTCTTGAGAACTTCACTTCCAAAGCCAAAAGAGAGCAAAAGAGAAGATTTCACTAAAAAAGCTTACAAGCCTTCATTTCAGTATTCCAAAAATAGTTTGTGAAGTGATTCCAAAGAGAAGACAACTCAAGCAATCATCAAGAGCCTCAAAGATTTCATATTCTACTCTATGAGAGAGTTTGCCTGTGCTTTAAATTTGTATCTCTGAATTTATTTCTGTACTAGTTTCAAGGGTGTTTGAAACTAGGTTTAGGCCCTTTCAAGTCTTGAATTAGAATCCAAGCCTAGGTTGGCTTGAGTAAAGGTTATTGGTGAGCCTAAGTGGGAAAATCAACTTTGGGTTTGACTTGTGAGCTCGTTGAAATAAATTGGCTATAATCTAGATTGATTATAGTAAAATTTCCAAGAGGTAGCTTAGGGAGTGGATGTAGGTTCCGGGCTTACACTGAACCATTATAAACTTTTGTGTTTATGTGTGTGCTCTTTACTATTTTGCATTTACTGCTTATACTCTTAGCATTGCATCTCACTCACTTGGTGCACACTTGCATTGCTTCACAAATACATTAATTTCAGCACATATCTGCTTTAATTTTTTAAAGAACCCAATTCACCCCCTCTTGGGTTGCTATGCTGGGCAACAGAAGTTTTCCCTAACCTCGACCTCTCCGGTATCCCAGCGTACAAGATCGAAGAAGAAAAAGAGGAAGGCTTTGTGGCCCCTGCTAAGATTGAAGAAGTGCCAGGTCAGACTGAGGAAGTCCCGGTTGTAGCAGAAGAGTTAGCCATGACGAGTTCGGTAGCCTTGGTCCAAGCTAAAGAGGTCCTGGCAAAGGCAGCCTTGGCTCCAGTCCAGATTAAGGAGATTCTTCCTTTCGCTGACCCAGAGGCTTCTACAACTGCCCGATAGAGTTAAGTGGGCTTTGTGCCTTGTACCTCTTGCTTTTCTTTTGTAAAAGGGAGGATATGTAATTGACAACCTCTTCAATATTAATGAAGGCTGACTTTCTCTTTTAACAAGTAATAGTTTTGAACTGAAATACTCAATGAAAAATCTTCTAAGTATAAAGTCTTCGGATAGGTTATAGCCTTCAAGGTAGGAAACCGTCTGCTGTCTCGAATGCGAGTTTTTTCATTACTGAAAGTCTTTGGACCTAGCTTTGACAAGGCCGTTGACCTTGGCGGTAAGTGAACAATTCGACTCTTCGTCAAGTCAGCTTTCTCTGATCATAAATTCATTCTTTTGGCTTCATAACTTATAACTAAGGAATCCCATCTTCAAGGGCAACTTTTGGTTTACCAATGGCTTGCTAGCTGTCGCGCCATCACTGGAGAAGGAAGTTATTGCCCAGACCATGGGATCATGGCAATCGGAATCGTTAAGGCTACGTATATCAAGGATCAGATCGGTCATAGCCTTTCAACTTCCAGTGGTCCCCCTTATGCAGATCGAGGCCCTTATTAGTTAGGGCAGGCATATATGGCATGATCGGAGACTCACTTGGAATATGAGTGTTTAATCTGAGCCTCTGGTAGTCCTGGTATAAGAAAAGGGGGCTCTCAGAGGTCAAACTTTTACCTGCTTTTGGCAAAGTTGCTCTCTGCGCCATTTTTCTCCCCTTTCTCCTATGCCACTCAAAGAGCTTATCGAAGCATGAAACCAGATGTGGCAAGGCTTAGACAGGCGGTGATGAAGTGACCAGTGATGGGTCCTCCAGTAAGGAGATCAGATAAGCGATGAAGTTATGTCTTAGCATTGCCACGAGTTCAGATTGGGGTGACACCTTAATCGAAATAGGCTTTTCCTCGGGAGAAGAACATGTATCTCTGGTGAGAACCATTTCGGTAGAACCATCAAAGGGGCCAAGCCCATCGAACGTTGGCAAGACTCCTTCATGTATTGGAGATGTCAAGCCCACGGTCCCAGCCACAGAAGGGAGGAGTTCCGAGGGTGCGATACATCTGCCACTGGCATTGTCCCCTCTGATCTAGAATGGGTGAAGGTTTCATCCATCGTTCCCGGCGATGGGAAGGGAACTAAGGGGTGAGGGTCCGGGGACCCTCTTTCCACTGTCCTTTCCAGAATATCGTAGGTAAATATTGATGTATACATCATATTGCTTATCCATGTCAGTCGGGCTGACCTTGTACATACTCTTCCTTGGTAGATCGCTCACGATATTTCCCTATTGGAGGAAAATGTAATGGGTCTATCGACTTCGGCGAAAGCCTTCGGAGCTAGATGGCTTTAGCCATAGCTGAAAGAGATGTTGCTGAGGGCTCGGGCTGCCGCTGAGGAGGAACGGGCAAGGTCGTTGCCTCCAAGAGTGTCTAAAAAGGCAATTAAAGATGCTGGAGGTGCAAGCGGCCGATGTAGTGGCTGACTGCAGAAGAAAAAGAGGAAGATAATCTCTGCCAAACTGCTAATGAGAGATTGCCTTCGGGATGCCGAGGAGTTGAAAGCTCAGAAAGATGAGCTAGAGAGGGGAGTCAGCAGGCTGGAGATAGATCTCGCGTTGGCCAATCAAAGGGTTGTGCAGGCTGAGGAGAGTTCTTCCCATGCTATTGAGGTTTACAAGGGATCCCAAGCCTTCAAGGATGAAATACATGAGGCTGCAGTGGAGAGCTACCTTCTTGGCCACTCAGACTGCCTGGGTAAAGTCATGAAGCTTTGTCCCAATTTGGATTTCTCTCTGGCCGCTGTCCGGGTGACGGGGTGGAAGAAATGAAGGCTTCAACTGAAGAGATGTCAGCACCTCCCGTTATTGAAAGTGGGGTGGCCACCAAAGAAGCCTCCATCCCTGCTCCAGCTATCGGACTAGCTAATGAATAATGGAACTGTTATTTCTTTCTTCTCTCCTCCTTAAACAACCAATTGTACTGCTTCTTTTTGAGTGAAAGCTTTTCTTTTTAAATGCAGACTTCTCTTTTTTGGAACAATTAGAGAAACAAAGTGACCATCTTCTTTAGACTTTCTTCGGATTAATCTTCTTCAAATCGGTCTTCTTCGAACTAATGCGAAGAAGACCGACCGGCCACTTGATGGTGAACGGTTGAAAGGTAGGTCGGGGATAGTATCTTCGGTTTAGGCCAAAAGACCGACCCTGAAGTGGTGTTGTAGTTATCTTCGGTTTAGGCCAAAGACCGACCCTGAAGTGGTGTTGTAGTGCCGTTGGATCATCTTTGATTCTTCTGGCACAGACGAACGGTTCGAAAAAGACCCAACCGGACCTTTGAACCGGGGGCTAGCTTTAGTCGAGCCGGCATATCCTATCAGTCAATCATCCATCGTAACTGCCCCCCTGATTCGATGATCGTGTGGAGGATAGGTGTCACCCTATTATTGGTGCCTAGATGGAAGACTTCGAGTACACCCTTTATTGTCAGTGCCAAACGCGCTGGCATTCGAGAGCGGCAGTGCTTCCACACCCTCTGGGTGTCACCAAGTCTTCATTTCCCGAAGGTGGTTATTAATGTCGTACATCCTTTTTTTTAAAAAAGCTGCTCAGGATTCGAAGCACCGCCTTCTTTTTTTGAAGGTGGTCATTAATAACTGTATTGGCTTCAAAAAAGCTGCTCCGGTTCGAGGCATCGCTTCCGCACGTGGCACTTTCTTGTTGGTTTGGCGTGAGACGTGGGACATGTCCTCCATAGGCCTGAAGTGCCGTTAAATAGGATTCATCTTCCCAGTTTCCGAAGGCTTTTCAAGCAGTAGAGAAGCGAGTCCTTTGCCCCAGAGTTACTCTTCTCCTTCTTCTCCATACTGTGAAGATGAAGTTCAGCCTTGAGGACCTCCGGGAGATGGCCTGGAAGAGAGCCACCATCGTAGAGCCGGAAGGGGAGCCTAGCATGAAGGTCCTCGGGTGCGACGATGATACCTTTTGGTCCGAGGAGGCGGGCCGCCTAGGGTGAAGGGTACGGACCTTGCAGACCCAGTTGGAGGAGGCCAAGGCTCAGGCCGCAGCGGTAGTCACGATAATGGAGTCGGCCAAGAAGGAGGCGACAGTGGCTGTCGCCAAGTTCCTAGTGTCGTAGGCCTTTAAGGACGAGGTTGCTGAGGCCATCCTGGACTCTTACCATCGGGGGTTCCAAAGCATAAAAGCAAGGCCTTTCGCTTTCTACGACCTAAAGGCGCTGGAAAACATCAGGCCTTCTATTCCATACCCTAGAAAAGAGGATGAGTCTGACTTCGGAGAGGAGTCAAAGTTGGAGGAGGCGGAGGCGAAGCCAAAGCTTCCCCGAGCACTTCATGGGGGCCTGGTATCGCTCATCGGTCTGGAAAGGGGCAGGCAGTCGATTTTTAGATCTGCCTTCCCTGTTACCTTCTTTCCTTTCTTTTTTCTTTCTTTTTTTTTTTGTCGATTGTATAGTTATTCCTTCAATGAATGGAGATACTTTCTTTCCAAAATGATGTTAAGTGTGAACTCTTCGACGTAGTAGATAGTAGAAGAGTCTGTACAATCACTTGGACCAGATTTGCCGCTATGATAGGCCAATTAAGCCATCTTCGAGGTGTCTATCGATAACAGAGTGGGTTGTTTCAACCCACTTCAACGACCCACTTCGACATTCTGTGGATTTACTGCAGGAAAGGATGCTTAGACCATCCCTATGCCTTCAATTAATGTTAAGGTAGGCTAATTAGGCCATCTCGGTACGTCTTTGGATTTACTGTAGGGTAGTTGTGTGAACCATCCCTGCGCCTTCAGTTAATGTTAAGGCAGGTTGATTATGCCCACCTCGACGCGTCTTCAGATTTACCGTAGGGTAGGTTGTGTGAACCATCCCTGCGCCTTCAGTTGATGTTAAGGCAGGCTGATTAGGCCCACCTCGGTGCGTATTCGGATTTATCGTAGGATAGGTTATGTGAACCATCCCTGCACCTTCAGTTGATCATAAGGTAGCTTTGTTGGGCTTTTCTTTGTGCTCGTTGGACATACCGATAAGGCGAGTAGATCAGACCCATCTTTGTGCTTTCTGTCGGTCTCATCAGACGAGTCGCCGAGACCATCCTTGTATCATTGATTGATGATAAGACATGCTAACCAGATCTATTTTCAAATGGACTTTTATTAAAATCTTCCCTGATGGGAACTTTTATTGATAGTACTTGCAAAGGTTTTATACATTCCAAGACCGAGGCAGCACAACACCATCCAAAGTCTCGAGCCGATACATCCCTGGACATATGACTCCTTTGATTCAGTAGGGGCCTTCCTAGTTAGGGAAAAGCTTGCCTTGTTCTGTCGGCTTGGATACTTCGATCCTTTGCGGTACTAAGTCTTCATGACAAAAAATTTGCTCCTTTATCCTGGAATTGTAATATTTAGAGACCTTCTATTGATATACCGCCATCTTCATTTGAGCCTGAAGTCTAGTGCCTTGTAGCAGATCCATGTCTGCCCTTCGGTGTTCTAATTTTCAGGTTCCTTGTACTTGTCGATCCTCAAGATTGTAGCGTAACTTCTATAGGGAGAACTACTTCAGTGCCATATGCCAAATTAAATAGGGACTCACCGGTAGCCGTTCTGGGAGTTGTTCGGTATGCCCAAAGAATAGAATTTAACTCTTCGGTCCAAAGTCCCTTGGTGTCATTCAGTCAGGTTTTCGAGCCGTGGAGGATAGTCTGATTCATTACTTTGGCTTCTCCTTGTACTGCGGTGGCCACCAGAAGTCAACTTGTGAAGCACATGATACTGAGCGCAGAAGTTTTTGAATTTTAGTTGTCGAATTGCCTCCCATTGTCAGTGACTATGGCGTAAGGGATTCCAATCAGAATATAATATAATTCTTCATAAAACTTTCTTTCAACTTTTGCTTCTGTAATGTGGGCTAATGGTTCAGCTTCGACCCACTTGGTAAAGTAATCGATAGCGATGATAAGGAATTTCTATTGTCCAGATGCCGGTGGGAATGGACCAAGAATGTCCAAGCCCCACTGGGCGAAAGGCTATGGCGCTATCAGCTAGGTTAGCTGACTTGCAGGCTGTCTCTGGATGTTGGCGTACCTCTGGCATTGGTCACATCTTCGGACGAAATCGGAGTCCTTTTGGATGGTTGGCCAGTAGTAACCTTGGCGTATTATTTATATGCCAGGGATCTGCCTCCCAGATGGTCTCTGCATATACCTTCATGTACCTCCCTTAAGGCATAATCGACGTCCGTCGACCCTAGGCAATTTAGCAGAGGCTAGGTGAAAGATCTCTTATATAAGGTTCCATCCAAGACAACGTACTAAGATGCCATCCAACGGACTCTCTTGGCCTCTACTTTGTCTTCTAGTAATGTGCCCTCATACAGGAATTTGAGGATGGGATTCATCCAACTAGGCTCATTTTCAATCTGATGTACCCTTGGGGTCTCTTCAGCTACCAGGGAGTTGGGAGTAGTGGTGGCGAGTTTGGATAGTGCGTCGACTCGAAATTCTCCGATCGCTGTACATGGGTGATTTCAAAGAATTCTAACTGGAGGACAGGGCCCGTACCTTTTTCAAGTACCAAATCATTGTAGGATCCCGGGCTTCAATTTGCCTTTAACTTGGTTCACCACTAGTTGAGAGTCCGAAAAGATCTAGATCTTTCAAACCCCTAGATTTTTGGTGATTCGGAGTCCTGTAAGGAGTGCTTTGTATTCGGCTTGATTATTTGAAGCATGAAAGGAAAAACGGAGCGCGTACTCCATGGTGTGCCCATCTGGTTCAGCTAATATGAGGCCTGCTCCACACCAAGTAGAGTTAGAAGTGCCATCTACATGAAGCACCCAGACTGACTCTGCACCCTTCAGGGCGGCTGCTTCTTCTTAGATCGAATGTACGCCGTCTTCAGGCTCCCATGTGCATTTGGCTAAGAAATCGGACAACACCTGTGCTTTCATGGCTGATTTGTGTTGGAAATTGATATCAAATTCACTCATTTGATAGCCCACTTGGCTATCTTCCAGAAGTGTTAGGGCAGTGAAGAATGGCTTTAAGGGGTTGGTCAGTCAGGACCATGATAGTGTGGCGTGAAAATAGGATCGCGGGCACTTCACCGCAATCACCAATGAGTAGATAAGCTTTTGCATCTTTGGATCTTACTTCAACATTTTGCAAGACTTTGCTGGTATAGTAGATCGGCTTTTGGAGGTCATTTATCTCCTTCTGGACAAGACCGAACCGACGGCCTTGTCTATAGAAGAAAGGTATAAGTAGAGCGTCTCCTCCCTCTTAAGGTTTAGAGAGCAGCGGCGGGGCCTCCAGGTACTTCTTCATTCTTCAAGGTAAGATGACAATCTTCAGTCCATTCAAAATTTCGGGACTGTTGGAGCACCTTGAAAAAAGGGATACACTTTTCAGTCGATCGAGAAATGAATTGACTTAAGGAGGCAATTCTTCCCATCAACTGTTGTACTTCCTTCGTACAAGAAGGGTATCTCATGCTTCGGATGGCCTGGATCTTTTCGGGGTTGGCTTCAATCCCTCGTTTGATTACAAGGAATCCTAAGAATTTGTCCGAGGTTACCCTGAAAGCACATTTTGTTGGGTTTAGCTTCATTTGATGACGTCGCAAAGCATTAAATGATTCTTCCAGATCTCTGATATGATCCTCTTTGAGGAGACTCTTCATAATCATGTCGTCCATATAGGCCTCCATGTTCCTTCCTAGTTATTCTTTGAACACTTTGTTAATCAGCCTCTGGAATGTTGCCCTGGTATTCTTTAATCTGAATGGCATCATCTTGTAACAATAGAGACCTTTTTTCTGTGATGAAGGCTATCTTCTCTTATCTTGAGGATCCATTCGTATCTGGTTATATCCAGAGAAGGCATCCACAAAGCTCAATAATTGATAGCCCGCAGTGGCATCGACCAGTTGGTCGATCTTTACCAGGACAAAACTATCTTTTGGTAAGCTTTGTTGAAGTATGTATAATCGATGCATATCCTCCACTTACCGTTAGTCTTCTTTACCATTACCACATTAGCGGGTCATTCAGGATAGTGTGCTTCCAGGATAAATCTGACCTTGAGGAGCTTGTCCACTTCCTCGTCTATCGCCTTCTGCCTCTCAAAAACAAAATTTCTCCTCTTTTGTCAGACGGTCTATATCAGGGACTACTTCCAATCGATGAGTAATTATTTTGGCTGAAATCCTAGGCATATTCGAAGCTGACTAGGTGAAGACATCGACATTATCCTTGAGAAAGCGAATCAGTCTTGTTTTTGCTTCTTCATCAAGCAGACTTCCAATCTGCATAGTCTTGGTGGGGTCTTCTTCGATTAATTGTATCAAAATAGTTTTTTCCATCGACTCCCCACAATCTTTGGCTGGATCCCTTGGGTCCAATTAGTCCAGAGTTGTGGGATCAACCGATTGTTTGTCTTGTATCATCTGACATTGTTGTGCAGCTCTTTGGTCTCCTTTTGCTTCCCCGACTCCGCTCCTGGTGAGGAAATGTACTAGGAGGTAATAAGTTGACACTATGGCTCAGAATTTGTTTAAGGAGGGCCATCCCAAAATATATTATAAGCCGAGGGAGTTTGGACTACTATGAAGTCGATGGGAAGCGTCTTCTATCGGGGTTCAATTTCGAGGATCACAAGCAGTATTATTTTGCCCTCGACATCAACTTGATTGCCCCCGAACCCAGTCAGTGGCATAGGGGACCTTTGTAGCTTATTTTTTGGTAAACACATTCCAGAGAATGCAACGTAAAGTAAGACGCCCACTGAGCTTCCATTATCAATTAAAATACGTCTTACATCATAGTTGGCCACAACGGCCAAAATTATAACTGGGTCGTCATGTGGGAGCTAAACTCCTGCAAGGTCGTCATCGGAGAAAAGTATAGAGTTGTTATCCTTGAGCCAGTTCGAAGCATCATCTTCGACTCTTCTGCAGTTGGTTTGCTGATGCAGCACTCCCCCTTCCGTGAGTGGGTCTCTGACTGGGTAATTCAACTTCTTAAGGGGCCCTCTGGGGGGCCGTGGCCTCAGGCCGAGATTCTGGGCGACCGATGTATTATCCCAAATAACCCCTCTTGATGAGATCTTCAATGGCATCCTTGAGTTGGATGTAGTCTTCAGTATTGTGGCAGTAGTCTCGATGGAATCTGCAATATTTATTCCTGTTCCTTGCGAAGGAGGATGCTTTCATGGGACGCGGCCATCAGATAGCTTTCTTTTTCTATCTCCATCAGAATCCACTCCCTGGGGTGATTGAGGGGGGTGTAGGAGTCGAATCTCCTGCTCGGTACTCTGGGCTTGGAACTTCATCATCGGGTAAAGTTGTTGTTGCTGTTGTTGGGTGCAGGGGGATCCAACTTCTTGTTGTTCTTCTTCTTTGGAATAGATTTTTCTT
Source organism: Areca catechu (assembly GCA_021397845.1). Lineage (NCBI taxonomy): Eukaryota > Viridiplantae > Streptophyta > Magnoliopsida > Arecales > Arecaceae > Areca > Areca catechu. The sequence goes on from CM038045.1 coordinate 20,925,939, forward strand.
CAGCCAGTCATCGATTTGCTACTTGCTCTTCAACATCACCATATTTCTGAGCCTTTAGGAGGAGCTCAGCATAGCTTGTTGGGAGTCTTTTATCCAGGGAGAAGGTGAGCCTGAATGATCAGAGCCTCTTCTTAAGAGAGGACATGGCTACGTACTCGTTGAAATCAAGGATCTCGAGAGTAGTCAAATTGAATTTGGAGATATAATCCCGAAGGCTCTCTCCCTCGTTCTGGTGAAGGAAGAATGGAGTGTCCGTGTTCCGGGACTCTTCCAGCAAGTCCTGAAATGCAGGATAAATAATTTTTCAAATTCAGAAAAGAATCGATGGTACCTTGGCGTATGCTCGAATACCACATCCGAGCCACCTTCTTCAGAGTAGCAGGAAAGGCGAGGCAATGCAGTGCGTCAGAGGTCCCCTGAATCATCATGTGGGCTTTGAAGCTGCCCAGATGATCAAGCGGGTCTGTAGTCCCATCGTAAGGCTCAATTTAAGGGACCCTAAAATGCTGAGGGACATTTTGGCCATGACACGAGGGGTGAACGGGGGATGCGAGTCGTACGCCATGAACTCGCCATCCTTCTTCTGATCATTAAGCCTCACAACTTGTAATTCGAGGGCCTTGAGCTTTTCATCGTAGTCAAGGCAGACTTCTTTTGGTACATCTCTTTCGGGGTGGAGTCTTCGAAGGAGATAGAGAGAGATCGTCTAGATCTCTTTCCCCTCTACGGGGCATCGGTCGGCTTTGGATACCGAGAGTTTCAGCCTTCGGAGAAAGCCGATCACGGACAGAAAGTTGGGTAGACCATGATGCTGGTCTCCCTTCCCTCGAGACCGATGACTGTGTTTGGAGGTGGCTAGCAGGTGCCCCACCTGGAAAGCTGCATCCTGGAAATTCTGAACCATGGTTGTCAGAGCATCAACCCGGTTCAGAAGAGCCTCAAATGCTATTGTCCCACCACAAGTGTGAGAGGTGGAACATTGTTCTCCATCGGGGGGTCGTTCCTCTGAGAGGGAGGACGGTCCCTGCTTGTTAAAGCGTTTTGAGTCTTTCCTTTCGCCATCAGGATTTCTTCTCACTCTCCTTTCTCAGGAAGGGAGTTACCGTAGGTTGTAAGTCCGAGCTACTGCAGACTATCAACCCCCCCTTCCTAGCGTGCCAATTTGTTGATGTGGAGCCTTCGTTGACCGGGCGGAGCTACTGGATTGCCGGTTCGCTTTCCTGGATACCTGCAAAACAGATCCCTGATTGGATTTTCTCCGTGGGGGACACTCCAATGCCTAAGTTAGAGGGAGGTTCCAGCAACAGAATGGAGAGTTTCTGAAAAGGAAGAAAGATGGTAAAAGTATTATCTTTTCTAGGCTTGCATAGCGTATCTTGAGTGTCCTCTCTTACCAGTATTTATAGTTGTCGTGCCAGTGTATAGTTAGGCTTACCCACCTAAGGTTAAGACGGGTTGATTAACTTTACTTCGCGTATAATCATAAGTGGTTGCCAATTGATTCTTGCCAGTTGGAATGTTGGTGTTGGAGCTAGTGGCTACGTGGCCACCCGATGTGGTTGCAATTGGAGATAGTGGCCAGGCGGTCAATCGTAACTACCGTATCCATGTTCGAAGATTGAGATCAACCGGAGATTCGCTTTTGGGCCTCTTCTTCAGGAGGGGCCAGCATTGGATTAGCGAAATGTCTTCAATTTGTCCTCTCTGGGACAAGCCGAAGACACATCTATCTTTTGCGGCGGAGTCTTTCCTTTCGGAATGGATTGTGGAGCGAAGCTGGCATCAACTTCAGACCAGTCTTCTTCGGATCGGCCTTCTTCGACCGGTGTACAGGAGACTGATCAATGGTTGGTTGTGGTAGAACTCTTCGTGATTAACATCTTCGACCAAGGTTGAAGATTGACCCTACGATGTGACAAAGGCAGGGTCGTTGCTTTGTCTACCCATGTAGTTTCCTATGGGTGCTCCGATTAAGATGCCTGATTCAGAAGGAACTTGGCGAGTGATTGAACCGGTAATTGGCCTGTGCTGAACCGACATATCACAACAACATCTAAAAAAAAAATTTGATTAGTAACCATTGGATTCACAAGAATGCCTTTCCAACCTAATTAAGGTTCGCTGTCATGTATTTCTGTTGCAAATGGTATAAAGAATAAATTTGCACGTGATTTCCTATTATTCCCTCTATTATACCTTATTTCACCACTTGAATAATAATGGCATTCCGAATCCTACGGGACCACCTTGCATGAAATCAGGCATATTGGCCTCTACTCCAGAAGGCATCTTTAAGCCAGGCACATTTGGCACCGAGATGATGTGGGAAATGGCCATGATACCTCTTTTTGGTTTGACAATTGGCTCGGCCATGCACCCCTAAAGATTCTTCGCCCCAAAATATACAACGCTAGCCATGCTAAGTCCTACTCTCATGTTTTAATCAAAATTCTCTTGCTAGACTCTCAGATTTTTCGATCCTCTCTCTTCTGAGTGCTAGCATAAGAAAGAACAGCTACCATCCCTTCTTGCCGAGAAATCTCCTAATTTAGTGTCTGACAAGATTTTTTTTTTTTAATTAATTAATTAATTTATTATTATTATTATTATTATTATTTTTGGCTGTTGGAGAGATGGTATCTTCTTATCCTCTTTATAACCAGTCTTTGGATGTTAAAAGGTTATTCTAGAAATATGAATATGAATTCTTCATGAATAGCTTATTCTTCATATTATTCCAGATTTCTGTTTAGTTTAAAATATGGTATTCCATTTTATTTCAATATAATTAATATGCCATTATTCCAATGGTGTTTGGATGATATGAAAATAAGCATGTATTCCATTAGGAATAGATGAAGAATTTTTTTGAAATCCCAAAAATATTCCTATCCAATTAATAAGATAATATGAATTATCAATTTTTTTAATTTTATAAATATCTAAATAAATTATTTTATACTAATTAATTTATATTATATTATATTCAAGTTTTGTTCATGTTATGTACATATATTACTAACATGTTGCAAGAAAAAATGGATTATACCATTACGATTTTGCTCTGGACATTGTTAAAGTAGAACAACATTTGATATACAAGAAATACATGAAATAGAAGAATCCCTGTTATAAGAGTTATTTGATTCCTGATATTTCAAATTACATTGCGTAAGAATGACTGATATACCATTCAGATAACATATAACTAAAGTGAAATAGGAACGGATATGAGCCGAATATGTAAATTATAAAAAAAAAATTTTATTATTAGTTTAACTTATTATCATAAATCCATACAAGATGAATACCTGTTACAAAAATAAGAAGAAAATATATGTGCCTAGACAATATAACAACGAAATTGAGTTTCTAAAAAAAAAAAAAAAAAAATTGTTACAATGGACTTAAAACTGTAATATATTTCATGTACTGCACTTCAGTCCATAACCATTAGCACCAACTCATAGCAGTATACTTGAGGAAACTGCTTTCCGAACCATTTTGAAATATTATAGCCTTTGCAACAAAAGAAAAACAATTACCTATAATAATAAAAACATTGTCAGTAGTGTAAATTCTTCAATTTTCATAAAATCCCGAACTCAAAATAATTGGATTTAACTTTCATCATATGAGTTATTCAATACCTATGCTTTAAAAAATCATCCATAAGAGGCAGCTATCAAACATAGTCCTGTCATGTCATATATAAACTTATAAAATCAAAGTAGATAAACAAAACAAGGTGGCCCACCTTAACATCCAACAGACACTCAAATTTTATCAATTGAAGTATACTATGAATGAGTTTAACATGAAACATGTTCCCTGAATATATCTCAAGATAATATTACAATATCTAGACCAATTCCCCAAAGAATAAAGCAGATTTGAAAAAATTGTCATTATTACGGCAAAGCTGCAAACTATGTAATGGATGATTAATTCTAAATTCAATTTCATTATTGTTCAGGTTTAATACCCACATAAATATATATTAAGCCCAACAAAAAATCAAAGACATATTACCTGTAAAATATACCACTTGGACCTATTTTCTAAACAAACAAAAACCACTAAAAGCATTTAAAGTGCATATAGTACATAACATATACAAATATGAATAATAGATAGATATATCAAATTCCAAACCTGTGCAAGTGAAGTTCATAATTTCTTGCAATAAGTAACCTGAAAATTGACATGGCAACATAATAGTATTGGTTAGAAGATGAAGACATCACAAAATCCATGGAATTGATTAAAAGAGCAGTTTCATATTGCTGTCCATAAGACAGGTTAATATCCAGAAATATGAAGGGCTACCAACATTTTAGATATAGCACATAACAGCTGCCACTACTACTATTATGTTGTATATTTACATCATATGGCTCAAAATAGTGAAGATAATGTCAGTTGAGCATCACGGCAATAAGAGCAAAAAAACAAATGTTCTATTTCACTCATACCTCCCAGCAATGCTCAATCAATAGGCAGCCTATCATCATTGCCACACATGTAATATATCTCTTACCAAATCAAACAAGATATAAATTTCATTCTCTATTAAAATTCCTGCACTCAGAACAATTAGATATAACTTTTATTGTAGTACATAATAATAAGACATATCCATCCATAAATTATCCATAAGCTTAAAATGAAAAAATAGTACCTACTAAGTATTCATTCCAATTCAACAACGATGATTATACTATTTGGATCATCTAAAACACTTCAAATCAGTTGAAATTGAATAGTATAAGAAGAATTAAACATAAGAATTTTGGCAAGTTAATTTTCAACATGATGGTGACAACAAAGTACAAATCATAGCTATGAATATAGATTGGACCCAAACAATATCTGGCCAAGAAGATATTTTTGAATACAGCCCTGGGACTACCATGAGGAGAAAGGGTACAACCCTGGAAATCACTATCTTTACTGCTCGGCTTGAATGATGGCTGCATGAATGGAATAGGGCCACCTGGAGTCGAAGCATGCATGGGAGGAGGCACACATATATGAGGTCCACCTTGATGGACACCATGCATTGGAGGAGGCATAAAAATATTTGGGACATAAGCACAACTTCTAGAAGGGGCTGCCATGGAAGATGGTACACGGTAGAACTCAGCCATTTATCTTTTAAGCCAAGCTTCCAACAGTGACCCTTCATAATATATAAAGAACCATCTATTTATCTTATTTTTAAAGGTCCCCTATAGTAAGAATACATTCAGTTTAATCCCCGGGAGACTCTCTAACTTCCTCATACACTCATCAATAGAATACATCATAGGACATATAAGCTCATCTCTCATGAGGATCTCATTAGCAATTTCTAATCTCTTTCTATCTTGATCTACCAAATCTAAAAGGGCATCACTTGCATCAGTGGTGGACCTAGTCCTACGTGCTATAGGAGTAATAGAGGTTGACCTTGTCCTCTTTCCAATACTAGAGGACGGACATGCATCTAGTGAACATTCTGTGGGTAGGGTCGAGGCATATGTAGTCGGGCTATTTGGAGATACATCATCAAATAGATCAAAGGACCAAATGATGAGTTGGAGACTCCACCACTTTGTTGTGATGGTTGGCCAATGTTGATGTCGTCTAAGTTGATCCGATCCACGTCATCATCCAAGGTATCATTGTCTGATACCCTCTCTAAAATAGCAGATGTATCCCCCAGTCTACCTATGGCCATGCTCTTGGAAAAAAAGATATCTATGTCATCGTATGCAGGAAATGGCTTATCCTTTATCCAAGCATACTCCTTATTAACTTGTTAAGAATAATTTAAAAGTATTATTATAATATTATCAAAAGCATGCTACGATTGATATTATCTCAATCCTCCACTCACCGAGATGACCTCCTCCACATCTGTTCATCACCATATGTGGGCACTTTTAGTCTAGGATCCCATCCATAGCCAAATCGATTAGCTAAGTTATAATATAAGTTGAAGGTCTTCTTCAGTACCTTCAACCGATTCTTAAGATTTTTATAATTGAAGGACTTACTTGTCTGTAAATTGAACATATCAATCTTCTTCCATGTTTCTTGCAAGAAAGTATCATTGTGACAGTTACCTTCGTTATTCTCTTGCCTCATCAAGGCAAGCATGATCATATCAAGAGTATCTGTCCAATTAGGTGCTCTAATACGACATGATCCTTCCCTTACATATGCAGGTTGATTATATTTTTTGGATTTGGGCATATTATCTATGGGACTACAAACGTAACACAATTAAGAAAAAAATAATATTTATTATTACAATTGGCTTCCTAATAATGCAAAAAAATTAATAACAAAGACATGTTATGAAACAAAAAAATAAATCCACCGAAATATGAATGTGCCAAGACATGTATTTGCTATAAAATAATCCATATTTTAATTAATTAAAAATTATATATCTCAGGACAAGCAACAATATAGACACAGGAGCATCGCGGCTACAAGATAGAATAACTACTCATTAAGGTAGCCTATTATGTAAATATAGTTAAACCCTTGTCTCCTATCCATGCTCATTCTTAAGGCAGTTTATCATCATTGACAAAACATAATATAAAAGATACATTATCGAACATATTATACATGAAAAATATAGAAATTAAAAAAAATTGATGAAAATCAATAAAATGTTGAAACCAATAACTTTAACAATGCCTCCACATTGTTATAGAAGGCTGCCAAACTTTATTCTTCCAGCGATATATGTAATTGAAGGCCAGTTGTGAAAAGTTTTTGAAAACAAAAAGTAATTAATCTTGTGCCTCAGGACATGAAAGCTTAAATCATTGAAGCATCGCGGCTACAATATATGATAAATAGTAATGTTTATCAAATCTTGTCTCCAAGCCATGCTCATTCAAAAGGCTACCTGTCATCATTGACAAAATATAATATAAAAGATATATTACCGAACATATTATACATGAAAAATATGAAAATTAAAAATAATTGTTGAAAATCAACAAAATGCTGAAATCATTAACTTTAACAATGCCTCCATATTGTTATAGAAGGCTGCCAAACATTTATTCTTCCGGCGATATATGTAATTGGAAGCCAGTTGTGGAAAGCTTTTGAATATAGAAAGTAATTTATTTTGTACCTCAGCACATGAAAGCTTAAAATCATTGAAGCATCGCGGCTACAGCGTACGATGAGTAGTAATGTTCATCAAAACTTGTCTCCAAGCCATACTCATTCAAAGGCTACCTGTCATCATTGGCAAGTTATACATACAATAATATTTAATAGTTTACACTACTAGGCAATGAAATGGCTGTAGGGATTTGAATGGTGCTCCCAAGCTTTGGAGAGACTTGGAAGACCATGACAGGGATATTGGAGGCGATCCCTGGAGCTTGGGGGCATGTCCCAAGTAGGTCTTGGATGTTTCCAGGAATTTCCTGGAGGTGTTCCAGGATACTCTAAGTCTGAGGTTGAGAGAACATGTGAGACATGGGTATACATGGACTCGGATTTGAGTTTTCTCATGTGACTCAGAGGGGGAGAGTTTTTTAGGGCCAGGTCAGTTGTGATCTAGGGTTATATCTATTTTGTATAAAAGAATGACTGGAACGTCGGGAAATAAATGTGATCCCTTTTCTCCTCCAAATCCTAGCCTGCCTTCTGATCTCTTTGGTTCTCTCTTGTGCATGCAACCCCATGGGGGGCATGCCTCCGTGACGGGAGCGGATGGCGTGCCCCATCTCTTCCCAGATGGTGCGTTACCTTTCCACCATGGCCACATCAAGTAAGATCCCAGGTATTCCGTGGAGCGGTCTTGCTCCAACAATTGGTATCAAAGCCGACCTTGATGCGGTGGCATGAAAGAAGTAAGGAAGAGGATGTCACGGTGGTGGTGCAGATCTCGAGGTGCCGAGATCTGGAGATGAGGGCTTGCTGCCCTCCTTGGAAATAGAGAGAGAGGATATAGGTGACGCAGCATCGTAGGGCACGGCACAGGGAGCAGCACGGGGAGTAGCGAGCGGGCGTGGTGCTGGGCATTGCAGCGGGCTCGCCGAGCATGGTGCAGCGAGGAGACGGTGGCTAGGGCATCGCGGGAGTGGCACAGGGCACGAGCGCGATACCGGTCGTGGGCACTGTGCAGGCAACGTTCGCCAGTCACGGCGAGGTGCTAGGCTCGCGCTCGATCGAAGTCATCGCGGACCCGATCGGAGCAGATCTCGCACGGATGGTGCGCGAGCGGTCGTCGGAGGTGCTGCATGACCGCGCGTGCCTGCGCCGGGCCTGGGCCTGGGCTCCGCTCGCCCGCCTGCGCGAGCGCGCTTGGGCCGGGTCTTGCCCAATCCTTTTTTTTTTTGTTTCTTTTTCTTCTTGAGCTGGCCTGGGTATTGGATAAGGCTCCACGCCTAACAGATTGATACTTTTTTTTTTTTTTTTTTTTATAAAAGGATTTCTCTTATGTTAAGTTTGTTGAGGAGGCGAAGGCAAGTACGGCACTAGACCTTGGAATGAGGGGTATTCTAGAGAGCCTGAGCCACTTCCACTTGATTCCTTTGGCACCGAGGAATAGGTATAAAGAGGCAAAAGAGAAGGTTCCGGATGCGGTCAGCTTCCATTAATGCATTCCATCAAAGAATCACATTGAGTCAGTTGACGTACTCATCTTCGGGTGGAAAACGGCTGTGAAAAATTATATGCGCCGTGTATCGAACATTCCCTGACTGTGGTAGGGGCCGTTTGGGGGCAGCCACACCTGGGGTCTTACCCCTCCCCACTTATTGGTTTACAAAAAAAAAAAAAAAAAACCCCATTGAGCTGGTACTGGTAGCCAATTAAAATTTGAAGTAGGGTATCTATGTCTTGATTAAATCCAGAATTTTTCTGTGCCCTCGACAGTTGTCATGAGTGAGAGATCAAGATCTTCTCTTTTGTTTCCGATTTACTAGCCGACGTCTTAATGGTGTCAGGTTAACGTACTCACCATTAGATAGGGAGAGGCTGCGCGAATCTGAGCGTCTCGTATCGAACATTACCTGACAAGGTGGGAGCCTGCGGAATAGCTATATCGGGATTTATCCCTCTCTATTTTTTTGGTTCATTAAAATATATATATTATATATATATATAATTATATATATATATATATATATATATATATATCTTGATTCAAGGGAGAGAGAATTCTTAGATTCGAGGGATTAGATTTTAGTGAGAGGAATTTAGAGATTACCCGGATTTTAGCCTAGATGCGTTCACAATGACGGGGAATAATAACATCGCAAAGCGGTGCCTTAAGGATCCAAGCTTCCTTCCAAAAAATATATTCAACCCATTTCCCACTAGGAATTTAATTTGGTTCCAAAAGAGAAGTAGGCTTTTTATCACATCTTTCCAAATACTAGAACAACGCCTTCTAGGCTTCCTGGAGGAGGTAGAGAGCTTAACTTTGCTCAAGTAAAAGCATATTTCATAAAATGTTTCCAGGGACTGCAACCAAGATTAAGAACCTCCTACCTTACTTAATTAGCCAGAAAGGCATGGTTGAAATTGCTAAGATCTGTAACCCCTAATCTACCTTCTTATTGCTTAGACAAACTATGGCCCGATTGACTTTGCAAGCAAGTCTATTAGCCTTTTCAACACCTTTCCAGAGGAAGGAGTGATGAATTTTATCAATTTTCTTTATGGGTCAGGAGGGAGCTTAAAGAGAGACGCATAATAGAGTGGAAACGATGTTCCAATAGAGTTGAGGAATACAAGTCACCTTCTAGAGAATAAATTTTCAAGACTAAGCAGCCAAGTTCCCTTCAACTTTGAGAAGTAGGAGCATCGACCAATGTAGGTAACGGGCAGCAAAGAGGATCTACAAGTCAACCAGAAGGCATGGTGAGAGATATGATCAAAATCCCATTCCACCGGGACAACGAAACTTTTTAGAAAGTTGATGGAAAGCCCAATATCAGTTCGAAAGAATAAAGGATAAGCTTAAGAGCAAGAATAGAATCTTTATTAGCAAGAGAGAGCGTCATCGGTAAACTATGAAATTTTTATCACAACAAGAAAAATCAGATTTAGCAACTGATTTTTCGGTTACTAATAATTAAAAATTAGTTGCTAAATTAATTTGCAATCGATTTTGCAACCGAAATTAGTCGTTGCAAAAGTATAGGTTGCTAAAATTTGTGACCGATTTTTTTTTGTTGCAAAATTTAGCAACCGAATTTGATATAATTTTTTTGAAAAAAAAAATCAAAGAAATATAAAACAAATTCTGAAAAAAAAAAACCGTTGCTAAAAAAAAATCCAGAAAAAAAAAAATCGGTTGCTAAATTGGTTGCTATAAAAAAACTCAAAAAAATTAATAAAAAAAATCGGTTGCTAAATCAGTTGCTATAAAAAATTCTAGAAAAAATAATAAAAAAAATCGGTTGCTAAAAAAAAATCCAAAAAAAAAAAAAAAAAATCGGTTGCTAAATCGGTTGCTATAAAAATTCCAGAAAAAAATTAAAAAAAATCAGTTGCTAAAAAAAAATCTAGAAAAAATAAAAAAAAATCGGTTGCTAAATTGGTTGCTAAAAAAAAACTAGAAAAAATAAAAAAATCGGTTGCTAAATCGGTTGCTTAAAAAAAAAATCCAAAAAAATAAAAAAATCGGTTGCTAAAAAAAAATCCAGAAAAAATTAAAAAAAATCAGTTGCTAAATCGATTGCTAAAAAAAAAAATCCATAAAAATAAAAAAAAATCGGTTGCTAAATTGATTGCTAAACAAAAAAAAATCCAGAAAAAATAAAAAAAAATCGGTTGCTAAATCGGTTGCTAAAAAAAAAATCCAAAAAAAAAAAAAAAATTGGTTGCTAAAATTGAATAATTTTAAAAAAAAATTTACCAAATATGAATTTTTTTTTCTGAATTTACAAATTTAAGCTGAGATATATAAAGCAGATATCATTTCAACATTAGCCACAAATCATTGAGAAGGGTTCAATCACACCCATTAGACACAATTGCAACATATAAAGCATCCATTAGACAGCTTAGGCACAAATCAGATATTCATTTCAAGGGTTCAATCAAATCCAATTATCCAAAAATAACAGCTACATACACCAAATGGGTTTAACCGGAATTGAATACCAGGTACAAATGAAGGTAAAACAACCAAAAAATTCTATAAGTCATAACTTGAATACTGTAATTAATCGTCAGATTTAATAAAAAATAATAGCATTCAGAAGCTCAGGATTGCCTCTTTTTCTATATTTAGAAGGGTCTAAGGTAGCAAATGGTTGCTTGCAAAAAGTGCAAGCCATCCAATTTGCAACACCATTTAGATCCTTGCAAAACGGTCCGATCCAGCATACACTTTCAGCATTTGAAGCATTACGAAGATACCAAGGCAACTCATCACAGCCTCTAGCCATAGGTAACAAAAGAAAATCAATGAAATTAAAATGCACAATAAAATAGCAAAAATCGAACAAAACTTTCAAACAATAAGATTCAAAAGCTCAGGATTGCCTCTTTTTGTACATTGCGAAGGATCTAAGGCAGCAATAGTTGCTTGCAAAAAGAGCAAGCCATCCAAATTTGCAACACCATTTAGATCCTTACAAAATGATCCTATCCAGCATACACTTTCAGCATTTGAAGCATCACAAAGATACCAAGGCAACTCATCACAACCTCTAACTGCATGAAATAAGAAGAGATAATTAATGAAAATCTATAATAAAACAACAAAAACAACATCAAGATTTGCAGTTCATAATACAAAGCTAAACATTTAATGATAACAAGAGATGCAGTTCATATATAATGCAAAACATATAAGAGTAATCATAATACAAAGCTAAACATATAACGATAAGAAGAGGTGCAGTCCATAATATAATGCAAAACTTATAAGAATAATAAGTGGAGCAAGATAATATGAATAATGTGCTAATGCTCCTATTCCTCATCGTTCTCGTCCTCCTCAGCGTCATCCTCCTCCTCGCCCCGCTGTGATCCTTGTCCACGATACATTTGATAAGGATCGACTTCAGTTCGTTGCGAAGGATTTTCACTAAAAGCATGAGTTGCAGGAGTTGCTGCATGTTGAAAATTTATGTTGGCTAATATATCCTGCAACATTCATTCATTATGTTCAACTCGCCTCCGCAGTTCATCCCTTTCTTGCTCGGTAGCTTGTACTCGAGCATTTACTTCTTTGACTTTGTCTTCAACCTGCTTCCGTACTTGCTCCTGGAATTCTTTACTATTCAATCATTGTACGGGAAATGAAGATTGTCCTGGAAATTTTGAAGTTGGCAACAGTGCAGTGGACTCTAATCCTAGCACATACACTCTTCCTTTCTTCTTTCCACCAACAATACGTATCCATACATCCAATTCTGATGACGGAGTTTGCTGCTAGCTAGAATCAGCACTGCTTTAACTTTGTGACTCTTCCATGTTCCATCTAAATTCAGACTGAAATTAATTTAATTTAGTTAGTATTAAAAAATTAATAATAACTTAAAACTTAACTTACGCAAATATGCTCTGATCTCTTGTCAACTCATGTCTTATCCTTCCTCTGATGGGTATGAATAAATAGCTCAGATGGAGAAGGCACAATACCAGTCTTCGAAGTCTGTAACTCATAGAACAATATATTTTATTAATATGAATTGTAATTATATTAAAGATTTTGGTTGGTATTGCTTATCAAATTGTATTTGTGCTGGGATATAGTGATCGAGCACAGGTATGACGTGAAGGACCAAAACCATCAGTATCAGAAGTCATATTTGCTTTTGCTTTTTCTGACTTCTCCTGATATCAGGCGGTGCACCAGTGCTCACATAATCTATTCCATATAAGTTCTCCAAGCCATGGCGGTCTCTCCATAACTCTTCCACGTCCTTTAAAAATTCTTCGGTATATCCCTTTCGACCCGGTAAAAGTCTATTATACATCCACTACAAAGTTGAAAGATATCCATATTCTATACCATATCAAAACATGATGATACAGAAAAATCAAATGAGGGTGGACTAAGCATTGTTAAAGAACATGGTTGCATCTAAAATATGCATAAGTCCCTCTCCCTCTTTGAGATATAAATAACATATGTAAAAGAATACTATAAAAGCGACTAGGTCTTAGAACCGGGGCAACAACATATTTACACATAATTTCGTAGAAACTTTCATATTAGGAACTATCGACAATCATTATTTATATTCTATAACAAGATAATGAAGTCAAATAAAGTGACAAAGGCAAAGAGGATTTATGAGAATTCTGAAAACAATACATGAAGAGCTATAGAAAGCAGAATGACATGACACACTACGACACGAGATATTAAAAAGCTATATATAAACCTCATCATCAGATAATCATGAGAATAGAATTATTTTGTTCATAAAAGAAGAATGCAATCACTAACAAACCACAATACTAGCAATAAGAGTGAATAATACAATTTAAGCCTCTGAAGTGACCATTCTTGTATATCTATCTTCAAAATTCACTAGTAACTACTTAATGAGATTTACTTAGAACATACGTACAAGTTATTGGGAGTCATTCTAGGTCTAATCAACTAGACTATTTCCATGTTTTGAACTTGTGACACCCAAGTCAAAATAGAGCAAGCCAAGTCAAAATAGAGCAAGCAACACACTGAAAAAAGCATGCATTCATTGAAATGAGGAAAAGGTTTCTTCTCAAAAAAAAATTGGAAGACGGCGATACTCGGATCCGGCGGGGCTCGAAGCTGAGGAAGGGAGAGCCGGAGGCGGCTCCGGCGTGCTCTGGACCCGAGGAAGGGAGAGCCGGAGCGGCGGTCGGCGGGGCTCGGACCCGAGGAAGGGAGAGCCAGAGGCGACGGCCAAAGGGGCTCGGAGCGAAGGAAGGGAGAGCCGAGGCGGTGGCCGGCAGGGCTCGGAGCTGAAGAAGGGAGAGCCATAGGCAGCGGCCGGTGGGGCTCGGACCCGAGGAAGGGAGAGCCGGGCGGCGGCCGGCGGGGCACGGACCCGAGGAAGGGAGAGCCGGAGGCGACGGCCGGCGGGGCTCGGACCCGAGGAAGGAAGAGCCGGAGGCGGTGGCCAAAGGGGCTCGGAGCGGAGGGAGGGAGAGCCGGAGGCGGTGGCCGGCGGGGCTCAGACCTGAGGAAGGGAGAGTCGGAGGTGGTGGCCAGCGGGGCTCGGACCCGAGGAAGGGAGAGCCGGAGGTGGCGGCCAAAGGGGCTCGGAGCGGAGGAAGGGAGAGCCGGAGGCGGCGGCCGGTGGGCTCGGACCCGAGGAAGGTAAAGTCGGAGGCGGGCGGCCAAAGGGGCTCGGACCCGATGAAGGGAGAGCCAGAGGCGGCGGCTGGCGGGGCTCGGACCCTAGAAAGGGAGAGCCGGAGGCGGCGGCCGGCGGGGCTCGGAGCGGAGGAAGGGAGAGCCGAGGCGGCGGCCGGCGGGGCTCGGACCTGAGGAAGGGAGAGCCGGAGGCGGCGGCTATGGGAGAGGAGAGAAAAAAAATGGGGGCGGCTAGGGTTAGGGAACGAGAGAAAAAAAAAACGGGGACGGCTAGGGCAACCTATAATACCCTCAATTTCTAAAAAAAAAATTAAAAAAATAAAAATATTAGCAACCGAAAAAATCGGTTGCAAATTTCAAAATTATAATTTTTTTTTAAAAAAATATTAGCAACCGAAAAATCGGTTGTAAATTATAAAAATTATAAAATTTATTTTTTAAAAAATTAGCAACCGAAAAAATCAATTGCAAATTTCAAAAATTATAAATTTTTTATAAAAAAAATTAGCAACCAAAAAAATCGGTTGCAAATTACAAAATTATAAATTTATTTTAAAAAAATTAGCAACCGAAAAAATCGGTTGCAAATTTCAAAATTATAATTTTTTTTAAAAAAAAGTAGCAACGAAAAATCGGTTGCAAATTACAAAAATTATAAAGCTTTTTTAAAAAAAAAAATAGCAACCGAAAAAATCGGTTTCAACTTTTCAAAAATTATAAAAATTACTTTTAAAAAAATTTAGCAACCAAAAATTTGGTTGCAAATTTCAAAATTATAAAAAAATTAAAAATATTAGCAACCGAAAAAATTGGTTGCAAATTACAAAAAATATAAATATATATTTAAAAAATTAGCAACCGAAAAAATCGGTTGCAAATTTCAAAAATTATAATTTTTTTTTAAAAAAAAGGTAGCAACCGAAAAAATCGGTTGCAAATTACAAAATTATAAATTTATTTTTTAAAAAATTAGCAATCGAAAAAATCGGTTGCAAATTTCAAAAATTATAATTTTTTTTAAAAAAAAAATTAGCAACTGAAAAAATCGGTTGCAAAATTTTATTTAAATTTAAATTTTTTTATTTTTGAAATTTGCAACCGAATTTTTCGGTTGCTAAATTTTTAAATAATAATTTTTAAAAAATTAAAATAATTTCTGTTTCGGTTACAAAATCGGTTGCAAAATAAAATTTTTGCAACTGAATTTACAACCAATTTAAATCGATTGCTAAATTATTCAGAAAAAATATCGGTTGTAAAATCGATCACAATTTTTTTTAAAAAAATCGTTGTAAAATCGGTTACAAAATCTGTCACAAATATAACCAAAAAATCGGTTGCAATATCGGTTGCTAAAACTTATTTTTCTTGTAGTGTATGCTGCATGGAATTCTAGGTGCTTCCAATCCATGAACGAGGTCGGAAGATGTGAGGCCCAACCCAAGAATTTAGCTAGCCTGGTCCATGCACATTCAGACTGAAATCGGCAACTGGGATGTCGACTTCAGTTTGGATTGAGTAGGGCACCGAACAGCCGGATTTCTTGGTGCCTCCATCTTGCGCTCGGCAAGTTTATGGCTTCGGAGGAACGAGCTCTCCAGCGCCATCTTGAAGGGGAGACGGCATCGTGCCTCCTCCCTCTTACTCTCTCCTGGAGTAGGCGGCCTCGCCCCACTAGCTGCAGGGCCCCTAGAGGCAGGCTGAGGAGCTGACATCGGTGCAAGCGGCGCCTCAGTCGCAGCCTTAGTCGTGGCCCGAACCTCCTCGTCTTCGATCTCGATCACATGCAGACTTGGAGGACTGGAAGACACGGCGGCAGTAGCTGCAGCCCTTGCCGGGCCACTACCCTCAGGCACCGCAGCAGGGGCCGCCCCCTGACCGCGCTGCTCTGGGGCCGTCTGGGCCTCTTGCTGGATCAGCCCCTGCACTGCAGACGCAACCCTCTCCACTGGCGCAGAGGTAGCTCGGGCTGCCCCTGAACTTTGACCGGCGGAGGCAGCAGAGCTCGGACCGGCCACCACGGTAGGAGCAGTCGTGGGCACGCCCTCGCCCCAGTCCCGCCTAGTCGGGGGCTCCTCGACCAGCCCTGTCGGCGGTCTCTTTCGGGTGATCGCCAGCATGTCACTCTCCATGAAAATCATCCCTGCATGCTAATCACACAACGGTCAGAGCCCGTAGGAAGTAGTGAAAGGAATGCAAGGAAGAAGAAGAAAAGTTTAGGTCGAACTCACCCAACCCATTTGTTGGGTTGACCCTGGCATCGAAAAGGTTCTACTCTGATAACAGGACCTCGAGAGAAGGGATATGGGCGGTGCAGAGCTGTTCGTAGTCATTCCGGTCAGTCGCATCGACCACAGAATTTTGGTTGGGGGACTGGTCCGGATTGCTCCAGACGCAGTCGATCCCCTCAACCGCGACGAAGAAGAATTTACTCTTCCATCCCTTGATGGAAGAGGGGAGATCGAATCTAATACCCTTCGAGTGAGAGGACAAGGACCACCACCCATCCTCAGTTGGGTTGGCACTTCAGGGCAAAGAAAGCCTTGAACAAAAAGAACCGGGCAACAAACCCATGAAGGTGGCAGAGCACGATGAAGGAGAAGATGACCCTAATGACGTTTGGCACTAGCTGGGCAGGGACCAAATGATAGTTGTCCAAGACGGACATGAAGAAGGGATGGAAAGGAAAGCAGAGACCCCCAAAGAAGGTCTCCTAGTAAAAAGCAAGTGGCCCGGGCCACTGGAAGTGACCCGTTCTCCCCGGATGAGGGATCATAAGCCGAACAGAATGTGGGATGCCATAGACATCCCGAGCGGTCCCCAGTTCCTCGGCGGTGATCGTCGAGGTGACCCCGCCAGGACCTGTGGACCGGACAGACTCAGAAACAAGTATAGAAGGAGGAGGAGAGAAGGACTGGATCCTGGCTCCCTGATGAGCACCGGACCAGGAGAACGCCTCCTATTGAACTCGAAGCGAGTCGCATCCTCCCCCTCACCGGAGGAGGAAGAAGATGCTGGCCTCCGCTCGGAGGGACCGCCTCGCCATGATCAGTGGAGGGACGGAAGCCCGGGCCAAAGCGGGACATCCTCAAGAATAAGAGAGGTGAAGGACTCGAAGAGGAGGATGAAGAACGGACTCGACTCGAAGGAGACCCCAAAACCGGAGCGAAGATCCTATTCTGGTGAAGGAGAAAGAAAGAGGGGACTAACCTGGTTCCTTAGAAGATCTGAGGCGACTGGAGGAAGAAGAAAGCCTGGATGTAGCAGCAAGCATGGAGAATTCAAAAGTATGGATGCTTCGGTAAGGCCTCCTTTCATTTCGAATGACCCTATGGATCCGTACCGACCCGACCCCCTGCCAATGGATCCACGCCACATGCGGCCCATCGACGAAATGGCATCCCGGCCACTCTGAATTCTGCGCCAACATTACCTACTCCTCGGATGTGGCCACTGGCCCCCCGCATTGGCTCGCTGGACCGTCTCACGAAGCCCCAGCAATCATAGCCATCATTGCACCAGATCTTCACCTTTCCATGTCAGCACCACAATTACTTCCTTCGGCCCGAGCACCGCGTACTAGCAAGTCTCGGGAGTGGGGGGCAAATGATGTGGCGGGATCGCTGACATGGAAAAACCGATAGGAGCCACGTCAATGGAAGCCGCCGTGTCGATGCCCCATCAATTCTCTTACTCGAACTCCTCTGCCAAGCCGAGCTGAGCTCTCTCGAGACAACGAGTCGAGCTCCGTCCTCCGCCAGGTCGTTCCCGTGAGCTCAGGATGCTTAGGCCGAAGCCGCACTCTACCCTCCAAAGCGAGACCCTCGAGATCGAGCCCAGCCCTCCTCCGCCACGTGGAGCCTCTCCGAGCGTGAGCCCTCTGGACCGGGCCCACACTCTGCCCTCCAGAGCGAGATCCTCGGAGATCGAGCCCTGTGGTCGGAGTCGAGCCTAGTCCTCCTCTACCACGTGGAGCCTCTCCGAGTGCAAGCCCTCTAGACCGGGCCCGCACTCTGCCCTCTAGAGCGAGACCCTCGAAGATCGAGCCCCTGTGGTCGGAGTCGAGCCCAGCCCTCCTCCGTCATGTGGAGCCTCTTCGAGCATGAGCCCTCTAGACCGGCTTCGCACTTTGCCCTCCAGAGCGAGACCCTCGGAGATCGAGCCCTGTGGTTGGAGTCGAGCCCAGCCCTCCTCCGCCACGTGGAGCCTCTCCGAGCATGAGCCCTCTGGACCGGGCCCGCATTCTGCCCTCTTCCACCGAGATGACCCCGCAAGCTCAGGGCATCTAGGTCGGAGCGAGCCCTACCATTCCAGCTTAGCCCCAGCCCGGATGTTGGCACCACCATCCCAGGACACCGGCGAGCCACTCGAGGACTATACTAGAGCACCTGCCAGACCGTGCTGACCGCCTGCAACCATTGGTTACACTAGAAATGGGAGAAGCACACTGATCGAGGTGCCATGCTCCTCACCACCACCTGGACCACCCGAGAAAGGAAGCCAACCAGGAGATTCGAATCCCAGGGGTGGTGGCCCACCGATCGAGGTACTGCTAGGTTTTCCAGAATGAGGCGACCAAGGGGATGTCAGAGCACATGACAGCTTCCCTTATCATGAATCAGGAAAGGCTCCTCGGGA
Source organism: Areca catechu (assembly GCA_021397845.1). Lineage (NCBI taxonomy): Eukaryota > Viridiplantae > Streptophyta > Magnoliopsida > Arecales > Arecaceae > Areca > Areca catechu. The sequence goes on from CM038045.1 coordinate 20,944,876, forward strand.
CATCGCCACACGTCCTTGATAGCCCAGTGGAGATCCCAAGACGGACGTTCAACGGTAACCTAGTTCATAAAACTTGGAGATAACAACCACAACACAAGAAAGGCACAAGCCACGATACTGGAACACAAGTGCACACTCCACCAAGAAGAGGAGCACGGCACCACTAGTATCCTCAAGCAAGGTCGGGTGAAAGGGCCACATAGAGACTCCCTCTAACCAGCCACACTTCCCTCGACACACTTGCATCCCACTCTTACACAACAAACTCCTCCTCATGTGGAGTCCATCAAGAGGGGCTCGACCAGGAGGATCTGTTTCCCTGGATCGTCATTGACTTGACCATCAAGTGCCCCCACCGGAAACCCCGGCCTGGGTCACTAACCACTATTTTGGCAGGTCTAGGACCAGAGGACCGCCAGGCAACGAAGGAAGCGCGCTCCGACACTGGCAGCAGCTACGGGCCACGACGATCTTGGCGGCAACAGGGAGCACCATCATAGTCAACATGATTTGTCCATCCTGCACTCTAAGTATTGGAAACCATGATTTTACATCCGATCTAATGATTTTGGAGATGAAGGAGTTTGATATTATCTTGGAAATGGATTGGTTGGCTTCTTATCATGCCACTATGGACTGTTTTGGGAAGAGAGTATTTTTCACCCTCCAAGACAAGAACCTTTCAATTTTTTGGCAGTAGAGGGAAGGTCCCTATTAGAATGGTTACAGCTATGCAAGCTGGCAAGATACTGAGACAAGGCTGTACAGGATACTTGGCCAATGTTATGGACTTTCAGCACGAAGAGATGAAGTTAGAAACCATTTCGATCGTGAAAGAATTTTCGGATGTATCTCTAGATGAATTATCGGGATTGCCTCTTGATAGTGAATAGAGTTTTTTATTGATCTTATACCAGGTACAGAACTTGTTTCTAAGGCTCCCTACAGGATGGCACCGGCTAAATTGAAGGAGCTTAAAGAGCAACTCCAGGAACTACTTGATAAGGGTTTTATCAGACCAAGTGTATCGTCGTGGGGTGCTCCGATGCTTTTTGTCAGAAAGAAGGATGGAAGCTTGAGATTATGTATTGATTATCGGGAACTGAATAAGTTGACAATCCAGAATAAGTACCCTCTTCCCAGAATTGATGATCTTTTGATCAATTGTGATGTGCATAAGTATTTTCGAAGATTAATCTACGGTCTGGATATTATCAATTAAAAATTAGAAGTGAGGACATACTCAAGACAGCCTTTCGGACTAGATGTGGACATTATGAGTTTCTGATGATGCCTTTCGGATTGACAAATGCTCCGACATCTTTTATGGATATGATGAACAGGATATTCATATCATATTTGGATCAATGTGTGGTAGTGTTTATTGATGATATTCTTGTTGGAAATTGTGTTCCAGCCAATCATCTAGGCTGTAGGCGGTTGTGCTAATTTTATAATTATATATAAATTTTTAATAAATAAAAGTTATTCTTGTGGTTGTTCATCACATGTGCATTTTCTGAAAATACTCATGTGTGATGGAGTCCTTAGAACTACATTATGTTTGATATAGATAGGATATATCAAGCAGTTCTTAAACTGGTTCATAATTAAAGGATACATTGTTATAGGATGACGATGTATCGAGTATAGGTTATTGTATCTCACATTGGTTGGTTGTCTTCTTAACAAGGAGTGTGGTCACACTGATGTGACATACAAGTGAAATGTGTGATATTTCACTGAGCGTGACTATCTACGGAGCTCCCTTCTATCAAAGGGTTGCTCGCGAAGGGATATGTGTATATGTGTCCCTCATACCTGAGGTCACCATGATAGCTTACAACCAACTCACTATACTTTGGTACCGGACTACCTGGATTTCTAATCCAGTGATGGAAGGTTTCTGAGTGCAGTCAAGTACTCATGGAGCGATGGTGGATCAAGATGGAATTGACCCCTCCAAATAGTTTGGAGTGAATGACTCGCTGTGTCTCAATTTAGCAAAATCTTGGCCAGGGTAGTTCTTGTGAGGAGTCACAGAACTTGTAAAGTTGAGACACGATCTGGATGAAGCAAATTAGGGTTGGCAGTCAAATCCTATGTCATCCTGAGCATTATGAGGTCAAAGGGATTAATTATATAGTACCCATATGCCAGAGGTTCTTGAAGTTGCTCTGCAATCTTCAACCTATCCGGACGTCAGGTATCATTGCAAGATGAGGACTTTGACTAGTACTGAAAGTGTTTCAATGCTACCGACTTAATGTTCGAACCTATGGGGTTACACCCATAGGGGTCTCTATCTGATCTCAAGGCTAATCGACAGTTAAGAATCATTTGCTATCACTGGTGATCAATATGATTGACCATGTGTCAACACTTAAGGGATCGACACTTGGCTGTGACAAGAAGTATTTTCGGAAGTCTTTTCTAAATGAGCCGACTCGACCCCTGCTCGAGCCGACTCGTTCCTACTGAAAGAACAGTCCGATTATTCTATGTTCTTGACGAACTGACTCGATCCCTGCTCGAGTTGACTTGTCTCTGCTCGACCAAAAAATCCTGAACGGATTTTCTGGGAAGCTTTTTGAGAAGGTTTTGACATGGTTTGAATTTTGAATTCAAGATGTTTTGGCTCTAAACTTTCATGGAATGTTTGTCATTCCTTCCCAATATGGTTAGAGCCAAATTGGTTTGCCCTTGACCTTCTCCCCCCCATCACTCCTCCTTCCTCTTTCTCCCTCTCATGGCTGTCTCTATAAATAAAGGCTGTTTTAGAGGTTGCTGGTTTTGTGAAGGACTGGAAGAAAGGGATTTTGTGAGGACTTAGGATTGGGTGTGAGAATACCTAGCATTCAAGCTAAGTCTTGGGAAGAGAGAAAGTTGGGAAGGGTTCCACCTCTCCTCCTTATCTTCAAGAAGAAGATCAGCCCGAAGGACCCAAGGAGCTAGCACTCCGAGAGAGTTGATCAGAGTCGAGCCCCAGTGTGGATTACCTGTAGAGGCCAGACACGTATGTGGCTCAAGCGCTTTACCCCTTTTCCACAGCATTTTCAAAGGTATAATTGTAAGGTGCTTTTATATCTTTGATTATTTTTCTTGCTCTTGATGTATATTGCATGCTACATTATCTTACTAGATCCTGTTATTGGCAGATTGGTAGACCATTTTGATTGATCTGCCAAGCCTTCCGCTGTTCATTTTAAAATTATTTTAAAATGCTTTTTTCTGCCTAGCATGTTTTCCCTTCAATTTTGATATATTTCAAGAATCAGAAGGAACATGAAGAACATTTGAGGAAAATCTTACAAATACTGAGAGAATAGAGATTGTATGCAAAGCTGAAAAAATATCAATTTTGGCTTGATAGTATTTCATTTCTCGGCCACACAGTCTCTAAAGAAGGTATCGCTGTTGACCCAACAAAGATTGAAGCGATCGTTGGATGGAGTAGACCAACTAATATAACTGAAGTTCATAGTTTTCTAGGATTAGCTAGTTATTATCGAAGATTCATGGAGGGATTTTCTGGCATAGCATTGCCACTAACCCAGCTAACTCATAAAGGGATCAAATTTGATTGGACAGAAGAATGTGAGAGAAGTTTCCAAGAGTTGAAGAAATGCTTGGTGTCAGCTCCTATTCTTACCCTACCATCTGGAAGTGAAGGTTTTACTATATATAGTGATGCCTCCAGAAGAGGATTAGGATGTGTACTTATGCAAAATGGGAAAGTGGTAGCCTATGCCTCTAAGCAACTTAAATCACATGAACAGAACTACCCTACTCATGATATGAAGTTAGCTGCAGTTGTTTTTGCTCTGAAGATTTGGAGACATTATTTATATGGGATATCTTGTGAGATTTTTACTGATCATAAAAGCCTCAAATACCTATCACACAGAAGGAGTTAAATCTAAGACAAAGAAGATGGTTAGAACTGATCAACGATTATAATCTAAAAATAAGTTACCATCTGGGAAAAGTAAATGTGGTGGCTAATGTATTAAGCAGGAAGATCGTGGGTAGTGCAGCAACTTTAATTACTTTTCAGAAAGAAGTTCTTCAGGATTTTGAAAAGTTAAATATGGAGATACAGCTGCACAATTCTGAATTTTTACTTGCTGCTCTAAAGGTACAATCTACCCTAATTGACAGAGTTAAGGCATCCCAGGAGAGTAACACAGAATTACAAAAGATCAGGAAAAGGTACAATCCGGGGCAATTTCAGAATTTCGAATTCATGAGGATGAATCCTTAAGGTTTAGGAATAGTTTATGTATTTCAAGAGATGCAAGTTTGAAGAGAAAATTATGACTGAAGCTCACAACTCTACTTACACTATTCACCCTGGAAGTACGAAAATGTATAGAGACCTTAAGAGAACTTTTGGTGGAATGGTATGAAGAGGGAGATAGCATGTTTGTGACCCAATGCCTAACTTGTCAACAAATAAAAGCTGAGCATCAGAGACTAGCAGGACCACTGCAACCCCTGGCTATTCCAGTATGGAAATGGAAACATGTCACAATGGATTTTGTTACAGGATTACCAAGGACTTTCAGAGGATTTGATGCTATTTGGGTTGTTGCAGACCAATTGATGAAGTCAGCTCATTCCTACCTATCAAGGTCAATTTCTCATTGGAAAGGCCAGCTAAATTATATATTGATGAGATTGTTAGATTGCATGGTATCCTTGTATCGGTTGTATCTGATAGGGATACGAGATTTGTCTCTCAATTTTGGAGAGGACTGCATCGAGCTATGAAAACCAAACTGGAATTTAGTATGGCCTTTCATCCTTAAACAGATGGTCAGTCAAACAAAACAATCTAGATGCTGGAAGATATGTTAAGAGCTTGTGTTTTGGATTTAAAGAGATCGTGGGATGAGCATTTATCACTGGTGGAGTTTGCATATAATAATAGTTATCAAGCAACCATTAAGATGGCACCTTTTGAAGCACTGTATGGGAGGAGATGTAGGACCGCGGTATGTTGGGATGATGTTGGTGAGAGAAACTTTTGGGACCAGATATTGCACAACAGACAATGAATAATTTAACTTATTAGAAGACGGCTTCTCGCAGCTCAGAGTCGACAAAAAAGAACTAGATTTCCAGGTGGGAGATCATGTGTTTTTTAAAGTGTCTCCTACTAAAGGAGTAATGAGATTCGGGATGCGAGGAAAGCTAAGCCCCTGGTATGTGGGTCCTTTTGAAGTCTTAGAGAAAGTTGGCATTGTGGCTTATCGACTTGCCTTGCCGCCTTCTATTGCTGGAGTGCATAACATTTTCCATGTCTCTATGTTGAAGAAATATGTGCCTGACTGAATCATGTAGTCGAATTTGGACCACTTCATTCAGAGAAGATTTGTCCTATGAGGAGCAACTAGTGAAGGTGGTTGATAAAAAGGATAAGTCCTGAGGCGACGTATCATTCCTTATATTAAAGTCCAGTGGAGTAATCATTCAGAACGAGAAGACACCTGGAACTAGAAGAAGTCATAAGAGGCAAGTATCCTCAACTATTCCATGACCAGGTATGCCAATTTCAAGGACAAAATTTTTTTTAGGAGGGGAGAATGTGAGGCCCAACTTAAGAATTTAGCTGGCCTGGCCTGTGCACATTCGGACTGAAATCGACAACTGGGTTGCCAACTTCAGTTTGAATTGAGCAGGGCACCGAATAGCCAGATTTCTCGACGGGGAGAAGGAGGTCGACGGCGAGGGGGGAAGGGATCCTTCCCTATAAGAGAGGATTCCTCGCATGCCTCGTCCATTTCGGAATCCATCTCCCTCCGATGGCTGCCGAAACCCGACGCCAACCCTACCGGACAATTCCTCGTGCGTCCCAGCCCTTGTCGGAACCGATCTCTCCGGTGGCCGTCGAGACCCAAAGTTGACCTCGTCGGTAAGTCCTCTTTCTCCGTCTCCTCTCAGGCGTGGGCATGAGTAGAGGCGATCGACGAGGGGGTTTGTCCTGTATCTTCCTTTTTGGGATTTTTGGAAGGTGGTCGGACGGTCGTTGAGATCGCCGCCGGCCCTTCCTTTCCTTCCAGCTATTCTTCTCGACGGTCGATTGTTGAGGATTGCCGCCGTCTTTCCTTCCTCCCAATTTTCCTTTGGCAGAGGAGGGTCGGCTTGGTAGGGAAGATGGCAGTGAGTTTTAGAGAGAGGAAGAAGGAAGAGAGTTGGGAGAAGGGATAAAGTATTGTTAACAAGGATGGGTTGACTCGTTGACAGATGGGTTGACTCGGCTAACAGGAATTTAGTTTTCTTTTTTTTAGTTTTTATATAGATATATTTAGGAATTAATTGTATGATTAATTTACAAAAAAATTATTGTACAGGATCATCATTGTCCTTGGAAGACCAGGTTTAATGTTGAACCGTACTTAGTTGGTGGAAATCCTATGTAAGTTATCTTTCTCTAGTATGTTCTATCATGCATGATGTGAGCTTAATACTTAATATATTTTTGGAGTTTTACTATATACATTTATGCTGCATGTCGATGACTTGATGTGATATGAGGTTAAACATATATATTTAGAGTACTTTATGTCATGGGTTGAGTCGGTTTTTGATACTCTCTAGTCCGACTATGATTATACGAGTTAGGATCTAGTCTCTTTTTGGGCCTCCAGTGGAGCTATCACTAGCGTATGACCGTTGAGCGGTATGTGTACACAGAAGCTAGTTTTTCTTGTGGGCCTAGCCAGCGGGGCGATCGCTGGTACATGTAGAGGATGCATATTTCTCGTGTAATTTCAGAGCTAGTTTTCCTTTTGGGCCTTCAATGGGGCTATCACTGGTGCATGACCGTTGAGCGGTATGTGTACACAGGATTTAGTCTCTTTTGGGGCTATCCATGGGGCGATCGTGGCCATAGTCAGAGGGACTAGGTGAGTGAGTGTGGATGGCCATCCTAAGGAGTATGTTGTCAGAAAAGTAATAAAGGGAGTTGATAATGAAACCTTATCTGAATTGGATTTATTTTATTATTATGTTTGGATGCTTGTATGCACTGAATTATTCAAGTTATCTTGCTCTTGATTCATAATAGATTTATACTTGAGATGTATGATAACTTACTGAGTTTAGGAAACTTACTTTATTCCCTTGTATTTTTTCAGGACCAAAGGAACATGTGGGCTTAGAAACCAGTCAGTGAGAATTTAGGACCCAGTGGGTACTGTTGCTTTTATGTTTAATGTTTAATAAATTTTAAGTGTGTGACCGTTAGTTTTTTTTTTATGAACATTTGAAATTGTTTATCTAATAAAATTTATGTGTATGTCTGGTTGAATTATTATTGCTGGAATTGAGATTTGAAACAGGCTTGTGTGTCCGAGGAAGAATTAAACCTAAGGGCACATGACCGTCTATAGCATGTCCGGCTCATATTCGGGATTGAGGTGTGACAGAAAAAGTAGCCATGTTAAATAATTTAGCAAGAGGGTCCATGGGCAACATGAAGATGAAGAGGGACAAAGATCCCTTTGACAGATGCCACTCTTGCATTTAACCCAAGGATCAGTTTCATCGTTAATACAAACAGCCACCTTAGAAGAGAAAGAATACTCCCTGGCCACAAGATCCATTTAGATAGAAACCCTCTATGCTGAGGAGGATAATAAGGTATTTGAGATCCAATTTATCAAATGCCTTGCTAAAATCGAGCTTACATAATATACCTTTGAGAGGAGAATGGTCTAGCCTTATAAAGTACCTCGTGTCCATGCTTGCACTTTTTGCCTCTTGGTTTTGGTCATTCCTCAATGTTGTCGCAGGTACTCCATTTCTTCCTCATGATCTTTGTTCTTCTGGGTGCTGGAGAGTTTTCCTCTATTGTTTCTGCCAGCTATTCTGATGCTTTTGGTGGCTTTGAATTGAAGCTGTTGGACTAAGAGAAATTCTCTTATCTTCCTTCACAAGAGCTCCATTTGGTTGTTGTCAAGCAAGCTCTAAAACTATTCTCTCTCTCTTTTTTTTTTTTTTTGGATAGAAAGGGAGCTCTGAAACTATTCGTTCACGAGAGCACCGCATATATATTTAACATATAGCCAAATATGTTGACCCTAATAACATGAGGATCAGGTTGTATCTTCGTGTGAAAAAATAATTGATCTTCTTTCATGGCACCAATCATTGGATCATAAATTACATAGATTGCAAAGCATTTCAATATCTCTCCCTTCTATCTCTCTGTATAGCCATTGCATGATTCTATTATAAATATGTCACGAAAGAAGATGGATCATTCTTTGTGCGCGAAAGATACGATCCCGAAACCTAGTAACATGAACAATGCTTAGCACACACTTTACATCTAGCACCACACTATTTCACTTAACGTGAGTACTTCATGTTGCCTTCATGTGTCAACGAAACGATATAAGTTTAGGAGTTAATAAAAGCTGGTGCACTGGGTACGAATCCACTGCTGGATTTCACAACACACAGATCTCAAACCATTCCAAATTCCATCGCTCCTCTATCTGCATAGATTTCAAAGCATGCAGCACGCCATCCAATGGTTGATCCGTCCGAAAGAAGATGAACAAAGATACAACCCCTATCCCATTAAAAAGGATGGAAGCTCGAGATTAAACCCAATGATTGCATCATGATTAATAGTTCAATTAATATCATATCAGGATTCCCTCCGGTTGGTACAGAGCCTGGAGATGTGCAGTCTCTGAACTCAAGACCCTCGGATTATTAATTGGGCGTCTCGTGATGATACAGGATCTGGTACACTTAAAACACAGCCCCAGATAAAAATTGGCTGGTTAAAGATTGGACGTTTAGCATCAGAATAAAAGGTTCTATGACAACAAGCCCATTGTGATGCACTGTATTTGGAATTTGGATAAATCCCTCTCTTCAAGTCACATCTTTGAGCTCTGAAATTTTCGAATAATTGTATTTTGGATGCAATGAAGACAAGATCGTGCATCCTCCAATAACAAGCGGAGCTAATTCAGATCGGGCCTACCATTACTTTGGTTCTCTCTCTCTCTCTCTCTCTCTCTCTCTCTCTCTCTCTGTTTTTGTTTTTGTCCTGAGGTATAGTGAAACGATGTATTTCATTCTTTCCAGTTCAACTACCTCAGAATTGGGAAAAAAAACAAAAACAAGAACAAGGCTGGTAAAGTGGACGGAAGAACTAGGAGCGTCTGGTGATCCAAATAGGATCAGCATAATGATCATGATGATCTAAATTCTGGGATAATCTAATCTAAGATCACTATGTTTGGTTGGTCATAATGGCATCTGATGATCCAGATCCCATCATGATAATCGTGGTGATCCAAATTCTGGGATGATCTAACTTGGTAATCTCGGTCATTGTGCGGTGATATGTAGATATGATGCCCAACCAAATATTATTATGTAAAAAATTATCATGATAAAAAAAATGTTTCCTCTTCTATGAGATTTATGATTAGGATGCATATTTGGTTAATATATTTAATTTAGAATCATCATGATATGATAATGTTGGATACATGTCCTCAGGAGGAGCAGGTTTCTAATCATCATATTAGATAATGATTTAAAAATTGAGATGATCCACGATAAAATTAAATCGAATAACAAGATTCTATTATCTTTACATAATCATCCTCGATCTTGAGATGATCACCATATACCAAATGCCGTGCCTGGATGGAAGGTATGTCCCCTATCAATGAATAAGAACAAGTGTCAAGTTGAACGAAAGCCAAATAAGGCTTGTAAATGAGAAGGCTGCTTTGTCCATGGCCTGTTGATGCTGCCAAGGACTGAAAGATTGATGCAAACTGCCAAACTGAGCTTAGCCCCCATGGCTACAAAGGTTCCTTCACTTTCCGTTTGTTCTATTCTCTTTCTTTCTTTCTTTCTTTTTTTTAAGAAAAACTATACATATATATAATGCATACAGTGACAAGAAAAAAATAATGTGGAAATCTAGCCTTTCTAATAATGAAATACTTATAAGATAATTATAACCAAAGAAATTTATGGAATCTAGTAAATATGTAAAATCTGACAAATATGTAAAATCTATTGAATCTAGCAAATCTATAAAATCTGACAAATTTGTAAACTTTATATAATCTAGCAAATCTACAAAATCTATGAAATCCAATAAATCTGCAAAATCTAGCCATCTTAATAATAAAAATAATTACAAGAAAATCTACGGAATCTGATAAATCAACACAAATCTAGTTTTCATAATATTCTTCTTCAAGTTGGCGCATGGAGGTTGATAATGCCTAATTTCTGAAGTAGTGCACAAAGAATGAATGAGGTAAGGGTCTTTGTGAAGATGTCTACCAATTGACTTGAAATAGAGACATGATGTAATAGAAGTTCTTTTAATTGAACTCGGTTATGCATTAAATGATAATCAATTTCAATATATTCGGTGTGCTCATGAAAAACAGGATTATTTGCAATATGCATATCTACTTTGTTGTCACAATGCAATATAACAGAGGTCAGGTGCTCTACAAGAAAATCCGAAAGTAACTAATGAAGCCATAAAATTTCATGAGTAGTGGTTGTCATGGCTCAATCTCAGTTTTAATGGACGACCAGGAGACAAAAGATTGCTTCTTTGAGCACCAAGAAATAGGAGCTATGCCAAGAAAGACAAAATATCCAGTAGTGGAATGACGTGTATCTAGTAGTGGAGTGACTTGGTAGAGGGAAGAAAATATCTTGATCAAGTGCTGACTTTATGTTCCAGAGGACATGGAGGGCTACATCCCAATGGAGTTGCCTAAGATCTTGCATAAATTGTGTGAGTCCATGAACTGAATAATAAATATCAAGCCTCGTCATAGTAACATAGAGTAATCGTTTAACAAGTTGACGGTGCTATGAGGGGTCTGGCAGGCTATAATAGAAAATAAATAGTATCAAGTTTTCATGAGGGACGAACTGAACCGACACCCTAACAACCCTGCTTCATCAAGAATATCCCGGGTATATTTATACTGACTCAAGACTATTCCAAATGGAGAACGAGCTACCTTAATGTTAAGAAGTATTTAAGGGGATCCAGGTCCTTAATGTGGAACTTGTCATTCATGTAGCATTTAAAAGTAGTTATGTGGTGTTTGTCATTCCCAGCAATAATTATATCATCAACATAAATCAAAATTATTGTAAATGAGTTATCTCAATGCACAGTAAATAAAAAATATTTTGCATTGGATTAAAGAAATTCATGTTGAATGAGCACTATGGTAAACTTATGGTACTAATTGCAAGAAGCCTATTTAAGGTAATATAAGGATTTGCAAAGAAGATAAACCCTATTATCCGCTAGATGTGCATAACCATGAGGTATTTTCATATATATCTCCTCATAAAGATCTCCTTGCAAAAAGGCATTGTTAATATCAAGTTGATGTAACTCCCAGTTCCGTACTACTACTATAGCTAAGAGACAACATATGATTACAAGCTTTGCCACAGGTGCAAAGGTCTCATAGTAGTCTAAGCCCTCAATTTGAGTGAACCCCTTCACAACTAATCGAGCCTTATAGTATTTGATGCCCCTGTCAAGTTTACTCTTCACCTTGTTGACCCACTTGGAGTCAATGGCTCGCTTGCCCGATGGAAGGGATTTAATAGTCCAAGTTCCATTCTTCTCAAAGTACTTCAATTTCATAGCTCATAGCCTTATGCCAATGCTTATATTTGATGGCCTAAAAATAAGTGCATAGCTCATCTATAGAAGTAATGGCTGCTAAGAAAGCAAAGTGAGTAGCAAATAATCTATCATGGAATAAATATGAAGAAAGAGGGTACACTATACTTAAGTTAGCCAAAGGTGTGGAGCTGCGTGATAGAACAAGAGAGCTGGGCAATGTGCAAATGAAAGTCTTGATACTATTATGGCATTGTATGGTCTTGATATGAGTGAGTTGAAACATTTTCTAAAACAGGGGGAGTATGGGCCGATGAGCTAATTTCACTTGTTGGACTCCCTGGAGCATCTAGGACATGGAGCCTGATTCTTCAGGGAGGGCCATGCTTGTTGCCCCTGAATTAAGAGTGGGTTATTGCATGAAGGTGCATGAACTGTATTGTTTGGGCCCATCTGACTTGGTTGTCCAATTGATTGGTCATGTAAGCCTTCAACATCATTTAGAAAAAAAGTGGCTACTCAATATATTATGATTCCTAGTGACGGTGCTTTCTTAACTCCTAGTAACAGCAAATGGGAATATGTTCTTATAAAAAAATCATATCTCAAGATGTAAAAATCTACTTGCTAGCCAAATTATACACCCGATATCCCTTTTGTCCATGGGGATATCCCACAAATATACTTAATAGAACATGGACCAAACTTGTTTTTTTATGGGAGAGTGTAATTGAGTATAACATAAACACCCAAAGACTTTTAAGTAGTCATATTAGAAGGTCGACCAAACAACACATTATATGGAGATTTGTTGGATAATACATGTGCGGGCAATAAATAATGAGGTAGGCTACAGTAAAGATGTATTCCCTCCAAATTCCATAGATAAGTTGGCCTGAAAATGTAAGGCTCTAATTACCTCTAACAAATGCCTATATTTCCTTTCAACCCTCCCATTCTATTGAGATGTGTAAGTATAAGAGGATTGTTGCTGGATCCCAAATTGCATCATGTAATCAAGCATAGCCTGTGACTTAAATTCTTGACCATTATTAATTCGAATATATTTAACTTGTGTGCCAAATTAAGTACATACTATATTACAAAAGAAAATCAAATATTGGTATACTTATGACTTAAATTATATTAAATAAATCCAAGTACATCAAGAAAAATCAACTATGATCAAGAAATAGTGTGCCTCTAAGTATGAAGAGTAGCATAAGGGCCCCAAATATCACAATGAATTAAATCAAAATGAGCTGCGGCTTTATTATAACTAATAGAAAAAATGATTCTAGTTTGTTTGGCATGATGACAAGAATCATATACTAGTTTATTACTACCAACAATGTCACTAGATAAACTGGGATTATATGATAAACAATCCAAAAGAGAGTGTCCCAGCTGCATATGCCAAATATGAGATGACTGTCCATTCCATGCCACATACCGAGAGACTGCTGCTTGTCCAAAGTCTAAATAATATAGCCTATCACGCTGCCTACCTACTCCAATCGGCCTCCTCGAGTATAGGTCCTACAAAATACAAAAATCTGGATATAAAGTAAGTATAGAATTATTATCATTTGTCAGTTTACTCGCTGATAATAAATTACATTGAAAATCATCAATCTTGAGCACTTTTTGTAACTTCGGTCTGTTGGGGAGGACCAAGTTTTTACTTTGCCACATCTCAAGCAATTGTCCATTTGGCTGTCATACAGGCTTAAATCTTTTACACACATTTTGTAATTGAACTGGAGTCATTGACCCTGTCATGTGGTTGATAGCTCCTATATCAATAATCCAATGCAAATGCTCTACTGACTTACCAACAAAATTGATAGCACCTGTTAGCTTTCCACCATTTGCCACAGTCTTGGCACCATCATAACTTAACTTTGCACCATTAATAAGATTCAAGAGATGCCCATATTCTATGGCTGAAGGCCTGGGATGGGTGAGTGTCTACATCATCCATCATTCCTAGGATCACCTGACCGTATGGAGTTAGATTTTCTAATCTTCAACTTCCAATTAAGTAGATACCCAATCAATTCATAGCAATGCTCTTTTGTGTGGCCTAATCGCTTATAGTGCTTGCATTGTGGGTAGCTTGCACCAGGCTTCCCATTCTGTCTTGAGGCATTCGATCCCCATGCCCATTCTTGGGTCTAACAATGAGCATAGCAGCCTCCATGGCTAGGGCAGTCACTTCAATACTAGGCTTTCGACTGGCTGCTGCTGTTTGTTGCACCTTTTCTTCCACCACCATGGTATATACCCTTCCAAGAAAGGGCAGTGAGTCCATCTCTAAAATTTGCAAATAGACAATATTGTAGGCTTCATCAAGTTCCATCAAGAAATTATATAACTTGGCCCTTTCCCTTGATGGCATGATTGCATTGAGAGAGCCAAAAGTGCATGAGGAAATTGGATCATACATTTGCAACTCCTCTCATAACATCTTTAATTTACTATAATAACCATCGACTGATATCTTCTGTTATTGAAACAAGCTTATATTCCTCCATATTTGGTAGACTCAAGTGACATTTCCTTGCAAGAATCTCTCTTCTAGGTCCACCCATACATCACAAGCTATTACCGAGATCTCATACAGATCCTTGGTCATAGAGTTTGTGAGCCAAGTGACTACCATTATTGCATTGCACTACATCTAATCTTGGTAGTCGAAAGAAGCTTCACTCAGTTTCTCCGATGTCCCATCAACGAAGCCTATCTTGCTTTCTGCATATAAGGTATTCTCCATAGAACGTATCCACGAATGATAATTGGATCTGGTAAGTAAGTTTGTAACATAGACTTATTTCGGGTGATCCGAGGGATGGAGGTGATATGGCGATTTATTATCGATTCTTCCTGAATCGGACGTATTCACCTTCACGACCTTGCCCGATTCCTCTACCGTAGTTAATTTACAATGAACAGCTTAGAGATGATATTTAGGCTCAAATACCAAGAAAAAAATTGGAGTAATCAAATGTTTTTGCATTAATTTACTATTCAAATATATACAAAATACATACAACAACAAAATAATAATAATAAAGAAAAAAAATCTTGCCTTTCTAAAAATAGAAATAATTACATGATAATTATAGTTAGAGAAATATGTGAAATCTAGCAAGTTTGTAAAATTTGGTAAATCTGTGAAATGTGCAAAATCTGACAAAACATAAAATCTGTTAAATCTGGTAGATCGATACAAAATATAGCCATCGTAATAAATTGACTACAGTTTAATTTTTGTGTTTTTGTCCTTTCGTTCCTCTACACCATGGACCAAGGCGTTTCTGTTCTTTTCTTTTGTTCCCCTCTTCACCCGTTTGGTTAGAGATATCATTCATTTCTCTGTATGGCCTTGTGGGATAGCCAGGATCGAACAAAGACGAAACCACTTTTTATTAATTTCTCTCATCGCCTTGGACCGTCCATATAGCCTTTATTTCTCCTCTTGCCTTATTTTTTGGTGGGAAGACACTCCGTTTGGTTAGAGATAATGAGAACCTAGGTGGAAGATATGTCCCATATCAATGCCACGTACAACAAGGTCGAATAAGAACGAGTGTCAAGCTGAACGAAAGCCAAACAAACAAGGCTCGTGAACAAGAAGACTGCTTTGTCCATGGCCTTCTCGATGCTGCCTAGGACTTTGAAAGATTGATGCAAGCTGACAAACTGAGCTTAGCCGCCCAGGGCCACAAAAGGTTCCTTGACTTCCCGGTTGTTCTATTCTCTCTCTCTCTTAAAAAAAATAAAAGATAAAAGAAAAGCTCTCCTCTTTCTCGTCACTCATTTAATCAGGAAGATTTAGTTGGCCAGGATCGTAGTATAAAGATGACTAGAGTTTAATTTTTGTGTTTTTGTCCTTTTGTTCCTCTGCACCATGGACCCTGGTGTTTATGTTCTTTTCCATTTTTCCCATCGTCACCCGTTTGGTTAGAGATATCATTCATTTCTCTATATGGATGGCCTTGGGATTGTAAGCTATGGGCCTGGGCTGAAGTCGGCAGACCCAGCCGACTTCAACCCAAATGAGAGAGAAAGAAAGAAAGAAAAAAAAGAAAAAAAAAAACACTGAAGAGAGGCGGAGACGGGAGAAGACCGAAACAGGGGAGGGAGATCTCCCTAGCCGGCCGGAGTTTTCGTCGGAAAACTCGGTGGGAGAATCGTGAGGGGAGTGGGAGTTGATCGGTGATGGATTTTGGAAGAATTGGGACTCGGTGGTAGAGTTTTAAACGGCGAGGGACTCTCGTCGTTTTTCTTTTAAAAATCCTTCACCGCTGCCTCTCAAGCCACCTTCACGCTCTCTCTCCCTCTCCGACGAACGACTGGAAGCTCTTCTATGTCGCCCGGTGAGTCCCTTCCAATTATTTTCAGTTTTTTTGGAAAAATTTCTCGTTGTTTTCTTGGATTTTTCCGTTTCGATTTTTGGGGCTGTTCTCCATCACCGTCGTTGTCGTCGCCGCCACCTGCCATCACCGGACTGTGGGGTCTCTACAGCAACCACCCCGTGGCTGCCGGCAACGAGGAGGGAAGTTGGTTCGGTCGGCCAAGGAGGATGCAGGGGGGTGGTTCGGGAGAATAAAGAAAAGAAAAGAGAAAGAAAGAAGAAGGAAAAATATAATAAAATAAATAAAATAATATATATATATATATATATGAAAGAGGAGAGAGAAGGAGGAGAGAGAAAGGAGGAGAGAAGGAAGGGAGAGAAGGAAGAGAGAGAAATCAGGGATTTCTCAAGATTTGAGAAAAAAAATTGAGAATTTAGTTTTAATTAAAATTATTTATTTATGTAGAGAATCAGTCCTGAGCGAGAAGGCGTCGCACCGATTTCGGGTACGGATTAGTACAGGCATGGATAGTTGATTTGTAAGGACTTCTGGACTTTATCACCCGTAATATTAATATATTTTACATGACCTGATTTGATCCGAGCATATATTAAATATTTTTCATGCATGGTAGTTTTCGAATAACATGATCTGATTTCCGGGTTACGGAACGAGTTTGTTGTTAATGTTGTTTGCATTTGCCAAGTGATCTTGAAATGTATTGATTGTGATATCGATCGTTGGAAAGTGACACGATCTGACTATGTGAGAAGAAATGATAAAGTGTTAAGTAAACTGGTGTTTGGACTAGCCATGCCACGGCAGTACCGTGGTTTCTTAGTGTGCCCGTCACAGGCTGGAGTTTGATAATTTGTGTGCCAGTCACAGGCTGGAGTGTGACAATAGTGTGCCCGTCACAGGCTAGAGTGTGACAACAGTGTGCCCGTCACAGGCTGGAGTGTGACAATAGTGTGCCAGTCACAGGCTGGAGTGTGACCGTGGCTAGTCCAGAACCCTAAAGATAATGATTAAATAATTGAAAATTCTAAAAGAAAAAAATGTAAAAAAATTTCAAAGTTTTTGGTTAAACATGAAATCTGAATTGTTTGATTTCGTCACATGTTATGCTAATGTTTTACTGTTTTCATATACATGTATATTATTATTGGTGATCATTTGGAACCCTTACTGGACTATGTAGCTCACTCCCTATCATGTGTTTTCTTTCAGAGACTCAGGATACTTAAAGAGGATCTGGGCTGGGCGTGAGACGGAGCTTCATAATTGTTGAACTAGTTAGTTAGTTAGTTTCGGTTACTGATGTTTGTGAGTCAGTAGACCAATTAATGACATCAATTTAAATACTGAATTATACATTTGTTATTGATTTGTTTATATAATATTAATTTAAATCGGATATGTTTGAATTGTTGTGTACCTAGGCCTTGCATAATCTCTAGGATAAAACTAGGATTTGTGCGGCCGGTCACGTAGCCGATTCCGGTACTGGATTCGGGGCTTGACAGAGTGGTATCAGAGTAAACCAGGTTCTAGGATCTTAGGATATAAGCTCAACGAGAGAGAGTGTGGGTTGATCCATATGTGGGGTAGATATTATGTCGTGATTGTTTTGACCATCTGAGTGTTAGTTGTATACTAACAACGATTGGTGTAGGTTTTCCAGGGCACGTGGTAGTGGACGTGGACGTGTTAGGAGGCCCACAAGTGTGGATGGAGGCACAAGCTTGGTATCCTATTGAGCAGCATGAGAATGCTGGAGCCTTATCTGATAATGAGGAACATCCACAGGACCCAATACCGAATCTGATGAACAACACTGGTGATGAGGAGCATCCCCATGAACCAGTGCCCAATCCTTTGGATAATACCCCGGAGACTGGAACTGCTGAAACAGGAACACCGGGTGGATCTGGAGTTCAGCCTGGGGACCAGATGGGTCTTCCTCAGCTATTACAAATTTTAGTGCAGCAGCAAGCTACTGCAAGAGCTGATACACTAAGATTAATGGAAGCCCAACAGCAACAGCAGCAATTTATGCAACAGTTATTATTACAACGACAACAGCTAGAAGTCAGAATTCCTCAAGAACGGCCAATTACACTAATAGAATTCAAGAAGTATACGCCACCGGTATTCAAGGGGACTTCTGATCCCATGGAGGCAGAGGGATGGCTTAAAGCTGTTGAAAAAGTTTTCCAAGACTTACGGTGTCCAGAAGAGGAGAAGGTTACATTCGTTACCTTTTTATTGCAAGATGAGGCAGCTGCTTGGTGGGAGCTGGAGCTTGGAAAACAAGGACCAAATGTTACATCTTTTACCTGGACAGATTTTAGAAAGGTTTTCTATGAGAGATATTTTCCTCAAAGTGTTCAGGTACAAAATTTCGTAAATTTGATCGCTTGGAGCAAGGCACTTTAACTGTTTCTCAGTATGCCTCAAAGTTTGAGGAATTGTCGAGATATGCTCCATCACTCTTAGCTGATGAAGGGATCCAGGCCAGGAAATTTGAAAATGGACTTAGAAGTCGGATCCAGCATCAAGTGATTGCTTTTGAGCTACCAACTTATAAAGAGGTTGTTAATAAAGCATTAATTATAGAAAGGGGATTGGATGTGGCTCAAGCTGAAAGAGAAAAAGCATTAAAGAAGAGATCTGGAACAAGAGGGAATCAAGGCCAATCCTATAAAGGTACCAATGCAAAAACAAGGAAGCTTGACAATATTACTTCAGATGACAAGACTCAACCAAAGAGTGACGTCAAGTATTTTAAGTGTGGTGGTTCCCATTATAAGCGGGATTGTACGTGGCCAGATGAGTGGAAGTGCCATAATTGTGGTAAACCGGGACATAAGGCAGTTGTGTGTCCCTCTGGTCAGGGGTCACAGCACCAATTAGGGAAAACAGCAACTTGAAGGACAACAGAAATCAGTAACTCAGGGATGGGTTTAGCACTCACCCAGCAGGATGCTAATGCATCAAATTCTGTAGTGACAGGTATGATCAAATTATTTTCCAGTAATGTTTATGTTCTTTTTGATACTGGCGCTACACACTCTTTCGTATCTGTTAGATTGGTTAGGAAAAATAATGAGTTAACCCCGACATCTTTAGAATTTGAACTCTGAATTTCCACTCCTAGTGGGGATGTTTTTGTGGTTAATCAAATCTGCAAGAAATGTAGATTGAATATCGAAGGTAGAACAATGGAAGCCGATTTGATAGTCATGGATATGAAAGATTTCGATATAATCCTTGGAATGGATTGGCTAGCAGCAAATCATGCTTCCATCAACTGTTTTGAGAAAATTATGAAATTTCAAATTCCTGATCAGTCAGAGTTCTATTTTAAGGGTAACAAGTTAACCCTTATGAGGAGGGTAATTTCGGCTTTTATTGCAAAGCGACTCCTCAGACAATATTGTGAAGGATTTCTGGCAACGTGACAGATACTCGACAGCAGGAGCTTAAGCTGTAAGACATACCCGTTGTGAAGAATTTTCGGAGGTCTTTCCCGATGATCTGCCAGGATTACCTCCTGATAAAGAGATTGAGTTCTCTATCGATCTTATACCAGGTACAGGTGCCATCTCCAAAACTCCTTATAGAATGGCTCCGGCAGAATTAAAAGAACTTAAGGAGCAATTGCAAGAATTGTTGGATAAAGGATTTATCAGACCTAGCGTGTCTTCCTAGGGTGCTCCAGTCTTATTTGTAAAGAAGAATGATGGAAGTTTTCGGCTTTGCATTGATTATCGAGAATTGAACAAAGTGACTATAAGGAACAAATATCCCTTACCAAGAATTGATGATCTATTTGATCAATTACAGGAAGCACAGGTATTCTCAAAAATTGATCTTCGTTCTGGTTATCATCAATTGAAGATTAAGACAGAGGATGTACCAAAGACAGCTTTTAGAACCAGATATGGACACTATGAATTTTGGTTCTACCTTTTGGTCTGACAAATGCACCTGCGATTTTCATGGATCTCATGAACCGAGTGTTTAGACCATATCTGGATCAATTTGTAGTAGTATTTATTGATGATATACTAATATATTCAAAAAGTCTATAGGCACATGAGGAGCACTTAAAGATAGTATTACAAATACTCAATGAGGAGAAATTATTTGTCAAGCTAAAAAAATGTGACTTTTGGTTGGACAGAATTTCCTTCCTTGGCCATGTTATTTCTAAGGATGGTATTTCTGTGGATCCAAAGAAAGTGGAAGCAGTGGTAGAGTGGGAGAGACCCACTAATATGTCCAAAGTTCGTAGTTTCTTGGGAATGGCAGGATATTATCAAAGGTTTGTTGAAGGATTTTCTCTTATTGCTATACCCTTAACTCGCCTGACCCAGAAACGAACAAAATTTGAATGGACAGATGATTGTGAGCAGAGTTTTCAAGAATTGAAGAAATGGTTAATCACTGCCCCAGTATTGACTGTTCCTGCGGAGATAGGGGAGTTTTGTATATATAGTGATGCATCCCGAAAGGGTCTCGGTTGTGTGCTAATGCAAAATGGAAAGGTGATAGCCTATGCTTCTAGACAGCTGAAATCATATGAGTCAAATTATCCCACTCATGACTTGGAGTTAGTAGCTGTAGTTTTTGCTTTAAAAATATGGAGACATTACCTGTATGGTAGTCGTTGTGAAATCTTTACAGATCATAAAAGTTTAAATATATATTTACTCAAAGGAATTGAACTTGAGACAGAGAAGATGGTTGAAACTATTAAAGGATTATGATCTGACTATCAACTACCATCCAGGAAAGGCAAATGTTGTAGCAGATGCCCTGAGTAGGAAAACCCCGAGTAAGTTGGCAGTTTTAATTACTAATCAAAAGCACATCATAATGGATCTGGAAAGATCAGAGATCGAGGTACGAATTCATAATTCTGGGATGCAATTAGCAAATATTATGGTACAACCTATCCTGATTGACAAAATTAAATCAGCTCAGAAGGAAGATTTAGAGCTTCAGAAAATTAAAGAGACAGTTGAGTCTGGTGTGCAATCTGAATTTACTATATATGAAGATGGTACCTTGAGATTTGGTAACAGATTATGTGTTCCTAAACTTCCAGAATTAAAGAATGAAATTATGGAAGAAGCACATAGTTCAGTATATACGATGCATCCGGGTAGTACAAAAATGTATCGAGATCTACGTGAAAACTTTTGGTGGTCTGGTATGAAGAAAGATATAGCTCAGTGTGTGGCTCAATGTTTGGTATGTCAACAGGTAAAAGCTGAGCATCAAAGACCTGCTGGACCTTTGCAGTCTCTTGCGATTCCTTAGTGGAAATGGGAGCACATTACCGTGGACTTCGTGACAGGTTTATCCAAAACCCCTAAGGGAAATAATGCGATGTGGGTGATTGTGGATCGACTAACGAAGTCAGCTCATTTCTTATCTTTTCGTATCGGACTCTCTCTGGAAAAATTAGCAAACTTGTACATAGAACAAATTGTGAGACTACATGGGATTCCAATTTCTATAGTATCGGATCGAGACAGTAGGTTTGTTTCACAATTTTAGAAGAGTCTTCATAAAGCATTGGGGACCAAATTAAGTTTTAGTACAGCTTTTCATCCCCAAACCGATGGACAGTCTGAGCGAACCATCCAGATTCTGGAAGACATGTTGAGAGCTTGTGTTATGGACTTGGATGGTGCTTGGAACTGTTATCTATCGTTAATAGAATTTGCCTACAATAATAGTTATCAAGCCAGTATTCAAATGGCACCTTTTGAGGCTTTATATGGTCGGAAGTGTAGATCTCCTATCTGCTGGGATGATGTAGGAGAAAGAAAATTGTTAGGTCCAGAAATAGTACAACAAACAGTGAAGAAGGTACAAATGATCAGAGAACGTTTGCGTACTGCTCAAAGCCGACAGAAAAGTTATGCTGATAAAAGGTGAAGAGAGCTGGAATTCAATGTTGGTGATCATGTTTTTTTGAAAGTATCTTCCACAAAGGGTGTGATGAGATTTGGTGTACGAGGCAAGTTGAGCCCAAGATTTGTGGGACCATTTGAAATTTTGGATAAGGTTGGTGAGGTGGCCTACCGATTAGCGCTACCACCAGTTATATCTGGAGTGCATAACGTGTTTCATGTATCTATGTTACGGAAATACATTCCTGATCCTAATCATGCAATAGATTGTGTGCCTTTGCAACTTCAAGAGGATTTGACCTATGAGGAGGTGCCTTTACGAATTGTCGACAGTAAGGAACAAGAATTGAGACACCGAATCATACCTTATGTGAAGGTGCAATGGAACAATCACAGTGAAAGAGAAGCTACATGGGAACTTGAAGCAGAGATGCGAACAAAATATCCACAGCTTTTCGAAATACCAGGTACGTAAATTTCGATGACGAAATTTTTTAACGGGGGGAGAATGTAAGCTATGGGCCTGGGCTGAAGTCAGCAGACCCAGCCGACTTCAACCCAAATGAAAAAAAAAAAAAAAAACTAAAGAGAGACGGAAACGAGGAGAAGACCGAAACAGGGGAGGGGAGATCTCCCTAGCCGGTCGGAGTTTTCGCCGGAAAACTTGGTGGGAGAATCGTGAGGGGAGTGGGAGTTGATCGGTGATGGGTTTTGGAAGAATTGGGACTCGGTGGTAGAGTTTTAAACGGCGAGGGACTCTCGTCATTTTTTTTAAAAAAATCCCTCACCGCCGCCTCTCGAGCCACCTTCACGCTCTCTCTCCCTCTCCGACGAATGACTGGAAGCTCTTCTACATCGCCCGGTGAGTCCCTTCCAATTATTTTCAATTTTTTTGGAAAAATTCTCGTTGTTTTCTTGGATTTTTCCGTTTCAGTTTTTGGGATTGTTCTCCGTCGCTGTCGTCGCCGCCACCTGCCGTCACCGGACTGTGGGGTCTCTACGGCAACCACCCCGTGGCTGCCGGCAATGGGAGGGAAGTTGGTTCGGTCGGCCGAGGAGGATGCAGGGGGGGTGGTTCGGGAGAATAAAGAAAAGAAAGAGAAAGAAAGAAGAAGGAAAAAAAATAATAAAATAAAATAAAATAAAATATATATATATGAAAGAGGAGAGAGAAGGAGGAGAGAGAAGGAAGGGAGAGAAGGAAGAGAGAGAGAAAATCAAGGATTTTTCAAGATTTGAGAAAAAAATTGAGAATTTAGTTTTAATTAAAATTATTTATTATATAGAGAATCAGTCCTGAGAGCGAAGGCGTCGCACCGATTTCGGGTACGGATTAGTACAGGCGTGGATAGTTGATTTGTAAGGACTTCTGGACTTGATCACCCGTAATATTAATATATTTTACATGACCTGATTTGATCCGAGCATATATTAAATATTTTTCATGCATGGTAGTTTTCGGATAACATGATCTGATTTCCGGGTTACGGAACGAGTTTGTTGTTAATGTTGTTTGCATTTGCCAAGTGATCTTGAAATGTGTTTGATCGTGATATCAATCGTTGGAAAGTGACATGATCTGACTATGTGAAAAGAAATGATAAAGTGTTAAGTGAACTGGTGTTTGGACTAGCCATGCCACGGCGGTACCGTGGTTTCTCAGTGTGCCCGTCACAGGCTGGAGTGTGACAATTGTGTGCCAGTCACAGGCTGGAGTGTGACAATAGTGTGCCCGTCACAGGCTAGAGTGTGACAACAGTGTGCCAGTCACAGGCTGGAGTGTGACCGTGGCTAGTCTAGAACCCTAAAGATAATGATTAAATAATTAAAAATTCTAAAAGAAAAAAATATAAAAAAATTTCAAAGTTTTTGTTAAACATGAAATCTGAATTGTTTGATTTTGTCACATGTTATGCTAATATTTTGTTGTTTTTATATACATGTATATTATTATTGGTGATCATTTGGAACCCTTACTGGGCTATGTAGCTCACTCCCTATCATGTGTTTCTTTCAGAGACTCAGGATACTTAAAGAGGATCTGGGCTGGGCGTGAGACGGAGCTTCATAATTGTTGAGCTAGTTAGTTAGTTAGTTTTGGTTACTGATATTTGTGAGTCAGTAGACCAATTAATGACATCAATTTAAATACTGAATTGTACATTTGTTATTGATTTGTTTATATAATATTAATTTAAATCGGATATGTTTGAATTGTTGTGTACCTAGGCCTTGCATAATCTCTAGGATAAAATTAGGGTTTGTGCGGCCGGTCACGTAGTCGATTCCGGTACTGGATTCGGGACGTGACAGGGATAGCCAAGACCGAACAAAGACTAATCTGAATCCACTTTTTATTAATTTCTCTCATCGCCTTTGGACCTTCCATGTAGCCTTTACTGCTCCTCTGCTTTATTTTTTGTGGGAAGACACCCCAGTTTCAGAAGAATGCATGGGTTATTTATTTGATGGCAAAGAATAGGTTAACATATATAAAGAGACGAGATCTAATATATGTATGTATATATTTTTTAAGATAAAATTTACATTTTTAAATGGAAGATGGAACTGAAATGGCAACTTCCCAAGTTGATAAAGCTTTTCATTAATGTATAAATTGACCTAGGACTGAATTGTCTTTATAAACATTTGAAGATCGGAGATATTAGAGAAAAGACAACCATCATGGTAGATGTGGTTTCCAATTGATCAATAAATGATTTTTTTTTTTTTTTTTATTACACGGTTGCATTTATTTAAGATCTAACATGAATATAATCTGAAAAATCAAAAAGTATAATATTTTAAAAAATTTTGAAAAAGTTTTTAAGACCAAACTCGAAAAATGTATCACAAGACTATTCAGTTTGCTTCCGATGTAGCCTTTCAAAAAATATATATACAGAACAGGATAGGTATCTCCGGAGCTGTAGAGCAATGTCGGTCAGATATCCCGTAACTTCACGTCGGAGATTGATGGCTCATAAGGGTGATGTCCCTTCGTGGTGGTGAGAATCCCGAGATCTGGGTCGTGGATAATAAAATTAGTCAATAATGTGTGATTGACAAAAGAGAAACGTGAATGGGAGCCGAATCCTCGTGGTGAGAATCCCGAGATTGGGTCGTGGATTATAAAATTAGTCAATAATGTGTGATTGACTAAAGAGAAACGTGAATGGGAGCCGAATCGAGGATTCGGCCTCCACTAATTTTTTTTAAAATAATAAAGGAATAAAGGCAAAATCAAAAAAAGACAAGATTCGATGACATAGTCAACAGATTCGAGGTGCTATTTAACAAAGCCGCGTTCAGAAAAAACAAAGATTTTCTATAAACAAATAGGGGAGAGTTAGAGATTAATGTAAAGGCTTCTGTCTTGAAAAAACAAAGATTTTCGTAGATGTAAACAAATAGGGGAGAGTTAGTTTAACAAAAAAAAAAAAAAAAAAGGGGAGTTAGATCCCGAACATGACCATCTCCAGACGGTCCTCCAACTTCAGTCAGAAAATATTCGATACACGATGCATATTAATTTTTTCGCAGCCATTTTTTATCCAAAGATGAATACGTCAACCTGACTATTACTAACATCAACCGAGTGAATGGGATTTATTATATATATCCCTAACTTTTTTACTACCACCAGCTAACAAGGGCTCCAGGATCTCATCTTCACGTGGGGTTCAATTAGATACATCACTTTTTTTTTTTTTTTCCTTGGCATCCTATGGTGCCCAAGTAAACTAAGATAATTCTAATATGATAATGGAGCTAGAAGATGGGTGCAATCAACCTAAGTCAAATCAAATGGTTAGAGATTTAAGCTTGATTTGATTCAATTTTTAGTGAATGGTTTGGCCCAATGCTTATTCGATAATTCAATACATTATGAACACCTAGATCTATGTCAAAATTGATGTAAAACAATTTTTGAAATGATGCACATGAATTATATGTGACATATTATTTAAATGGATTGCAATGCGAAGTTAGGAGTCTATGAGGTATTGACATGTCAAATATTTTGATGCATCGCTGCAAGAAATTTAAGTAACGGCAGCCATTGTTAATATCCATTTTTAACCATCATAAAATTAATCAAAAAAATTATTTGTCGCTAATAGTTATTAGCAACGGAAACTTGACTATTAGCAACGACGAAAGCCATTGCTAAAAATTTTATTTTTTAATTTTTTAAAAAATTCTAGAAATTTATTATTAGCTTCTGTCGTCACCAAAAATTTTAAAATTTTAATTTTTTTAAATTCTAAAAAATTATTATTAGTGATGGCATTTGATCGTTAGCGATGATGAAGTGTCGTCGCTAATATTGATTCTAAAATCAAGGCATTACTGATTTATATTATCGACGGCAAATCCAAAAACCCCATGGCACCTAATCATAGGTAAAAAAAATTGGTTTGCCCCCTCCACCCCTCCCACCTCTTCTTTCCACCATTCCCCTTCCCCCTCACCTGCTGGCATGCCTGTACTGCCACCTTCCTGGTGCCCAATATTGTTCCCAATGCCAGATATGGCATCCCCATGGTATTTTTTTCGTTCTCCGTAGTGTTTCTTTGTTCCTATGCTAACTTTTCCACTGTGCGTGCTTCCCTCATTAGCTACTGAAGCCCAAGTTCCCGTCCTCCAGCGTAGGGATGGCAACGGGTCGGGTTTAGGTCAAGTCACCCAAAACCCATACTTGTCTCAGGTCGAGTATTAAAAAAATCATGTTTGGATTGGGTCGGGTATATCCAGTCTCATAAAATCTAGTTTACTTAAAACCTAAATGGATCGAGTCCAGTTGGATCAGGTCGGGTATATCCGTCCCGTATCCAATTTACTTAAATATTTTATAAGCATAGCTTTTCTTATATATAAACAGGTCGGATTCGGGTCGGGGTGTACTACTACCCGTACCTGATCCGAACCCGAGTCAGATTTTTTTTATATAACCCATATCCGTTTATAAATTAGACGGATCGGGTTTTACCCGCTCCATTAGGATCGAGTCGGGTCCGATATCCATCGGTCATTAAAAATTGCCATCCCTACTCCCATGTCGCCATCCGTGCAGCCCCGTCCCTGCATCGCAACCCCTGGGGGACCGAGCCCACACCCCCATTCCCATGGGCGTGTCCCCTCACAATCATCCCCAACCCAATGCCGCCATCCCTATCCCTTCATCTGATTCCTGTATCTCAATCTTTGTGCACCGGATCTACCATTCATGGAATCTATCTTACATTATCCATGGGACTTACCTTGCACTATGAGTATTAGCAACAGTGATGGTGACGACGACAGAGACATTTCTAAAAGTTATTTTATTATTTTAAATATATTAATTAAATTTAATTACATGTTTATTCATCTAATTAATTAGATATTAATTTAATTAATTAATTAGGTATACACAGATGCATGTCATGCACGAGATTCGGGTCTCGGCATGCAAAGCACAAGCTAGGACCCAGGTCATGCGTCATGCATGCTCGGGTTTAGAGAAGGTAATGGGTAGCATTGTAAACACAGGTACCGAGGTATGCATAGCATTCCTGGGCCCTAGCTGGTGTCCAGGGTAGCCAGCCCTCATGCACACCGCGTGCTTGGATCGATGGAAGGTGCCATGCAGCATTGCAAATACTAGGACTGGGGCATGCCCCATAAACTCAGGTCTGGTTCCCAGTCGGCATCCGAGGCAACTAGCTCTCATACAAGGGCCATGGGGCATCTCTAAAGAATGGCAAAAATCTGGAATTGAAAATAGATTGAAACCAGGGATTGATGATACTTTATAGTGGCATCTCTAAAAAAGGCAAAAATCAATAATATGAAATTGCAACTGAGGATGAAGACTAACATGAAGATTGCATCTTACGCCTTGTAAAACTACTTGATTTTCATATTCTTTATTGCACCCATACTTACTCCAACATTCTTTAATGAACTTTCTAAGTAGATGTCCCTTAAATGGATCAAGTCTAACCTCATTCTTGGACCTTTTTAGGATAAAATATTTACAATAAAAGTAATGATTTTTCTATGGAGCACACTACATTGCGATATAGGCATCCGGAAAATCCTTCCTCGGTAGGCCATCCCTGTATAGGTAAACTTACCTCCAGTTTCTCTTGTACATGCACAAGGGATTTTTGCTACCAAACAATCACCAAAACAATCCGAACAATAATTTTCTCTCCAAAGATCTACTTTCCCTCTTTAAGATTTTCTCTTTGTACTCTCTCTCATCTCTAGGATTTCTCTCTAGGTTGATCAAAGATTCTAAGCTGCTTTGGTACCAAAATAGTTTAGCAAATCAATCACCTAGTTAACAATCCCTTTTAATATTATTTAAATATTATTAAATTCATAGAATAAAGATTGATTATGATTTAATGTTTTAACTAGGATTAGTCGAATCCTCCATTAAAGTTTAAAGACATAAGACAAACGAGATAAGTAAATCTTATACTTCTTATTTATTTAAATTATTATGTTTTAATACATATAAACTGTAGTTATTGATGAATTCATGTTTTATAATTATGTATTAATTTAACTAATTAATTATGTATTTGTTTTTATCAAATTTGTATTGCATAGAATCATGGACCTATCTTTTGATTAATGTACACATTTTACCGCATCCATATATTTATATATTTTGTATAGGTAGGAGAATTATGTATATTAATAATCAATTGATTGTCCAATTTGGACAGTTTAGGAATTGCAATTAATTTTATAGATAATTATAGTAATTAAACAATATGTTGAGGGTTCGTAAAAAGTTTTAGATAGTATTTTTCTTTAGTTCTCCTTACACATCTTCAATCGTGTGATGAAAACTAAGAAAAAATACTACCAAAATTTTTTTAGGCTCCTATTGTATATCATTTGATTACTGTAATTGAGCTATAAAATTAATGCAATTCTAGAATATGATAGAACTTAACTTTATATATTAGTTATGATATGATGCATTATTATGTAAGTCATTTTAAGTAACAAATAATTAGTTAGCAATTCTTTGTATTTGTACATGTAGAATTCATAAATAGTATGTAATGGACCATAGTTAGATGGACCGTTGAGTAATTGATGGAATGATTTTTGCTAAAATAGGAAGGGTGTAGAGTATTTCTATAATTATACTTTTAGAAATGCGGCACTCTTATATCAAGGACAGGCCCATTGCCCTTGTAAGAGATATAGAAATAGGAAAATGGTTGACAGGGATACAATCACTGTCCATTTATGTAAGAATGGATTTATATTAAACCACAACTATTGGTACTTGAATGAAAAAACATAGAAGACAGTTGCAATAGTTAGAAGTCAGTAGGACAGGGATATAAAGAGAATGGTAGACATGGTTATAGATGTGATTAGTCTTGAATTTAGCTGGGATATGGAGAACGATCCAGAAGCTGATGATTTCTACCGTATGCTGAAAGATGCTGATAAACCACTATGGCCGGGATATAAAACATATACTATATTATCAGCTATGTTAGAGTTATTGAACTTGAAGGCCAAGTTAATATGATGATCAATTCTTATAATAGGATGATAGCAATAATAAAGAAAATTCTACCGAAAGATGAGAAGCTTATTAGGTGCATTTATGTTTCAAAGAAAATGTTGAAAAGATTAGGCATAGCATATGAAAAGATAGATGCAAGTCATAATGATTGCATGCTTTTCTATAAGGAGGACCAACTGAAGAGCTCATGTGATGTATTTAGTGAAAGCTAATTTAAGCTGAGATAAGAGGATGGAAATTAAAAGGATATACCATATAAGGTTCTTCTATACTTTTCCCTCATTTCTAGGCTTTGAAGGCTTTACTTGTCCAAGAGTACTACCGGCCTGGTAGATGACATAAAGAAAGAATTTGCAAGTACACCAATATAATGTGTCATCCATTGGATAATGAGACATGGAAGAAATTTGATACTTGTATGCTTTATTTGCTCAGGAATCATGTAATGTTCGACTGGATCTATCTACGAATGGGTTTACATCGTTCAGTCAAGTAATGGCCCCTTATTTATGTTGGCCGGTCTTTATTACTCCATATAATCTATTGCATGGGATATACATGAAAGAACATAACATCCTTTTTATATTAGTCATTCTTGGACTACGATATCCCGGTAGAAATATTGATATATATCTAAAGCCTCTTATTGATGAGCTGAAATTCTTATAGTTCAATAATACACATACTTTTGATGCATTGAAGAACCAGAATTTTGTAATGAAGGATACATTGACGTGGACCATTAACAATTTTCTTGCTTATGGGATGTGTTGTTAGGATGGAGTACTCATAGGAAGCTAGTATATTCTTATTGCATTGAGAATACCAAGTCATTTCAGCTTGAGCATGGTCATAAGCCTTGCTGGTTTGATTGTCATCATCAACTTTTTTCTAATCATCATCCCATTCAAAAGTAAGGGATAGTTTCAGGAGGAATAAGATAGAGAAGGACCGTGTACCCCTATGCCTCAGTGGCATGGAAATGTTTCGAAGAATATCCCAACTTGATAAAGTCCAGTTTAGCATATTATTGACAAGCAGAAATCTTAAAGATTCGTTAAACTCATAACTGGGTAAAGCACAGTATCTTCTAGGAGTTGCTGCACTAGTTCACTAATTTGATATGTCATAACTTTGATATCATGCATATTGAGAAGAATCTATTCAATAATATTTTCTACACTATTATGGATTCAAGAACAAGATGAAGGATAATCGCAAAGCTCGAGCATATATGAAGAACATATGCAAGCATCTATTAGAGCTGGTTAAGGTGTCACTTGAAAAATTTTTGAAGCCGAAAGTATCATATATCTTAACGAGGGAGTAGTTAAGGATGTATGTGAATGATATAAAAATCTTAAATTTTTAAATAGTTATGCAAGTAATTAAGTTTGATGCATTAATGTTAAAGATTATAGATTTTATGGGCTAAAGAGCCATGACTACCATATCTTCATGCAAAAATTGCTACCATTGGCTTGGCGTGATTTACTTCTCAACTCCACATGGAATTCTTTGATCAAGCTTAGTCTTTTGTTCAAAGACATTTATTCTATCGAACTATTTGCCGACCATATCTTCAGCCTTGAGGCTAGTAGTGTAGAAATCATTTGCAAGTTGGAGAAGTTTTTTCCTCCTAGCTTCTTTGACTCCATGGAGCACCTCATATTTCATCTGACATATGAAGCTAGTGTGGGGGGACCAATGCAGTATAGATGGATATATCCATTTAAAAAATACGTGCACATTTTGAAGAAGAAAGTGAAAAACAAGACCGGAGTTGAATGTTCTATTGTAGAGGCTTACATAATAGAAGAAATTTTAAATTTCAGCCGATATTTCTTTAATCCCAATGTGCAAACAAAATTGACTCAAAATAGCCAAAATAATGATGGTAGTAGTGAAGGATTAGAGCAGGAGATTTCAATATTTGCCTATCCCACTTATGAATTTGGGCACGAGATTCATTGATTTTAAATGATGCCAAATTTTGACAAGCAGAGATATGTTTTGCTAAACTGCATGAAGGTCGATCCGTATATTAAGTAAGTATCCATCACAATTTTAACTCTTCAATCACATATTACAATCAATTGGTAAGCATATATTATCATTTTATATGTTTAATTTTTTTAATTTATTCTTTTTATAATATGCAGGTTATGCAAGGAAGTGACCCTATTCCTAAAAAACTAAGACCATTAAGTTACGGGCCAACAAAATACATGACATGTTATAACATTACAAAAAAATGATTATTAGTGATGACTAATTACCATCATTAACAGTAGGCTTGCCGTTGCTAATAATCCATCTCATATATTTTTGTCACTAATAGTAATTATTAGCGATGGCAAAAAAAGTTTTCTAATAATCATTATTAATGATAGCTAGTAGCAATGGTAGTTTCCATCATTAATAATATTTCTAGTTTTTTTAAAAAAATAATCAAATAAAAAAATCTATTAGTGACTAAAAAATTTTATCATTAAAAAAATAGTATCGATAATAAATATTTAGTGATGGAATTCACTATCATTAAAGCCATCGCTAATATTTTTTTAAAAAATAGTAATTTTTTTTTAAAAAAAAATATTTTAATTTTTTTAACAAATAATTACAATTCTTAAACTCTATTAGGACTAAATTAATAATTAACAACCATAATTATAAATAAAAAAGCTAATTATTATATTAAAATATAAATTATATATTTTTATAAATTTACACTGCTTTACAAGTAAAAAAATATAAATACATAATATCAGAACAAAAAATTATCTAAGATCCTCTGTGTTGTCATCCTCCTCCAGCTTTAGCTCCTGTAGGTCCTATCCAGTAGCCAGTGGATAAGAGCTAGATATCCAGCATTCTGTAATAAAAAAATAAAATATTATTAATAAGTTTCTAAGTATAAAATTTAAAATAAGTAAATTAAAAAAATTATTAACAGACTTACCTCCTATGATGGCTATGATAATGAGGCTAGTTGATCGCGTAGGTGTAAGTCTCGGAGAATGTCGATGACCGTATCGTGGATGGCATTTTTTTTTCTATTTATGTGAGACATCCCTTTATCGTATCATCCATCAAAGAAGAATTAGCAGTCAAACTCATTTATCCTTCGATATGATTGAAGCATGGATAGTCCTTCTGATTGCTTATATTGTCCAAATATCTGGACATGAACTAAGACCCCTCCACATATTTAGAGGATCAACATTTTGATACCAACTTAATTCGATCAAGAAGTAGGGGTGTAAATGGGTCGGGTTGGACTGGATCATAAATGACCTGATCCGACCCAGTTCTTTGATTGGTCCTAATATTAGACCCAATCCAATTCACTAAAAAATCGGGTGGGTCGGGTTGGGTCCACTATTAAAATTTTAACCCAACGGGTCATTCGGTTAGATCGGATCTATAAATAACCTGGTTCTAATCTAAAAAATTTAGATCTATATATTATCTAAATAAAATATAGATAACTATATTTTAATTATTACATAGCCAACTATTATTAACCATAAAAATAGATAACAAATAATATTATTTATAAAATAAATTAAGATATAAAAATAATTATAACTCTATATCTATGTTAAAAATAAGTTCCATACAAGTTTTAAATTATAATTTAAAGGACTAAATAGATATAATACTAATAGTATTAGTATGTTCGAGTTAGGTTGGGTTGGGTCAGGTTCAATTCAGTAAACCCAGACCCAACCAATTTTAGGACTCGACTCGGATCCATAGGGCCCCAAAAATGGGTTAGGTCGAGTCTAAACAAGTTAGGGCGAATCGGGTCATAGGTCAACCCGACCATTTGCAGACTTAGGAAGATAAAAGATTTTCTTTAATCGATTCTACATAGATTTTTCAAAAGAAAGAAAAAGATGATAGAAGGATAACAACAGTAGAGCTTAAACCCTCTTTCTTTCATTGATTAATTTCTTTTCTAAAAATGGGATACATAGTCCCTATTCATATTAGTGAGATTTATCTTTGCATAATTTAAATTAAATTCCTTTTCTTATCTCCTAAAAGGATGTCCATCTTTGAACAAGTCAATTGCACTCCTCTTTCTAGTTTAAATATAACTCGATCTCTAAAATATGAAATATATAAAAATATATAAAATTTAACAAGAGATAAATCTTGACTTCTATATCAACTTTGCCTTCTATTATTCTATCCAATTCTTCATGGATTTAATAGATAACCTTTGGTCAAAATCTTTTCAAAAAGAAAAATTTTGGTTTGACCCATATTTTTTAAGATTAAAAACAATAAAATCTTGACCTAATTCAATCCTATTTAGGACTGACCAAAAGTTATAGATCTCAAAAAAAATATTTTATTATTTTAAAAAATTATCGTAATTGGATATCATATGACCATTTATTGTCTCCTAAAATACGGTATGTAATTTGGCCTCCTGATGTAGAGGATGTAATCCTATAAATCTTATCCAATTCTTATTCATAGTAGTTAAAGTAATCTACACCAAGTCTAAGGATCCTCCTAGATGAACAACTTCGACAAGTTACTTTTCTTACATATTAAGCCACCATCCTTGATCAGCTTGATGAAAGTACTAACATCCACCTCAGAGTAGTTGACCCACTATTTTGGATACTAGCTGCAACAATTATTATCTTTTGAAATATTTTTAATTGGAATGTTTTCTAAAAAAATGTATGCATCATGATAGTTTTTATGCTAACTTATTGTAATATTTTTTCAAAGAAAGATGTGCATGACATAAACAAGTTGAATAAAC